>OY747134.1:61222486-61822486 GCA_963556465.1 Berberis vulgaris
AGTAGTGTTTCCCACCAATGGATGAGACGGTCGTTGGTCCCCAAACATCAGAGTGAACGAGCTCCAGCCTTTCCTTCTTTGAGGTTATGCCACTTGTCTGAAAGCTGACCCTCTTCTGCTTTCCAAGCATGCAATCTTCGCACATGTCAATCTCAACTGACTGTAGACCGGGAAGTTTCCCTTTCGAGTGCATAATCTTCATCCCCTTCTCGCTCATGTGGCCAAGTCTCTGGTGCCACAGATTGGGATTTTCGTTTCCTGCTGCAACTGCAATTGAACAGCGTGCCCCTGCTGTCATGTAAAGAGTACCAATCTTTTTTCCTCAAGCAACCATCATTGCACCATTTGAAATATTCCAGTCATCACCATGGAAGATTGTAGTGTAGCCTTCGCTAGCTAACTGCCCTACTGAGATTAAGTTCTTTCTCAGGTCGGGAATATGTCTGACATCTTTCAGCTCCCAAACAGACCCATTCAACTTAATCTTCACTACACCTTTACCAACGATATCACAGGGTTGGTCATCACCAAGGTATACCTTACCAAGGTTTCCGGGGACATACCTCTCGAAGAATTCTTTCTGCGAAGTGGCATGGAATGATGCTCCAGAGTCTAACACCCAAGACTCTTCCTTGCTCTCCAAAGAGCATATCAGCGCATCATCTCTTCCTGAGGTGGAAGTAACATTTGCCTCTGCCTTCCCCTTTGCCTGCTGGTCTTTCGGTGCACTCTTGCACTGAAATTTGTAGTGCCCGATCTTCCCACAGTTCCAACACTCGACGGTCTTAGAGCTCTGAAAATTATTGGGATTTCTGGATTTGGACCTCCTGTCCTTTGATCTACCTCAATAGTTTGATCTGCCGCGTCCATTCCCTCGAGTTGAGTTTCTTCTTCTTGACTCTGTATGCAAGACTGAAGAGGTTGACGATTCACCCGACTCTCTCTGTCGGATCTCTTCACTCAGAGCTAGATCACGAACATCATTAAATTTTAACTTGTTGCTTCTCGACGAGCTACTCACAGTTGTGACAGTAGCATTCCAGCTTTCTGGTAGAGAAGACAACAGTATCAGTGCCCGTACTTCTTCATCAAATTCAATCTCAACTGAACTCAACTGGGTTGTGACTGTGTTGAGTTCATTGAGATGTTGAGCAACCGATGCGCCTTCCATCATCCACAAATTGAACAACCGCTTCATCAAGTGAACTTTGTTAGAGGCCGATGGCTTCTCATACATACTTGAGAGAGCCGCCATAAGACCCGCCGTGGTCTTCTCCTTTGCTATGTTAAAAGCAACATTACGGGATAGCGTCAATCGGATAACTCCAAGGGTCTGTCTATCAAGCAGGGCCCACTCCTCATCCTTCATAGTTTCTGGCTTCTGCCCTATGAGAGGTAGGTACAGATTTTTCTAGTATAGATGATCCTCTATCTGCATCTTCCAGAATCCAAAATCTGTGCCATCGAACTTTTCGAGTTTCACCTTCCCTTCGTCTGCAGCCATCACTCCCATTCGAATCTGGCTTTCTTCTGGATCGTTTCTAACAATTCCTACGAACCACCGTGTATTAGAACACCTCCGTTGACAGACCGGTACCGTCGACGAAATTTCACTATTCACGAAATTCACTATTCACGTGAATAGTACCCTTGCAGAAAAATTGCCAGAATACACGACCAAGGCTCTGATACCAATTGATGGGGAAATTACGCAAATTTCCTATAAACCAGATTAGCGAGAATGCAATAAATGAACACAAGTATTTACGTGGTTCACCCAACTTGGGCTACGTCCACGGGCTGCTGCAAAACTTTATTTAAAGGAAACAAATTGTTTACAAACACTCACAACTCACGACCCACAACCCAATTATACCCGAGAAAATTACTCTCAAATTTCTCTCTCTCTCACAAGCTTAATTCTCTAAGCTTTTACTCACTCTCTTATCTGAGGAGGAGATATGCTTCTCTTTGCAAAGAGAAGAATAGTTGGGATGAGATGAAAAATGAGGAAGGGGAGAGGCCTTTATATAGGCTTCAAATGAGGTGGGTGAATTAATGAGGTGGATGGATGGTTGCAATTAATTGGGTAAGCATCAACCACCATCTTCTCACCGTCCATCCACTAGCCTCCCCTTTTTTTTGACTTTCTCAACACCTCAATCTTCTGGAACCTCTGCCTTCTCCTTCTTCGATTAATATTTCTCACCCCCTCACTCTTTGTCTTCAATTGCAGAGGTGATGGTTCATTGAATAGTTAGGTGGCGGAGATTGTTGGAAGGGATATCAGTGGTGTTGGAGGTGTCGATTGGTTGTGGTGAGCTAGTTCAGGGTGGTGGCGGCGGTGGCAAGGTGAATTAGAAGTTGAGGTGGGGTCGTGGAATGAAAGAAGATTAATGTGTGGTGGTGTTAGTTCAGGATGGCTAGGGAGGTGGTGTTGAAGTCCTACAGGTGATTCAGGGCATTGTGGTGGTGTTTGGGTTGGATTGTGAATGAAAATCAGGTGGAGGTGGTATTGGTGTTGTAAATTGAAGAAGATGAAGTTGCAGGTTGTGTTGTAGTGAGACGACGAAGATGATGAATGAAGTTGCAGACTGTTGTGTTGTGTCAAGGTGAGGTGGTGGTTGTGATGGTATTGGTGTTGAAGCCGCAGGGTGGAATTTTTTTGCAGGTTGGTGGTTGGAGGTGTTGTTGACGCAAGGCGGTGACAATGGCGTGGCGGCGGAGGCATTTGCATGTTGAGTAGGAAAAGATGAATTTGTGGATTTTTTTTTTTTTGTTTTTTTGAACTTTTGGATTCTCTTCGAGATACATGTTTATTTTTTTATATACAATTTGGACCACTCATATTACCTCAATATGCCCAGCTTTAGTCTCTGGAGATACATAACTTCGATCCCAACAGATTGATTAGGGTATTTTGGCGGTCATCCAAATATGACCATTTTGTAAACAGCTCTTGCCTGGACGCTCAAGCATGTTGACCGCTACTCCAGGGAGAAATTTAGAAGTTTCAATTAGTTATTTGTTATGAGGGGTATCCTAAATTAACCCTTTATTGTTTCAATTAAGAGGGATCAATCCAATTTATTCTTTATTTATCTATGTAGAAATTTCAAAATGATTTGGTTATTTTGTCAGAATGATATACTCACCATAAAACACCCAAACAAAAATCCAACCGGTTTATAGACTTGTAGTTTGATTACGCTGATAAAATTAGAAACGTTCAATTTCACCATTAAATTGAAGACCGCATATTTATGAAGTTAACAATGTGAAAATCTATAAATTTTGTAGAAGTGATTTACCTAGTAACAAGATTAGTAATTTGATGCTACCATCTAAAGGACTAGTACTTGACACTGAAAATATGTCTTTGAAATACTGTAAAACTATATCATAAAAATGAAATTATATAAAATAAAAAATTAATCCAAACATAAAAATCAAATAAAATATTTCCGAAGCCAATATGGATCAAACAAATAGGCCATCTTGAAACTTTGGAATATATATTTTCTTGCTTACAACGGCCTTCATTTGTTGTACATGTAAAATACGTTACAAATCTAAACTATTCATCTAGTTTAAAATGACATTGCGAGACTGAGGTTAAAAAAAAAAGGATTACATGATCGATCAAAGATTATGAGCTTACATACATCCAATAACAACGCTAATTCTATATAAAAAAAAATAGTAGTGCAAATTTGGTCCCCATCTCTACCATACACGTGGCAAACAGATTTTTAGTTGATACAGATCATCTATATTTTTGGGTTGGGCAAACCAACTTTCCCCAACCCATAGTAGATTTGTGGGCACGATACAATAAGCAATAAACTGAAGTTTACACCCAGTTTATGTGATTTACACACACACATTGCACCAACTAATTGAGGAGCATGTGGAGGTAACAAAACTAACAAAGCAATTCTCTCTACCAATAAAACTAATTAAGCGCAACTTCTTTACCAACAAAACTAATTAAGTGAACTTCTTTACCGACACTTGGCTTTTTTAAGGAAAACTTGGTTCGTAAAAATCAGTTTTCTTTGGAAAGCCTATTTGTCCCTTACAATGCGCTGAATCATTATTTCTGTCGTTTTAGTTTTTCCAGCTTTCTTACATATATTAACACTCTAAACCAATAATAATAAATAAGTAATGGTTTTTAAACAAAACATAGTTTGCATTAGAGGGTGAGTTGAATTGATAAGTCAGTGGTGAATCGGGAGAATAAACTGAAGAAGAAAAGATGGATGTTGTAACAAGCAACACAAGTATAATACTGGGTTTGGGTGGTCCTGGTAACATGGGTAGCAATGTGCTATGTTACCAACCAAGCACAATTACCTCAAACGGGGTTTGGCAAAAGCAAAATCCCTTGGATTATTCTCTTCCGCTTTTCATTTTACAGCTTATAGTTGCTGCTCTAACTGTGCGAGCCACTGTTTTCATTCTCAAATTCCTTGGTCAGCCAAAAGTCATTGCCGAGATCATAGTAAGCACTTGTTTAACCATATTCTTCTTCATGCTAACTTTCTTTCCTAGATACTGATACACTAGTTCCTTCATGTATAGGTGATCATAAATATGAAATAGTGTATCTAGCTAGATTCTAATTAAAATTTTAATTCATGCTAATTAATAGAGTATATTAAACTTTAATGGTGAGATTAACTGAGTGGACATTTATATATAATTGTGAAAAAAGTAGTTCAGAATCAGAGGATTTAAAACGGGTGGTTGAGTAGAGATGATTCGTGCGACGAATATGTACAATGACTAAAATTTCAAATATATTAGAAGTTAAATTAGGTTATGAGAGACTCGAGTTTCACACACGATCCTTGGGGCTGCACCAAAACATCCCGCTGGATATAATTTCATCACTAGCTAATACTTTTTTTTGAAGACCTTAATCACAAATTTTAATCCCTTTGTGAGGTTAAATTATGATTAGATAACTTATCATGTCAACTAGGTTGAGGTGTCAAAAGCAAACCCAACCCATTTAATAATTGTGTCGCACACATATTCGTATCATGTAATATTAATATTTGTTCTCATTAGTTTTTGCAATTGTTGTTGTGCTACTGCAGGGTGGTGCGTTGTTGGGTCCGTCAGGTTTTGGCCAGATCATCGTGTATGGGAAAACTATTTTTCCTCTTAGGAGTACAATGGTGCTAGACACTATGGCAAACATAGGTCTCCTTTACTTCTTGTTCCTGGTGGGAGTAGAGACAGACCTTACTGTGGCTAAACGTGCTAATCGACATGCCATCCTTACTGCCATTGCGGGTTTGTTTGTACCACTCGTAGTAGCAGTTAGTATTTCATTGATATACAGTTACCAGTTTCGGTTTTTAGACCAACATATTTTCTGGAGCTTCACCATTTTCTACTCCATTACCATGTCTGTTACAGCATTTCCTGTGCTAGCAAGAGTCATTGCTGATCTAAAGTTATTCAACTCTGAAATCGCTAGAGTATCCACGAAAATTGCAATCATTAATGACTTATGTGCATGGACACTCTTAGCTTTGTCCATAGCTTGGGTAAAAAGCAAAGGCAAAGATGGTTTACAACTATACACTTGCTTATTAATCATATTTGGTGGTGCCGCATTTGTCTTATTCTGTTTCATGGTGCTCCGTCCTGCCATTCTACGGATCATACAACAAACACCAGAAGGAGAGAGCTTCAATGAATTCTATATTTTTCTCATTCTCGCAGGAGTCATGATTTGTAGCTTTATCACAGATGCCATCGGTGCTAGTTCTGTGTTCGGGGCCTTTGTCTTTGGCCTCATTATACCCACTAGACCGCTTGGAAAGGCACTAATCGATAAGCTTGAGGATTTTGTAGGTATATTTTTACTACCATTGTTCTATACCTTTAATGGGCTTAAATTAAACCTCTACAAGATCCGCGACAGTAAATCTGCTTTCAAACTTGTTTCGATCATAGTCCCATGTAGTATGGCCAAGATCCTGACCATATTGCTCATCGCCCTATTACATGACATGCGATTTCGGGAAGCCCTATCTTTGGGTCTACTCATGAATAGTAAGGGCTTAATGGAAATGATTGTACTCAATATAGGCGCAGAAATGAAGGTATCACTCCCCACTTTATATAAACTCTTTTTTTTTTTTTTTTTTTTACATGTGTAAATTCTTTAACTTGATGCTGTTACCACTTGGTTATTATGAAAAATAATTTGTATTTATTGAGTTTCAGTGAATGTTAACAATCAACTCAAATGAATTTGATACAGATTATAGACGACCAAGCATATGCTGTTATATTGCTTTCTGCTGTGGTGATGACTGCCATTACTACTCCTAGCATAGGAGTTATCATGAGCACTAGCAAGCGTTTCATTTCCTACAGATTCAGAACTATTCAACGGTTAAAGATGAACACAGAACTAAAGATAGTTGTCTGCATCCACACCCCTAGCAATTTACAAAGTATGATTAGCCTCCTCGAGGTTTCTCACCCCACCAAAAAGTCTCCAATTCATATTAATGCACTCCAGTTAGTGGAACTCTCTGGTCGTGCCACTTCCATGCTTATTGAATACAATACCAATGAAACTACTTCTTCGGCCATTAATACTCTGCAAGCCCAATCTACTCACATTTTCAATGCTTTTGAGAATTATTCACAACATACCGAACACGTTGATGTTAAGCCCTTTACTGCCATATCCCCGTACCCTACTATGCATGAGGATATTTGCAACCTTGCTGAGGAAAAAAGGGCAACGTTAATCATTCTTCCTTTCTACAGGAAACACACTGTTGATGGTGCATTAGAGCCCACCAACCCAGCCTTTCGCAACGTAAACCAAAATGTATTGGGTAATGCACCTTGTTCTGTCGGGATTCTCATTGATAGGGGACTTGGTGGCTCAGCCAGTCATACTTCCCACCATATTGCAGTGATCTTTATTGGAGGCCCAGATGACCGGGAAGCATTAGCATATGGTTGGAGAATAGCAGAACACCCAGATGTGTATCTGACTGTTATACGATTTCTTCTTAGAAATGATATTGAAGAACCAAACCTACATAAAGCTCCTAGCAATAAAACACTTGAGATTGTAACCGACAATGACAGGGAGAAACAACATGATGATGAGTACATAAATAATTTCATACTAAAAACCTCAGGTCATGAGACAATTTTGTACAAAGAGATAGTCGTAAGTAATGCAGAGGAAACAGTGGCGACCATTCGTTCTATGAACAATACAGTTCATGATCTCTACATAGTCGGGAGGGGTGACAACATTGAATCTCCCATCACAAGTGGGCTCAATGAGTTCAGTGATTGTCCAGAGTTAGGAGCAATAGGAGATATTTTAGCATCATCAGATTTTGCTATGTCAATTTCAGTTTTAGTGGTGCAACAATATGTTGGGGAAAGAATGTATGGGGACGGCAGCACTACATCTGCATCTAGCAGTAGGACAGATTGTCAAGTGTAGTACGTAAAGGATGCCAATGATTTTCAATTATGTAAGAAGTGAATTGACAATGATGCATCTTTTTTGTGGATTTTTGTTTTTCCAAAAATGTGAATTTATTTTATATAAAATAATTATTTTAGTTTTACTGGAAAATAAAAACTAGAACAACGATTTTCCTGAACATTTTTTTATGCGGTATCACCATTTCCACGTAAACACAACCAATATAAGAGCAAACCAATACTGCCATTGCTAAAATTTTCCCACACAATTATTACAATATATTATCACCATTACAACAACACACTGGTTATCACAACTTTTTTTTTCCTACGGAAATTTGTAATAGTACTTGCTGCTCATTTTCTACAACAACCTTCAATTTTGTGATAAATGATCACTACACCAAAGCAATGCTTCTGTAACTGCTTCGAAGTTTAGCTGAAAATATTAGAATCACCTGTCAAATGGTGATCCTAAATTTAGAATCATGATGAAGATACTACTTAAAAATAGTATGATTTGGCAAATGATACTAATATTTGCTAAATGATTCAACTTTACAAATTTGCATCTCAACAAAGATGACACTAATTGAAAATGAGAATCACACAGTGCATGATACTGATTTTTACTAGATGAAGCAATTGTATAAATTAGGGTAATGCCTACATAATTTAGTGACTATTTTCTGAAAAACTTAGGGTTGTTATATACAAGGTTTCCAAATCTGGAACTCGACTTGCTAAATCTTGTATAGAGATGCAAAGTTATAAAAAATTCAGCGAAAAAGGCACACTAAAAAGCGAAAAGAGATGCATGAATTGATGACGAGTGCACAAGAAGCTGAGAAAAGTATTTATGCTGGTCCAAAGCTCCAGCAGCTCGGATTCATCATATTGTGTATTACATACACTGCAATATACAAACTGCACTAAACTGGAATTCTATGCATACAGCATGAACCATGTTACTCTGTTAGATATTGCTTACTCAGACCAAGTAAGACTACATGAATTTGCATTTACATGAATTAGGCTCAAGATGGAGCTTGTCAATGACAGAAATTAACAAGCAAGTTTCAATTTTGGTGGTCTAGTCACCAACATCCAGAACAGAAGTACAGTCCAAAGCTGCTTATTGAAATGCTCTGATAGACTCAGACACTGAACATTCTCCATTGCATACTCTGGACTCCTAGGTCCTTGCATGTGCATTATTCACTGCAATAAAGTAAGATAAAGCTCAATCAAAATGCTAAATATGAAATAGAGTGCCCAAGTTCTACGTAACGATATTTATTTCCTTTGTAAATGAACAAATGATGTTTAGCTTAGCATGATTTAATACCATACCATACCATGAATGCCCATAATTCGCAATTCAATACTATAGCAATATAGCCTACATACTCTAATTCACACAATTCAAGCGAGTCCAAGAAAGCTCGAGGATAAAATTCTGGGAAAAACTTTTTTTAGCTGCAGCTTCTCACCATTTTCACTGTATTCCACTTCATAATGTCACACTACTTTTTGTCATCGTACAGGTTACTGTCCGTCCACAGCTACATATACCGTATACAAAGAAGAATGTAGTCTGGCAAGAAACAAATAAAGAGTGGATACCTGCAAATCTCTTGCACATGGCTCTGTAATGAGCAAACAATGGTCAAACATGCATCCTTTAGGTTATTTGCTCCAAGATCTAAGTTTTGGCCAGGATACAACATATGCTAATCTCTAACTATAGTTACTGAATCCAAATGTTTGAGTCAATACATTGGTTCCTAGGTTTGGGTGACAGTGGCAACCAAGGCAACACCATTTGTCATTGGACTCTACCAAATTGCAGAGGTGTTATATCGCAGCATGACTTTTGCAATTGTGACATTTCTTCCATTATCCCATCTCTTCCATAGTTTTGAGAAGTAAGTGATGGATATTTCTGTGAAAGAAAGACTTCATTACAAAGTCTCCAAGTAGCATGGAGTTCTCAGAATGGAGTCTGACCACTGTGTTATTAAAAGTAAGAGATGGCAAAAAAAAAAAAAATATATATATATATATATATAGGGCGGGAGAGGCAGGCAGTCCACCATAATGGATGGACAAAGGAAAGAATGCAAGGGAGGGGCTCTCCTTGTTTCTTTTCATATCATATAGGGTACACAACATAGAGTGAGTTTGACATCTGTGAATCTCTGTTCAGACATCTCCAACCCACCCTGTAAAGACTTCACACATTTGTCTGCGTCTCTCCATGATGGATGTGCATCTCTTCCATGTGTTTGGTACGAAGATTATTGAGTAATTTAAACCATGCTATCACTTGCACAAACTACCAGGGCCCTGGGGCTGCAACTTGGGCAGATTGAGGTCTAGTCCCAAACCAACAGGTAATTCTCATAGATGTTGAGATGGAGATTAGGCTAAGGAAATGGATAAAGAACACATCGTTAAATTTATTGACAGAGATTCAAACCAAAAATTAAAAGAGTCAATATAATGGAACAAGTCCGAGATTTAACACTAAATTGTTTTCAGACCATCAGAAAATGAGAGAGAACAAAGATCTTCAGGTTTGATATTGGTTAACGGGTAGTGAGAACAAAGAAAGATGCACTGACCTGGATATAGTGCGCCCTTGCGAATTCTCGACATTGCTAGTGAAGAAAACACTTTAAGTACTTCCCAAAATAACTCTTTGACCTATATAAAAAAGAAAAAACCAAGAGTTTAATATGATTCAAGGAGGAAACGAAAACCTTCAATAAATAATTGACAATTGAATAATAAGAACTATCTAAATGGTACAACTGATGCATATTCAACCATATACTAGAGTTGAATTTATATTTGAGACAAATTGAAACAAGTACTAACCTATGCATATTCAACCACACTACATATCCACCCTTTCCTATATCTGCCAAACATGTTGCACCTCCCTGTCTTCCCAAGTACAAAACAACATTATTATTTATAATAGAATCAACCAAGACCTTCTCTTCTAGCTCTTCAACTTGCCAACCGTGACAAACTCCACAGGTCTCATCTATGACCACCCTCTCTTCTGCTACTACTTTATATTCCATGCTTAGTAATTCACAAAAAACCTCAGCATTTCTAGGTCGTATATTAGCATTGGAGTTAGATGTAGAGGAAATATTGAATGTAGCATTTCCTTGAATCACAAGTGGGTTATCACCATGTATCCATTATAAATATTCTCCAACTTATTAATATGGTGAGATTGCACAAATGAATATGAAAACTCATAAGTAAAAATGACTTATAAGGCCTACTTTTTTTATAATTGTAGATCGCATAAGATCCAAACAATTGAAAATGCCTCAAATTAATGACTTATTTTTTTAATTCAAGACTATTAAAAGTCACAAACCCAAACCATGGCTAAAAGAAATGTAAAAAGATAAATATACCCATATTCGTATACATATTGACGTGGTGTTGTATTTATTTATTCAAATTCCAGTTACATTGAATAAATGAAATATGCAATCTTTTATAAGTTGTTTCATGTCCTTGAAGCACAACTGATCGATTCTTGTTGGGTAATCTGGAAGTAAAAAAAATAAAAATAAAAAATCTGGAAGTAAACTTATGATTGGCTTTAAGAAGATGAATGAATTTTGATTAATAATAGCCTGATTCAAATAGAGGAAGTCAATATGAAAATCAATATGTTCTATTGAATAATGTTTTAAGAGATTGAAATCAAATTCTAATGCATTTTCAATGTTGGGTGTTGAACCTATATTCAGAAACCATATTACTTGTAGTTGAAAAGAAATCAAATGAGTACACAGTGGTGGAGGTGGTGGTGGTAGTATCTAAGAGATTGAAAGTGACTCGAGGTTGAACGAGGTTTCTTAATCCAAAGAGAGGTTGGGGTTAGAGATGGATAAAGAAGACTAATGGTGGGAGGAGAGTTTTATTGAATTGAGTCAAAGCTCAAGATATAGTCCATGTGATTTTGTTTTTGAAAATTTATTACTTAGGTTAGTAGACAAGAGTGTCTTTCTAATTATTTTTAAACCATGGGTTGGGTTTGTGGCTTTTAAGAGTTTTTAATTACAAAAAAATAGGACTTTTGAGGTATTTTCAATTGTTATAGTATGATGTGGACTACAATTATGAAAGTAGGCTTTATAAGTCATTTTCCCATGTTTCTTTACGTCACAAGTGGAAGTATTGTTTGATGCTGCACTACGAACATCATCATCTATAATTGTTTATGGTGGGTGGATCTACTTTAAAATTTGGTTACATTTTGAAGACATTTCTACTGTTCATTTTCGAAAGCCTGTGTGGAATACAAATGGTATTGGAAGTAGAAAATCATACCTCTTAAAAACTAAGACGACTTTATTGTTTAATGTTGTGCCACTATTCAAACATATAAGAAAATTTTAAACGAAAAAGTTATGATTAGTTATGCAACATGTCTTAGACACTAACCCAATGAACCAATAAAAAATGTAAAAAAAACAAGAAAAAGGTGCGAAACTTTCTCCCTTTAGATATGATTTGAAAGATTGTTTTATGATCTTAAAATTCAGATGGCATGTGAGATTTTTTCTAGAAAATTTGTTCTAAATTGCATGAGAAAATAGATTGTGAGTTTGGTATCAAAGAAGATTGGGCTTCATGCTAGGCAGGTGTTGGACAAATATCCAATTATTTATTTATTTATTAGATTATACTCATAATGTGGTGGATCCTTTATCAGTCAATATTGCCCATAGGCGAATGAGAGAGAACTTTTTATCTGTTGAAAAATAAATTGTACCTTTGATAATGGAACAAAACAACTAGCTGGTTGAGTTAGTTACGAGCTTGGCTTATAAGTTTCTGAATTAGTGACGTCTTGAACTTGTTTATAATCGTCAAACATATGTGAAAATGGTTGTAGGGCAATTTTGGGAGATTCTCGATTAGGTTGTCTAGAAAATTATAATAGATATTCACCAATATATTGATCATTATAGTCAGGGTCGGTGGTGCTACCTTGTGTTGGGGTGCGGTAACTGCCCCATCCAAAATATTTATTTGCATTGTGTATCCCCTCCGAGAACTCAAACTCCACAAATAACTCTGTGTGAGTTATCTTCATTCTATAGTTAAGATTGTTTCTTGCAATTTTGTTGCAAACAAACCTTGTCACAAAAATGTGTTGTTTATTTTTTTTATGTGATGTTTGTTTTTTATGTGATGTTTTCCATTGCTTCCATACCCTCCCCAAATTGACCAAGGCTTTTTACACGGTCAATTTGTATCAAAGTAAAGAAGAGCGAGTTAAGCTCAGCGATACGCTCAACACTTTTGATGAAAATATTAATTGTTTAATTAATCACGAAAAGAGATAAATGGATTATGAAGTGTTATAGCTACAAAATTTTATAGGCAGCGACTATTTGGCACCACAACTTACTCTCACCAACACCACCCATCTAGGTTTTCTTTTCCACACCACACACTTCCTATTCCACACCACTATTCTCTTCCACACCACCCATAAAAAGAAATACCAAAATCTTTCTCCAATCCCAAATTCAAAACGATGGAAAAATCTCCATGTCCTCTCCCAACTTCCTATCTTTTCACCATCACCCTTCTTCTTCCAACATCTTCTTATTCCCTGCATCTTCTTATCTCATTTCTCTTCTTCTCTTCCCTCCCCATCCAGGGGCATACCCAAAACACCCTCTCCATTCTTTCAAATCAAAATTGAAGATGAAGTCGAATAAGCATAAGATCTTTAGCCTTTACAGGATCTCCACCTCGATTCTGCCATCGCTCCTTTCCCTTTTCTTATTTTCCTTCCCCTCACACCCTGTTTTCTTCGCAACTAAGAGTTTTCCACTCGCAAGTTCCTTTGTGAGGGTCAATTTTTTTTTTGCTCTCGTAGCGACCTGTACGAGTAGGGAACCCATCCTCGCACGGTCTGCCGCGAGGGCAAAAAAAGTGCAAGGAGAAGAAAGAGAAGGAGAGGGGCGACAACCTGTGCGAGAAGATGAAAGGGAAACTGAGAGATAATGAGAGATCTGATAGAAGGGAAGGAAAAGAAGAAGATGGAGAATGGGCTATCGTGGCTCCATCTTCATATCTCGCCATTGTCGGTCGTCTCTCACCGTCCCTCGAAATCGATCACCCCCTTTCTCGCTACCCCCTTTCATGTTGTTGTTGTTGTTCTTGATAAGAGATAGCAAAAGAAGTAGATGAATAGTGATTTAAATGGGTGGTGTGGGTGAGAGTAAGTTGTGGGGCCAAATAATCGCTGCCATTTTTCTAGGACGAAAGTGGTATATAATACCAAGATTGTGACAACATATGGATAAGAAAAACGTTAAAACTCAATTCCAGGTGGAGAGGTCGTATCCAAGTGAGTTTAATTATAGCAATAGCAAGACCCTAACACCTTGCCTACACTAGAGCTAGATATGTTGCATTTATTGTGAGCAGTCCATGAAATAACATTCTGACATAGGTAAATGCAATAATTGCTAGTTGATATCGGGGATCATCTGGACAATCAACCCAATTATCAACATCACTATAAACGCATGCTCAAAGATCATTGTAGTAAATCTCATATTGAAGGTACAACTAATTAACCAATTATCACTAAGAGTTATGCATGACTGACAAACTGAAAAAAGAGATTATAGGCATGCATTGTAAAACTGAGATACTAAAGCGAACCAACGACACTTTGATACAACGCGATTATGAAATTTGAGCCACCAAAGTAGGATAAATGAATGTATATAACACCTTATAGAAGCCAAAATAGGTTTTGACACACTCTATTTTTGTTTCACGAAAATGGTTGGACCAGTTAGAATCTTATATAATCAATCTGTTACAAACAAACCCTATCATAAATTTGAAATTAGTTAAGCTTAGTTAGAGTTTCGTTTATCTTTTGTACGGTTTTTATCCATGCAAGTGTATTTACTTAATTTTTTTTAGTAAGTGCTTAGCGCCGACAATATGTTTAATACATTGTTAATTTTAGCTGTTATTATTGTTTTAATTTAGTTGTTTCTCCTTTTATTTTTTGAAAGAAATATATATAGTTTGATAAAAAAAAATTCATCTTAGTATAAAAAAAAATGTATCTAAGAAAAGTATAAAATAATAACTAACGGGTATCTGCGCAGCTGGTAGACTTCTGACGGATGGTAAACAAGCCCTTTCTGAAGGTGTTTAACCACTTGAAATATTAAATCTATTAATGTATTAGTATATGTGTTGCATGTGATTGACACTCTGATTTTCACTGATGTTTTTGTTTAAATTACTTGATGCAGTTATGCGTGTTCGGTCCATAAATAAAGTTTCGAATATGATTTTTTTTTATGGGGCTTGTCTAACGGGCGAGGGAGGGGGTGGAACCCTCCATCTCACTCTAGATGTGTGTACTCGCGCATCTCGAGGGGGATGGAGGGTTCCACCCCCCTCTCTCGCCCGTTTCCTCGCTCGTTTCCTTGCCAATTAGAATTCCCCTTTTTTATGACAAAAAAAGGTGATGTTACTAACAAATTTTATATTTTATTATAGTTGCAAAAGACATGGGTGAGAGTGAGATTTTAGCAAAAGCAAATGGATGTTATGCGCATATGAGGAAACTAAATGAAGGAATATGTATCTTGGTACCACCATCATTTGATGAGTTCAATCCTTAGCATGGAGCCCCATGAGGTTACTCAACTTGTAGTTTATATATATATACTCTATATATCATTGTAGTTTTAGAAAATGGGATTACAACTTGCTATTAACTTCATCCGGAGTCCATGGTATAGATGTTCACGTGGCTTGGTCAAATGGTTAACTTAGATTATCACTGAGTTGAATTATTAACTTTTAATCATGAATTTTTAATATGGTTTCATTGCAAGTTATTTCAAAGGTTGACCAAAGGTCAACAACCCATCAATAGTTGATTATGAGTCAATGTCACGTAAGTCAGCAGTTTGACCTATTTTAGGGTAGAAATGTCGTGTTTAATTGTGATATTAATTCATTGAAAAACATTATTAGGCTTGATTTGAAGCACAGGAAAGTCGTGCATTCAAGTTACAATCATATTAAAAAATTTGTTGAATAATAATTACTACGATATTATTTGTAAAGAACGACTAGGTAACATTATAAATGTCCCCATCACTAGGGACTGTGAATTCACCTTGGAAATAACAGATCTCATTTTTGTTTAAGAGACGAGTCATATTACTAAGCTTTCATATGCCCAACGTATGGTATCTGCCCTCTTTGCATTTTTAGGTTGGTTAGTATTTGTAAATTAGTTTAAAGTTTATTTATGATAAGACTTTTAATTTTCATCTCCCTTACACAACCATTTTTTGGCAAAGATGTGCTAGATCTGAATTTAGTCAACATCATGAACAGATCCGATAGTTTTGCAACCCAAAAGACTTGGCATAGAGAAAAACATTTGATATATATATTTGATTGATTTTTTATGAATACTTTAAGGTCTATATAATTAAGTTATTATCAAAAAAAAAGAATTGTTGAATTTCATCCATACTCTCACTCTTTGAATTGATTTATTTTCATTATGCAGTTATATCAGAAGTCAAGGCTGCAGGTAAATAATGAGTGTTGTTACACAATAAATGATCCTAATAATTGTGACTATATCGCATGTCAACAAATATGCTCAGGAAAATTTCCTAATCTTATTGGAGGTATCTGCGAGTCTAATAAATGTACTTGCGTTTACGAGGGTTGTGCAGTTCCTGAGAAAACTTGTCAACATGGCCCTCCATATGATTGTATATGTATTATATGAATATATGTTAGTAAAGAGTTGCGATCCGGAGCCTTACATTTTTTTCACTACTAATCAACCCTTAGATTCAAGGGTCTAGATTTTCTCTGAAAATTTAAATAGTTTACTTTTTTTTTTGAATGGATTTATTTCATCCAAACCAATACATGCATCTTCTTTTTTGTAAATGGGATCCTAACCAATACATCTTCGTTTCCACCCAAACTTGCAAACATTGCCCATAGCTATGTTGTTTCCAAATTGACATGAAGTCATTGATTTCTTCAGATTCAACTCAATCATTAAGACCTATAGAAAATACTAAAATTAATCCAAAACTAAGAAATTTACAAGACATACAAAAGTTCTTCAAGTCGAAACAATTTTCTATCGACCCAAACTAAACAAACATTGATGGTAGTAGACTATGAATATTGTTTTGTAATTAATACAAAGTGTACATGATACGTGATTTTTGTTATTGAGTATGCTAACTTGGTTACTGAATAAGCAAATACATGAAAGATCGCAATAATGAGATTGTTTGTGTTTTAAGTGCATTTTGTATTTAAGCAATTTCAATATCTAGACACTCACAGAGCACCATTACAGAGAAGGAAGAAGACTTGCAAAAGAACATTTTTTTTTGTAAAGATTCTTAAAAAGGTTATTTAACTTTCACCCCAGTCTTTTGGACCCTAAACTTGTTCAAGTTTTACTTAAAAACCCAAATTTATATTTTTTTATACTCTTCTAGCTTCCATCTAGAAGAGAGCTTGAACACGTCTTTAGTCCATAGAGAGTGATTCTAGGAAAAGGCAGAGTTGCTAACCTTAGCATCAGTATTGTGACCAATAGCCTTTGCGAGCCTCACCATTGCAGCCTAGACTGAAGAGAGTAGATGTGCTATTTAGAGTAGATAAGTGCTATATTAGGGGGGAATATTTAAATGACCATTATGCCATTCATATATTTTGTAAGTGAAATTTGATGTTCCCTCTTTAAACCTATACAAATTAGATATACCCACTCAAACTGCCTAGAGATCATTGCTAAACAAATTGCCATGAGTGGGTACATCTAATTTGTATATATTTGAGAAGGGAATGTCAAGTTTTGATTAAAAAGGAAAAATGAGAAAGTGGCCATCTCGATAAATTAATATGAAAACTGGGTCTAAAGCAAAACTTGAACAATATTGGGGTTTAAAATCTAAACTTATCGTAATACTGAAGGGCAAAAGTTAAATAACAAAAACAAAATTGATTCCAGTGATTTTTGCTGAAATCAAGTCATTTTACAAAACTTAACTTTTATTATTTTAAAAGAAATCCATACCCTTGGATCTAGTTAAATCTATGGGTTGTTAATTAGTGAAAAACTTAAGGCAAAAATATAAGGCCCCGGATTCTAACATTTAATAAAATTGTAGAAGTCGTTGGGTGGTTTATAATTGTTTACATGTGGATGTTTGGGTGATGACGAAATCATTATGGGTCAAAATTTTTAATTCATCTTGTCACCATAACTCCATAAGTGATGGTAAAAAATCATGGCCAACTGGAAGGAAGTAAAAACTTAATTATTAAGTTTGCATGCATGCATTTTTTTGGAAATAGATAGAAAGTGAAGTGAATAAAATTTTTTGGACAAATTTTCTTGTGGTATCTATGAAACAACCTCCATAAGACAAACTAACATACAATTGACAATCCTTCATAATGGACTAATTAGAAAAAGCTTTTACTCCCAGTGCCAAAAAGTGGGGGCTATTTGCAAATCATACCAAAAGAAAACATCAATTTATAAAATACCAAAATCACCCTTTATTTTAGCTAAGCTTTAGCTAATAAACAAGGTAAACTTTATTTTAAATCGCCTACCAAGTTAAACAAATTACACATTTTGGCAAAAAATCTTTTTTTTTAAAGATTATTAATAACTTAAAAGTAGTTTTTTGTAAATTGAGATGATGAAATATCACCACCATTAAGAATACGAAGACTGGATCACCTAATGAGTAATAAAAGGGATAGGGGTGAAGCTCTTAAAGAGAAAAAAGTTAAGCATTGTTACGTGTGTATACAAGTTGGGCATGTCAATGGGGTACTAGCTCAACTGGTAGACTTGTGGTGGATGGTATCACAAGTCCAGGTTTTGAATACTATTCGAAGCATTTAATGGTTATCCAATAACAACCCAGCTCGCATTTTAAAAAAAGTTGGGCATAAAAAAATCATGGGCTACCCAGGTTAGAAACTCTTATTGTACTTAGGTTTCTTTAACTGACTTGTAACTTCATATGGAATAACGTGTTCTAATGGAAGGATAAATTTTCATCGGCAAATGAGAACATATTCTAATTTATGATTGTGTAAACAAAATATCATTTTTTCTAATAGAGATTGGGCTAAAAAGGCCCAATTTAGAGAGTTTCTAATCCACTTGAGTTTCATGTAGTTAAAAGGATCCTAATAAATAAATAAAAAGTTCTTTATTCATTTGTTTAAGCTGAAAATTTGAGAAAACTTATAAATTCATGTAAAAAACAGCGTGCTAAAGTTTAAATCTGTTTCGACATGTTTGCCTCAAAATAGGCATTCCCACCTTAGGAGCGATATAGGTAAATCGGTCCTACCAATGCCCATTGTCCTAACTCGCTCGAAGGGCAGTCCTTAAACACTCCCAAAAATTGTTTATCAAGATCTTTAATGGTGTTGATGTAAATACATATAGCAAGGAATGATGTCGAAACAACATAAAAATTTAACACGTTATTTCTAGTGTGAACCCGTAATTTCCTTAAAATTCCAGTTCAAACAGAGTCAAAAAATTAATAAGCAACTTTTTTAGTTCTGAAACTTAACTAGGTTCGAAACTGGAAGTAAAACCCCAAACTTTTCATTTTATCCCAATACCACTTATTCTAACGATGAATATTTGGATAACCCAAGGGTAAAATCTCCACAAATACTTGTGTAGACATTATTTTACACTCACCTTGAATCGCACGCCTAAAATGTTATTTGTGAATTAGAGCAAAGACAAATACTGGTTAAGCTTGTAAGATCAATATAGGTTGAATGGAACGATATTATAAAAATATATAACTGAATTATTGCATATTGGGTTGTGAGTGATTGATAAAAGTAGATCATTCAAATGCGACCATACATGAAGATCATATCAAGTCATGTGCGAATTAAAGTCAAAGTTAAAGTCAACCAAGGACGAAGTCAATTCAAAAGACTAAAGTCAAATATGTGAAAGTAGGTCAAGTATTGTCAAAACTTCAAAAAGAGAAGTTCAAGATGATTAGAGTCAAAGAAGGTTGACAAATTCAAGTTATGAGGCAAATGAAGTCTAACAATAGCTTATGGATAGTCAAAATTTAAATGAAAAGCCAAAAACTATTTGGATGTAAAACATTTGAGAAAACCAAATTCAAATTTGAATTTGAGATATCATTCCTATAAGGGATATTCTCTCATGATGATTGATACTCCCTCAAGAAACACGCCCATGTGCTTAAAGAACATGTCCATGTCAAGGTAAAAGGTCATGTGCCAAAGTACCTTGCGCATGAAACCAGCATTGAAACCTGAACTAACTGTTCGGTTTTACTCCCAAACCAAAAATCAAAACGACTATTACCGGTTTCAAATTTATGTAAACCGAACCGATCGCCTAAAATGTTACTAAAATCAATTTAAAATCGAATCGACTGACTAAATTAAACATATTATATTATTTTTACATATAATATTTACTATATATTATCTATATTCGGTTGGCTCAGTTTTGTCGTTAAAATCACTTAAAAATCGAAAACCGATCCGACCATATTGGCTTCAAATTTTCCTAAATTAAACCGAACCAAAACTGATCCTAAACCGAACTGAACAGTTCGGTTTTGATTGGTTTATTCGATTTTTTGTTCAACCCTACATATACCAAAAGAGAAATTTTTATTTTAAAAAAAAGTTTATGGGAATAGCAAAGCTGACTTTACCCTTGATATGTCGCTATCAGCAGAAAACCATTTTGATAGAGACATTCTGAATCAAGGCGTTTTGAAAAGCAGAACATGAGGTTAGCGGAGTTGACTTCATCCCTTCATGATTAGTCTATAAATAGTTGCATCCTAATTTTCTTTCATCAATTTTGGGAGTTCGAGGGAAACTTGCGAGAGTTATTCAAAAGAAGCAGATCGAGCAAAAAGAAGAGCAAGTTTCTTTTTATTGTTCAAAAGGAAATATCCTCATCTCTTCATATTATCTTTGAGTGAGCTTCAGAAGAAAATAGAGACCTAGGGATTGAGTTGTGAATTTAAACTAGACCAAACGACTTCTTTGTTTGAGATCTAAAGGCCTCAGAGAGAGAACATTTGTAATGACGAATCTCACTTCTAATTAATCTATAAAGGAGTGAGAAACCCAAGCTTAAACCTATACTAATCCGTCTATTTGATAGACACTACTAGATAAGCCTCTTTGAATGTTAGTTTAACTAAACTCAACGTATCCCGTGTGGATTCTTGAATTCGATGAGTGGATTCATCTGAGTAAGTGTCACTCGGTGATCCCAAACAGGTGGTAAGACTTTGTTGTATTGCATTTCATGATGGTGTGATCTTTGACAAATCGGTAAGTCTCATGGAACACGGTCATAAGACAAGTGGTATCTCTGAAATCCCAAGCACACGTCAGTAAAACTCAGCTGTGGTTGTATCCAATTGGTAATCGCCAAGGTGTTCGTAAGACTCATGGAACAGAACACTTGGTTCATGTCGATAAGTCTCACTGAAGCATTATGACTTGACCTTGCGAGGTTGTGGAGTTATTTGAGAGTGTAGTTTTCTGTTAAATAACTAATATAAGCTTGTGGCTTGCAAACCCTTTCCACCGATGAAGTAACTAATTGCAACCTATCAAACCCTGGCTAAGGTGAACCACATTATATATGTGTGTGATATATTGTCACTTCCCTTCTCTTTACATTACTTACGCATGTTTGTTTATCGGTGTTTATATCTTATATGTTTTCAGTGTTACAAATTAGAATTTAATTCGCTTGAATTATGCATCAGATCTTGGATCAATTTTGCAAAAATATTCCCTTAGGTCAGGTTTTAGATCTCAAGATTTGTGAGACCACCAAGACCTAGAGTTGAAACATTTTATACTCTATATCAATCTGTGAACGTTTTATTGGTGCAAGGTCTAGGAGATTATTTTGAGCACGGAGTAACAACAAAGTGTTCTAAAAAGCGCTAGGCGGTGGGCGGGCGGCGAGCAGGTGCCTAGGCGGTTTTAGATTTTGTATTATAACTTTAATAATTTACAAAAGTTAAGTATAATACCTTTACATCCAATTTAATGCCAAGATACATATGCAAAATTTAAAAACATGAAAAATTAACAATCATGAACAAAATTTATTAAAACTCAAATGACTGAAGTTTGTCATGATGGTTACTTTATACAAAGTTGAATTTGTGGACAAATATCCAAACTTACTTTTTATTTTTCTTCAAATTGCATGAATGACCTCAGTCATGTTTGATAAAATCTACATTACTAAAATTGAAACCGGCAGATCCTTTGAGAATTCCATTAAGTAATCATCATTTGCTACATTCAGACATATACTGAATAAAAAATAATTAAATAGTTTATTTCCAAAAAAGGGGAAAGAAAAATAAAATAAGAACACAATCAACCTTATTCAAAAAAAAAAAAAAACTCGCCCAAACCGCGCCCAGCCATTAATCTGGCCGCCTAGGCCGTTTTTAGAACACTGTATTTTTATCCCTTTACCCCTCCCACCCCAAATGCCACTGGCTGGGATCAACCCCATGACCTAGTGATACCATTTGCTACTGCTCAACCACTGCGCCATCACACCTTTGGCTTCATTTAGCTCCTTGTTTTTGCATTATTCAGCTTTCAAAGATAAAATATTTTCAAAAGAGACTATTCACCCCCTATAGTCTTGGTCATCATATCTTTGGACACTTACATTGGTATATGAGAGGACACTTCAATGTCAGCATACCTCAAGATGTATAATATGTAGGATTTTCAGGATAAACACAATCCTATTATTGTTAAGTACACTTTGGGTCTAAAGTCTAGAGTTAACCACTAATTGAGTAGTTATTAGTTGACTAACAGTTAGCTACTGATTGACTATTTACTAAGCCATGGATAAAGAAAAGCCCAAAAGATACAAAGTATTGACCACCCAGAAAATACACATCGAGTATGGAATCTTCTGTACTACCCGATGAAATTCGGAATATATTGTTAGCAAGATAATGCACTTGTGCGCTCCTGGGTCTATTACAATTAACAACGATATTGTTCCCAACTTAAATACTCATGACTTGGGCCCTCCTAACTCGGGACTTGGTTGTGGTGTTTTATTCAAAAGGCTTCATTGTTATTAAGGAATGAACCACATTCTTATATTTCTTCATGACAACTACATCTACTGAGATGTGAGACTTCAAACCAATACCAATAATCCAACATATATGACCAATAGCGCCCAAATAAAATTTTCACATGTGGCAATGGGATCAAAATCACTTTTTTTAAACTATTCACACCCCGTTTTAATTTTCATTTAATACCTAAATGTACCACTAACATTTTGCATCAATTTTCCTTTAAAAACAAAACCTCCATAACCATTCTTAAACATTTTGAATTATTTAATTTTGAATTTATGGAGATTTTTTTTTATATTCCCATACAAACCATCATACAATCCACTTAAACCCTAACTCTAATAAAACCAAACCATCCACATTATCAAATAAATGAGTTCAAACTATCAAACACAATGAGTTGAGTCAAAGCTGTCAAATTTTCAAGTTATATCTCAACCGACCAAGGAGATGCAGTGGGTCTATAAATAGAGGCTATTTTTCCATTCAATGGAGATTTTTCTTTTAGGTTTTTTTTTTGAATAGAAGTTGTAGAGAAGTTACAAGATTTTAATTTGTATTACAATTTTTCATTGAAATAGAAGTAAGTTTCTTCTTATTTAATTATTTCTTTTGCTTTTCTATCATTTGTATTAGCATTAGTTTATTTTTCTCCATCATTTCTTTAGTTATTCGTTTATTGTCATCATTCATGAAGAACTAATATCTCATTTCTAGGGGAAAATATTGAGCCTCATGAAGATGTAACGATAATTAGAATGCAATTTCATGTAAACTAGAACAATTAGTAGTAACAAGTACTTCGAAATATTAAGGATTAAAATTTGTTTTAGGCAGGATTTGTCTCGTGTTCTTTTGTTTCGTATGGGCTAGTCCTATTGGTTTTTTCTTATTCGGGTAAAGTCGTAATGTACCCCCGAAATGTGTAAATTTTTTTTTGGTATAATAAAGGTCTGGCACCCCATAGTTGCCCCTCCCCACTGGAGGTTTAATTTTTTTTTAAAAAAAGTACTTCGAAATAAGGTTTCATTTGTTGAATGGGTAATTTCTTTGATTCGAAAGAATAAAGTTTTTTCCAATGCCTTTAGGATTTTCGAATGAAAAACAAAAACCTAAATCTAATGATATTTCAAAAATGAAATAATGGATTTGGTTAAGGTTTGAGTAAAATGAAATGACCTTCACTTCTTAAAATCCCAAAACTCCAATTATGTAGGTTGAAAAACCACGTGACTTAAGTATTTTGGGAGATATTGAAAATACATTTTAGCATATCATTATTTTGGAATGAGGTTGTTCTCATACCCTTGAATTTCTCCACATTTCAATCTTGATTCACAAAACAATCAAACATTTAATTATTTTGTTTTAAGTCACCATGAATCACAACTCCTCATCCTTCCATCAATCTTTCTTTTAACTAATTTTCTTTTTAATGTTTATTTCTTATCTCCAGTCTTTAAATTGTAAATCAAGTACTGACTTCTTGCCTGAGTGAAGTAGTCTATGATAAGGGTAGGTACCGAAGGGACATGTGAATTTGGCATTCTCTTGATCCTTACATGCAATAGGTATCTGATTAGATGACCCACTAATCTCTTAATCATTTAATCAATAAAGGAAATGTGAAAGTGGTCATTTTGAGTATTAGAGCTTAACTTTCGATAATCAATGCATACTCTCCATCTATTTTTCACTATTTATGGTATAAGCTCATTGTTTTCATTTTCAACAACTATAATTCCTAACTTAGGAACCACATGGACTGGGCTAACCCAATTGCTATCACAGATAACATAGATGATATTTGCATCTAGGAGTTGAAAAACTTATTCCTTTACGACATCTTTCAAAATGGGGATTAAGATATCGTTGGGGCTCTCTAGAGGTCTTGCTTTCAACACTAGGCAACATAGATGACATCTTTCTAGATATGATGCTCACAAACAGTAGGATCAACATCCTTGATGTCATGAATACTCGAAGCAAATACTGACTTGTGGGGTCTTAAGGACTCCCATTGAAATATCGTACAGTAGGGGTTCCTGGATCCTTGTATTTAACCACTCTAATTTGTTGAATGATTGATGTGGCAACGCTGGCAAGACATGCAGTTACAGGTACTTTCATTTTTCTTTTTATATGCACATGTCCCTGAAATGTTTTTGCATAAACTGGTACTTTATGGATAACTGACAAGATAGGGATATTGATGTGTACTCCTTTAAAATCCTCTAGGATTTCTTGAAATATTTTATATTTATTGTTACCTTAAAGGGCTTTGAGAAAAAGTGTTTTAAGTATATACTTTTTTGGCTCTAAGGGAAGCTTGGGGAAGGGGGTGAGTCTAAACTGGTTTGAGAAGAACATCTAGTTTTCTCAGCAGGTTTAGGAACATTATCTTTGGAAACCCATCAGTTTTCTTAGGTGGCTCTATACCATTATCAATTGCTCGACCAGAGCAAAGGGTGGTGAGTGGTTTAACTTTTCGATGTGACTCAGAACTACTTCCAATTTCATTGACATGGGCTTGGGTAGCTCTCTTTGGATTGGGATTGGGTTGACTTGGGAATGTTAATTTTCCTTTTAACTGTCAGTGTTGCAACTGTTGCTGAAGTTGTTTGATGGCTTGGGAATTAGCAACATTAGTTGTCATTAATTGATACATCATATTCTTCAATGATGGTTTTGGAGGTGGCAAAGGAGCAACATATTGAGTTTGAAGCACTAAGTCAAGCGATGTGTTAAGCTGAAGTTGACTATAGGAATTAGGAGGGACAAATAAACCATAGAAAGTTTCATAGGCTGGTTTTGTTGATATATAATGGGTCATCCTTGTGGTGGATGTTGATTTTGATGATATGGAAGTTGTCCTCCCTGAGGTGGATAATTATTTTGTTACCTCTAGTTAGTTTGAAATCTATATTAACCTCTCCTTGGATATGTGTGTGAATTGTGGGCTTGGCCACTAGGTTGCCTATAAGAAATGTTAGAATGATTTCGATTTGAAGGTGCATAAGTTTGACCGAACGTATTAAATTTATGTTTAGTGTTAATACACACACCACCTCTTGAGATTCGGTGTCACCTAGATTTAAAGGACAATAAAAATCTATATGATCTACCTTGAGGCAAAAGGTACAAGCTCGAAAGTTTGTTGTTTTGCCTGGGAGACAAAATTTATAATAATATATTTAATTTCCTTAGCAAAGTCCTTGAGGAAGGTTTTGATGTCTGGTCCGGTTCTGAATCTTCTTTTGTTTCAAACAGACATGACTTTCTAGAAGTACTAGATTTCAAGTCTATGGGCTCATTGTCTAGAATCATAAGCAAGTTCACTGAGAAAGGTATAAGCACCATTACCAGTCTTACATATGAATTTCTCTTGATGCATGGACACGATCATATTTCAAGACTTGACAATCAACCCAGTGTAGAAACTCTGCACTAATAGTTGTTTTTCAAAGCCATGATGGGGACACTTGATGAGCAAATCTTAAAAGTTGTCTCATGCTTCATAAAAACGTTCATCATGTGTTTGAAAAAACTCGTCAATTTCTCTTCTGATTTCTAGGGTCCTTCTTGTGGGGAAGTATTTCTCTAAAAAGATTCTAACTAAATCTTCTCATGATTTGATGGAATTGGCAGGAAGATAGTTCAACCATGAAGTGGCCCAATCCTCTAGAGAGAAACATGGAAGCCTCCCATTTATCTCATGTATGTTTTGGTTCTTCAAAGTGCTACCAACTTCAAAAAACTTTCCAAGATGGACATATGGTCTTTCTCGATCAATCCCATGGAACTTCGACAAATACTGATAATAGTTGGCTGGATATCAAATTGAGCCGTCATGATAAGGGGCAACTCAAATCACGACAGATCAGTGCATCTTTGCACATTAGTAGCAAGGGGAATATTGTATTCCCAAATCGGGCGCCTTGCCATCTCAATGTTGATTTGGTAGCATGGGGAAAAGATTGTGGTGAAGAGGTAAATAGTAGGCTAGGGTGGCTAGAAAAACCTAGGGAACGAATCAAGCGATTGCTGGACCGTTCCCAATCTTTCATATAAGGAAAATAGTGAGTTGGAAGGATGATAGTGACAAAACGCACGGATCGAGTATCCCTAGATGATGCTAAGAAGGCATACACAAGTAACAATCACCATGCAACCACACAAATGCATAATCTAAGCAAACAAGATTTTAAAGGGATTTATTTTTTAATCTATGTTGAAATCAATGGTTGTGAAGCTGTTATCTATCGCCTGATTAGATAGGGTGTTAAATGATTATCCTAGAAGTTTGTATCCAGTAGTACAAAGTCCAAAATCAACATGTCATAGTGGTGCTTGCAAGAAGTCGGATGATAACACAAGTGACAAGAGATCACGTGGTCTAATTAAGAATTGTACTTGTGCTACCGCTCTGTACACCGACTGGTATGAGGACGATCCAGTGTTAAATACGCACTTCATGTTTGTGTTCCTAACCTAAATTGTTAGTTGCAATATGTCCTTCTGTGGTCCGCCACTTACTTGTGAGTCGACGTATTGGGTGAGTAACCCATATGGCAGCGGCCTTCTCGAGTTCCTTGAATGATTAAACCCAACGTCACGTTTAGGTTTGGTCAACTCAAAATTCAATAGATTCACATTGGTCTTGGTTATCCTATTAACACCGTTCTAATTGGCTATAATCTTAGTTGATTTTATTTAGTGTCTCGGTTTCACACAGCTGAAGTGATGAGGTGAAACCAGTTTCAAATATAGGACTCGGTCAGCTCTGTTTGTTTATGGTAGTTTATTAACATAGGCAACCACACAATTCATTAAGATGCAAAAATGCAAACAAACACCAAGCAATGTCCAATCAAATTTCACTCAACACTGAAGCCATTAAAATAGTGTTTGAAAGAGATATTTACTAACTTGTGAGCTCTGACACAAGGTCTCCATCATGGGGATAGATAAGTGTTCATTTGATGGCTACTTCTCATTGGTTCAAGCAAATTGTTCTCTCCCCCACAACACCATTGTTGTCCATGAAAAAAAGGTTAGTCTTACTCAAGGAACAATCCTTTTTTTCTCACTTTGATAAGTGTCTAAATAAATAACACACAATCAAGCATTACAAATGCAAAGATAGTTTATTGGTATTGATTGAGAAGTCATTTTTTTTGCTATATTGATTAAAACTATTGTGTAAACCATAAATCAAATAAATACAACTTTCGCCATATTTTAATTGATTTCTATTTTCTCTATCTCTCTTGGTGCAAGTGAGTTTAGTCTAACCTAAAGATAACAATCTACCAAATATAAAATTAATGTCTAATTATTACAATTTGCTCTCGACCATTTTAGGCATATAAAAAATATTTTTATTGGAGTAAACATTCTTCCTACTAAAAGTTCAAATTAGAAAAATAAAAAATAAAATAAAAAAAATGTCTTCAAGCAGGTCCTAGGCAATTCAACAACACTCAGCAGCCTTTTGCGCACACTTGCTCATATGAATTCGTTTAGCAAGTAAACGAGCTAAAACAAATATGAAATAATTACAAAAATTCAATGAATAGTCACTGAATTTACTTTAATATTTTCAACTCAACAGTTTTTGATCCATTTGTTGTGTTCATTTAGTTTGTGCTAAAAGTTACCTAAAAACCCATAAAGATGAGATAAAAATAAAGAAAAAGATAAAATAAGAAAAATGAAATAACTAGAAACTTCTTGATGTCTTTATATTTGTATCTTTAATAAAGTCTTTCTTCACCAAGTGATGTGCAATGACGTCATTTCAGTGATATAAAAAATTGAAATTATTGTCGTTGCATGATTATTCAACACCAATCAATTTTTTTCAACCTACAATATAATCTAAAGAATGTATAGTGGAAATAGGGGTTATTGACTTCTTCACTTGGATAAGAAGCCAATACTTGATTTACAATTTTAAAATTAAAGAAAATAAAATAAATAATAAAAAATAATTATAAGAAATATTGATGGAAGAACGAGCGATGTTCAACAAATCATCTGAGGTAATAAGTTCTAATTTTTATTTCTCACTTTCCATTTCATTTTTTTAACACTGGAGACAGTGTTCTATTTGTTTGGGGGATGGGGAGATTTATTAAATTCGTACATCTTTTGAAAATATGTTTCTTGACAAAAAAATGTGTGGTACCCTAGCTATGTTGACAATGGATTACTTGATTCACTACATTTAGATAAAGAAATATTGTAAGTTTATTATTAGAATAAACATTGCATATGAGCATTCAGGAACAAATATTTTTTTGCACAATGGCACATATGTAGTTTGGAATAGAGAAATAAATAACTTCCTGAGAATCTAGAGAAATAATAGTAGAGATTTTAACTTTATGAGCTATCATACCATTCATTTATTCAGAGGGTTTTTATACAACTCTTAGTCACATGATTACTCAAATTTTATTGGATCTCGCATTACCTTGTTGTGAGGTCTCATTATTATTGTTTTGGTTGATGACTATGGATGAGCATCATTTTTCAAGTTAAGAGAAACATAAGTCTTGTAGTCTATATGATACTTGTAACCATTACCAAACCTTAGAAGGTAAATTATGCATCTATGTCCATTTAAACCTTCTCAAAGCCACCTTGTTAACCATTCCATCAAAAACCAATATAAGCCTTTGTCTATTATTAGAGTGCAAAGTAAATTATCGAAAGTGTTTTAGACGAGAGAACATTGGAAAAAAAGGGCCAAGTTTTAACTAGAGAAGTCCTAATTATATGGGATTGGTAAGAAGTGAAGAGTAGATGAGAAGACACTATGGTAGGTAATTCGACATTCTCGCAAGTGATAAACATTCATTTTTGAAAATATGATGAACAATGAGGAAATAAACAAATGGCCTATAATTGATGAAGTCAGTCTCTTGAATATTTGCTTATGAATATCTGGAATATTATAACTTGCATTCCCCAAATGAACAGTGTCACATGTAAGCAATCGACTCAAAATTTCTCTTCTTCAATTGCCCTCCAAATCTTATCACATTTACAAATAAAACCAACAACGTGGTGAATAGTAAAAGGGGTAATTTGGTAGATTTAACCATCAATAATAAATTTTCAAAGCATGAACAAAATTATTTTTAGATTCCATCAATGCCCTCCCAATTTCATTATTTTTACAAGAAATCATAAAGAAAATAAACATTGACTATGGGTATTTTTGTAAATGCAAACATTACTTTTGAATATGATAATATTAGTAATCATTACGATGAACAATGCTATCTCTCAAACTTTAAATTTTGATTACCAATGTACCCTCACAAGTTCTTACTATTTTCCAAAAATTAATTTATGGGCGAATAGTGAGAAAGGATATTTGTGTCTTTTAAGTATTAATGAACAATTCACAATAGTAAACACTATTATATTGTTTACTATATTACCCTTCAAAGTGAGAATATTAACATTTCAACCCAGCCCCTCATAAAATATTTTATAAATTATAGTTACACCCCTATCGTAATTTATTTGAATCCCCCAATTTTTTTTATAATTAAAAAGTCCCTCACCTCTAATTTTTTATTTTTCCATTATGTTCATCACATTTAATAACTGTACAATCAAACAAACCCCTCTTAAATATTGGTTAATTATACTAAAGTCTCTAACATATTTTGTTTAAAATCCTCTAATTATGTATAAATTATACATATGCCATTAAAATTATAAATAATTATTATATTTAGAGATTTAGAAGTATTTATTTACTTATTATTGAATAAATTGGGTTTCCTCAAAAGTCAAAATAGAGAAAGTATGCAATGACCTATATATATAAGAATGATTTAACGAGTAACAATTAGCAAGTTTACCGAATATTCAACGAGTAATTGGCAAAACTCGGACAATTAATCCCAATAATTTTTTTTATATATCTATACCTACATGAACACATAATTGGCTCAAGGAATATCAATATTTCAATACTTAATTGGCTCAAGGAATATCAATATATATATACATCATCATTGTCAAAGTAAAGTTATGCTAGCTAGAAAGTACCACAAACATCTCAAATTGTCAAATGTAATTAGCTACCACATAACACAACATATGATAAAAAAAATTGTGAAATAATGAGAAATAAAAAAGACCCAACTGAGTTGAACCCGGTTACTCGGCTGATACTGAATTGAAAACTCGATGACTTGGATGAGTTTTTGATTTCTCGACGAGTAATGCAAATCGAGTAAATGAGAAACCCAGTCCCACTTGTTTAAATATGCCCAAATGGTCGTTAACGAGTATATTCGTCAAGTAAACTACAAAGGACAATTTTACCATTGTTAATTGTTACATGATGAATTGAAAATCAATATATGTTTTTACACGTTTTCCTGTTAGGAACATAATTTCATTGGGAGTTGTTACGTGTACTCGACTATTTGGTTTGGTTGCACAAACTATTTCTTGCATTGGCATATGATATGTTTCGACTTTGCTTCACCAACCTAAAATATGTAACATTGACTTACCATTTGTTATCAATAAAAATCATTTGGTAGTTAATTTTATTCTTTAGGAGCATTAATTGATTTTCGATGAAAAAATAAAAGTAAATGTTGTCTATAAACTAAACTTCAATCATGCACTATTAAATTTTAAATTTGCATATAAATATCAAAGAGACACTAATCATCATTACAAGGTCTATTACTAAACACTACAACAGTTGTGTAATAGAAATAAGAAATATGTATTAAAATATCTTATAACATTACCTTGCAAACAAAATCTTCCTTTTTTTATGCATTTAATCTAAAGTTCAAAAGAGTACTATGTCAAAAAATTCATAATTGAAATTCTTTGTACAAAGTCCTCAATCAATAACAACATGAGTAATATTTTTATCGTCATAATTAATTAGAGTTATTTTAGAGTTAACAAAGTGCAGTTGAGTACACCAACGAAACAGTTTTTAAAAGCTACATATAAAAAGTAGGGTTGGACATGTAGCAGTTCCCTTATCATTATCATTGTGGCACACATCAATCATCGTGTTGACAGTAAGTATCGATATCGTGAAGGTAAACACAATCAACAATTCTAGGCAACTAGGGTTGGCAACCATTATTTGGCTAGGTTTTGAGTTTTTTTCACTTCTACCCCTTTTACAAATGATGTTTGTGGTTGTGTTTTAAAGAGAAGGGGTAAAAGTGTAAAAAAAAACCCAAACCTGGCTAAAAAATGGCTGCCAAACCTGGCTGCCTAGACAAGTTCAAACACAATACAGGCGGACACAATAAGAGGCTAGGGAATTGGGTTCTACAACTAGGATGATGTGGCATCATCAGAGGAGTTTTTACAACTTCGAGATACACAAACATTTTTAGAATTTCATTATTTTTTTCAAAATCATGCCATGTCATAATGGTTGCAAATATTGGTTTCCTAATAGGCAACGACTGCTCCATACCACCATATCCCATTTCTCACACCGTTCTACTCTCCCACACCACCTACTTTCTTTCTCACACCACTATATTTTCTCACACCACCTATATAAACAAAAACCAAATTTTTTCCCCTCGCCATTCAAATCGACAAACAGTTCTTCCTTCCCCCATTCGAAATTCCTCCCTCTCGCACATTCAAATCTCTTCCAAATCTCTCCCCAGACTCAAATCTCCTCCATCTCCCTCGAAAATCTCTCAAAATCCCCTAAAAATCAAAACCCTTAAACCCTCAAACTCTCCAAAATGCAACAACTCAACACGCCACCTCTCAAAGTGCAAAACGCAGGTACTTTGAGACCCTTACGTAGAGTCTAAGGGAAACACTCATCTTCATGGCATCACATGGTTCACAAAATGTTTGTTATGCATCGACATAGAAAGTTTAGGTTCAATGTTTGTTATGCCTTGACATTTCAGAAAAAAAGTTCTCATTATAAGAACATAATGACATAAGTTTAGGTTCGATGAACAATGACATAAGTTCTCATTATAAGAACACGATGCAACAATACGACATCATGTTAGAAAATAATGTCAGAAAACAAAGCGACAAAGTTTAGGTTCGATGCGACAATGCGAATAAGATCAGTCATCATCATCATCATCATCATCATCATCAAAGCCCATTCCCGAGATTTTCGGGGTCGGCTACATGAATTTTGGTTCTCCAAGCAATGCGATCTTCCCACATTTCCTCACCTAATCCAAGCTCAATGATATCTTCGTTCACCGTCTTCATCCAAGTTTTCAACGGTCGTCCCCTCCGTCTACACCCTCCATTAACTTGCCAATCTAAACATTTTCTAATTGGCGCCGTGCTTGGTCTCCTCCGCACATGACCAAACCAAGTTAATGCGAATAAGATCAGTAAATAAAATAATTTAGAAACAAAATCTAAGAAAGCTAAAATTCAGAAGAAAAAAAATTGCAGCATTTTGTTCTGTTCGCGGAGAACAATGTGGGGTTTTGCGTAGGGTCCCATGCGAGCTGCAGAGAGTAGTCCGGGGTTTTTGAAAAACCTCGCGGTGAAATCTGCGAATAGAATTTTTTTTTTACAAAAAAAAATTATGTTCACAGCGAACAATGTGGAGTACCTCAAAATCCCCGCAGTGTCTCGGGCAAAACGCAGAGAACAATGCACGTATCTCAAAAACCTTGTAATGAACTCTACGAACAAAATTTTTTTCTGACAGATTTGCGCGACTTTAGTAAAATGACCATAACTTGCTCATTTTAAAACATTTTCAAGTGATTCAAGTTATGTTTATTGGATAACCCAGAGTACTACAACTTTTGTATTGTGGTCAACTTGAGAATCGGTCTCAATCGAGCATATAATTTGGCTGAAAGTCAGAAATACTATCCTGTTTTTATTGCTAGACTGATTTGCACGACTTTAGTAAAATGAACATAATTTGCTCAATTCAAAATATTTTCAAGTGATTTAAGTTGTGTTTATTAGATAACTCAGAGTACTACAACTGTTGCATTTTTGATCAACTTGAGAATCGGTATCAGTCGAGCACATAAGTTGGTCGAAAGTCAAGAACACTATCTCGTTTTCATTGCGAGACAAATTTGCGCTACTTTAATAAAATGACTATAATTTTCTCATTTCAAAAATTTCAAGTGATTCAAATTGTGTTTATTAGAAAACTCATAGTACTACAACTTTCGTGTTTTGATGAGCTTGAGAATCGATTTAATTGAGGGTTTAAATTGGTCGAAAGTTACCTTGTTTTGCATTTTTTTTTTCGTTTTGACTTTATGTTAAGTTATCCATATTTATTGGTGGTGTGAGTAAGTAAAAAAAAAAAAAACTCAATGGTGGTGTGAGAGAGAGGAAATGGTGGTGTGAAGTAGTGACTGCCTTCCTAATATTTTCGATCGCTTTTTCTAAATGTCGAGGGAATGCGCGAGGAAATGGGTGAGGGAGGGGGGTGTGACCCTTCATCCCCCTCGAGATGCACGTCTTTGCGAATCTCAAAGGGGATAGTGGTAACGCTCTCCCCCTGGCCAATTTCCTCGCACGTTCCCTCGACGCGTAGAAGGGCTCATTTTCGATAGAGTAAGTCTAGGGAGCGAGGGCGGCGCGAGGGAGGGGGCCACACCGCCCATCGCCCTCGAGATGCGCGACGTCACTCATCTCGAGGGCGATGGGCGGTGTTGCCCCCTCCCTCGCCCCCTAGAATCAGGGTTTTTGATAAGAAAATTGAGCCCTTCTAGGGAGCGAGGGAAGGAGTGAGGGATGGATGGCGATGTCACACATCTCGAGGCGATTTGGCTTATCTCGAGGGGGATGGGTGGTTACACCACCCCTCGCTCCTTCCCTCGCTCACTATAATTTCTGGATTGCAGATAAAGTAAAATTTGGCTGCACGAACATTTGGGTTTGGTCTGGTTGGTGGATGAATTGGATTTGTATGTTGGAATTGAATCGACTAAATTCATTCATTCTTACAACTTGCAAAGACCAGAAAAGCCCTAGCGAGAGAGAAATTTATTTAGGGCAAGGGAAGCGATTGATCAGATCGATCGATGAAAGATGGATCCAGAGCAGACATTCATCCGTGTTCAAGAAAGGTTTTCGCAGATGCTGACTCCGCGAATTCGAACAGCTCTCGAGTACATATATCTCATTCTAGGCATCGCTCTCTTCTGTTTGCTCGTCGTCATGCATGCCAACTATGTCCAACAGGTCCAATTTTTCTACTATTTCCACTTTCCACTTCATTTATAAATTCTACCAATTCAATTCCTCATTTCCAAACAACTTTAAGCATTCAATTCATCAAATACCTACAGAGCTGAAGAAACCACAAGTTTCTTTTATGCATCTCATTCCCACTATCGAGCATGCTGAGTTTGCAATTTAAGATTGTGGCATTTGCTCCCTCTTATGCGCTCCAATCACTTGCAATTTACTACTCCTATCAATTCATTCTTGTAAAAAGCTTTATGAAACTTGGTACAAGTTTTCAAGGAAGTGGCATTCAGCATAGTGGAAACTTTCATCTACAACTTGCAAGATTGCTCCCAAATTTTGCCCTTAGCAAATATGTTCTTCAAGGTGTGATACACGTCATGAAAAACATGTTTTCTCAAAGTGTGATTTAGACGCCAAACCATTTTCCCTTAAATTTCGAGGATATATTCAAGACTTGGGAAACCAAGAGAGGAATGGGTAAAGTTCTTTGTTCTGGTGCTTATCGAATGAAAGGAAAAAAAAGCAAAAAAAAAAAAAAAAAAAAAAAGAGTATTCCATTGCCTATGCAGATTAGATTAATTATGGATGCTATGAGTGTATTACGCCGTTGAGCTTTGGATTCTCTCTTATTTCCAGTTGAAAGATTCTAAGAGTTAACTTATTGGTATTGTCTAACAATCACTGTAGTTACTAAATCAAGGGATTGTATATTACTTGCTCTGGCCGCATCTTAGCAGTCTCTTTTGCTATCATGCTCCTGATTAGTTTGGAATGGATATCTTGAGGGCTTTTTTGATGGTGGTATGCGCTGTGTCCCAAATGCAAGTGGATGCTCATAGAAGATTTGATGATAATGTTTTTCTTAATCATCCGATCTTTTGAGGTTGCTTTGGAAGGCTTCCCAGTTGTTGTGATTCCATCATCATAGTAAGAACTTTGGAATGATATGTTATTTCTTATATGAGAGAGATTGCACTTTCTTAAGGGTTTATTTATTTATTTTTTGATAAATAAAACATTCTCATACAAAGAAAAGCAAAGGAGTACATGAGTGAGAGGCTCAAAGAAAACAACGATGAAGAGAAAAAAACATGACTAAAAGAATAAACAACAGTGAAATTAAATCTCTAAGCTATGCTTGACTCCATATATGAAGAGAAGGGAGAAAAGGTTTGTCCAACACCATCTTCTACTCAACTGGCCACAGAATTGACATCACTTTAATCATCTTTCAATTAGTGTCTGCATCCAATTTGGTTTCCCCCAAAAGGCAAGAATTTCGCTCTTTCCAAATAATCCAAAAGACTATAAGGAATAACCAAAAACACTATAAGGATCTGTCCTTTCCAGTTCCATTTGCCTCTTGGCGAAAGAACTTTGTGGTTCCAACTTCCAGGTGTTGATCCATTGGAGGAGATTGTCATTCGGGGCGTGAGCCCAATTTGTTTTACCTGCGGTCAAATCCCACACATTGGAAGATAAAGGACATTACAGGAAGGTGTGCGGAAAGATTCTGTGCGGCACTCGCAGAGACACGTCTGTTCAGGACAATTCGTGCTCTCTTCGCCAAGTTTTCAATTGTGAGGTCCTTCCCGTGAGCTAAACTCCACAAAAGATTTTGGCAGGAAGGAGTTTTCTTTTGCCATAATGACTCATTAAACGTGGACGGGCATTCACTTAGCTGATGCGTTGTAGTTTCTCTTTGGAGGAACTTCTCATAAAAATCATTCACAGAGAAGTTACCATTTTTGTCATCCCATCCCACTGCCCATCTATCCTCTCTCATCAAATGACACTGAGTTGAAGGAGATCCTGCAAATCGATTAGTTTAGACAATTCCGAGTCTTTTGACTCCTTGTCGTAATGCCAAGTCCCAAGATGGATTATGATTGGAGTTAACCAAAGGCTTGCGATCACGCCTTGCTTATGCCTTGATACACATCCTTGAAAGTTTTAGCGAAAGGCTGTGGAACCCATCTCTTGCTAGAAAGCAACTCTATCACCTTTTCCCACTTATACAAAATGAAGGGAGCAGTTTTTGAGGTTTATGACTGTGTTCTAGACAACAAACTCGTACACTGGCTTTACCTCTTTTGTATACCTGTCATTGCTAGACACACCACATTTTTTAGCAATTATCTGCTGCCAAAGAGAGCCCTCTCCTCTGTTTCAAACCGCCATAACCATTTCCTGAGAAGTGCTATGTTTGTTCTCTTGATACTTTTGATCCCAAAATCACCTTTGTTCTTCAGTGAACAATTGTCCCCCAGCTGAGGAAGTGATACTTATGACTTGTGGAAGAGGTCCCCCAAGGGAAGTCTCGGCATTTTTCTCCATTATGCTTGCTAGTGCTAGCGAGACTGGAAGAGTGATGAGAGAAAGACCGGAACACTAGCCAATATACTCTTGATTAGCGTTAATCTTCGGACCTTTGACAAGTATCTTCCTATTCAAACAGCAAGGCGCTATTGTATTCGTTCAATAATTGGATCCCACACCTCTCTTTGTTTGTACTTGTGCCCGTTGGTAGGGGTGGACACGGCACGAGATGGACCTCATCCCAAACGGGTTCCGGATGGGACAAGACTATATGGTACTAAAAAAATTTCTGCAACAATAAATTTATTCAAGTCTAAAGTTCACACCAAACATGATTCAACAACATAATACTGCATGATTCAAATCTTACACATCAACTAGATCAATAATCTAATATGAAATAGTTAATACTACAAGTACATGATCATTGACCTCAAACTTAATAAAAATATTAAAATCATTAAAATAATAATAAATATTAAGTAGATGAGTTCAGGATAAGATGGGATGGGCAAAATTGAAATCTCTATCCCGATCCCATCCCAATCTAGATCAGGACGGGGTCGGAATGGGTTTGATCAATCCTTATAGATCCGACAAAATCCGGATGGGATGGGATCGCGATAGCAAGATGGGATGCCCACCCTTACTCTTGGGGGATGCCCAAATAAGTAGGAAGTGCACCCAAATGGGTTTGCTAATAGCTAATATCTAGGACCTTGCCCAACTGAGAAGAGATTGGTCTTTTGCAAGTCGATCTTTAACCCGAGATAACCTCGAACCGTATTCAGACAACTTTGAGATGTGCAAGTCGTTGATAACCGACATCTAGAAAGAAAATCGTCGTATTGAAGAATAAGTATTTGAGTGCCTTCATCTATAGTAGAAAAAAACACAACAATTTTGCATTATCAGCAGCCAAAGTCATTTTAGTGAGGAATTCACCCACAATCGAGTAGATCATTGGCGAGTAGGATCCCCTTGCCTAATTCCTCTTGAAGATTTAAAGAAGCCAGCAGGGCACCCTATAAGACTGATGGAGAAGGATGCAGTCATAATAATTGTTTGAACCCAACTTTGAACCAAAACCCATCAGAGATAAGACGTCATCAATGAACTGCCAACTGATTGTGTCAAACACTTTGGAGAAATCAATCTTAAGAACTACACATTAGTACATGAGAAAGTTCTAGAGTGGATGAGCTTGTTAGCAATGAGGGGGTCATCAATCAACTGACTTTTCTCAATTGCAGCTGATTGGAAAGGAGAGACAAGAGTCTCCATCGGTGAAGAGAGATGAGTGGCCACAACCTTTGAAATGATTTTTGTAACTGAGGAAATTGGACTTATGGGTCTGTCTTCTTCAATTCTTATAGCACCTTTGACATGATTTGAAATATGCTGATGATTTGCCAAATTATGGAAGAATTTAGAGCATAAATCTCCATTTCTACCCCATCTAACTGAGTTTTATGTGTTTCACGCTTCCGGCTCATGTGCACTTTCTTGAGTTGATAAATCTTTGCGGCGTCTGTTGTAGCTGAGGTGAGGGAATTTTGGACAAGGGGAAGTGGTGGTGGATCTAATTCCTCCACTTACTGGAGTATTTGGTTTATTTGCTTGGCTGGGAGGCTCCGATGTGTTCTCATCTCTGTGATCAGAAGCCTCCGTTTGACTTGGTTGAGTTGGTCGCAAATCGCAATGAATGTTTGATGGAAGTGAGAAGTGATTGAGAGGGTAGAAGAAGAAGCGAAGTCACTGTGTCTTACTTTAATATCTTGGTGCAAAACAAACTCAGCATTAGGGGGTGAAAATATGGCCTGACCAAATGGATACTGAGCCAACCTGAATCAGGCAGGTTTGGGTATGACTAAACAGGTAAACAGGCTGCTATGGAACACGGAATCTAGACTCGTTTTGGTCCCGAGTATGGGGTTTACGATCCAAACTCAGCTCATAATATACAACAATGTTTTAAAACACAGATGGATTGATTCTTTAGGTGTAAGCAGTAAGCTTTAATCCATAAGTTGTTATCTTGACAGAAAATTAATATCAAGTGACATGTATAATATTACACGCATAATAAAACGACAAGCAAAATATTGAAAACAATGAAAGATTTATGATTGTATTTTACCAAGTTAAACCTTTAGCTAGCATTTTGGTATGAACATCAATAACCTACATATAATTACTGTTAGAGTTGATCTCTTTGACTCAGAGCTCTGGGGTTTTGAGAAAACCTATGGGAAATCATTAGCAACTATGGAAATGGTAGGTGGAGAGATTCATTTTCAGATCCAAGACCTATATATTAGACTTGAATTGATTCTTCTTAATGATGATGACCTCTGGTTTCTTAAGAAAACGCATGGTATTCAATCTCGCATACTTTGCTCACCCTTCTGGAATCCTTTTTTTTTTTTGCTATAAGCAAGCGTGGAAATTCTCTGTCAGAGATGACCACATTGTCTCCCAAGTTCCAATGTCACAGCTTGGTATAAAAGTATATATTACATAGTTAAGCATATAAACATAAAATAAGATTTATTCAACACTTCCATTGAGATATAATATGTAGCACACGTGTTAGCAAGCTATGGCCTGTCATCCATCAATTCATTCATGTTACTTGTAACTTGTACAAGGATGGCATATCGATGTTATCATCCTATATCAGTTTATTATTAGATATTATGTACTGTATCATTGAAGCGTAGATACGGTACATATTGTGTATCGTATTGTGCATGTCGTAAGATTGATAATCCGTAACCTAATAAATATTTAAATTTGGTGGTCTTGTCAGTGGTCACCTAATTTAGTGTCTAAGTGATGCATTCACTCATGTAGTCCTTGATTTATATTTCTATGACTTTCTTATAACCATTCACGAAATACCTCTTTTGCTTGTGTAGCCTGGGTGTTCAAGCGAGCTTTCTGTAGTTGAAACGGCAGAAGCTCAACTCGTTCACATCAAGGTATGATAAATTCATTTGTCCTATTTTATCTAGTGTTTGTTATTTGATCATTCTCTATAGTTTGATTAATGAATATTGGGATAGTGTGCACTTAAATTGTAAAATACAGATCATGGGGAAAAACAATTAGCATTGGGTGATAATGCATGCCTGGTGCTGCTTTCTGTAGCAATGCACAAGAATGATGGAACTATTGAAGGTAGATAGGATCTGTATTATCTAGTATTATATACCATAAACATTATATGCTATATTCATAATGATTTCAATTTCCTTTTTCAAAGTGACTAAGTCCATTTTTCTTAAAATTTCTTCATTTTTTGAAGGATTAAGTTTCTAGAGCTAGAGTCAGTGACTTTTATTCACTTTTAAAAGTGTGAAGTTCACATTGAAAGTGAGAAGCTTATGAACCAAAACATCGAAACTTTCAAAGTTTCACAAATTCAATTAATTCTCAAAATTCAACAAAAACTGATTACAACTTCTGATTATGTCTATTTAAATAAAAGAAAACGTAAACTTAATTCCTAATTGGACTCGTACTCATAGTTGGGCCTTGATATGGACCCACCCAATTATTGATTAAACAATACAATAAATAAAAATGCCCACATTACATCATCCTCCCCCATTTCGAAAAGCTTGTCCTCGAGCTTTGAGGATGACATTCTCAAAAAATACACGAAGAATACTCGACCTCGAACTTTCTCTTGGTAATTACTTGTACCACGAATTATCATACAAAAATTTGGCCATCCAAGATAGGGTCCAACATGAATTTTCGATTCAAGGGACAACCACTTCTCAATTTGAATATTTTTGTGCGCAAAATTCTCCTCAAATCGAGCTTCATAAACTTTCCCACGGTGGTACAAGAACACCCTATGGCTGTGAATAACAGCAAAATCACTTGAATAAGAATGTGGTGGTCCGAATTGTGATTCTGTGGGGGAAAATAGCCTTTACGAAATTCAATGGGGGCTTCTTCTCCACACCAACTGAAATTGGTTGGCCGGAATTGGGTTGGACAAAGGGGGTGGCGTGAAGCATTTTGCAACCATCTGTCACATGTCATGGGTGTCCCAACAATGGCTATTAGCCGGGGGCGAGTCAGGTTGTTGTGGTGGAGAGATGATGTTGGTTCGTATCATGCAAGTGGTGTCGCCGGAGTTGTTGGCGGTTGTGGGAGGACGCTTGACTCAATTCAGGTAAGTTTTCTTGTTCTCCTTTTCAAATTCATTGTCCTTTCGTCATCCATATCTTCTCTTATTCTTCCTCTTTGAATTTGGTAGCGTTAGAGTTCCCAAATTGCAAATCACAATCCAACGAATCGGGGGAAATTAGGGTTATCATAGACAACCCCATTATTTTTTTTAACGTGAAATCTGTTAAAATTCCGTGATGTGTTTCGGCCTCACAACATAACAACTTGCGGATAACCTTATACCCGTCTTACACATTAAACGCTAATGGTTTCTCCCAATCAATGGTGACTTTTTTCGGATAACCTCTCTGATACCATATTGCTAGGTTCAACGGAAGATTACAAACCAAAACATCGAAACTTGTATTTGTCAAAGTCTGACAGATTCAATTAATTCTCAAAATTCAACAAAAATTGATCACAGTGTCTGATTATGCCTATTTAAATAAAAGAAAACTTAAACCTAATTCCTACTTGGACTTGTACTCCTAGTTGAGCCTTAACATGTACATACCAACTATTAATTGAATAATACAATAAATTAAAATAGCCATATTACATCAATAACACTATTTAATACAAATGCTTGCTAATGCTTCATGGTTACCTTAACATGTATGCAGGAAATTCATTTTGTAGTGCTATTGTAGATTCAATAATTTGATAAACATGTAGATGTTTTGGTTATGGTTGCATCTTCCAATCGACAAGCTCTTAGCTTGCTTAGACATTATAGGGTCACAATCCCTTTGCTCTATTGGATATTGAACTTTATAAGTTTACTCAAATGTAGAACTAAATTGTTCATCATATCTTAGCTGGTAGTCTAGTCTTTTGGTTACATGCTAAGCTTTCTTATGATATCACAAAGTTTCAATTTCTCTCTGTTTAGATCACCACTATGCTGCATTCACACAATGAAGCTGAATCTGATGTGATGAATTTTCCTGAACGTTTCCCTTCAACTGAGAATGTGGAAGTTTCAACTGTTGAAGGGTTTGGATTAACAGTTCTGGGTGCAAAATTTTGGTTGAATTGGATTGGTTCAGGTGCAAGGAGGAGCAAATTGGTATTAAAATCCTTGAAGACTGATGATGAGTATCTCGAGTCTCAAGCAGATACCTTAGCTGATAGTAGTTCTACAACAGTTTCTGATGAAAAAGTAACTGGAGTTGCTTTAGATGAGTCACCTATCAGTTTTCTTATATCTGCCACAGAATCATTGAAAGCAGCTGTTGATCACTTTTACAGCAAGTGGAAAATGCGTTTCTTAGTCTTTTCAGGGCATATACATTCTATGTGGGATACCATAAAGGTATGGGTAAGGAAATTCTCAGTAATTTTTTTGCCTTGTGTACATTGGCTTTACATGATTGTAGAGCTTCCCCATTGAAACACTTCTCTCTTTCCATGTCCTTGAAGATCCAGTTGTGTACTTATGCCATTTATAAAATTAGAGCACAACTTATTAATAATGTTTCGTTATTTAGCACCCGGTCAAGTCCAAGATTTGACATGTTAATTGATACGATATTCTATGTGATCGCTTGATGGGTAATTTCATGTCTTCACATGATAGTTGATTATATAACGAAAGCATTATTGGCAGCTCTCCACTTTTTACTTATCTTCAGTCCATTGTCTTCATCATTAAATGCATATTCTTGGTTATATACTTGTCTGAGTATGAATTTGCCAATTATATAGCTATATGTTTACTTGTTTTGTTTTTTCACCCAGTTTATTTTATTTTATTATTCATGTTTGATAGAAGGTGGAAGAGCATTTTTGGATCTGTCTGATGAGGACAGAGATTATGTTACTTGGAATGACTTGATGGGGATGGGGATAGTAGATTAAGAGAGTATGAGATATTCATTTAGGGAATTGATGGTCTACATAGTCCATAATCCTTATTTCCAACTTTAATAGTTTTTCTACATTTTTCTCTCTCCCAAAGCATAAAATACTCCTCTGAAAAATGATTGATGTTTCTTTATAAGGGTCACAATTTTTTCACAATCATAGTGACAGTGTGTGTCCATGATTGGCATGTTCACTCCTGTCTGCTTTTGTTTGGGTTATCTAAATATGGAGCATGTTTTGGTATGGATTTAAAAGGTTGTTTGTACCTGATAATCAAGGATGCACAAACTCTTCGAAAAACTTGTCGTATACATGTTCGACACCGACACTGGCTCAACACGCCTTCGACACATGTCAAATGCATAAAATACTCCTCTGAAAAATGATTGATGTTTCTTTAAAAGGGTCACAATTTTTTCACAATCATAGTGACAGTGTGTGTCCATGATTGGCATGTTCACTCCTGTCTGCTTTTGTTTGTGTTATCTAAATATGGAGCATGTTTTGGTATGGATTCAAAAGGTTGTTTGTACTTGATAACCAAGGATGTACAAACTCTTCGAAAAACTTGTCGTATCCATGTCCGACATCAACACTGGCTCGACATGTCAAATGCTTGGTCAACCGGGTCATACACATGGTCAATGTGGTAACGTGTTGAACACGCCTCCGACACACCCAAAACTTGGTTAGGACACAGTTAAGACTCGACAACCAACTTTATTTTTAGGTGGCCTCAAATAACTACCTAATTTGAAGGTTGTTATTCCATCAGAAGTTAGAACTTTCAATTATGATTTAAGAGTCGAGATAGAAAGGGCGATGAAAAGTTGAAACATAGAGGTAGTCTATACTACTTCTTAATCTTTGTTTATTTTTCTCTCTTCTTCTTTACTTTGCTTTTTTCTTGCGACAGAGTGTTATCTTCTTCTCCACTTTTATACCTCTTTTTTTTTGCTCTACTGTTCTTTCTTCATTTTCTTTTCTATTTTTTTTCCCTATTTGCAAATAGAGAGATGAATGCATTGTTTGTATTTCATTTTCATCTTCATACTTCTTATTCTTTTCTATGTAAACTCTTTCTTCATTGAATTGTTGTTTATCTTCATATGATTTAATTGAAAAAAAGGTATGATGTGTCGTCGAGTCCTAGTTTTTTGAAAATTGTCGAGTCGGCGTGTCGTGTCTGTGTCCGACACAAAGCGCGCATCCATGTCCGACATGACGCACACATCCGTGTCCGTGCATCCTTGCTGATAACTATTACTATCTCTCCAGCTGTTTGTCACTGTGGGAGTAATGTGTCCTAGTGGCTCAACTTACACTGAATTTGGTTTTATCCGTATACATTTCTTTTTGTGGAACTGAAATATGAGAAGCAGAATGTTTCAGGTATGAATATGCTTACAGATATCCCCAAGTGGTTGCATGGATTCCGTCTGGATGGCATAAACTTATTTGCAGGTGATAATCAGATATCTACATATTTGATTGAAAGTCATATTTGTTTGTTTATTTACTTATTATTTCTTTCCAAAGAGTTTCTCTGATCACCACTGCTACTTAAACTTGTATGGTCAAGTTGCATTACCCTGCTACTAATATTTACTTATTTGTCTCTGTATCTGGGCTGATGTGTGAGGCAGATCCTTGTTTTGTAGTTATTTTGTCCATTCTTTCCTGACTTGCTGTTGTTTCAGTTGAGTGGCTTGAAAAAAGAGGCAGATCCTTTGAACCGACCTATTTGTATACTGTGGAGAAGGTAATTTCTCCTGTTTATATTCTTAGTAAATGAAAATATCTTATATTAATCAGTTTATTCTTATTAAAAAGTGTTTTTTCATCAGTTTTAGTTATAAATCCCTTATTTATCAACTGCATAGCCATTACCCCAGTTCACATAACCTAGCTAGTAGTAGTAACATGATAGCCTCGTTTCAACTTTCGACCTTTTTATTTATCGAATGTTTCTATTTCAGGGTTATTTCTTGCTTCCAGAAGGAGCAAAATCTCGACATGGGATACATACTGTCAACATTAGCATATCTGCTCGGGATTCTTGTTTTGGGAACAGGTAATGTTGTTACATTATGTTTGGACTATAATAACAATAGGCATCTCTTGGAATACTAATAATACTAAAATTCCTTTGGTTTAAAACCACTTTTATTTACGCAGACTAACTTCAACCTATATGATAATTCTCACAAGGGTTTGAAGCTAGTTTAAAATCTGACTTTAGACAATCCATTGAGGCGCTACTTTGCCTTTACCCACTTTATAAAAATTAAAACCTTTCCGTATATATGCATAAGACAAAACACATGGAGTGACTTCTTATTAAAATAAGTTATCCTTCATATAATATAACGTATTCCCATGGGTCTCAGTAGTTGGGAATTAAAAGCCTCACGAATACATGCAAATGGCCTAGGGTACATCTATGGCCAATATGCCTGTTGTTGTTTGTTCAGCTATGCATCCATTGTCTTGTCCTTTGGCACTTCTACCTGATGACTGTATGATGGCTGCTACATAACACACAGACCAAATCAACAAATCTGGAGCATATAAAACTGGTTTTGGAACATAGTGTGACAACGCTAAACATGGATGTTTCACCTATCCCCATATAAAGTTACGGAATACACCTCCATGTGCTTCTTCAATAAGGTCTCCTGGGATGAGTGCTTCACACATGATTTCCTTCCCCATGGTTCTAAGACTAGCTTGATCAGAAGTGTCATGTTCATTATCCTAGATAAACGAGTACTCAAACCTCGCTTAGTTATTAGCAGTACATACACTTCTCTATTTGAGATTATGAAAATCCTTGGAAGCAGAAGCTGCACATGTAAAGTTCTTCATAATCTGTTGGGGGTGGAAAAATCTCTTTTATGTTTTGATTTCCATCCCATGGGGGGATATACTCTCATGAATGAGGATAATATTTAAATTATATTGCAGATAGCTACCCATTTTGAATGATATGAAGAAAGACACTAGTTGGATAATGTTGACATTCTAACAATTTATGAGCATGGTAGGCACCCAAAAAGGCCAAAACATGTCCGATGCCACCATTACCATATACAAAAGTGGCAAAATGCTCATTCTAAATCCTAAATAGATACTAATAATAAGATTCTAATAATCATTATTAGGATGCATTTTTAAGTCCACACAATCACACAAACTCGGATAGTGTAGAAAAACTATAGAAAGTTTGAAAAAATACCAAAAAGTAATGCAAATTTTGATGTAATTAGGATAGTAGTAATATTAGCAATAATAGTATTTTAGGGATGTTAAGATGTCTAGTATTATTAGGACAATGTTTCCTATTAGGTTTATGGTTTGTTTTAGAAGTTAGGTTAGTTATAAATACAAGCATAGGTTGATCATTCTAATTTGGTTTTTGATGGAATAAAAGTTATTTTGTTTATTAGTTATTTTTGTTTATTTTATCGTTATTTCAAATTATTCCATTATTTCAATTCTTGTTCAGTTTATCTCCATTATCGTTCTTTTAAATTCTATCAATTGGTATCAAATCTGAACGGTTCTTATTGTTTGGTTGATTTAAAAAAGAAGTGTTCAAAGGAAAAAGATTGAAATCATTGAAGATTCGAAAAGAAGTTGAAAAGAAAAGAAAGAGAAGATGACATACAAAATATCAGATCCACGTCCAAGTCCGTCAGTCACCGACACCGTCTCCAATCACTCTGACTTCGTTGCTAGCTCCGTAGCAACCACTGACACTAGCAGCAGCCGTAGACCCAGGCCCGAACCAATCCCCAGCAACTCGTTGCCATGCCATTGTAGCCCCTCCCACCTTCAGGTCAACCACCTTCCCTCCATCCAGCCGATAGATTGATCTGCAAGTAGGGTCAATCATTTCCCTACCGTCGCTGACCGTCATTGCAAACCGTTGTTGCCGTATTCAACCCCTTCCCTGTTTCAGTCGGGGACGAAGAATTTAAACTTAAGTCCTTGGTTCCCCCTTAGCTATTTACACCCTAGTTCCTCAGAGAGCACCCCACGTGTGAGCAAAATAAAAAAAATGAGTGACCCATATTATGATCTGTACCTATTGTATACCTCATCCCACTCCATCTGCTAGTGATGTACCACTATCCTCTCCACTGTGATGAAGGTTGAGACACTCGACTAAGACTTGGTATGAAATTGCCACAATGTATCGAAAATTGCGCAAGGCACTATTGGATCCAAGTGACCTTGTCCAGACATGCGAAGAGCAGGTTGAGCCCTACTGTTTGTTAGAGTTCTTCCAACTTTTTGAGGAAGTTAAGGGCACCATCACGCATACACGATTCCCGACTTGTGAGTCCTTTGACTTGTGCGACTTTATTCCTATTTTTAAGCAAACAGATAATGTTCCTATAGAGGCAGACACAATCACTGATGATGATTATGTTGATTAGTGTTGGAATATTTTTGTGCCACGAGCTTATGCACATACATTTTTCTCACTTTCTCGCAGCTTCTAGTTCTTTGCGTCATCTTTGTTTCTTTTTTAGTTGGTTCCTCTGTTTTCGCTAGTGTTATCATGGCAAGTTTCGGGGAAGACTACTTCGTGTGTACTTTGCCTTATGTTCAGTGATCGGTTACTTGTGCTCATCAGACATCTTCGACTTTCAACTCGTGGACGAGCTTCTTCAACTCAGGGAGGCTGATCTAGTTAGGATAGTAGTAATATTAGCAATAATAGTATTTTAGGCATATTAAGAATTCTAGTATTATTAGGACAATGTTTTCTAATAGGTTTAGGGTTTGTTTTAGAAGTTAGGTTATTTATAAATACTAATGTAGGTTGATCATTGTAATTTGGTTTTTGATGAAATAAATAAAAGTTACTTTGTTTATTACTTATTTATGTTTATTTTATTGTTGTTATTTCGAATTATTCCATTATTTCAATCCGTGTTCAGTTATTTTCAATATCGTTCCTGTAATTCTATCAACGTTACCTACAATGATGACTGATGGAAATTCTATGTGAGCTTCAAATCATCGATCAAAGACATGCACTAGGTGCTCATTCGAAAAAGAAAACTACCCACGAAGACGGATCATGATTCAGAGTTGCGAGGAGTGAGATACGAAGGTTTTGGTGATTTTTCTGTATGAGAGCTTTTTTGGGTTTTCTCTCAAAGGCTCTCTAAGAGAAATGAAGTGGTGTTTTGTAAGTTAAAGGGGTAGATAAAAGGATAAGAGAAGGGTCAAAAGTGGAAAAAACAAAGCAAATAATTTTTTTGAAATTCAAGAAAATGGGTCCTGACCAGTACGTTAAATATGGTGTACCGGTACTGTATATATCGTCCGGCATACCGATCGGGTACACTGGTATTTGATAACTATGTTTATGAGCTATATCTGCCAGCTATTTGAGATTGGACCAATTTAATCATTTTTGGATCCATATGTTATGCGTCTTTGATTTTCTAGTATTTCTAGTATTTCTATCATTCCCAATTTCCAAAGTACTTATACTAATGTCATAACATTGGCCTTCATCCTACATGCTTAAACCGTTGTATTTGGTTTTCCATGAATTATATGCATTTGGTTATCTTCAGATCTTGCAAGCAGCAGAGTAAACATATCTTGATGTGTGCGAGGGTAACAACAATTTTTTCTTAACTGAAAGTTTTATTTTCTAGGTGGCAGCAACTTCTGATAAACAGATTTGTTGGTTATGACACGATTTTGATGAATAGTTTATTGAGTTCTCCTGGCCAAGGTAACTAAATACTTAAGAACCTTTGAAACAAGTGCATCCTATTGCTGCCTTGAACTGGAATCTTCTCTTTATAACATAGTCTGACCTAATCTTTTTATCTTTCTTATGACTGAAATCAAAGCAGGTTATCTGTATAACTATCAAACAAAGGAGTTCTTTGATCTTAGTTATGCTCATGAGCCAACCGAAGGTTCCACGAGATTTGGAGGTTTGTCAACTTATTATTTATTTCATTAGGAGAGACATAAGATGTTTGTTGCTTATTTTCGTGTACCGTGGATATCCTTTTTCCTATATATGATGTTTGCTTCTCAATTCAACATCTTAAACTCTTGTAGCTTATATTGAAACTATTACAAGTACCCAAACCATAAATTTTCATTTACATTCTTGTTGTCAATATCAGGTGTACCGGACGGTATATACCGTACTGGTACCCACTACTATATATCGAAGGAATTTATCATTTTTTCTCAGTACGTGGTGTACCAACTATATGGCAGTTTATCTGATGTACTCTACATCCCATATAAATTTGCTTAATTTTAAAAAAAAATCGTTAATTTTTTTTCACCTTTGCCCCTTGAGTAATCCCTTTTAGGGTGATAGCCAACAATTTCATCTTCTCTAAGAGAGCTTTGAGAGAAAAAAAAAACTTATTTAGAGAAATCACATCCTCATATCTCTCCACACAACTCGGATTTGCAATCTGTTTTCGTGGGTAATTTTCTTTTTTGATGAACACCTAGTTCATGTGTTTAATTGAAAATTTCGAGGAAAAATATGAGGATGAATAAGATGAGGAAGTGGAATAGGAAGAGGTTGAGGATGTTGACACTTAAAGCAAGGATGATGATATTGGTAATAAGGATGTCGGGGATTGACTTCATGCAATATTTGGCTACTACTGATCAAACTATTAGTATGTATTTAGTATTTAAATTTTAGGCACCTTTTGTATTTGGCGAACATAGAACATGTTTTTGGTGCTTAGAGCCATACTTTGTGTATGTTTATTTTTGTAGATACAAAGTCATGTTTGCATTCTTTTTTGGATAAACATGAATGATGAGGATATTGATAGTAGGTACTATCTCGACAAATACCTATTTGCTTAAATAGGTCTTATTTGTATCTTTTATATGCTTAAATATTTAATGTTTATATTTATTAGTTTTTTCTTATATCTTACGATACGATTGATACACATACTTAAATTTGGTTTCGGATATACGATTCGTTTAAAGTTTTGACAAGTATATTTGCATTTCTTTCAAATTTTGATCCATTAAGATTAGGAAGGATTGATTATTTTCTAACTTTATTTTAGTTTTTTGACATTATGGGCAAATTGGTCTTGACAGGATCAAACCGCTGACCTGTGGTACCATTCATCACAACATTCATCTTGAGCTGAAAAGGCCTTGGTGTCATAGGAGTGCATACCTACACTTCAGAATCTCTCCTGCAACAGTTGCCTAAGCATATGGGACACCACATGGCGCAACCATCACCTTTCCATTAGCTATGTGTCTTTTAGTAGTATCATACTGACACCGACACCGCCTTAGAATGGAGCTGACCCTGACTTTGATACCATAATGGCTCATTCTTGTGCTACAGATATCATGCCCTATCGTGCCCAGTTAACCACCCTGGGGGTTTTAGCTCAAAGCCTCCAATAATTATCCAACAAATTATACCCAATGGGGATCAAATCCCTAATTTGTCATGCCATTCGTCACAGCGGGCAGAGTTTGTTGTTGAGCCAAAAAGACCTTGGTGTTACAAAAGTATTGGTTTACACGTGAGAATCTTTCATTGGACAGTTGCCTAAGCGTGTTGGACACCACCTCATGCAACCATCACCACTCCATGGGCTAGGTGTCTTTCCGACACTTCACTTCCCTCCTCATCTAGAGTCAAAATGTCACAGAAACCCCAAATGTGTAATCCAACTTTATTTGGAAAGGAAAAGAACAAATGAGTGTAACTTGATAAACACTTTTTGGAATGAATTACAAGACACCGTTGCGGGATGTTGGAATGGGACAATGAGTACAACATTGATCGTCGGGAGGGTTGGAATGATCTAATATATTTAATGTGGTGCTTGCACCACCTTGGTATTCATTGAAATTTTATCTTAAATTGCAATGGTATTTACCAGTGTTCTAAAAATCGGCCTAGGCGGCCGCCTAGGCGCTAGAAGGTGGAAAACCGCCCAGATTAATGGCTGGGCGAGCAGTCTGGGCGGGTCTGGGCGGGATCTAGGCGGGGTCTAGGCAGGGTCTGGGCAATTTTTATTTTTTTTATTTTTTAATAAGGCTGATTGTGTTCTTATTTTATTTATCTTTCCTATTTTTTAGAAATAAACTATTTAATTGTTTTTTATTCAGTATATGTCTAAATGTAGCAAAGGATGATTACTTAATGGAATTCTCAAAGGATCTGCCGGTACCAATTTTACTAATGTAGATTTTATCAAACATAACTGAGGTTATTCATGCAATTTGAAGAAAAATAAAAGAGTACACATTCAAATTTATATAAAGTACCCATCATGACCAACTTCAGTCATTTGAGTTTTAATAAATTTTGTTCACGATTGTTAATTTTTCATGTTTTTAAATTTTGCATATGTATATTGGCATTAAATTGGATGTAATTGATAAGGTATTATACTTAACTTTTGTAAATTATTAAAGTTATAATACAAAACCTAAGATCGCCTAGGCGCCGCCTAGGCCCCTGGGCGCTAGGCACCTGCTCGCCTAGCGATTTTTAGAACACTGGTATTTACCTTCAAAAAAATTAAAATTGGTAACCATCACTGATAAAATTTTCGACTCTTTGCAAGCTTCCATAGGTAACATGTTTTACATGATTGTTTGAAAGGCTACCTTGTGTGGCTTTGCCCAAATATTAAAGTTGTCCATTGGGTACCTGCCATAATTTAGATTCATCAGATTCTGGAAGACACAGTGTATTTCGGTTTTTGTTTTGCTTTGTTAAACGTGAACCTTTTGTTGATATATATTCTAATATATGCTTTCCCCCATTTTCCATGCAGATTATCTAGTAACAAAATGTGGCGTGCTGATCATGTCGCTGTTTGTATTCTTCACGACAACTATGTCAGTTTCTTTTACTCTGAGAGAAACACAAGCTCGTATGCTTAAGTTCACAGGTAAGTGTCATTTTTTTTGGGGGGGCGATGACGATGAAATGAGCATCACCTAGCCAATATACACACCAAGAAGGCATAGTTTAAAAATTTTATTTACAAAATGATTGAACCAACAGATGGTATTTGCTGTATCTTTGTGAGCTGGCAATACATGCAACAAACACAGTTTCTGTTTTTATCTTAAGGTCACACCCAGCATAACCAAGATCTTTTCATACTTCCCACACACAAATAAATAAAGTAGAAGAAAGAAAAAGAAAAAGAAAATCATTGAGACTTCCGTTTTCACCTATTTTATTAAGAAGGAAAGAAGCTCAAAACTAAATAAATAAATGGAAAGATAGAAGAAACAAACCAAGAGGCAACCTATTGAGTGAGAAAAAAAAAGATTACTCAAATGTGTCTTCGGTGGGGTATTTCATCTTTAATCATCCACAAAACATGATAATTGTGCACCTAATTGTCAATGCAGCATGGTTAGAACAACTATATATTAATACAAGATCTTGTTTTTCTGATAAAAAAATGGCAAGAACAACTCTAATGGAGATGCATATCCCAATAAACCCCTCCATTTGCAATTGAGACGAAATCATGTATCAACACTTTCATTGAACAAAGAGTTGTCTTTGAGCACCTCACCCTCAACCCAAATATCATGTCACAATCTAACTTCATCCCACTTGCTCAAAGCCACCCGAACACCATAGAAAAAGTTGTTTTGCCTCCATGTGCTTGAACCATACGAAGCTTCTGTGAAGCCGATTGAACACTAGATGATCATATTTCACCTTAACATTTTCTTTCCACATGCATTTCCTTTTCCATTTAACGTGTGGAGGAGACTAAGCGCGACGCCAATTAGAAAATGTCTAGATTGGCAAGTTAGTGGAGGGTGTAGACGAAGGGGACAACCTTTGAAAACTTGGATGAATGCGGTGAAGGAATGCATCCTTGAGCTTGGATTAGGCGAGAATATGTGGGAAAATCACATTGCTTGGAGAACCAAAACACCTATAGCCGACCCCAAGAGTATCGAGAATGGGCTTTGATGATAATGATCATTCTTTTTCCTTTTTATATCTCGTAGCTTTTATGCAAGATGACGATTCGAGAGGTAAAGGAGGCATACTCAAAACTCCCAACCTCTCTTTATAAAAACTAATTCTCAGCAAAAACACGCGTCCTCGTCACTGCCGCATTACGTGAATTTTTGAATCAACCTCTCAATCAATGCCCACTGTAGGCATGTGAAAAAGAGACATGTAATATTCTCCAAGGCGCTTCTAATAAGCACGAGTCGCCCACCTTTGGATGGCGCCTTTCAAGTAGCAAACCTCTTTCCCATCACACATCACCTCCATTACCAGATCACACAGGTTTTTGCCTGTGATCTTAGTTTCTAAAGGAAAGACCAGATGTTAAGTCGATAAAGACCCCACTCAACTCCCCGAACATCTCCACACCCTCACAGGCCCTATAGCTTGCCTGAAGGATAGACTTCAAGTTCTCTACATGTCCAAATCATCAGCGAATTGGAGTTGAGCCACTCTCTGACTTGCAGGAGAACTATGGAAAAAACTAACTAAAGCCCAACTCCCGTACTTTACCGATCAGTCTACTTGAAATTTTCACTACAGTCATGAATCAGAAGGGAGACATGGGATCACCTTGATGGGCACACCTAGAAATTCTAAAAAATAAAAAAAAAATCTCAGTACTGCCCCGTAGGATAGAGAATTCTACTGTTGGGAGACAAATTTTAACCCATCCCAACCATCTGTTGTCGAAACCGATTTTCTTTTCTTTGTGCTGTGTGACCCAACCCACACACCATGCAGCAGTTGAGTCAACGGCGCTTAGAATTGAAATGTGACTTGAAGGAATGAACCCTAAATGCGGTTACTAAACCATCTGAGCATACCCTGGTGGGTGCTGAAACCCATCTTGCCCAATCACCAAATCATAAACTCCCAGTTGACATGGTCATACTTCTTGAAATTAATTTTACAGAAAGGACCTGGGATGCCACTTCTAATCCTAGAATTAACCAACTCGTTAGCAATCACACCACATCAAAGGATTTTCCTGTCCTTGTCAAAATCTTCTTGATTCGGTTCAATGATATTTTTTACTGTAGATAGAGCAAAGATTTTCCTTTTCTTTTGTCACGTTTGTTCTCTTTCACCTTTCGTTTATCGTAGTTGAAGGGTGTATATACATGTGTGTGTATATATATATATATATATATATATACGAATTTCATATATATAAATTTTTTATGGGTTTGCCATATAAATTGCTAATCCGTTTTCATTAATTGGAAAGCAACGAAGTTGTGTAAATTGTTTTTTTTCAAAAAATGTCTGTCCTTCAGTCTTTAGATATAGATGCATATGACCATTTCTGTTTAAGACGTGGTTGTGGACTTTTCTTTTTGTTGATTTGCAGTGCAACTAGAACATCATGCTCGGCATCGCCTTCCAACATTTCAGTTAATCTTCGTTCATGTCATTGAATCACTGGTTTTTGTTCCGGTAAGGCTTTGCAAGTGTGTTCTTGTTCATTGAAGAGCTCAGATGCTCAGTAGTGTTATTGAAGACAATCTTTCTGGTCCTTCAAATTGATCATATATATTTCTTCCATTTTACCCTCTGTAGTTCTGCTGACTGAAGTATTTTGCATGGATTTTACAGATTATGATTGGAATCCTGTTTTTTCTCTTTGAGTTTTATGATGATCAACTACTGGCTTTCATGGTCTTGATTCTCGTATGGCTGAGTGAACTATTTACCCTGATCAGGTTCCTACTCTCTCTTTTCTGTATCACGCGCACACATACACATACAATGGTGAAAGGGATTTTAATGGAGTTACACTTTAGTATGTCTTTAAAGAGGCACACTGCGGTGTACTTGGTTTGTTTGCCCATCTTCAAGAATATTTTTATAAACGTTTAGACGGGATTTGAAGGTTCAAAATATGTGGATGAACCAATAGATGATGATACAAGCGGAGGCACTTCTCTACGAAGTCAGGTCCACAAGAAAAAAACTTATTGACATTTCTTAATGTGACAGCAGTGGTGGAGCTACCGACGAGTGTAAAACAAAACAAACCAATAAAGTTATCAAATGTATTCCACTAGCGCATCAGGCAGCCCTTTTATATATATTTTCAATTCCACCCATATATATATTTTCAATTCCTCCTGTATATAGGATCTATATAGATGCAATTATACATCATTTTCACAAGTAATTTGACCAATTTTACACAAATTAGAGGTGTATGATATTAAAAAAAAAGTTTTGACTTAAATAAATAATAAATAAAATCCTTGTCTCAGGCAGACGCCTAGGCGTTGCCCGAGACTACATAGATTATGGCAAAATTTCCAGAATTGGATCAAAGAGGTAAATGTATTGCTTCCAGAGTAACATGTTCACATCTGCTCTTCTTTAATACACGCAAGACGTTCACAATGCTGATACATTCAATGTTGTTTTCTGTTTATAGTGTTCGCACATCAATATCAATGAAGTTCTTTCCTCGGTTCTTCTTGCTCTACTTCTTGGTGTTTCATATATATTTCTTCTCATATCCTTATGGTAAGCCCCTGTTTATGCCACTACGCCCATCTTCTCTTAAACTTCTATCTATGAACTGCATTCCATCTGATCTATGTTCTCTCCCCAGGTTTTTCATATTTGGCTTTTGCTGCAACTGCATTGTTCATGCAACACCTTATTCTGTACTTTTGGAACCGTTTTGAGGTAACTTGTAGATGTAATTTTCAAAATAGAAATAGGACCTCAAGTCCCTCATTTGCACTAGTATGCATTCTGCAGGACAATCTGCTAATTTTTCCAATTCAAGTCCCTAAAACCGCACATACTTTGCATTGTGCAAAACATGTTTTAAATTTTATAGCCTTCCACTACTCCGTTTGAGTAAAAAATTTGAGGAAAATTAAATACCAACGTCAGAAACTATTTGTTTCAGTGCATTTTGACACGTGCCTCGATATCCATGCTAAGTGGGATAAAGAAAATTTCTTATAAATATCATGAAGCGAGCAAGGCACCACCTTGGGCGCGACACAAGCCTACCGATGGGACGGCTAGCGCACATTATTCTAGACCACCTGAAAGGGTGGTTCTTAACTATTCACAAAGACCGTTTATCAAGATATTTAATAGCGGGGACCTAAATATGTATCTCGAGGAGCGGTGTCAAAACAGTCAAATTGACACGTTTCTATTGGTAATCTGTAATTTTTCTGAAAATTTCAGCTCATACGGAGCTCAAACGAGTTACAAACATTTTTTTTAGTTTGCTAGAGACCCAAAATGTAAAATTATGAAAGGGTGTCCTGCAGGCCATGAATTAGGAATTTGAGGAATTCCAAGCCCAATCCCCCTTCCAAAACAAGTGGAAAATGGAAAGTATTTTATACTTCATTTGCATTCTTTCAAGTGTTTAGGTAGTTCTGAGTAATTGATTCATGTCAATCAGAAGACCTACTCATCATAACTGTTTTCCACAAAATTCTCATCGCGCTGTCACAAATAATTAGTGTCTGGAGTTTAAATTTTGTGTAGAGCATTGTCAACACTCAATCTATGATGCTTTCTATTCGCATTTTGCAGCAGTAGTTATGCATTCTCACAAGGCTATCTGTGGCTTATCGTAGGTTGCATAGATTTAGATGCTTACTTTATTCTTGTCGATAGGCCATCAGCATCATTAGATGGCTAACAAAATCTGTGAAAATCATTTGTCAATTATTTGTCTCACACATTATGGGGTTTCTGAATACGTCATTTTTCATCTGAGAATCATTTGTATGACTTATGAGTAGTCGATGTAGATGGAGAAATAGGTGCAGCCAAACCAGAACATTTGATGACTAATTTGGCTACCATACTTATTCTATGGCATAATTTACTTTGTTATACCTTCACTAGGTACCAGCTCTACAAAGATTTATGCAAAATCGACGATCTCAGTTTCAGCAGCAACCAGACATCCACATTACCTCCTCAACCATCCTTGCTTCGACTTTACACATAACAAGATTAAACATGAGGAGTCCTGCGACAAGTGGTAACCTTGCATCTGCACCTGGAACGAGACTTGGAAGTGATCAAGTGTGGTTACCAAATGTTGCAGTTGAAGCTCCTGATGTTCGTGCGCCATCTGAAACCAGCCCTGCAAATAGTAGGGACAGTGTACATGAGCCATCTGACACGCAACCAGCAGAAGCCCCCTCCAATCCTGGTTCAATGAATTCGTTTAGTTCTCTGTTGTTATGGTTGTTAGGGGGTGCTTCGTCTGAGAGTCTCAATTCTTTCCTCTCACTGTTCAGAGACGTGAGACACCAAAGTCAAGTGTATCCTGAACCTCTGCCACAGGAAAACCCTGCAACATGAATTTTTGTATGGTGAGTGGGCTATGTGCTCCAATGTACTTGTTGTATGATGTAAGTTTATAACAAATGTTGTTTATCAGAGTGCATATAGTCCTTTTTACAATTATCTGGGTTTTCCTTTCCGCTGCTACTATCATATTTTTGGCTTACCTTTTCTGCTTTAAATATTAATTGATACTAAAATTACGTCGCATGCGATCGGTAATTTGTTGACATTTAAAGCCATCATACTAAAAAGCCTTGTAGATAAAGCATTGATAGATCCTTAAAAACTTTGTAGCTGCGTTGGTCAGCCGGTAAAGCTTGTTTAGAGAAAAGGTGCAGTCTTAGAAAGTGTTTGTTTTTGTTCTGAATAAAGTCAGAAGTTTTCTTACACCTTGTTTAGGGTGTTTATTTTTAGTTCTGATCACAAGTAGAATTTTTTATTGGAGTAAGCAACATGGGGTGCTGATCACTTAGCATTAAGTGTTTAATGAAAAAAATTACTCTAATAATAACCTCACAATAAATTTGTAATGACTATTGTGTAAGCCCTCTTTCCCACCAACCATCCCATCTTCACTATCTCCTCTCTATCACGTGAGTAGTGTCGCCATTTCCACCATCACTCGCTTCACTCCTCCTCCTCTTATCTTATTTTTCTTTCTCTCGAGATTGTATGAGAAATGGAGAGGGATATAGGGTTGTTTTTTGTGGTAATGAAGGGAGACTTCCATGGTGTTTGGAGGAGAGAAAACAAGTGGACAAAAAAGGAGTTAAGGTTAGTCATTTGTGGTTGTGGGCAAAAACGTAAAAAAACTTCAAACCAGCACCTAAAAATAAACAGCTTCTAATTAGCACTCATTCAGAAGTGAAACAAACAGTTCATTCAGAACTTCCAACTCCAGTTAGAATTTAGCTTCTGAACATTTTAAAAAACAAACACCACCTTAGATCCAACTTGAGGTGGCCCTGTTCAGAAATTTACAAGTCCAAATGTCTTTCTTATCAAGATTAACCCATTTGCATCCTCTAGACAATGTTCATCAAATAATATAATTAATAGCTTAGAGTGATAAGTACCTTAAATAGAAAAACAGTTACAACAATGGTCAATTCCAAAAGTCCCAAAGAAAGCTATTTATGAAACTAAAAAATTTCTAAAAAAAAAAAAACAGAACAAATTATAAAAATAGTTGAACAAACAAAAATAATAGAAATGCACAAACAACACCAATACAATTATATCCATATAAGATTAATTCAAATAGGAATTAAACATGATTAGACGCTTCATCCCTTATATGTTTAAGGGATTATAAGCACAATCAATTCAAAGATTCTCTGGTAGGAATAGCAGAGACATTCATAGGCTTAGGCTCAATCTACTTCAATTGTTATCCAAACCTTTCATTATCCCTTTAAGATGAAAATGTCTTAGAAACTCTTAACACTTAATTTTCAAACATCAGCATACGATATGCTACCTGGTTTAGAACCACTAGCATTATTATATAGAATAACTTAAAAAGTCATAACAAGTCAAATAACTCCTCAGGCAAAAGCAGAAGACAAAAAAAGATATACACTACTTTTTCTAAACAAACATCATAATCCCAAAGACCATACATAAGGATCAGGTCACGCTTCCAACCACGTGGCAGATACAACAGGACCAAGACCTCAACCACAAAATGATCTATTGAAACTAGTAACTTTTGAAGATGGTATCGTTGAATTACAGTTTTCGTCCACAAGAAAAATCAAAGTATCAATAACAAATTTTCAATCACCGAGATCATCAACAACATCTTATAGAATAACCTTTCAACCTCAAAGAACTTCATCAATGACACACGTAGATTTAACAAAAGTAGGAAAAATCCACAATATCCTCAAATACCACAACCAATTTATACAATGATCAACAACTTGAAATATTAGAAGATCATATCAATCAAAATCACATACTCGATTAGAAATAGGCGATCCTTCTCAAATAAATGTAAAAGACAACTTTTTGATTAGAAAAAAATATATGAAAAAATAATTCATGGAAAAATATAACGCAGACAAAAGACGAGACTTTTATTCAAAACATAATGAAGAAATAATTTAAGAAAAGTATTTTATGAGTTTTGTGAAAAACAACAAGTCAATGTGTTGTTTTTCCAATGGTATGAAAACAATTTTTAACAAATTTAAATGTTATAACAAACACAAACACTTGGAAACTAAAAAAATAAAACAACCAAAGAATCAATTATACCTCCATTGGAAGAAATTCATTATAAATCCCAAGGGACAGAAATAATAGCATCTCCGATTAAGAATACTAAAATTGTAACAAATCAGGCAGGAACCCAATACGGTTTAAAAAAATTATTGAACAAAATAATTATACTAATTAATATACTATTACATACAATAGGACAATATGTAGTCAATGAAAATAACTCAAATAATTTAGAAACAATAATAGCACCAAGTTCTAAACCCTATTTCAAACCATCCACAGTAGAACTAGGAACAATATTTAAAAAAAATGAACCTAGATCAAATTAATAAAAAAATTAACACAAACATAAATTAATGGCGTAAGAACTTCAAAACAAGTAAATGTGTTATAACATCAAACTGGTTTAGAAAACTTTGATTTTTTTGGAAAAACCAAAGAGATATCAAGATTAAACAATTATAGGTCAAACCCTAGCACTTCAAGAACTGCTCCTTTACCATCTACAAGAAATTATTATCAAAGCCATTCTTTCCCAGATCTTCAATTTGAAAAAAAAGGACAACAAACAACAATCCATTATTCAATAGGATCAATTTATGAATGAAACATAGATGGTCAAAGTGAGCAAAATATCATAGATACAAGTCTAGAAATGACTATGTTGGCATCAACCCACATGAATGAACAAAAAATGATAACCAAATGGCAAGGATAATAATAGCTGGTTTTATTAGTCAATAAAAGGTTGGTGGGATGATTATTTATCCCCTGAAGAATAAACAAACATATTATATGTTGTCAAAGTACATAGTTGTGGTCAACCTATCAATCAAGATCGAAAATCTCTGATGCGGTTTCAACCTTGATCTTTTTAATACTCAAACATTTTTCTAGACTTCTATCAACCTATGATAAATTAATATTAGAACGCCAAATAATGGAACAACCCCATATGATAAATTAACTCATGGAGATACAATAACAAAAACAAATGAAATAACTTTTAATCTCTGTAATGACATCAAACTTAGAGCTCAGTTAAAACACCAAAATTTAACAGGAATAAAAGAATTAGGATTTTTTTGACAACAATATGGTTATGAAGTAATCAAATTACCATCATCCAGGTTAAAATCAAACCATAAAAAGTATAACAAGAAATATAGAAAAACATATTATCCCAAAAGGTTCATAGAAAAGAAAACCAATCCATATTATAATAAAGTAAAAAATATTATACAAAAAAGTCATACAAATATAATAAACCACAAGCTTCGTCATAAAACCAATTTGTTTCAAATGTGGAAAACGGGCCATTTAAAAAAGGATTGCAAATTAAAAAAGAAAATAAAGAGCTACTCCTGGAGTCAGAATCTGAATTAAGTTCAGATACTTCTCTCGAAGAACCCCAACTTTTTCAGAATCAGAATTCGATTCAAATGATTCCCATTCAAAACATGAATTAAATGCATGTAATTGCAACGATGTTGCATATATCGATATGTTATCTAGGCAAAAAGAGCCAAAGGGGTTATGGTCGAGTGGTTAAGGCCTTGTGGGATTTATCCCCAAGTCCTTGCTTCGAGACCCTCCGGCGGCATAATTTCTTTCGGGGTGATGTTGGCCTATAGGCGGCACCTCGGGGGATAGGTTACAGATCCTATCAAACACCGGCTCACCTTCCAAAAAAAAAAAAAAATCTAGGCAAAAAGAGGCAAACATATTATTAAAATTCATAGATAAAATTGATGATCCCCAATTAAAGCATGATTATCTTGTCAAAGTCAAATAATTAATTGGTAAACAAAAAAAAATACAAACAGATAAACCTTATTACAATCTTCAAAAAATAATTGATAGATTTAAATCTCCAAATCAACAACTAGTAACTATCCAATACTTACAAAAAGAAATCAACACCCTTAAAAAAGAAAGTTTAATTATTATTATTATTATTATTGTTGTTGTTATTATTATTATTATTATTATTATTGTTTTTTTTGTTGTTGTTGTTATTATTATTATTATTATTATTATTATTATTATTATTATTATTATTATTATTATTATTATTATTATTATTATTATTGATGCAGTCGATTTTTGCTCCCTGCTTTGACCGTGATCTGCAAACCTGCTGACCTGCACAAGGAACGCACGTGAGCCACGAACCACCGTTGTGGTGGCCGATGACACTCTGATGCTAAAGTTAGACAAGGATATGAGGAAGGCGTAATGTTGTAAACAAATAATTTGTCATGTACCTTAGCTTACCAACCTTATGTCTTATTTATAGTGCTGGAGTCCTGGTTCGACTCGCGCATCGGTCGTGTAGTTTAGGGAAAAAGATCTTCGTGGAGATCCTTGTCTAATTAGGAGTTGTGCCATGAAGGGAAGTTTCCATGTTAGCCTTGTGTTCCTAGATACGCGGGAGATAGTTCCCAATCAGAGAGTATTCCATAGATACAAGTTTTCATGTGCGACTTATACTCTGGTTTTTGCTTTCTAGTTTGAAGCAAAGTGTTGCTGCCTTGCCTATTCGAAGTTGATCCTCGAGATACTTGCCTTAGCAGGGTTTACGTGTATTGAGGATAGCTGTGAGATGTGTGGGCTTAGCAGGCTATAATGATTTGGGTTCGTCAGGAAGACTGCATTGTGCGAGCTCGGAACCGCTTGGGTTGATCCTTGGGCTTATTATTCTTCGAGATCATCATGACACATGTACAGTCTAGAAGATAGATTGTTTTGGTGTATCATCAGCTACTCCCCCCGAGTTAATGGGCCATCACATTGGTTCACTAAGTCACTTCTTGAAAAGATACGCCGCTCATGATGATCGAGTCTGAATCGTTGCTTGAGCCGCACGCTTCATTAATTAAGTGTGCGTCGGTTCAGTGGGAATAGGCGGGAAACCAATCCCTATTTAGATCTTCCTTTCTGCAGAGATTAACTCTTCCATTTATTTGTTTTTAGAGATTCTGCTCCATTCGTCTTTTGATTGAAAGATCGTTAACCTTTTCCATGGCTCACCAAAACCATATTGACGATGAGACTTTGGCCAAGGGCTTCCAGTTTTTCGAAGATAAGTTGATTTCCAAGTCGGGCCTTGACAAAATCCAAAAGACGTTCGGGGTCCCTGAGGACCTGCCATTCTATGCTCTGAAGGATGATTTGATGCCGATGTTTCCTCCGGAAGTGTTCGACTATTTGCACCGCGGAATAATTCAAACTAGAGTCTATTTTCCTGTTCTTGACGAGATTTGGGGCTTCTTGGATTTTCTTGGAATCTCTCCTGCCTAATTGGTGCCCAATGGGTATAGAATCATCATTCTAATTTTGATCAGAGCGAAGGATGCTGGCGTCCGCTTGATTCTGCAAGTGATTCAACTGCTGACTTCTCCTTGGCTGAATGATCACACCATTTGCAAGATGATGTGCGCCTGTTTTTTTTGTAGGGAGATTCCCCACCATTCCTATTTCTCCATAGGAACAAGACACCGTGAAGACATTCCATGACATGCCGAAGATGAGTGTGGAGGAAGTCATATGTCCTACTAACTTTAGCCGCAGTGGATTGTGGTCCAACTAGCACGTGGCCCCCACTCTTTACCGAACTTCGAAGGTTAAGTCTGAAGATGGAACCCTTCTAGAAAGAGGAAGGCTTCCAAAGTTAAGGCTCTTACTTTGTCTGACATGGAGGGGCTTTCTGAGACACTCGCCTCCTTTGTAAGTTTGAAGAGGTCTCGCACTAGGACTGAGCCGGCTCCCAAACAGTCTGCTCCAGTGAGGGAGAAGCGTGAACTTGGTCAGCCTGCCAGGGTGAAGGCTGAAGTATTCGGCTGGGAGAGGGACCACCTACGATAAACAGAGGTTGAAGATGTGTCGAATCTGAGTATTGAGTAGGCTGAAGCCTTGAGCGAGAAGTTGATGCTACCTGTTGTGGTGGCTTCTACTGGTGCTGACCAATCCATAATTATTTTACTAGAAGGTTCTGATGAGGATTCACCGGAGGTTCGAGAGTCCAATCGTTCCGCTGATGGGTCATCCGACATTGGCCACGGTAACGCGGACCATCCTTCTTATAGTTCGCATTGTTCCCCATCTCGTTCTAGGTTGTATATCAGGGCAATGAAGGGATGGAGGGTTCGTTGGACAATTCGCTTCCTTCTCTTCTTTTGGAATCTACTGAGCCATCTCAAAGTAAAAGGTCGGTTGTTGGTGACAAAGGGAAGGTTGTGGATGAGGGTCTGGGGGTAGTAGTGACTACAAAGGGCGGTGCTGGCGTAATTCCTCGTTTGGGAGAGCTCCATCTGGATGCACGAATAAGTTTGTTTGCTCCGGACATAGTGAAGATGAACAACTAGGTTAGGCATTAGGAAGTTGACATGGACTATGCTTCAAGGAAGCACATAAGCAGGCGCTCCAACTGGCTAATAGATTACGCTCCGAAGCCCGAGGAGGATATGGTGGAAGGGCGTATGGATAAGGGTTTGAAGCACCTTATGCTGGGGATGTCTCATTTGAGATAGGTGGTCGTTGCTGAGACAGAAGTGGAGGCGGCTCGTGAGAGGGTGTACACCATGGAGTGTGTCTCGCGCTTTCCATTTTGCCTTGTCGTTTTACTTTGACTTGGGTTAGCAGGAAGCTGAGTGGTCTATCTGCTGTTGAGAGTTTGACCATTTATGTCGTGAATGATTCTGACTTGTTCTTTTGTGAGGTCTCAGAGTCACTATCGCTTAGTTACATCCAATAGTGAGTGTTCTCCGGATGGTTTAGCAATGGGCTATGCTACCCAGGTTGTAGCTCATCCTTAACGTAAGCCGCTGGGGACTTAATTTGCCTATCTGACTGTCGGTTGCGGTTGCGGTTGCGGTTGCGGTTGATGGAATGAGTGAACTGTGGTAGCTGAGCACATGCATTGTCTATGAGCTGGAGCGCTTGTCCCGAGCTGACATTCCATGTAACGTTCGTCCGCGTGTCAGTGGGTTGATTTTTAAGTCGGTGTGAATGGCCATTGCTGATAATAGAATGTCAGCTTGTGTAAGCGTGAAGACGTTGCCTGAGCTGTGATTTATATCGGCGACCGTTGTTTTGAAAGGGAGTGGTGGTCGTGTGGCGAGCTGTCAAAATCAGTCGGGGCTGACAGTGCTCCCACCTTCCGAACCATCTATACCCACACGTAACAGATTACAGGTTTGGGATGTGAGAATTTGGCGATCATGGTCTATTGAAGAATGATGATTTTGTGGCGAGCCGTCGGCATCATTTCGGGACTGACTAGGCTCTCACCATCCAAACCATCAATACCTGTGCGGAGCGGGCTACAAGTTTGGGACGTGGGGATTCGATGACCATGGTCTATAGAAGAGTAGTGGTGGTCCCGTGGCAAGCTGTCGGAATCAGTTCGGGACTGACTAAGCTCCCACCTTCCAAATAATATACACCCACGCGCATCGAGTTACAAATTTGGGAGTTTTCGGCGACTATGGTCTGTAGAAAAGCAATGGTGCCGTGGCAAGCTGTCGAAATCAGTTCGGGAGTGACTAGGCTCCCACCTTCCAAGCCATCTACAGCCGCACGGAGTAAGCTACAAGTCTGGGGTTGGTAATTCGGTGACCATGGTTTGTAGAAGAGCAGTGGTCCCGTGGCGAACCGTCGACATCAGTCGGAACTGACTAGGCTCCCACCTTCCAAACCATCTACACCTGTGCAGTAGGGGCTATAGGTCAGGGCTTTGATCAGAAGTTGTTGTTGTCAGTCGTCACTTGCTAGGCTTACCTTATCGAGTTCAACAACCGTTGTCCATGAAGGGGGCAACGGTCCCTGGTGAGTCATCGTCATCAGGCGTAATAGTGCTTATTAGATTCCCACTTCCTAAACCATCGACATCTGCACTGAGCATATTAGGCTTCGGGATGAACTAGAAGTCGTCGTCATCAGTCGAAGTTGACTCAGCTTGCCTGGTTAGGTAGGGGCTCCGCTTGTTGTGGGCGTGTGAGCCTATATCTGCGGGCGGAGTGCATCGGGCAGACGAGTTTCCTTTTGAAAAGACAGGAGTACCTTAAATCAGCTGGTGATATGCAAGTGTGATCCGTGTGTCAAAAGTGACTAGGGTTTCTAATGCTCGAGTCAGACACGTGGTAGAATACAACTTGAATAATGGGCTGAGCCCATGGGCCCGTAGAAGATGAGCTAGGGTTTGTCATAGGATCAAGACGCTATGTGTACAACGTAAATTGCATGGTAACACGCGTATGGCGTAGATTGCGAGACGATTGAGTATCAGTTACTCCCCAGTTAATGGGGTTGTGTGCAACATCATTAATTGGATGAACGTGGTCTTGTGCAGTTTCCTTGGGAACCGTTGTCTTTTCATTTCCCATACGGTATTCAATGCTGACAGTCAATGTTGAAACACATGTTTGGTGAACCACTATGTCTATATAATGGCATTTCTTCATCGTTGTAGGCATTATCTTCCACAGAACGCACCCCCTCAGATGCTCTTACTCAAAGAACATGCTTTTAGTTTTCCAAAGGTTGAAGGGGGATCTCCAACACTTGAGTCTTTGAATGTTCTGACATTTGCGCCAATGAGTCATGATAAGACTTGCTGTTATGCATGGTCACTGCTCTGGGTGAGCACCCAATTGGTTCGCTGAGATCTTGTAATTTCTTCTCGTATTGTGCAAAAAAAGTACAGACTTCTTCCCAAGGGATGTGTCTGTTGTTTATGTGATGGTGCCTTGTCGGTGCTTCGAAGCGCCTAGTTTCAGAGATAATACCAGTAGCCTACCTTGGAGCAGTTGCCTCCCTCCACTCTCGGTTAGGCTCGTTATGTCGTGCTGCTCTGGAATTCGGGATCGCGGGTTGGGGTGGAGTTGGACATGGTTTGTCGGAGTAATCCATTGACTCCTAGATGCCCCTCTCATCCCTTCAACAGGAGGGTGAACTCAATCTATTTCAACCTGATACTTGTCCCAAGTTCGTCTGGTTGAGTGGATCGAGCATTTGAGTTGGCCGTAGCTTCGGCTGGGGTTTCGTGGAGCCCCGATTGATGATTTTGTACCACCTTAGGCCATATTTGAGGGGTGTATTCGTAGAGGCATTGAATTGGACGCGATATTTCATCATGCTCTGGCTCATGGAAAATCTTTTTTCGGAGAGGTCGCGGAGCCTACTTTGGGTACCTTTGCTGTTGCTTTTGAGTCTTCTTTTGGAGTCGGACTGTTTAAGTGAGTCTTTACTATATGTCGCATCTGATTCAGATGCTTGTAGTTTGTAGTTTTTTGTACCCGCCTCTAGGCGATCATTGTTACATCTTTTCAGTAATCAATAAAGTGTGTTTGCGTAATTCTCTTTTATTTCTTAAATGATTGCAAATCACATATGCTCCTAAGAATTAAAACTCTATATTGACTATGGAAAGGAAACTAAACAATTGAATAGACTAATTTTTGGCGGAGAGAGGTCGACCCGGCCCTGAAGTGAATTCACATGGCCCTTCCTGGATCGTTAGCATCTTCAGTGAACTACCAAGCTTTACTGACGTCGTTGATGATACAGAAAAGTAAACATTGTGTGGGAGTTTTCTTCTGCGCTGATTGATTGTCTGGGGTTGTGTTCCCATCTGCAATGACCTCTCCGCTTTGTTGGGTTGAAGAGCAGATTGCTCCTGTGATCTTAGAATGTTCTCTGTTTCTAAGTTGAACCACCGTTGTTGGGGTCTTGTCTTCGTTTGAGTGGAGCGACTCTTCCACAGTTACTGGGTCTGACTTCTGTTCAACTTGCCCTATGGGATCCAGTTGGATCTGGGAACATTTTATATGCTTCAGTGCATCGTAATGGCAGCCTCGCGTCATTGGTTGGTTCCCACGTATTGTTCCTTCCGAGTGGTTAGCGGTATACTTGACGCACTGGTGAAGGGTGGAGACTACTGCTTCCATCTGGTGAAGTCACGGTTTTCTCAGGATGAGGTTATAGGTAGACATTGCGTCCACCACCATGAAGTCCAAGAATAGGGCTTTTCTTAGTCGTGACTCTCCTGCCACCACACTGCTAACCTTATCTTCCCGATCGGGAAACATTTCTCTCCGATGAATCTAATTAGCGGGTAATCTGAGGATGTCAGGTTCTCCTCCTTAAGGTCCATACCACGGAGCGCGTTGTAGAACAAGACATTAAAGGAGCTTCCCGTATCCACCAGGGCCCTCTTAACTTCCCACCTTGTGATAGAGATCGAAATGACGAGGGCATCATTGTGTGGCGCGCGAACGCCTTCGAGGTCCTTGTCTTTGAAGGTTAAGGTGGGGATGGGGCTTTGCATCCTCGAGTAGCATACACGCTTGTCCTCGTCTACGGGCTGCGTCCGCATCTCCAGTAGGTTCCACTTGCAGGATCTGTTTGACTAGTTTTTGTCTGATTCGACTCCGTGAAAGGCATAGATTATGCCCAGAGTCTCCTTCTCAATGTCCTTGACTGCCTCTCCCTTGTCCTTGGGTCGATCTTGTCACTTTTCTAAACCCAGGAATTCCTTTAGTTTGCCCTTGCGAATCCAATATTCGATTTCATACCTTACACTCTTGCAGTCGTTAGTGTCGTGGCCACCCTTCTTTTGGTATGAGCGATACTTGTTGTTGTCACGTTTGGAGGGGCATCCGCTCTGTTTTGGGGGCCACTTCAGATCTTCCCTGTTTTTCATGGAATTCAGAACGTCCGATAAGCTAGAATCGAGGGGGATATGGATTTGGATCTAACGTAGTCAGATACTTTCTCTGGCTTGGCCTAGCCAGGGTCTGACATGTTTTCGTTGCATTTTCGCTTGTTCTTTTCTTCGTCCTCTCGCCTTCTTCCCTCCTTGTCCCTAGGAACGGAAGGCTTCTTTTCAACTTTGATTTCCTTATTCGGTGTTCTCATCTCTTCCAGGGTGTCATACCTCTGGGCACCCTTCAAAAGTTCTTCCATATCTAGAGGGGGTTCCAATGTGAGGAAGTCGAAAAGCTTTCCCTCTCTTAAGCCCGTGGTAAAAGCTGTCACGGCTGTGTCATCGCTGCAGCTGTCAATAAGCGTCAGCTAGTCGTTGAAGCGCATGACATACTCCCTTAGTGTCTCATTAGATTTTTGCCTCAGAGAGAGTATGTAGTGTGGGCCTTTTTGGAGATGTTGACTTTCGACAAAATGCATTAAGAATTCCTTTTTTAGCGTCTTGAATGAGTTGATCGATTTTGGCGGGAGGTTGTGGAACCACGTTAGTGGTGACTTCTTTCGACTGGTAAGGAACCTTTTGCACATCACCAACTCAGAACCTTCTTTGAGTGCCATTACATGCTAGTAATGGCGCAAGTGATCGAATGGGTCAATGGTCCTGTTATAGAAACCGAGCTTTGGAGTCGTGAACATATTTGGAAGAGCCTCGTTCATGATATGATCCACAAATGGTGGAAAGAGAGGCAATATAGCACGTTTGGGTTGTGAGCCCCTCTGCGGAGGGGGTTCTGCGGGGTAAGCATGTCTACCCTGAAGATCAGGTCCGCCTTAGTTGCGTCGCTTCCTCTAGTCCAATGAGAACTAGCAGGAGCTTGAGTTTCTTGTGCTTGCTCTCTGTTGTCTTCTGGAGATGGGGGTCTGTGTTGCTCCTGATCTCCATTGGCAGGTGGAGGGTTTTGCTGTATGAGATCATCTACTGCTTTGGCGATTTGATGTATTTGTGACGACAACAAATCTATCATGGGTTTGTCGTTGTTGTTGTCGGCGCGGGTGTGTGAGCATGCTGCCCGTGTTTCACTGGCACTTCTAAGAGCGGTGGTATGGCACTAGTCTGCGCGTTTGACATGTCCCCTTGTTCTCCATTGTTGCGTGATCTGGTGGTCACCATTTTCTTGTGTTCCGAAGAGAGATGATACTAGTGATTTGATGCGTCCAAAAATTGTCATCCTGTGAGTTTGACCTGCAAAACAATTGTAAGACTGCCAAGGACCACCTTTTTGGTGGCCGAAGGCACTCTAATGCTTATGTCAGTAACTCTTTTTGAAGAAGGATGTAAATATGGACAAAACTCAGTTAAAGTTGCATACCTGTGTCGAATGTCCTATTTACCTTTTATATGGCTGTAGTTAACTCTCTACGTGACTTAAGCATGTGAGGCGCAATGGAAGGAGATGTTTCTTGTAACAGTTTCCTCCTTAATGGAGATTCGTTCGTGGAAGCGTAACCCTCTCATGGCTCTTTTTTGGTGCAACATTCATATTCTTTATGAGAGAACTCATGTTGGGCCTAGATTCAGGCTCTGATTTGATTGGGCCTGGATTTGGGCCTCGTTTGCATTTTCTCATTGGCGGGCCTTGTCTGGGCCTTTGTAGTTGGCTTTATTCTTCCAGGGCTTTATGGGCTGGCCCAATAGATGTGCGTTGTATTCTCACGATGGGTCTCTATGCCACATGTACGATTGTGATGATTAGTTTATTTTGATGTATCATCAGCTACTCATTCCCTTAGTGGGTATGTTAGTGTGTCCACTAACTGTGTGGCAGTTTTGCTTTTGATTGCACTATTACGATTCATTTAGTGCTCTTGCTGTTTGTTGCTGCTGTTATCTCTCCGGTGTTCCATCCGCCTGTTCGTTTTAGCGCGATTTCTGGGATTTCTTGCTGTTGTCATACCTTGCATGTTCTCCCAAGAGCGGTCCTTTCATCGCCCGTCCCTATAAAATGAAAAGTTTGTGTATGCCCTGTTTCCTTATGCATTTCCTCATTTTTTGATTGTTAACCCTTTGATTCCTTACATTCGTTTTGTAACCATGTCTAACTTTAGGGTTTTGGGTGGTGATGCTCTTGATGCTTGTAAAGCTTTCTTTATGACCAAGCGGGCAACACACGCAACTCTGGACAACATTCCTCATGACTACTCGTTGCCAACTGATATGGAAATTGTTCTTCCTGGGGAGGGTGACAATCCTTGTCGTCCTAAGCATGGGTATATTGCTTTGTATCCTGGTATGTTCCACTCTGGTTTCAGGCTTTCGACTCCTACGATGGTCTGGGAGTACTTGGATTTGGTTGGTATTGCTTCGGCTAATGGTTGGAAAATAATGACTTCAACCTTAGTGAGGGTTGCCTCGGCTTGTATCCCCATGAATGTTAGGGTTTTGCATTCTCTGGTAGGGTTCATTGTGAACCACAATCACACCTGTCGCCTATGTTCTCCTCCTTGTTTGAGGACCTGCGAGAGGAGTATGCGGGCTGGTCGAGGTTCTGATTCTATGTCTCTCTTTCTTCCAATAACTTTAGGTCCGCGGGAATAAGATCTGCGATCATTCTGGGAGCCTAAGAGGGTCAAGTTGTCACTATTTTTGGAAGAACAAGAGTTTTGTTGTCGGTTTTGTGATCTTCCCCGAGTATCAGTGGAAGATTTTCTCACTACAGATGACATTATCCGTGGTGGTTTGCTTTCACCGGGTAGGGCATGTCTCGCTTTAGAGGCTACTGTAGTGCGCGCTGGTGATGTAGGAGTCATTGCTTCGGTCTCTGCTCGAGGCCCTAGGAGTACTAGTTCAATTGTTGAGAAAAAAGAAAAGTCTGTAGGCCTCCTAGCCCCTTCGAGATGCCGACTGTCAGTTTTGGCTGCGTCTTGAAGAGGAAAAAGCTTGCTTCGTCCATCCTTGAATCCACCGGGACCTCTTCTCATCTTGCTTCTCTCCAAAAAAGAGGTCGTGTTTTGGGGGATGATTCTTTCGCCCGCGAGGATGAGGTAAATCGAGTTCTCGAGATAAGTAAAAAGGAAGTTTCTCGTCCTTTGAATGACTATGAGAAAAAATTTGTTGCTTCTTATGGCATGCTAGACTCTGTCGGCCTTTCGATTGATGATTCACGCGTTATTGAGAACAAAATGCTTCAGCTAGGTGTTTGGCTGTCAAAGAATCCAAAGGGTACTAAGACCTTGGATGATTTCGAGTACGATCCATCAGTAGAGGATCAAGTTGCTGCCCGGGCTCGAGATCTCAAGCTCACTGTTTCTTCTGTTGTGGCTAGGACTTCGGGATCACCTGTTGTTACTTATGCTTCTCGCCCCACTCCTACTATCCTTGGTGAGACCTTCTGAGGCCGATGTGCAAGACAATGCTCGTAATCTCTTTGGCGGCTGTCATGGGCGGTTGGCTAATATAGCTCCTATGTAGTGCAACAACCATGTCATCATATTGACGTCGGCCTCCAACATTTTAAGGAGGGGATGACGCATCTTACTTATGCGGTTATCATGGGGTCGGATTCTAAGGCGTCTTGTGACCAGGCTGTGCACGCTGAGCAGAAACTATCAGGACACATTCTGGTCCTTTCCCGTGTTCTTCGACAATTGGATTTGTTGAAAGCGCAGTGCATGGAACATTTGAAAGGGTTGCGGATTCTGCACGAATGTCGTTGAGGGAGCTCGAGGCTACACGTGATGCGTTCACTTCTGACCTTGAGACATCAGAGACGGAATTGGGCAAGTTGCATTCCCGTCTGGATGTTGCTGAGAAAGAGTTGTCCGACCGAAAGGCTGAATGTGACGAGGTTGTTCGTTCTGCCAAAGAATGTTCTGCCAAGCTCAAGGCTTCTACCGGTCACATTGATTAGTTGAATTTCGAGTTTGTAGAGACCAAATCGGTGGTCTCTGCTAAACTTACATATGTTGACAGAGAGTTGCCGTCAATCCAAGCCAAGCTGTCAACCGTTATTGAGAAGCTGAAGGTAGCGGAGGGCGTAGATTTTAAGAGAGTGGTCGAGGGTCGCTACAATTTCCTGGATTTTTTGGAAACGCAAGGTTTGGACATGTCTCCATATTGTTGCTTTGCTGAGTAGGAATTTGATGATGTCGAGGAAGTTGTTCCAGATTCAACGGGTGATCTGGATGTCGAGGAGCCTTTTGATCATATGTTGCCTGAAGGTGCTGCCCACGCCATTGATTCTCCTTCTTAGTTGTTGTTTTCTTCTTCTTTTATGTAATCTCCCTTTTTAGAAGATAAATGGAAAATTTATTATTTTGCATTTTTGTGTCCCGTATGTCTAGCTTGTTAGCTTTTATTTATGACATTTCTGGGAGATTTCTGACTTGTTTGTTCGGATTTTTATGGATGGCTTCGATGCTCGACGTTCTAGTTGTATAAAAGCTATAGGACATAAGAGCCGGACTTTTACGTCAAATGTAATGTGCGACTAGAACGTAAAAGTCAGGCTCTTATGTCGAGGTATTTTATTACTTCGTGGTTGATCATGTGAGAAGTTATTGTTTTATGTTCGACTTGTTCGTCCAGAACATGTATTTGTTTTTGCTCGATACTCTAGCCATACTAACTATTTTCTGGAGTTGGTTTTTTAATCTGACTTTTTGTCCTGATTAAATTTTTGTGGTTTGAAATTGAGAGCAAAAGACTTAATTGATAATATCTTTTCAAGGTGTTTTTCCTGTCGAAGTTCGCTTTGTTGTTCTGTACGCCCAAAGGACACCAGGTAACTCGGATGTCCATAGCCCTTTTGCTGTCTCGAGTCTTCTTTTGATTGATTCCAAGAATGACCTGGCGCGGAGAAATGTTGCTGGATATTCATATTTTCGCATAACTCCCTAACCTTTTTGCCTTCAAATTGCCTCCCATTGTCCGTGACGATTACTCTTAGGATCCCGAATCTGCATATGATGTCTCTCCAAAGAAATTTCTCGACTTGTGCTTCCCCTATCTTTGGATGGGGCTCTACTTCTACCCATTTGGTGAAGTAGTCTACTGCGACAAGGAGAAAATTATTTTTATCGGGTGCACGGGATGGTCCTACAATGTCCATTCCCCATTGTGCGAACAGCCAGGGGCTGCTTATTGGAATCAGATTGTGTCTCGACATGTGGGTGTATGGGGTGAATCTTTGACATTTGTGAACTAGCTTTTGAGAATCTGCTTGCATCTTGGCCAATACTAACCTAATGTGAGGGCTTTGTGGGCCAATCTCCTGGATGATTTCTGCATGTGCCGTGGTGTATTTCCTGCAGGACGTATTCGACATCTCCCGGTGCAAGACACTTCAGTAATGGGCTCGTGGCAGACCTCCTGTACAGTTTGTCATTAATCATTGTATATCTTGCTGCCCGGTTTCGTAGTTTTCTAGCTTCCATCTTATATGTTGGGAGTTTTCCGTTTAATATATATGCCAGGATTGGAGTTGTTCAGTTGGTTTCTTGGTTTACGGCGCATGCTTCTGTCGATTGATTTTCGAGTCTGGAGCTTCCTTGTGTCATGACGAGTGGGTTGTCATTATCCTTCGTTGTTGAGGCTTCTTACGATAGTTCATCATCTCTTTTGTTCTCTGCTCGCGTGCTTCGTTGAATGGTAGCATTTCAGAAGCCTTTCATTCGAGTGTCTTTTACTTGGAACTCACCGTTCAACTGATTGAACACCAACTTGGAATCAGTAAAGATACTAATGTCTTTTATTCCCAGGTGTTTTGCTAATTGTAGCCCCGCTATCACAACTTCATACTCGGCTTCATTATTGGAGGCTCCAAAACCGATTTTTATCGCCTTTTCTAATGCGATGCCTTTCGAGTTGTACAAGACTAGTCCAGTTCTATTTCCTACCACGTTGGATGCCCCATCACAGCAGAGGATCCATCCTTCAAGGTTTGGTTCGGGTTGTTCTATTCTACTTTCATTATCCTCATTTTGGTTGTTGCTTCTTGTGAACTCGGCGATGAAATTCGCTAATGCTTGAGCTTTGATAGTAGTTCTGAGGGCATAGCTGATGTCAAATTGCCCGAGCTCTACCGCCCACTTTACCATTCTTCCTGACAGATCCGGTTTGTGTAATACTGACCGAAGCGGATATTCGGTCATAACCGTGATTGGGTGTGCTTGGAATTATGATCGCAATTTTCTTGATGACACGATTAGAGCGAGCGCCAGTTTTTCTAGGGCCGGATTGTTGATTTCTGCATCTGCGAGTGTTTTGCTAATGTAGTACACTGGTTTTTGCACCCTCTATTCTTCTTGTATTAGTGTTGAATTTACCGTGTGGTTGGACACAGATTGATACAAATACAGTGCTTCTCTTGTGCTCGATTTTGTTAGTAACTTCGTGCTTCCCATGTATGTCTTAAGGCTTTGAAAGGCTCTCTCGCATTCATCATTCCACTCAAATCTCTTGTTCCCCTTCAAGAATTTGAAGAAAGGCAGACATTTGTCTAATGATTTGGAGATAAATTTGTTCATAACACTATCCCCCCGTTAAGACTTTGAACACCCTTTATGGTTGTTGGCGATTGCATGTTGAGAAACGCTTGTATCTGCTTTGGATCGGCTTCAATTCCTCGCTGAGCAGTCGGTGCACTTATTCGTTTATCGCCTGATTATGCTCCGGGGCCATCTGTCTATTTTTTTGTCCTACCAGTTTCTTATTTGGATTCACTTGCAATTTGTGGGAGATGATGGATGGGTCTATTCCCACCATGTCTTTCATCGTCCAAGCAAAAACATCTTGGTTATCTTTGAGCAGCTAGATCAGTTCCTTGGCGAGTTCAGGTTGAATCTTTGTGCCAATTCGAACTGCCTTGGAGAGTTCAAACTTGTTTCATCAAGTTGCTGTGAAGGCTCTTCCAGTTGTTGCAGTAATTATTATTCATGGAAAGTCTTTATTGCTGCAAAATGATACTCCCGGGCCGCTAGTTGGTCTCATTTTATCCTTTCGATGCCATTGTCGGTATGGTACTTCAGACATTGGTGCAGATTGTGTATCGACGATCTCTTGAGTAGCATGTTGTAAGTAGGAGGAACGTCAATGATGAGATAGTCTGTCATTAATACTCGTTGTTTTCCTGGCTCTGCTACTTCGACTGGTAGTTGAATCATTCCAAGTGGGTGACATTGTTCCCCACTAAAACCTGGATTGATCACTTGGTGAGTGCATCTCGGTACAAGCACTCTACTTCAGAGACAACGCATGTGCTCGGCTACCACAATTCACTCATGCCAGCAACTGCAATCGACAATCAGATACGCAAATTAACTTCCCAGTGGGTTACCTTAAGGATGAGCTACAACCTGGGTAGCGTAGCCCACTGCTAAACAATCAGAACACCCACTATTGGATGTAACTAAGTGATAGTGACTCTGAAACCTCACAAAAGAACAGGTCAGAATCATTCGTGACATAAATGATCAAACTCCCAATAACAATAGACAGACCTCTCAGCTTGATGCTAACCCAACCAAACCCCTGTTAAAGTAAAATGACAAGGCAAAATGGAAAGGGCGAGACAGGGAGACTGAACACAATGCTGGTACAAGGCGTACTCAGAATAAACATGTTTTCATTAACAGTTGAAACCAAAAAAGTACAAGCGCACAAAAGTCTACTTCCCATTAGGAGGGGGTACAGAAACAGGAGAACTAAGCTTAACAGAGGAAGAAGAAGGAGTTGCGTCCATATGTGCCTCAATCTGAGCATCATGATCCAGATCACCCTCTTCTTCTGATGACGCAGATACCACTACTAACTTTGCGTATGACATCTTCTTATAATGCAAGGTCCCATTCTAGACGCTCTTCCTTCATCAGCGCCAGCTGCTCTAATCTCTCATGCATGACCCAACGGAATTCACATTTGCCCTATACCTTGAGAAACTATTCCTCATGCGCCATCACTTTAGCAAGTTCACTCTCCAACAGCTCCAGCTTGCCAATCAGTGCATCAACCTAAAACTGCTTTGTAGCCAGACTACTCTTAATAGCGTTGAGCTCATGTTGCTCCAGTTGAAGCTGGTCTTCAGCCTTCCTCGCTACCCGAGTATTGAATTCCCCGTCGGCCTCCAACTGCGGTCTCTGGGCAACCCATTCAGCCTCCTTCATGGCGTTCTCCTCAACAAAAGATCGCAACTCAGAGCGCATCTTAGCTACAACTTCTTGCCTCCAGATCATGGTGGATCAGATTCAACTCTTGCTTGAATATGTCCCTCGCGGACACCGCCTCTGCTAAAATCAGACTCAAGGGATTCCAAATGAACCCTCTGAGTCTCGACAACAATGGTTGACTAATCCAGCCTCCTCTCATCAATTTGCTTCTTCAGCAACTCAATCTCGAACAGTGCATCAAAATATATCTTCTGCATAGTTGAGAAGACATGCTCCATGGTGTGCACCCTCTCACAAGCCACTTCCACTTCCATTCCAGCACCGACCACTTGGCTCAAATGAGACATCCCCAGCATAAAGTGTTTCAAACCCTTATCCATACGCCCTTCCAGCGTGTCCTCTTTGGGCTTTGGAGCGTGATTCATTAGCCAGGTGTAGCGCCTGCTTATCTGCTTCCTTGAAGCATAGTCCATGAAAACTTCCTCGTGTCAGGCCTGGTTGCTCATCTTCACTATGTCTGGAGCAAACAAACTTATCTGTGCATCCGGATGGAGTTCTACCGGACGTGGATTTTCGCCAGCACTGCCCTTTGTGGTCACCACTGCCCCCAGGCTTTCATCCGTGATCTTCCCTTTGTTACCAGCAGTTGACCCTTTACTGCGAGACGGCTCAGCAGAATCCAAAGGAAGAAAAGGAAGTGAATTGTCCAACGGACCCTCCATCACCCTGATATACGGCCTGAAACGAGATGGGGAACAATGCGGACTACAAGAAGGATGACCCACGTTACCGCGGCCACTATCAGACGACCCATCAGCAGAATGATTGGACTCTGGGACCTCAGATGAATCCTCTTCAGAACCTTCCAGTAAAACTCTTCTGGATCGGTCAACAACAATAGAAGCCGCCACAACAGGTAGCATCAGCTTCTCGCTCAAGGCTTCAGCCTATTCGGTATCAGATTTGACGCATCTTAAATCCCTGGTAATCGCAGGTGGTCCCTCTCCTAGTCAGATACTTCAGCCTCCGCTCTGGCAGATTGACAAGGTTCATGCTCCTCCCTCACTGGAGCAGACCGTTTGGGAGACGACTTAGTCTAATGCGAGACCTTTTCGAACTTACAAAGAAGGCGAGTGTCTCAAAATGACCCTTCGTGTCAAACAAAGTATATGCCTTAACTTTGGAAGCCTTCCTCTTTCTGGAAGGGCTCCACCTTCAGACTTAACCTTCGAAGTACGGTAAAATGTGGGGGCCACGTGCCAATTGACCCACAACCCACTGCGGTTGATGTTAGTAGGACATATGACTTTCTCCACACTCATCTTCGGCATGTCGCAAATTTCTTCATAGTGCCTTGTTCCTCTGGAGAAAGATGAGGGGTGGGAAACCTCCCTACAAAGAAACACTCGCATGATCAGTATACAATCAAAACAACAAAATCAAAGGGTGAAGCTGTACTTACGAAGTGGCATGAACTTTCGCTCAAGCGAACGACCCTTGAACTTGAAGTACTTCGAATCCAAATGAGCCAAGAAGCAGTATTTCTGCCAGAACTTGAAGTCATCTGGCAACTTCCCAAAGCAGGCCGGCGACGCCATCTTGCAAACGACGCAATCATTCAACCGAGAAGAAGTCAACAACTGAATCACCCGCGGAGTCACGTGGACGTCAGCATCCTTCACTCTGATCAAAAAAGATGATCCTATACCCATTGGGTACCAACTGGGAAGGAGGGATTCCGAGAAAATCCAAGAAGCCCCAAATCTCGTCAAGAACAGGAAAACAGACTCCAGTTTGAAGTATTATGCGGTTCAAACAAACAAACCCTTTCGGAGGAAACATTAGCGTTTGATCATCTTTCAAAGCATAGAATGACATGTCCTCAGGGACTCTGAACGTCTTTCAGATTTCGTCAAGGCCCGACTTGGAAATCAACTTATTTTAGAAAAACTTGAAGCCCTTGGCCAAAGTCTCATCATCAAGATGGTTTTGGTGAGCCATGGAAATGGTGAACGATTTTTCAATCAAAAGACGAATGTAGCAAAATCTCTAAAAGCAAAGAGATGGAAGAGTAAATCTCCGCAGAAAGGAAGATATAAATAGGGATTGGTTTCCCGCCTTTTCCCACTGAACCGATGCACACTTAATTAATGAAGCGCACGGCTCAAGCAACGATTCAGAATCGACCACCATGAGCGACATATCTTTTCAAGAAGTGACTTAGTGAATCGATGCAATGGCCCACTAACTCGAGGGAGTAGCCGATGATACATTGAAATGGTCTCTCTTCTACACCGTATGTGTCATGATGATCTCGAGGGATAATAGGCCCAAGCATCAGCCCGACACTGATACAACCCAAGCGGTTCTGAGCCTACACAATACAGTCTGCCAGACGGACCCAAATCATTACAACCTACTAAGCTCATACATCTCACAACTATCCTCAATACCCGTAACCCCTGCTAAGGCAAGTATCTTGAAGATCAGCTTCAGACAGGCAAGGCAACAACACTTTGCTTCCAACTAGGAAACAAATACCTGAGTATACGTTGCACATGGAAACTTCTATCTATGGACTATTATCTGATTGGGAACTATCTCCTGCGTATCTAGAAACACAAGGCTAACATGGAAACTTCCCTTCACGACAAAACTCCTAATTAGAGAAGGATTTCCATGAAGATCTTCTTCCCTAAACTATGCCACCGATGGCCTGGTCAAACCAGGACTCCAACACTGTAAATAAGACATGAGGTTGGTAAGCTAAGGTATGCTACAAATTCCTTGTTTACAACATTACCCCTTCCTCAGATCCCTATCCGACTTTAGTATCGGAGTACCATGGACCACCACAATGGTGGTCCATGGTTCACGTGCGTTCCTTGTATAGGTCAACAGGTTTACAGGTCAAGGTCAAAACAGGAAGCAAAAATCGACTGCATCAGGTATCGTAGTTAATGAAATGGCTAATAAATACTAATTTTTCAATCATATGACCATTAAAGTTCAATTTATTATCTATGGTTAGCCACCAAAAGAAATGACAATTTCTACCTTTTTAATCCCTAAAATATATAGTGTAAATCTCTAGGCATAAGCCACTACAAATCTACCTAATCTTTTACCACAAATATTTGTGTAGATCAATGATGATCATGTCATCTTCTTCCTCCAAACCCATTTACATCACCATCACGCATCTTCTTCAACATCTTTTTTTTTCTCTCTTTTCCATAAATCTTTCAAAGCTCATTCTTATTAATTGATGTTATCTCTTACTAAAGTATATAATCACTGCCAATGGTGTTATGGTCTAGTGGTTAGGGTTGTGTGGGTTTGTCCCCCACGTCCTAGGTTCAAGACCCACCTGCGGCATGGTTTCTTTCTTATGGTTGTTGACCTGTAGGTCGCACCTTGTTGATAGGTTGTGGGATCCTTAAAAATCCAGCTCGCTTTCCAAAAAAAAGTATATAATCACCATTTTTAGTGTGCTAGTGTGAGTTTCATCATTATTATACTCATAAGGGAAAAAAAACAATATGGGGATTATGGATCAAATATGGGAAGCAAAATATTCCAATTAAGATGATCAGTATTTAGAAAAAATTTCATTATCAAAACCCTTATTCCCCATCTGGGCAAACCTGTCACATCTCCCTTATCATAGTGTTTCCATCAAGCCATTTGCCTAATCGACATAAATCCACCTCTCCAATTTTTCACCCTCGCAATACTTGTAAGCTGAAGTGTTTTTATTTTGTTAGATATCAATTTTTATTACCATTTACAAGATCTGAAACAATTTTTGGGAACTTTTGTTTCCATTTCCTTGTTATTTTCCACATAAGTGGCAATTCAAATACTAGCATCAATCAATGTTTTAATATTATTTAAGCTAACAATAATTCTTAACCAATCGACTGAAAAGGACGAAGGAGAATATGATGAGGCAGAGGTGTGGTTAGGGGTGGGCACGGGACGTGATATAACTCATCCTGACCTCGTCCCATCCAAGCGAATTCGGGATGGGATGAGCATAATTAACTAAGTTCTGGAGAGACAACCCTACCTAACAAACAAAAAAAGTTTATATATGAAGGTTACATATTAAGAAAAGCTTACAAGAAAATACATACTTAAATTCAACTCAAATCTATCATGTAGAGGCATTTTTGTGTCTAGGTTGGCTGGGGCTATACGTTGGTTCTATTCTACTAAATCTAACCTCCTTGCATGTCAAGCACACCCATGCCAATTCAAGAACCTATGCATTTGGAAACTTGCTATCGAGTCTAACTTAACTGGCCATGTTTGATGCTTAACTATTTTCTATTTATCATACTTGATGCATATGTTGTTCTATGGATTATTTTTATAATGGGTTTGTTTTCGCCCTAAAATTTGCCATGGTAATGCTAGTGGTTCTTCTTCCCCTTTCAGTTTGTTTGCTATCGTACTGTTTCTTGTATCTTAAGAAATGATGTGGGTTTTGGTAATAATGATGGATTCGATGTCTCTTACATCCATGTAGCATTTTTAAAATACTTGTTGGCTCTCTTCTGGTAATTAGTTTAAATCATATACATTGACTGGAATTTTTGTAAAGCATAATGCATTTAGAATAAACAAGAGAATAGAACACTAGATGTTACTGCTAGTAGATGTATAATAAGAACATCCCCAGACCCAATCGTCCAATTTTAACCCAATGCCTGATGCATATGAACTTTGAACAGATAAATAAGAAAAAAAAATAGAGTAAAATACCTACTATAAGGTAATGAATAAATTACATTCTAGAAACGTTAAAATTTGAGTAATTGTATTAGTTTGTAAATTTGAGAGCCAAAACATTATTAATTGGATACCATTTCAAAGAAAACTTCAATAATAATTTACTTCATTTGATGGTGGGTTGTAGTGAAAGTGAGTAGGCATGACAAAGTCAGTTATGGCTTCAAAACATCGTTATGTCATGGATTCAAAATATTAAACTTAATTGATGATACATCAAAATAGTCGATCATCGCGGTCGTACACGTGGCATAGAGACCCATCACGAGGATACAACGCCCGATCTATTGGGCCAGATTATAAAGCCTAGGAAAAATGAGACCAATCACAAAGGCCCAGACTAGGCCCACCACTAAGGAGATGTAAACATGACCCAATTCAAGGCCTAGACAAATCAAAGCTCAAGTCGAGGCCTGATACACGTTCTTTCATAAAAAAGAAGAACGTTGCACCAAGAAAGAGTCGTGGAGGGACTTACGCCTCCACGAACGCATCTCCATTAAGGAGGAGACTGTTACAAGAAATATCTCATTCCGTTGCACCTCACATGCTTAAGTCATGCAGAGAGTTAACCACGACCATTATAAAAGGTAAAAGGAACATTCGACAAAGGTATGCAACTTTAATTGAATTTTGTCCAGTTTACATCCTTCTTCCAACAGAGTTACTGACTTAAGCATCGGAGTGCCTCCGGCCACCAAAAAGGTGGTCCTTGGTAGTCTAATAGTTGTTTTGCAGGTCAAACTCACAGGAGTACAATTTTTGGACGCATCAGTTCTGCGCCGTCTGTGGGAAACGACGAGTTTCCTTCTTCTTTTTTTTCCTGAAAACAGAACACGCAGTGACAAAGCTCAACACAACCTGACAAAAGATCAACTAGCTACCAGAAAAAATAATGCAGCTTGCGGATCATGACAACTCCGCCGCTGATGCATCGCTAATAGTTAGAGAATGAGAAATAGCCCGGATCATTGAACCAACAACATCTGAGAATGCGAATCTACAACAAGTAGCAATCCAGACAACCCAAGTATCTGACGACGCTGCCACGGACCCTCAGGTGGATTTGCTCATAACCTAAATGGAACATGTAACAAAGATGCTTGAGAACATCACACAGGAGCACACTCAACTAGCTAATCCAGTTCAAGCACAACCACAACAAAACTCCACCAATCAAACTCAAGAGAGTGATGAAATCCTAGCAGAACCCCAACAAGGAAACTTCGAAAGCAACAAGCTTCCTCTAGGCAAGAATCCATTGTATGAAGGGACGCTTACCGAAATCCCATTCATAATACGGATCCTAATGTAATATACGAGTTGGGAAAATCGTCATTTTTTTACGCCCTCATGAAAACATCAATGCCAAAAAAATTCACTTTGCCAAAGTTTGAGGTATATGATGGAACTTCTGACCCAACCGATCATTTGAGACACTTCCACCACATGATGGCCTTGAAGGAGACCACGGAATCAATCTTATGCAGAACATTCCCAATCAGTCTCACTTTTATAACGATAAGGTTCAATAGTCTACCACTAAGGTCAATAGATTCCTTTCAAGCTTTGGCCACCGCTTTCATTACCAGATTTATTGGAAGCCAACGGATGAGGAAAGGGCCACACTACCTCTTGCACATCAGGCAGAAGCTCGATGAAACAATACGGGATTACATCACCCGCTTTACCAATGAATTGACATTGATTGATGGATATAGCGATGACACAGCCGTTGCAACCTTTGTGTCCGGATTGAAGAGATGCCCCTTCTTTGACGCTCTTAACCTAGAGCCTCTAAAGGGCATGACAATCCTACTAAAAATAACAGAAAAACATATCTCCCTAGAGGAAATAAAGGCAACCAGAAAGCAAAAATGACCAAGAAAGAGAATTTTTTTCAAGAAAACGGGAAAGAAATGAAGAAATAAGGCAGGACAACGGACAACAGGAAGGCGACAACCCATCAAAAAAGCATCGAAATGGCGGAATGAACGATTCACGACAACATGAATCTGGGGGGTTACAACCAACGCAAACTCGACATGAACGGGTAACAAGCGTAATGAAAACCACATACAAGCCATACAAAACCCTGAAAACAAGTCGAGCAAATATACTAAAACACATAGCAAAGTGGGATAACGTCAACTGGCCGCTTCGGATGAGAGGGGGTCCGGGAAGGAGGGATAAAATCAAATATTGTTCATTCCATAAATATCATGGGCATAATACCAAAGAATGCTACAACTTAAAAGACTAAATCGAGCACTGGGCTCAGAAAGGACTACTCGACGAGTTCATCGGAATGCCAGACAAACAGATCGCGTGGAAGGAGAAAGTAGACAATGTTGCAGGATCAAAGGACCAGTCCAAAGAGTTGATATACACTACATGCTGCATATGTGGAGGAAGCAAAGCACGCGAAGCAATTAGGCGAACTCCTCACTTGAAATGATCTATATCGGAACAAGGGTACTGACGAAACACTTCACGAATGAACAAGACATGAAAAAGCTTGCATCAACCAATTTGTACAAGTCAAAGGGCCTCATGAGCAGTTGCAAGTTTGACCTGAACCACTAACAACATACGAGGATGAAGCAAAGAAAAACAAAGCGACAAAAATACCAGCCCACAATACAAAGGCTGACAATGAACAAAGAAAGATGAAACAAATCATATTCCGAACCAGCATAAACGCCTTAATGGCCAAAGCTGATGAAAAACTCACAGAAGCATCAATAAAAATTATGAATTCAGGAACTCCAAATCTTCGTGCAGACAACAAGATAGATACTTCAATAAATTAGTCGTAAGCAATCAAACGATAAAAGTCAGACACACTCAACTTCTGGTCTGATCAACCAAGAAGTAAAGGTTGGACACCTGAGTCACCTAAACATAAAAAACTTTGAATCGACCGAGATGTCGAACTAACAAAGTAAAGATTGGACACCCGAGTCACCTAAACACAAAAAAACTTCGAATCGACCGAGATGCCAAATTAACGAAGTAAAGGTTGGACACCCGAGTCACCTAAATGCAAAAAACTTCGAATCGACCGAGATGTCGAACTAATGAAGTAAAGTTTGGACACCCGAGTCACCTTAACACAAAAAACTGCGAAGTAAAGGTTGGACACCCGAGTCACCTAAACACAAAAAAACTTCGAATCAACCGAGATGTCGAACTAACGAAGTAAAGGTTGGACACCAAAGTCACCTAAACACAAAAAAAACATTGAATTAACCGAGATGTTGAACTAATGAAGTAAAGGTTGGACACCCGAGACACCTATACACACAAAACTTTGAATTGATCGAGATGTCGAACTAACAAAGTAAATGGTGGACACCTGAGTAACCTAAACACAAAAAACTACGAATCGACCGAGATTTCGAATTAACGAAGTAAAGGTTGGACATCTGAGTCACCTAAACACAAAAAATTTTGAATCGACCAAGATGTCGAACTAACGAAGTAAAGGTTGGACACCCGAGTCAACACAAACCTCACATCGACCAAGGTGTCAAGTTGACAAAGTAAATGCTCAACAAATAGATTGAACAAAGGACTTCGGTCTGACAGACAAAAGTCACAGTTAAGAGAACAAGTCAATGCAATACGAAAAAGTACGGGTGAAAAACAACTCTTTACAGCAAATCAGGAAGGACAACAATAACCCACAATTAGACAAGTAATGAGCCTAAGCACAGAAGCAGTTATAGCTACAACAAAACCAAAAACAAAAAAAAAAACATCAAAAGTCAATTTTTATTGATAACACTACTTTGTTACATCCGGAGAAGGTGATACAAAAGTGAGAGAAGAAATAGAAGCAATAGCATAATCAACACTAAATGGAACATGAGAAGAACTCTTTCCAGGAGAGGAGAGTGTTAATGGCTTCGGAGTGCTCGATTGTGGAAAAGGCAATGACTTCTTTGCTATTGGAGCAGATTCCTCGACATCATCATCCTCAAAAGCTTCAGCAACCAAGTGACGATACTTAGACAAGTCTTCCTTGAACCCTTTGATATAATCAAAAAGCTCAACCCGCTCGTCAACAACTCGCTTCCAATCTTTGGCTTCGACAACACGAAGCCTATCATTAGCAGCTGCAAGTTCATTTTTGTTCGCGGCAAGCTACCATTCAACAGTAGAGAGCATACTGAAAGCATCTTCCTTGACATCATTAAGCGCAACAATTATCTATTCCACCCGCTTCTCAGCGACATCACACATAACAGATTGCTCCAATTTAGAACACAAAGCTTCATCGAAAGCCACTTTCTCAGCGAATAACTCTTTTTCCACATCACGTAGATCGGCGTAAACCTCATTTAGCTTGGCTTTCAAAGAGTCAAGCTCAACAACGGACTTATCCCACATATCCTTCGCCTCCGTCAAAGACTTCCGAGCGGCCACTGCAACTTTATCTGAGCCTGCACATTGCATTTTCAAAACGTCAAATTGAGAAAGAACATGAGAAAACACCAGAAATAACGCTGCCAACCTTCTTTCCAAAAAAGCCACTTGATCACGACCACCTCGATAAACCGAGCCCATTACCACTGCACAAGCGAGATGATTCATTCCATCCATTATCTGCTCAAGACCATGGTCAATATGGTCAAACGGGTCAAGCACGGACATCGAAGGCCTTTCCATCAACCGTCTTTACCATTCATTTACCAATCTGAGTGCACCATCCTGCACGTCGAGCTAAGTAAACCAACAGAACTTGCCATCAGACTTGATACGAATATCCTTCGACCCAAGCTCAATCCAACTAATCCGTGGATGAAAAACACGAGGATCCGGAAGCACTGAAGAACCACCTCCGATAGCAGGGAGAACATAAGGAATAACAATAACAACAAGAAAACTGTGTTTACCCTCCCATCGAGAAACATCTGCAGCAAAGGAAGGACTGACGGTAACAACAGGGGCAGGAGAAACCTAGCGAACAGGAAATGAAACTAGGAACTCGGATGCTTCGCTGATATCAATAGAAGGAAAATGAGAATGATCCCTGAAATTCTGATTGCCAATAATGTCTTTAGGCTGCTCCACCGCCAACTAAAGCATTTTCTCATTAACGACTCGAGGATCATCATTAGACAACTTAGCAGTGTCCGAAACACCATAAGCAGAAAGAAGCTTCATCTCATCGTCATCCAATGGACGGATAGTAGTTGTTACAGGGTTTAGATGAAGCCTTTAAAAAAAAAAAGTTTAGAGGAAGAAGATGATATGATCACCATTGATCTACACAGAGATTCATGTAAAGGATTAGCTATATTAGTAGTGGCTTATGCATGGAGATTTACATTATATTTTAGGTATTAAAAATGTTTAAATATCATTTTCTTTTGGTGGACAACCATAGTTTGAGCCTTAATGGTTAAAGGATTGGAAATTTAGTACTTATTAACCATTTCATTAACTATGGTACCTAAATGGTCTCATTTTCAAAAAAGTAGGCCTTCAAGGTCATTTTACGAAAAAATAAGTATAAATTACTGAAAATGACCATTAATACCAACTTTTATGTATAATTATTTTGTAACTAGCCTTTAGATTTGTTTATACTAGTGAACCCGCATGCGTGTTAAACGTGAATAATAAAATGAATTGATTTTATACTTTCATACAGACATATACATACACAACTTTTAAATTGTCAAATCATTCAGTACTTATTCGTTTATTTCTTCTTGACATGAATGAGTAATTACATAACTTTTTTTTTACATAACATTATTTATGCTTTACATTTTTTTTACATAACATTATTTATGTTTTCTTCTTGAAATCGTTGAAGAAGTAATTACATAACAAATTTTTTTATGATTACATAACATTGCAATTGAACCACAAAACTACCTTTAAGAATATTCAAAAAAAGAAAACCCAATAATCTATGGATGATTTTTTTTCATTAATTATTTTTAATTTAAAACTATACACATTCAATAACCAAATTCATTCATATAATTTTTCTTATTATTATTATTTCGATTTATTTTCTTCTGCCTATGTCTATGAAGTAATTGATGCATGTGGGTTTTCTAAAGTATAATTATTTGTTATTATTATTTTCGTAATTCATTTTATGTTATATAGTTTACATTAAATAGTTAGGTGGGGTTTTCTAACTCCATATTGATCTTCCTATTTTTTCATCATTTATTTTTCTAAATTTATTCACACAATCAAAATTTAATAGACGATTAAACATTTCATTTTTATTTATTTATTTGTTTAGAGCTATTCTAGTAGCTCATGAAATTGGAGGTTGTGGAGGAGTGGAGGGGAAAATGGTGGAAGTGGTTATGATGAAAAATACCATGTTACCCTTGCTCCAAGGATATATTTTAATATGATTGCAAAATAATCAACTAAATATTTGCTAGGATATAGGTATTAATTTCTTCAGGCAAATAAAATAATTAATTAAAAGTTGTAAATACCATTGGATTCCTAAATTGAATCATTATATTTGATTAATTATGGATACAATATTCACAAGAAAGATGCAATTACTCTAACACCTCTCGGATTTATATATAGTAGAGATGAAAACCCTTAGATTCAAAATAATTCAAGGGTTTAGAATAAGGGGTGTAATTAAATGTAAAAAAAAGGCCTTGGATCCTGGCAAAAAATAAATACACATCTTTACACGATTTGACATCGATCTTGAGGTCAACCAATTCCGAATTTTTTGGAATGCAATACAAAGCCACTTACAAAATAAAATGCAATAAACAAGGTTATCTTATAATGAGGTACCTGAATTCGAATTCGAATTCGAATTCGATTAGGAGATCTAATTCACTATCACCATTCTTCAATGAGGTCTCATCTTTTTTCCTCCCTCTCTCCTACGACTAGATAACCATTCTTTTATATAGTCATCAACCGTAGTAAAATAATTATGATACCCATTATATGAGCATCCACACTTTACAAATTGAGCTTTGCTAGCTGTCGAGGGGAGGAGCGAGGAAACCAGCGAGGGAAATGAGGTGGAGGGGGTGGAAACCGTCCACCCCCCTCGAGATGTGCGCGTGAAAAGTCAACGCTCACATCTCGAGGGGGGTGGACGGTTTCCACCCCCTCCACCTCATTTCCCTCGCTGGTTTCCTCGCTCAAATCCTCGACATTTAGAATTTCTGTTACAAATTACATTCAACTCAACAATTATGATGTGATCAACTCTAGTTGTGGCTTAGTCCAAATTTTGGCCTTAATCTGTGGGCACTCGCAATTTGTAGTAAATAGATCAATTATGGCCTAGTGATTAGTACAAAAAAATATCTGTTACAACTATCACCTAATTTTAGGATGTAACTCCCAACTATATCATGAACAAATATCTAGATTGGGAGAACTATCGAAGAAATGATTGCCCAAATTGTTTTGTCAAATGTACAAGTATCTCATACAACATTATACATAGTAGGTATGTACAAAAGGGGTTGAAGAGAGTACAAATACACTCCTCTTAGTGAGTTGTCTTTGTCCCACCCTCCCCTCCCCTCCCCTCCCTTCCCCTCTTCTTCACCCCACTGAAAAAGTCAGTCATTCATTGGGGGCCCTCCTTCCTCACTGCCATTGCTATTGTTATATTGTTATTGGGCAGACGACACAAGAATGAATTAGCAAATTCAATCAAAACTAACCCTTTTGTTTTTGGCCCTTACTGGCCGTCCCAACGAATTCCTTCAACTTGCTTCTTCTCTTCTTATAAACGAAGTTATTTTTTCTTCAATTATATAATATTTCGGAGATTTTGTCCTTTAAACACTCTCGCCCTTCCTTCCTTGCCAACCCCAAACAAGCTAAACACAAATCAGCTTGTTTGTGAGTGAGTAATGAAGAGACACAGAAATGGGGAGATTTGGGAATTCGAAGAGGAGCAGCAGAAACCGGGGGAAGCTGCCCCAGAGGTGATTTTGGGATTAGATGGAGGAACAACCTCCACTGTTTGTATTTGTATGCCAATTATGCCCTTCTCTCACACCCTTCCAGACCCTCTTCCTGTTCTTGCTAGGGCAGTCGCTGGTTGTTCCAATCATAACAGTGTTGGAGGTAATTTTTCTTCTTCTTCATGTTGTTCTTCTCAAGTTTTCTTGCCCCCATTTAAGTATATTTCGATTTCAATAAGCACATTATCCCTTTCAATCAAAATTAGGCAGTTGGAAACTAATGTTGAATGGGAGTAAAACATAAATTTATGGGTCATCAGATGCCGTGCTCAGAGAGTAATTCTGCGATGAGCTTCACTTATCAGGTATACTGGGGGGTGCCCTTGTTATTTGGAGGGTCTTCATCGTGATTTGATCCAGTGAAGAAAAGAATGGGAGATGTAGAATCGATAGCCACAATCCATAATTTCATTGACTTCATCAACAACTTTGAACTGCCAGAGTTTTGCTTAAAAAGGGGAAAATATATACATGGTTGGATCAAAGACAACAACCAACTATGTCTATGCTTGACAGGTTCTTAGCCACTTCAGATTGGGTAGATGCGTTTGGGGTCATGGATTTTGATGGGTCTTGTGTGGAGTTATTTCGTTGCAAAGTTTGATATCCATTTGGCTGTGGCAGGAACTATAATGAAAGCATGGTGGTCTTGGAAGGGATGTCCCATTCTCAGCTAAGCTGACTTTTACGGAACCTCACTCCATATGCTATTTGTTGGATTCACTGGAAGGAGAAAATCGAGAATCATTGAAGTAATAACTATGAATGTTGATATGATATCCATGGAATGTCTTGTTTTACTTTGGCATTGGGCATATGTAAAGAATGAGTTGGGGTGACTGTCGAAAGATTTTGGGTTCAATAGGATGATTTACTTTTTCCAACTAAATCCTCTTTAGTGGATGTAATGATTGTTTTTATTGAATGAAATCTATTTAACGAGTCCTCCAGTTGCTTCCAATCCCTTCCATTGGTGCCCCTCTTGGTAGGGCAGTCCTCTCAATTAAAGGTGTGTGGTTATGGAACAACAAGTTTTTTTAATGGCAAAAGAAAAATAATAAAAAGAAAGTCATTATTTTTCTTACCAATTCTGTGAAGTCTTTGGTGTGGCAGTGGCATGTTTCTTGGGGAGTCATTAGTAATCAGCAGTGTCATGTGTATTTTTGATTGGGATAGCTAATCCTCTCAATCAATGTGAATTTTGTATGTGACAAGTTGATCAAGAAGAATGTTAGACAGAAAGCAAGGCATGAATTGATGTCAGTAGTTACATTTCTATATGTTGTGGGTGACAATGGAGAATTAGAGGATAAGGCGATGTTGTGGATGGTAATGAATAATCTGAGAAACAACAGATATTGGTTCAACAGTCAGACTCGACAAAACGATGGAGATGTCATACATACCCCTTTGGCATTTTTAGTTGATAGGTCATAGAAGTGTTCTTTTTTTCTCACTCCTCACAAGCCTTGCACACTTAGAGGTTTTATAGATGTTTACAAACTAGAATCACCGTCTTTACTCTTCAACATGTTAATGAATATAGAGGGGGATCCCCTTTGTGATTTATGGGATACACCGTACATCACTAGAAAGTAGCTTTCTTATCTTCATTAAGACTCCAATATTTTATTGGAAAAGGAAGAAGAATCTGCAAGTAATCTTGTTTCATCACTGTATATAGGATGTTGTGAGAGTGTATACTCATGGGATTGCATGAGTATTCCTTACTGAGTTTATTTTTTTGGGTTTAGTGTTGGTTTTGGTCTCATCTCAAGATCCATCTGTTTTTTTGTATGTTTCTCGTGTATTTTTAGTTATTAACTTATTCTCATTATTTTTAGTCTATTTTTTCTATTAATCATGCTAGTGTTCTGTAACCAGTCCTTTGCTTTATGGTGCAACACTGGCACATGACTAGAGGATTAAGATTTGTCCCTTTCTAAGAATAATAGTGGACCAACAAGGAGTTTCATTTCATCTTTTCTCATAAAAGGTGCAGCTGAGTAAATTAGGAACTCCATTATAAAGTAATATGTTCATAGTTGTCAAATACCAGTGTATTGGATGGTATATACTGTACTGGTTGCTGACCGGTACATATTGGTGTGATTTACCGGTTTTGCATTTACCGGAGTGTACCGATCGGTACACTACATTTAATGTACTGGTTGGGACCCATTTTTTTTAAATTCAAAATAAATTCATTTTTTAATTTTCTTTTTCTTTTTCCACCTTTGACCCTTGTCTTATCCCTTATCTACCCCTTTAACTTTACAAAACACCACTTCATCTTCTCTAAGAGAGCTTTTGAGAGAAAAACCCAAAAAAAATAAAATCTCATGTAGAGAAATCACCAAAATCTTCATATCTCACGACTCAGAATCACGATCCGTCTTCATGGTTAGTTTTGTGTTTTCGAAGGAGCACCTAGTGCATGTCTTTGATCGAAGGTTTGAAACTTCCACGTAGAACTTCCACCGGTGGCCATTACAAGTAATTTTGTGTTACTTTTTGATATTTTTTCCAAACTTCTTATAGTTTCTTGTCCACTATTTGTGTTTGTGTGGACTTAAAAACGTCCTGATAATGATTATTAGTATCTATATAGTATTTAGAATGAACATTTAGCCACTTATTGTATGTGGTAATGGTGGGCATTAGACATGTTTTGGCCCTTTTGGGTGCCCAGGATCATATATGTTTTGGTCCTTTTGGATGATAATAATGATTTGTAAATGAATGAAAGTGTTTTTTCGGACTTTTTTGTTTTAGTATGTCATATTTGTGTCGTTTATATGTAAGAATATATATATATATATATGTACTTGTTTTTCTTTTTCCATATATCTTACGATCTATGCAGTTAAATCGGAAAGTGGTCGCAGCGCGGTCTACGACCAAATTACGATTAAGCGGGATTGATCGGATTTAATCGGTCTACTTTAAATATTAATATATAATTTAATTTTTACAAATTTACAACTAAATTTAGTTATGCAGGTACCTAAACTTGTTTAGGAACAACCAACACAACACAACCACACAAGTAACAGCAAGTGATAGCAAGTTAGAACTTAGCAACATCACTCTACCCGTAAATAACAATATATAAACTCTAAAACTAACATTCAATCATTAAAAAATAAGCCGATATAAGTTATATCAGTAAAAATAATTTGCATTCAATCATTCATTAATAAACCGATATAAGTTATATCTGGCTGATTAATCGGTGACTGGTCAATTTTTCGGAGTTCGCTAAACCCCAACCGATTTCACCCAGTTCGGTTCTGTCAAATCCCAAATTACGATTAATCGGCGATTTTTCGCCGCATTAATAACATAGCTTACGATGATGTATCTTAAATTTGGGTTTCCTAGATATGATACGAGAAAACTTTTGACAACTATGAATATGTTGTTGATAATTCACAAAATTTTCATTCTTGGTGTGTTGGACTTCACAGAAATTGCAGCAAAAGAAACGTTGGAACTGGTAATGGCGGAAGCACTTTTGAAATCTGGATCAAATCGATCTGCTGTTCGAGCTGTTTGCTTAGCTGTCTCTGGGGTTAACCATCCAACAGATCAGCAACGGATACTCAACTGGCTAAGGTTTGATCCACATATACTTCATTTTTTTAGATAAAATAAAGGTATCATTTAATACAATATTGGTGATCATAATAGGACTATCACATTGCACCTAAGAAAATATAGAGCACCCAGATAATCGGTTCCAATTAATCAATAGATTCCATTAGAAATCCATCCCCTAAGACCCAAAGTTGTTGATTCCCAATGCGACAAGATGATTAGTGCTACTGTTCGACATGCTTGAAGACACTATTCCTCTCCTACCAAATGGTGCAACATATTGCATATGAACTTGCTGCCAATGGGTATTCTCCATCCCTCTTTCTTAGGCCTCCAATTAGCCATAGGACCAGAAGGGTCAATAATTAAGATATCAACAAAAACAAAATTAATCAAACTTGTAAAAGATTATTTTAAGAATAAATGAAATTCCATTATGTATGCTGTATTAGCAATAGAAAAGAAATGGAAAAAAAAAAAGGAAACCCTTAATGGCCAAAATTGCAAATTGTCATTTAACCAAAAAAAGAAACTTTTAACAATGTAGAATAAGAATTGCAAAACAATAGACTGGGAAGGGAGACAGGTGTAAAACGGATATCTATAGAAAATTTTAACTCTATAGATTTAAACCTTCCATTGCATCAAATTGGTGATGCTATGGTCCGAGCTTGAAAAATCAAATCAGCCAATGAAGGTGCTATTGATGGACAAGACAATACTTTAAAGTTCTTAAAGGATAACAAATTTACTACCCTAGATGTCGCTCCAATCTGCATAGCAGGTAAGTTGTTCCTTATTATGCCCTGGGTATGGATATCGAGAAGAAGGATACATACATTTTTTTAATGGGATTTTTCTTTTTTGAGAAAAAGGCAGAACTTTATTGATATAGAGAAATGACATACTTAAACCAAAAGTTACAAAAAGAGGTTTTATGACTACAAGACAATATTATCCCGAAGAGTATGGAGCCATGATCCAATGCATCCATACATAACTTTTTATTCAAACCATAATTTACTGAGTATTTTTCTATTTATTTTGTGTTTCTCAGGGACATATTCCCAGGCCATGTAAAGCTTTTTGTCCAGAATGATGCTGTGGCAGCTTTATCTAGTGGCACTTTAGGAAAGCTTCATGGATGCGTTTTAATTGCTGGTACAGGGACTATCTCTTATGGGTTCACCGAGGATGGTAGAGAAGCTCGAGCTGCTGGTGCAGGACCGATATTAGGTGATTTGGGCAGGTATTAACTAGACCTTTATTCCAATTAACAATATGAAATGTGTTAGTATCACTACATACATGATTAAATTGTATCCACTTTATATAGCCTGGAAATTATCTGTTTTCTTGGATAAGATTTAGTGTGCATTAAAGGTTTTCACGTGGACATAAATAATTGTTTTCACCCTGGTTAATGAGCAGAGGAAGAAGGTGTTCAAAACGAGATTACCTTTCTCTCGACCACAGAAGAATTTCCTCCACCAGCTAACTCATGTTGCATCATTCTGCATTACAACCATTAGTAATAGAACCAGCCCAATGCTTGATATTGTAGATCTCGTTTATAGTACCTTTTTCACTGTTTTGTTTCATTCATATGGTCCAATCTGCATTACTACCTTAAATAATGCAGTTAACCATTTGTTGGCTTTGATATTTCTCATTTTGCAGGAGTCTCCCTTTTGGGGTGCGTAGTAACAATACAATGTGTATAGATTCTAAAGAAGCACCTCACAAGCATGAAAATTTAAATTGAATAGGACACTAATTTATTTATATCATTATTGCTATTATTATTAGCATAACTAAAACATATCCCCTAACTGAAAGGGAACTATGCATAGAAGATTTCATATACTACTGGAAATTAAATAAGTACTCAAAAGTTTCATCAAAGAATTTCCAAGAAGAGTGAATAATTTCACGATCGAATTCTCAAAATAAGAACTTGTGAAATTTCATGAAATCCTTGGGTTTTACTTCTTTAGATCCAGTTCATTGAACTATTAGATCTCTGCTTGTGCAGTTGTGCTAATAAATATACATGAATATATTTCTAGGAGAAAGGGAATAATTGTTATATGCGTCATCGAATGACCATTTAACCTTTAGTAATATTTGCTGATCCTTCAATTGTGGCAGCTAAGTTATTTGTTTTGCTAGATTATAATTAATTAAAGAAGCTGCTGAAGTGATAAAATGTGTTTATATGCAGTGGCTATGGAATTGCTGCACAAGCATTGACAGCTATAGTGAAAGCCCACGATGGTCGTGGCCCGCCTACGATGCTTACTACTAGTATTCTCCGTGAACTGGATCTTTTGTCACCTGATGAACTTATTGGGTATTTATCTCATGAAGTTTGTGCCCATCATCATCATATCATCTTCTATGCTTTTTGTTTCATATAAAATCTGATATTATTGATACATTATAATTGTTCATTAGGTAGAAAGTCAGTTATGTTCATCAGATTTGCACATGTCAACAGCTGCTTTGGTTATTATAACTGAGATAAATTTGGGAATGGATCCATTGACTAAAATTTTATGTATTAAATTTCCTACTTGTATTTGATGTACTTTAGAATATTCGAAAGTCGTTGATTTTTGTGAGATTGATCTCTTTACCATGTGTACCATCGCCAACAAATATCAATGCATTCGGATATTTGTAACCCATGAAAAGTGCTTCATAAGTTGAAGGATTTGAGAACATATTTGATGGGGATGGAAATTTCGAGGTGACCGATTTTTGGAGGAGGTGATTTGTATGAGGGTAGGTGATCATTCTTGACAAAATCAGCGGGTTTGGAGTTTTCTAAGGAAACTTGGTAGTCCACAGATCCCTTCTGTATATATATAGAGAGAAGATATATAGGGCAACTTATGTTGAATTTGCATTTCTCGACCCACTGCTTTGGTTGATATCAACTATTGCACCGAGATAAGACATTTTCTCTTATTATGAATTAGGTGGACTTATGCAGATCCATCTTGGGCTCGCATTGCAGCTCTTGTTCCAGTTGTAGTTTCTTGTGCAGAAGCAGGTGATCCCGTTGCAAACAAAATCTTACTTGTTTCGGTCAGAGAGTTGGCTGACAGCGTTGAAGCAGTTGTTCAGAGACTTGGTTTATCCGGTGAAGGTTTGCTTTATCAACTATGCAGATTCATAACTATATATGTTTTTTTTCTTTTTTTTTAAAAAAGAAAAGATTCAGTGTAACCCTTTTGGTGGTTGCAAGGAAGCTCGCACCTCTTACATTTTGAAAAAACATTCATTCTGATACCATAGTCATATTGGTTAGGGTCACTCAGCTCTTTCTTGTTACAAATCTTATTGAAGGCTTGGAGAAAACTGATTCATAGGTTTCCTTCAAACACATGCCTTAATATCTGCATGTCTCCTTTCTATGGGATTTCAGACAAGATGCCAATACTCTGGCAGACCAAGCATATAGTTTGTGTTAAACCATTGTAAAGCCTGGAGAAATTTTAATTAGCATATAATTGCACCCTTTTTCCTTTGAAGCTTTAGATCAACTTTTCCTGTGTTTCTTATGCTTATTCATTTGTCTCAGATGGAAATAATTCTTTCCCACTAGTTATGGTTGGTGGTGTTCTTGAAGCTAATCAGAGATGGGACATCGGGAAGGAAGTCATAAGTTATGTTTCCAAAGATTATCCCGGGGTTCATCCAATTAGACCAAAGGTTAGCCTTTAATTATTTGTTTATTGTATGAATCATCACTTGTATGTTGGTTTTTAATGTTCGAAAGAAAAAATATGAAAAAACCTTTGTTAGTTTTGAGTACAAATGTTGAACTGATTAGGTTGCTGCTTTGACAATCTATTATCTCATCGAGAGTGGCTTAAAGCTTTCAGCCTTTTCACAAAAGTTTTAGCGATACTCTTGAACATTGTCATCAAACTATTGGGAGAATGCTTAGTGCTGTTCTTTGATTCTGTCCTTTTGAATGAGTGTCATAACATAGCGTTGTTTTATCCAGAGCGGCCGCCGGCCAGCAACTTCCGTGCACAGATATAGATTCATTCTTTGTACCTGGTCCAGCCTCACAACCCTTCGTGGGTTGGTAAGACGGAGTTGGACAAAGCAAAGAAAAGCGAGCGTAATAACATAGCGTTGTTTTATCCACAATGAGTTCCAATGTGGATTCGAGCTTAAAACACTCAAAACCATCATTTTTGGTGTATGGAATATATTATGTGGGCAAAGAAACATAAGAACCACTCAGGTATTTTATGGTCACCTTGCCATCCAATTACACCACCACCATTGGGAGCTCAAAGCCAGACTATGGATCTTTGAAATTTTGTAATTGAAACCCGAGAAAACTGATTAGCCTACAAAAAAACAGATTGCTATCTGTGGAAGGTTGCATGACATTGATAGAATGTGCCTCACAGAGGTCACAATAGTACATTGTATCTTCCATTTCATTTTCAGAGTCGATTAGGAAAGGGATTGGGAAGATAGTGAGAAGATTTTGTGCAGTTGTTGACGTGGACTCTAAGAGATTCAATAGAAGTCGGTGGTCGTATCTAAGAAATATGTTGGGTTATGCCTTAAACCGTTCCAAGCCATAGAGTTATCATCTTCCTTCAGATCTCATATATTCAACCAGGAATATTTTTTGTTAAGTTCTATCACAGGGTTGCTCCGTATATTGTTCACCCTCTTCCATTTATTTTGAAGCACACCTTGTGGGAGTTCATGTGGCATTTTTTTTGTTTGGCCGATATCCGATTGGGAATCTGCTGACTATCTTTGGTGTCTACCTTTCGTTTATAATGTTTAATCTTGTTTTCTTGTTGAGTTGGAGAGGCAATCTTGTTGATTTGGAGATGCAATGGTGATGCCATGATGTGAGGTGAAGGGAGTTTTCTTTCAAGAGAGTTGGATCCATGTCCTCCAAAGGTAAAAGCTTTGAAGTCTAATGCTTTTACTATCTTATGGGAAAATTGGTCAAAAATCTTTGAAGGTACTTGACATGAGGTGGATTGAGTTATCACTGTTACTTCCTTTATGGTTAGGGTAGGGTCGTTTTGGAGGGTTCATTTTGAGGACTACATATTCAACTCGAAGAATTTGCTATACATGTAACTTTGTTCCCTTTCCAATTTCGATTTTGTTTTCTTGTCTTATTCTTTTCTTATAGGTTATTTCAACATTCCTTGATTCTAGCCTTTTTCTAATCTTTTTCTCTTCTCTTCTCATGCCTCTCTGTGATTACTTTAGACACTTAGTTCGAGAGTTGTTTAGGTTAACAGTTTTATCATAATCTAAACTAGAAACGTATAGCATAGAAGGTGAAGTAGTGGAGAAGAAGAGGGAGTACTAGAGAAAAGTAGAGCTAAAGAAGTGAAACTAATGTAAGCAACATTAACAATATTACGTGTTAGTTTAGCAATATCAATATTAGGAATAATTGGGCTTATTTAGTAAGAGCCCAAAATAGTAGTTAGGGCATTATTATCCAATTACGGTTATGTTTGTTAGCTTGCTAGAAAAGTTAGAACAATTATAAACAAGGCAAGGGTTAATTATTGTTATTTTGTTGATGATTGAAATAATATTTGATTTCTTAGTTATTTTTCTTTAGCCTTTAGTATTATTTCGATTATTTTCATTTAATTCAATTTACCGTTCCGTTTATTCTTTAGTTCTGTCAGTTGGTATAGAGTTAAAACAGTTTCAGTTATTTAGTTCGATTTGAAGAAAATTTGTTAGAGAAGAAAAGCTTGGAAGATGATAGAAAAATAGAGACTCCAGAGAGAGAAGGATTGGAATAATACACTAGCAGGGCTCGAGAAGATAGAGGAGGCAATAGAAAGAGCGAGATAGGAGATGGAACTGATGATCACAGAATTTATGGCAAGCATCAAAGAGGCTAACCGATGCCAGCCTCCAACCAGAACCAACACCACCGTCACTAGCAGCGCCACAGGGACCCGACACTACTCAGGCCAACCACCAGTCGCCACCCTCCTCGATCGATGTTGTTTTTCGCCCTGACGTGGCGCACCCATTGGTGAGTCGACTATCCAAGTCAATCGCAACGCCATTGTCTAGGTCGATCGACAACCCCATGTCCTGGTCGATCGACTTCTCCACCCCTCCATCATGCCCCAATCGTTGCCGGCGATGTCCATGCCGATCGACTCCCCCTCACACAGGTCAATCGAGTCCCTCTTCCCTCCGTTGTTCTCTCCCACCCCGCACAACCACCTCATCGATCGGCCAGGCCGATCGACTTCTCCCTACTATCTCTTCCGTCACCACAGTCTAGCACCACTCCGGCTCATCCCCCGCCACCTCTGTCAAAAAATCTTTACCCCATGCATCCCTAACACCATTCAACCCAAACAAAGAAGAGAAATTACAGATATGAAAGAAGAGAAATATGAAGGAGTGGAAACCATACCTTAATCCAGCCATGATCCACCGCAAAGTAGCATCCTCAAAACACAGTTGCAACGCTCCCGTCAATCAGCCCCACACGCACACAACAACAAGGTTCATGGCTCTGTTTGTTGCAGAACATTTGAAGGAGATGACCTTCATCGTAAAGAAGACAACTCATATTGGGTTGTATTATTTACACCCCCAACATCCCATTTGTACCATTACACATACTTGATTATTTTTCACCCGACGCTATTTGCAGTTGTAGGTGGATCATATATCCCCACAGGTCGATGGTTCAAGTACTTTCTATGATCAAGTTCACCACCACAAGACTACGCACATGCCACTGCAGGACATATTTTCTGATCCAATTTGAAGCAGTTTTGAAGCTCAATTCAAGAAATTTCTACACATTAAAATTTTACAACGGATATCCTTTGTGACTGAGCCTCTTCTTGGACTTTGTATTTGGTGGCACAGTTTGGATTTGCTTGTTTGTGACAAGAGCAATATAATAGCAACGTTTGAGGTCAACTTCTCCTCATGCACTTCACATTGCGTTCCTTCACCGGTTGCTTGTGCTCGTTTGACTTCTTCGACTTCAAGCTCAATGACGAGTTTCTTTAACTCGGGGAGTATGATGTAAGTAATATTATCAATATTTTGGTTACTTTAGCAATATTAATATTAGAAATAATTGGGCCTATTTAGTAATAGTCCAAAATAGTAGTTAGGGCATTATTAACCAATTAGAGTTAGGTTTGGAAGCTTGCCAGAGAAGCTAGGACATTTATAAATAAGACAAGGGTTGTTCATTGGTATTTAGTTGACGATTGAAAGAATATTTGATTTCTTAGTTATCTTCCTTTAGCCTTTGTCATTGTTGTTTCAATTATTATTCGTTTAATTCAGTATTGCTTCGTTCAATTTAGTTTACCGTTTCGTTTATTCCCTAGTTCTATCCGAAGCGGAGAATAAAATCTGCCCTTGAGTTGTGGGAGCATTTTGTTTGTAAAGTTGCTTCATTAGGTTGTAATGATAGTCTTGAAGTTCTTGTTTGGCTGAAAGTGCTGCTCTGCTTCAGTCCCAAACCTTGTTGACAGCCCATCAAGTCCTAAAATTCTGCTCAGAAGCATTTAAGTTGGGCCAAATTGAACCCTTTTTCTTTTAGTTTGATGAAAAAGACCATGGATGGTTATCAACCACTTGCTACTTGCCATTTTCCCTAAACAAGAAAAAACGTCTTAAAAATATATATTAAGTGTTGTAGGCTGCATTTTGGCTTTCAGTTTCTTTTTCCCTAATCACTTTTAGGGCTGCAATCCACGTGTCGTAGCTCAGTAATGGAAATTTTATAATATGGTCTATGCTATAAACTTGAGGAATGATCTACAATATTACTTAAGGGGCACTGTCCCTCTTTTTGGATCCAAGGGTCGTCTCGGCGGCCCAATCTGGGCGGAAGACATTGTCAGGTTAGGAGTTTGGCTGGGGCGGCACATCTGTTAAAAGATAACGCAGGTGTAGTAGGAAAGCTTCAATGGATATATAAGTCAGGCATGACTATTTTTTGGAGTGTATTAAACATGCGAAGGATTCAATGTGGTTAATTTATTATTCTCGTTGGAATTCTGGATCACAGATGCCAACTTATGCATAGTTCATGTTCTTAATTTTTCAGGTGGAACCTGCAGTAGGGGCAGCTTTGCTGGCCTGGAATTTCTTCATGAGAGATATGGAAAACAGTCTTGATAGCTGACAAGAGTCATCATCAGCATTATTCCTGTTGTACAGCATCATGGATAAGAAAAAAGAGGTGGATAATCACAATGAAAAATTGAAGGAAGTTCCAAAAGATTTACATCAATGTCTTATGTAGATCTGATTGGTTTCGGAAAGGTTTCCTTATACTATCTCATAGAAGTGAACTCTCAGTCTGTAAAGATTCTACCAATTTTGTCAAGATGATAATTTATGTGTCTGGTTTTTCTTTTATATATACAATTTCGTGGTATAATGCCATGTGTGGTTTCCCAGTTTTACTTTTTTCTTATCTTTTGCTCATCTTGTATACTCAAGGAGTTATCCATCTTGTATATTCACGGCAGCATCAGTTGGCTTTGATTTTCTTTCTTCTGATACACCTCATGGATCATGGCTTTAGTTTTCTTATTTTGTTACATCTCATGGGTCGTTCATTTGCTTAATTTGGTTACCTAGTTTCTGTTAGTAACAACGCTCGCTGATATCATGCAAAAGTAGTGTACACAAATTTATACGAAAGGACATGAACTGTGTTATTAAATTGGCGATTAATCGACAATTAATCTCTTCTCGCTAGTAGGGTGTTATGGCGAGAGCCGCATTTCTCTTCCCGACCTAGAGAATGAGTATCTAAAAATGGTGGGGGTGGATGATGTGACGAAGCTGAGCACTGGCGAAGATTTTGAACAATTTTCTGTTGCAGATGGGAATAGCTGCTTCATCCGATGCTGGCTAGACTCATCCTTTCTCTTTGAAGGATTTCAAATATGGCCCTTCCTTGGATCTAGAGACCTATCAGACAGGCGAAAAGTCGTCTGATCGCCGTCCATACGGTGAACGGTCCCCTCCTCGTCGTTCGTACTGCGTTCCTTTCGATTCTCACCCTCAGATTGCAGTCAAGGTCGATCCGAGGAGTGGTTCCATGCCCTCCTCTTCAGTTGCTACTGAATCGGCAGATGAGAGGGAGCCAATTGCAGTGAGCAAAGGGAAAGTAGTGGACGGGGCCTCTGATGCGGTGAAGACAACGAATGGCGGCACTGGCGTTATTGCGGGCCCAAAAGATCTTCATCCAGATGCGCAGATTAGTTTCTTTGCCCTGGATATGGTAAAGATGAACAACCAGGTCTAGCATCTGGAGGTTGACATTTCTTATGCTTCCAGGAATATTAGTAGATGGAACGATTGGCTAGCCAATCATTCCCCGAAGCTAGAAGTGGATATGCTGGGCGAGCGTATGGACAAGGGGCAAAGACATCTGATGCTGGGGATGTTGTATCTGAACCAAGTTGTCGTCCCTGGGACGGAGGTGGAGGCTGCTCGTGAGAGGGTGTACACCATGGAATGAGTTTTTGCACATTAGCAGAAGTCGTATTATGATGCTCTCACGAAATCAAATCACTGACGAAGCAGTTTGGGGGCCAAAGGCATGTTAAATTGGGGGCCCAAATGGAAGCCTTGAGACAAAATCGGAGGCTCAAAGGGTCCGCTTGGAATCACTTGAGTCCAACTTGGCCAATGTGATGTCTGTTAAGGACGGGTTTGAAGCGGAGTTGAACCACTCCCAGCATGACTTAAAGCTTGCAAGAGAGGTCATGGCCAAGATGCAGCCCGAGATTCAGACTCTGATCGTTTAGAAGAGCAACAAGGAATATGAATGGGATGTTCGATGTTAGCAGTTGGAGGTCGACGTCGCTTTTAACGCCAACCTTGTAATGACGGTAGAAGAGCAGCTCTTCTTGACACTGAATGAGTTCAGTTTGATCGAGGATAAGCTAAGTACTGAGCAATCCAGAGCTAATGCACTGGCGACCAAGCTGGAGCTGGCAGAGAGCGGGAGCTCGCAGAGTCAAAGGATCGCGAGGAGTGGCTTCTCAAGACCCAGAGCACGTTCGAATTCAGCAGAGTGGTGAAAGGACAACTAGAGCTGATGGAAGAGGATCATCCTGATTGGGATCTCTCTTATTACAGAAAGGTGACCTACGCAGAATTCGACGAAGCTTCTGATCAGTTGCAAGGAGAGGATGACCAAGGTCAGGGTGCTGAAGTTGTAGTGCGTGTGGAGCCATCTCCTGTTTCTTCTCCTGTTAAGCCTGACCTCGCTGTATCTGGACCTCCTCCTGATAAAGAGTAAATTATGTATTTCTCGAATCATCAATGAAAGACGATTTGTTAAGTAATGCTTTGTACTTGTACTTTTCTGGACTTTTCCTACTAAATCTTTTCAGTATTGCCTTGCCATGGTGTTGGTCTTTGGACAAGAGATTTTGCTAAGTCAGAAAATTGTCTAGTTGATATGCTAATGAGAATTATGATCGCTCAACTTGCAATTGCTCCTAAAATCGAGCAATTCTGGTATGTACTCTTAATAGACCCAAAAGTTATCATGGTCAAACCTTGTAGGTTAGCTAAACTCTGTGCAGTCGAAAAATCTTGGCAGCCGAGAGATCATTCGAGTGCCCAAGTTAATCACACTTTTGATTCCTCGAGCCGCTTAATCGGTTATCGGCGGATTAGGTGTTAGAGCATAACAGGAGTTGTCTTCATCACTCTCAGTGAACTAACTAAGCCTTGGTAAAGTTTGGCTATCATTGTCTATGGTCGGACAATGATCCCTGGCGAGTCATCTTGATTAGGCTTTATGAACTCTGACTAGACTCACACTTTAGAAGCCATCTTTGTTCGTCCTTGGCCGACTAGGTCTTAGAGCTGATCGGAAGTTGTCTTCATCAATATTATTTGAACTGACTAAACTTTGGTCATGTTCGGCCACCATTGTCTTTGGTAGGACAATGATCCTTGACAAGTCATATTCATCAGGCTCTATGAGCTCTAACTAGACTCCCACTTTCTAAGCCATATTTATTTGTTCTTGGCGAACTAGGCGTTAGAGCGGACCAGAAGTTATCTTCATCAGTCTTATTGAACTGACTAAACTTTGGTCATGTTCAGCCACCATTTTCTATGGTAGAAAAATTATCCCTAGCAAGTGATCTTGATCAGGTTCCATGAACTATGACTAGACTCCCACTTTCTAAGCCATCTTTATTCGTTTTTTGTGGACTAGGCTTCAGAGCGGACCAGAAGTTGTCTTTATCAGTCTTCATGAGCTGGTTAAACTTTGGACGAGTTTGGCCACCATTTTCTATGGTAGGACAATGATCTCTGGAAAGTCATCTTGACTAAGCTCCATGAGCTATAACTAGACTCCCATTTTCTAAGTCATCTTTATCCGTTCTTGGTGATCAAGGCGTTAGAGCGGACTAGAAGTTTTCTTCATCAGTCTTCACAAGCTGACTAAGCTTTGGTCGAGTTCGGCCACCATTGTCTATGGTATGACAATGATCCCTGACAAGTCATTTTGACCAGGCTCCATGAGCTCTGACTAGACTCCCACTTTCTAAGCCATCTTTATATGTTCTTTGCGGACTAGGCGTTAGAGCGGACTAGAAGTTGTCTTCATCAGTCTTCACGAGCTGACTAAACTTTGGTCGAGTTCGGCCACCATTGTTTATGGTAGGACAATGATCCCTAGCAAGTCATCTTGATTAGGCTCCATGAGCTCTGACTAGATTCCTACTTTTTAAGCCATTTTTATCCGTTCTTGGCGAACTAGGCATTAGAGTGGACCAGAAGTTATCTTCATCAGTCTTCACGAGCTGACTAAACTTTGGTCGAGTTTGACTATCATCTGACTTGGGTGTGTAAGTCTAACTTGGACGTCCTAACTTACTTCGCCTAATGGTCCGGCACTTAACCGAACTTAATTAACAACAATGGAACTTTAATAAAACAAACACCTTGGATTTATTAATAATATCTCTGCAGGTGCTCTACATTCCGTGGGCGCAGAAAAGAAATGTTTTCCCTCGAAGGTGTTCTACATTTTGTGTTTACTCCTTTCCAAAACCAACTTCATGTCTTCCGCCTCCTGCAGAGAACAACGGTCTTCCCTCGAAGGTTCTCTATCGACAGAACCCGAGCAAAGATATGTATGACACACAGAATCAATAAGTCGTTTCTTCTTTGGAACATTGTCAAAGGGAAAAAACAACTGCTTCGACGGGCTAACAGGCCTCGGTACTTTTATCTTCCTGGAAGACGGACCAATAACGCCACTGACAAGGGCATTGCGATCCGTAACACCCGAGCTCACTTTCCGATCAACGACAACGTTATCACCTTCAACTGTGGCTGCATGGGCAGCAATCTCTGCAGCTCGCCTTTTGGTTAGCAGAGCCCGCTCGATTTCATTCATGTTGTATAAACTGTTGCGCCTTACCATATCATCAATAAGATAGGCGTCCAAGGGAACCACAAAAAGTTTCAGGAAACGCTCGCTGATAATCTGCTCTTCAGCGGTCAATTGCAGATTCTAACGCTTGATCGAAACCCAAAAAGACCTTACTATTTGCAGACCCTGTAAATTGAAATAGCTAGAGCTGACAGACACATAATACCAGTCCCGCGACCAACCTCTGAAGTCTTCATTGAGATTGTCAAAGCACGCAGAAGAATAAATTAATACCAGAAAGGATGGCTCTAGCATACGTGGAAACCATAACCCTCCAACCATTCGGGCCCATCTAAGCAGGAGCAATACCCAAAAAATCTATATAAGACCAGAATAGCTCCGGAATTGGAAACCAAAGACCGACATAAAACATACAAGGGTAAAATATAATATATCCCTTCCTCGGGCAACAAGGACTGTCGTTTTGACGATGAAGAACGATCTCAAGGTCGGGGGACAAAGCATAGCTGGAATAGACACTATCCAAAGTAGTCTGAGAAGCCTTATTTGGGAAAAAATGAGCCTCACAGGTAGCAAGCTGATCACCGTCCAGTAGGTCACCAGCCGACATCACAAGGAGGCAAGAAAAGATGAAAAAATGCAATAGGAGAGAATAAATAACACTAACAACAAAAATGGCGTAAAGAAATGAGCAAAATAACCAAAACACCCTTTATACAACCGAGCAACAAAGAGATTGCTCACGGAGCGACATACAGGATATAATGGCGCGCTAACCTCCTAAAAAATGTATGCAAAAACGAAAAGACAACGAAGTAATCGAGACGATCAAAATAGATCGATCATCACGGCCGTACATGTGGCATAGAGACCCATCACGAGGATACATCACCCAATCTATTGGGCTAGCTTATAAAGCCCAAGAAAAATAAAGCCAATTACAGAGGCCCACCAATGAAGAGACGTAAACATGGCCCGAACTAATCAGAGCCCGAGTCCAGGCTCAACACGAGTTCTCTCATAAAGAACGAGAACGTTGCACCAAAAAAGAGTCATGGAGGGAGTTAGGCCTCCACGAACGCATCTCTATTAAGGAGGAGGTTGTTACAAGAAACATTTCCTTTCATTGTGCCTCACATTCTTAAGTCGCGCAGAGAGTTAACTGCGACCATTATAAAAGGTAAAGAGAACATTCGACATAAGTATGTAACTTTAACTGAGTTTTGTCCAGAGTTACTTCCTTCTTCCAACAGAATTACTGACTTAAGCATCGGAGTGCCTTCGGCCACCAAAAAGGTGGTCCTTGGCATTCTAACGATTGTTTTGCAGGTCAAACTCACAGGAGGACTATTTTTTGGACGCATCAATGTTTTTGTTGATTTCCATTGATTTATGTGTTTTTAAGGTGCAACTTAGTAGATACCATGTTAAATACTTGAGAATGAAAAGAGTTAGAGTAGACACTCATGCCTAATTCGTTGTTTAGGAAAATCCATAGCTTAGGTTAGCAAAATTTGAGTATTAAAATTTAGTTTGTATCGTCGTGCATGTCATTATTCAAAGGAAGATGAACTGTGGCGGATATCGAATTCTTAATTTATTTTCTCATTATTTGAACTTATTTAATTTATATTTAGTTTTCCTTAAGCTATGGATTTCCTTTAATAACAAATAGGCACGAGTCTCAACTTTAACTCTTTTCATTCTCAAGGTATTTAGCATGATATCTACTAAGTTGCACCTTAAAACGCATAAATCAATGGAAATTGACAAAAACATAAAATTCAAAATATGGTATCTATTTCGGTCATCTGTGTTGATTAATTCCAAGAAGTGATCTTAGTCGGTTCTTTTTGTCACTTAGCATAGGCACAAGATTCAGTCATCTAAATTTACCCATGTAACTATCTCCATAAAAGTCATGCATATGGTGATCAAACATAAACAAAATCCATATGAAATATGAAATAAAATCAGAAATTAATCAGTTAAGCGTTATAAAAATAGTGTATCAAGACATGTCAAATTCTGAAGGTGTCATAACTAGTGTTTTAATCTATCCCTAACTAAATTGTTTAGTTACACATAATGCAAACAAAAAAAAGCATTGGAGGGATGAGAAAATAATCAAACTGGTTGGCAATTCAGATTCGAGGTTCAGATGGACAACAACTGATTTTTTGACAAGAAGCAGCTGATTTCCAGCCAAGAATCACTCAATTTCCAGCAGATTTTCCAACCAAATAGCACTCAATTTCTAGCAAATTTTCCAGCCAAATAGAGAGCAAATCATAGCCAAGAAACACCCAAAATCGCAGCCAAAGAGGAAGAGAATTCGGAGCCCATTCTTCCCCTTTTAAAACTCTTTATTTCCTTTTCAATTTCGCCCCCTTTACTAACGAGTTTCGACCTAAAATTCTTTGTGAAATTGGGATTCCATCTTTAACTAGGCTTCCTTATTTAACGACCCGACCTTACATGTGGCATTAGTCCTTTTTTCTCCTTAGATATCATTAAAGTACCTACCAAATAATGTAACTAAGTAGAAAATTATTATAGAAAATACTTGAATTAACTAAATAATCTAACAATTATACTTAGAAAAGTGATGTTCGGAGTGCACTTTTATGCACTCATCGACTCTTTTATTCACTTGCTAGTCCGTGAGAAGGTAAGTAATTAGTTTATATATTAACTTTTAAGTAAGACCGCAAGAGTGAGTAGGACTTATGCTTAATTCTTATTCTTCTCTTGTATTAAAGACTAGGGTATTTTCCATGTCTTTGGCACGATAAAAGTTTAACATGATAAATAGAGTTTATTCAACTTTAAAAATAAAGATAAATAGATATCAAAATGTTGGGTATGAGAATCGAACCCATGCACTTTTGGTACCTTAAGTTCTATGTTATCCGGTAGATTCTTATAGTTGGATAAATATCAATCGTCTTTTATCTCCAACCTCAAACACCATCATGATTTGTAATATAGACTAGGGTGCCTTCGGCGCTCCATTAATAACTTGTCAAAAAGCTTGACTAAGCCAACCCTATGCACTCTTTTTTTTTTTTGAAAGGCAAGCGTGGGGGTTTATATGGGCTCCCCAGACCACTAAAAAAAGAAATGAGCTGATTTGTTACATTCGAGTGTATTTCCTACCTCGGGCATCATCAAAAACAACTTCTTAATATCCTCCGCAAATGAACTAAGTATTATCTCAATAAATTCATGGTCAGATAAGAGTTTTGAAAGTTTATCCGCTGCTTGGTTCATTTCTCGCATTGCATGCATGACCTTGCATTCCTCAAATGTCCTGATTGCCTCCTTGATGCGCCTGATTATATGTATTGCTTCCCATGGTGGAGCTTTAGTGGTAGTGATGTATTTGAATGCATTACTTGAATCCATATTTAGCTCAACTTTTTGAAAACTATGTTGTTACACTAGCTTGATCCCCAGTTCAATTCTCTGAAGTTCATGTAGAGTCACTGTTTGTGCTTTTTGTGCCCCAGCCGCAGTGCCACTACACGCCCATGATGGTCCCTGATCAATGCACCATAGCCACCTTTATTCCCCGCTAGAGAGCCATCCGAGTTCACCTTGAGCCATCTTAGTTCAGGCTTTTGCCATGCATGCTCAGTCCTAGTGTGTATATGAAATTTAACACCTATCCGCCACTTATCAAATAACTCTCTATTCTCACCATTGTCTTCTACCTGCATATCCAGTACTGAAGCACGTAGTCTCACATCTTGAGTAATCCTGGGCACCAGATCACTTGCTGATCTAAAAATGGCCTTGAAGACTATGGTTCCTCTCTGTCCATAGATAGTAGATAGTCGCATTCAGAGCCATAGATGGTAGATAGTCTCATTCAGAGCAGGCTTCTTAAGCACTGATATTGGGGACGTACCAGAGAATTTCAATTCACACCACATAACACCAATCATCCAAATAAATATCTAAACAGTAAGCTACTCACCATAAGTCTTAACACAAAAACGAGATATATTTGAACATTTCCTTGCACTGATTAGCTTCCATATAGCCCCAAATAGGACCTTTAAATAAGAACATGTGGCAACATTACGAGAACCATTACCATGAAACAAAGTTTAATTCATATTGGCTGAGTATTACTATGAAGAAAAATCCAAACCCACTGTTCTTAATGGCTTTGTCGGCCCGGCGTACACATTCTGCTCCCAGCTGAGATTGGGGTTGCAAGTTGATTCTACTATCTCCTTCCCGAAGACTCACGTCTTCTTGGATGTATCCGAAGAAATGTATGATACAGATCTACAAGGATCGTGTATTTCTCTCACCGGACTATGCTTCTACTAGTTGATTTTGTTAATGCCTCCATAATCCTATACATCCAACGATCTAGCATTCCTGTCATATGCAGCACACATGTCACTCGTTGCATAAAATAAGGGTGTTTGCTTGATAGTTCAGTTAGAATACTTTCACTATAGTCATATGAACTAGTGTCAGAAAAATTAAGTTGTAGGAATGCTAGGATAATAACCTGTTACAGCAAAAGTACCACCAAGTACTGCACAAAGCCGAGTGATGAAGTGCAGAAAACTGCGATGTTCTTCTTTAATTGTCACAGTAATTGGTGAAAGATCATACAGAAAGTAAACAGCTGCAACAAAGCCAAACAGGACAGATGGTTAAATATGAATGGATGAAACAAGTATACATGATTATATGGAGATCGAGGTGCTAACCTGGCCAAGTTCTATCATATTCATTCATGGGGACAAAATACTCCGTGACAGAAAATTGATTAGTTGGTAAGACATCTTTTGAGAGATACCTGTACTCCGTCGGAACAATCTACATCAAGAAAACCAATACAATTAAAAATCAAACCAACAGCATAAAAGGAAATAGTAGAACTTCAGCTGCAACTTCACAAAGAAAATGAGGAGATGAGGTAGACAAACTTCCCGTTAGCTTCCAAGTGTGTTTCTTTCAATGATTTTATAGCAAAAATAGAATTATAAATTTGTATCGTGGGCAAAGCCTGTAGGTTGTAGATATTGTGCTTTTTCAAGTTAGAAATTGAATTAAACTCAAATCACAAGTTTGAATTTTCAATATTTGGGCTTAAATTAGGATAATGCACATATTCTCCACGGAACAGTACATGATGTTAGTTTTATTTGGGGTTGTTGGGAAAAGTAGCAATGCTTGACGTATCACAGCCAATGGGCCAGGTGATTTCAGATTCGGGGACAAAGTCTGAGAGTCAAAGGAGAATAATCCAATAGCAAGGCTCATGCAGTAGAAATGTCCCAGGCTGGATTAAGATCTTCTCAATCGCTTAATTATTGTCGTCTTGAAAAGAAGAATTTTGACTGAAGTTCCAGTTTGATCAAGATTTGCTGTCAATTAATACGTTATATGAATACATCTAAATGAAACCGTACAACATTTTATTTGCTATGAAACCCTAGAATATTGCTCAGATTAATGTCAATATGAGATTAACCCATTTGTTTGTTGGTGGTGACAGTCATGCTTAGAGGTGATGGTGATATTCAAAAAAAAAAAGGTTAAGCACATATATATATATATATATATAAGCTATATCACCTATCATCCATCCATTCATTCATAAATGAATTATACACCAAATTTGTATTTCTAAACTCTAATCATAGTGAAATGACATAAAGCACGAATTGTTGAACTGGAACCCATGATTCCCTAATTCTTCATACCTTTTCATTAATAATCCAATCCCCCCGCCAAAAAAGAAAAAAGAAAAAGAAAAAAAAAACTATCCTCAATTTCTGTAAAAGCTGATGGGAAGAGTGATAGGACACAAACAACAAAAATAATAATAGGAAAGATGAGATTAGAAAATTAATCAAGTGGAAGAGGCACACCTTTATGTAATATTTGAATGTGCCACTCGCATCATGCAGAATGCGCTCAGTTCCATCCAGTGGGTTATGTATACCCGGGTACTTTGGCCCAAATGACAGATCGTGAATTGCATGGCTAACATTCACATGGATAGCTCCCTCAAATATCTGTAGAAAGGAATGAAATTATAAAAAAAAGAAAAGAAATCAGCACGATAGACATAAATCATATTAGATACATCCTGCAAAAGCAACTTTCTGTATAAAAGGATGAATGTCCATATATCAGTGTTATCTAAAAACAACAACAACAACAACAACAACAATAATAATAATAATAATAATAAAACAACAACAACAACAACAATAATAATAATAATAATAATAATAATATTTTTATTATTATTAATAATAATAACATTCTGTTATTGTTGGTGGTGATGTTATGGTGGAGGACAAAACCAAACATTAGAGGAAGTTGATTGTTTTTTAAGTTTCAGCTCATGTCTACATTAACGAGATTTTTTTCTCTACATGATAATGATATCCCAATTCAATCCAATAAAGAAGAAAAGTTTTCTTACCCCAATGCCAAAGAAGGCCCATCAATTTAGTACACTCTTACATTCTATTGTTCCTTCCAGCCACAAGCTTCATATGATAACGAACAAATTACAGGACCATATCTTTTCACTCCCCTACTGAAAACCTTGGACTTTAGACTTCTAAGAACAAACAATGAGAATCCCAATGCTTTTTAAGAACCCCTGGCCCAACCCAACCTTGAATTGAATATTGAAATTAAGAGACTTTGGTGACCGAGTCAACATCCTAAAAATGTACACAACCTGATCAGGGAATCCACCTGTCAGCCTCGAGAGATTTCATGCCCATCACAGCATCTAAAATTAAAATTATTGTTCTTAGTCCTTCTAAACTGTAAGACTGTTAAATTATAATTTGAAAATCAACCCTTTAATTAAAAAATTTATTAATTAAAAATCACAAGATTATTTTTTCATGTTTTATTACCGAACCCAAGTACATGTGGACAGTATGATAAAATAATGCACGTGTAGACAAAATTTTGCATCTTTTAAAAATTTTCAATGAATATACGCACACATAGAGCGTGCCGACACAAACCCTATAATGAGTATGAGCTCATTGGAACAGTAAACATTGTTCATTGGTGAGTCACAGCACATTTGTGGAATTTCGAAACCGCTCTTGAGCCTTTCTATTTTATCACTCCATAATTACCCATAGCCATTGAGTCAAATCTCCTAAAAAATTTAACTTTGACTTACTATTGTATTTTTAAAAATAAATACAATATACTGAATATACGCGCATGTAGAGCATATTCACACCCTAGTAAAATTAATGTCTCTACTTGTTTATATTACGTATGTTAGACTTATTTAATATAGTAGCAACTTAGGCTCTAAGAGAAATTCACCATGGAAAAAAATTATGTAATCAAACTGTGGAAAAATTAGGTAAAAAGTTTTTCTTTGGTCAATTAAACAGTGGGAAAAATACAAACAACAAGGACATATTGATGGAACAGCGCAATTTTTTTTTCTGTGGCAAAGTTTGTTTTAAATTATAAAAGAGTTTTACAAAAATCAAACACACCATTAGACTTTATAGTTACACCAACCATTTTAATGACTTCACTCTCCTTTATAAATTTTGCAGAAGTTAGCAAAACACTTGAACAACAAGGACAGACTGATGGAACAGTACATTGAGGAAGAGGACTTCTCCCCCTGAAGTGGAAATCTAGCATGGCTACTGCAACAACCGCAAAGGGTTCTGATGATGATTACGGTTGTAACATTTGCTTAGACGAGGCTCAGGATTCGGTAGTCACCTTATGTGGCCACCTCTATTGCTGGCCTTGTATTTACAAATGGCTATACTCAACTACTCCTAAAGACAATCAACAATGTCCAGTTTGCAAATCCACCGTCTCCAAAACTGCACTAGTCCCTCTCTATGGTTGTGGCGAAACTCCCTCTCAAACTGAACCTGAAGGAAACAAATCATTAATCCCTAGTAGACCTAAACCTTGTGCAGTTAACTCTACCACTTCAACTACATCAGCATCAGTTCCATCTCAACAAACTAGCCATTACCCTCATAATCAATCTCAATCACGACTACAGGACTTGTATCATCATCTTGGGGCATCAACTCCACCAACACAGAGTGGGTTACACTTGCATCCTATGATTGGGGTGCTAGGGGAGATGGTTTACACAAGTGTGTTTGGTAACACAACCGAGTTACTATTGGTATCCAAATTTGTATCAGCACGTAGATAGTAGTCCTTGAGTCATCAGAAGGCAGGGGTTATTTCAATCTTTCTCCTTTGTTGCTTTGTCTTCTGTCTTCTCTTGTTCTGATGCACGTACATTAACCCCTGTTGGTTCTTGAATATTTTGTGTAAAGTTGCATGAACACTGTAAGGTAGATAATTGTCATTGCAGCGGGGTTCTTACCAATCGTTGAGATCAAGTGTTAGCACCTCCGAAATTCTGTGCCCCTGCCAATGTCATTTAGCTCTCTTTTTTTTCCGATGATTTTACCTGATTTCAGGCTTGGTTTGTTGTTGGTTCATGACATTCCATGTGTAGTACTGTCATTGGGTCAGCTAATAATCCTTCCCTTTTTTCTTCCTTGTTCCTCATGTGTCAAGTCAGGACCTCCAAGCTTCTTTGAGAAAGACAATTCCTCTCCATTCTAGCACCGGCCCATTTTTTGCTCCTGATGGTCATCGTCTGACTCAATCTTTCTCCTCAAGATCTCTTTCACATGATCTAATCCAACAGTTTTGACTTGGTCTTACCAATGGGCACCTAAACAGCTGAGAATTAATCAAACTCCTGCATTTGAGATCACCACCATTTTGTCACCTCCTCATTCGAACCTAAAAAATTCTAAACTAGAAACGCATTGATGGAAATGATCGCTATCCGCTTTTTAGGCATTAAGACTCTTACTTGTCTAGTTGGCCGCCAGGAAAGCCCTCATAAGCACCATTGTTTTCTTTCGATCCTACACTCAAGGAGGCAATCCCTCCATTGTTGCTCTACCGGAAACAGTCTCTTTACAGTCATCTTAAGCAGGATATGTGTGTTGGGTTAGGTTGGGGTGGGGGAATGCTTCGAAGACCTGATTTCATCACCCTCCTCTTCATCTTAGCTTATAGGCCTTAATAACTCCAATTTGTGAACGAAGATGTAAGTTCTTCACCAAGGTGCTCGTACCTTCACAAAGAATAGACCCCAACCCCCTCAAATTTGTCTTCAACCCTTCAATGAATTTCTCAACTCCAAAGCTCCATGACCTCTTGGATTACAGACATGTTTAGAGTTACACCACCACCAACAACAAAATCTCTAGTGTTACAACAAGAAGAAAAAATAACTGAGAGACCAGAAAATACAACATAGAATCAAAGAACACAGTGAACGAGCTATTTCATAGGTGTTTGAGTGACGAAATTGGGAAAAAAAATCAAATCTCACATTCTCATCATCATCATCAAACCCCATTCCCGATAAATCTCACATTCTCATAAGAAACATAATATGTAAATACAGGGTAAATCTAAAGATCTCACCAAATTATGTATTGACATGTAGCAATGATATAAGGAACCGACCTGCTGTGCAACAAATATATTTAACCCATGAACCGAAATATGAAAATTTCCAGCAACCCTCTGTACATCCAACGTTCCAAAAACCTGCAGCAAAAGCCAGTAAGTAGCATAGGGTACTTGAAATCTGAGTATTCGAATGCAACATGATAGCATACCCGGCATCCCTCCCCATTGGCCAGTGCTTGTTTGACAGTTTTTACCATTTTTTCAGCATCCTGCCCAAATCCATGTCCATATTTATGGGAGTTGTCATTATCCTTATCCGCATCTGTTCATCAGATTCAAACTCAGAACTGGTCAAACTGATGTTTAAACTTTATTAAACAAAATAATTCAAGTCTCAAGCAACTAGACCAAATTCCCTCCTCCAGTAATTCCCGACTCGTAGGTTTCTGAAGAAACCTCTGTAATGCATTTGCATGTCATGTAGCTCTTGAGAAGGTTAATCTTCATTGAATGGTATTCAAAGTGATCATCGGGAAATTAAAACTTAGTATTTAAACAGGTTTGATAAAAATGAAAGTAAGTAGTCATCCCACCAAATATGTAGGTCTTTTTCTCGGTGCATTCAAAAGGCAGTACTGAAATGAAAAATTGATGGGAGAGGTTGGTTTTGATTTGAAGAGAGACAAGATTGAAAAGGGCGGGTATGGGGAAGGTTTGAGATTCTTTTATGGATCGAGATCCACTTACTCATCAAATGCTACTCATATCTTTACATAAGATCTGAGCCCTTGTTTATTTTAATCCAATGGTACACAAAGATTTATTTGTTTATTTCAAAAACTATTGATGGTACATAAGTACTTGAGTGATTGACTTGTTTCATAAGAAAAACTATTCACTTATCTTCTCCCTCCTAGTGCTTTTAGGAAATATCAACCAATGAGTTATATCAAAAGACTTTTTTGCCCTCTTTGACTAATTGATGTTTCATCTTCCAGAGAAGTTCTTTTTTGTTAAAGATCTTCCAGAGAAGCTGTGTTCACTTCTTTGTCATGGCTCTCAAGAGTTAGATTTGAGCTCGAGATTCTCATCTTCTTGAGAAGTTCTTGCAACCTAGCTACACCAACTCAACCAAAGTAGAATACTAGATTGGTGATTAAACTCCAACTCAATCAAGGTCAAATCTCATGAATCCTCTTGTAATTCCAACTTATTGACAATCTCATTCTCTACACCCATTAGTTTAGTGTTAGTTTATAACTTTATCTTACAAAGTCTTTTACTGTTTGACAAAAAATTAAAATCACTTGAGAATACAAATTTCCCCCAACCACCTCCCTAAGTCTGTTTCTATATCCCAACATATTGATGTGAATTACATTCTTATTTCTTTCTCGATGTTTGAATACACAATTTACCCATTTGTATTTCATTTTAGACATGGTTAATTTCTAATTTGTTAAGTCTTATATGATTAAATTACATTTTTTTTGTCATATCAAGATAAGGATACACCTACGATGAACGAATGCACGCCAATGACACAATCTAGTAAGAATGTCGAAATGGGAGCATCCACAAACCAAATGGAAAACAATGATTTGCACAATCCTACAAAAGACAGTAAACTTGACCCACCAAAAGCTGGGATGTATTTTGAATCAATTCATGAAGCTAGAACATATTATGAAGATTGTGGTAAGGGAATGGGTTTCACGATTAGAGTGAGATCATCTCAAAAGACTAGGTGGCGGTCAAATGAAGTTACTGCATATAAGTTTGTGTGTTCACAAGGACAGTATAACCCAAAGTTAAAGATGTGCTGAAAAATAGTAGGAGTACCTCAACACAAAGAGGAGGGTGTAAGGCTTGTATGTAGATTGTGAACGACAAAAGGCAACAAGTGGAAGGTAACGCATTTATGGATGAACACAACCATAAATTTGTTACTCCAAAGAAAAAAAATCATCTTAAGTGCAACAAAAACATGCCTGAAGCGGCAAAGGCTTTAATCAAAATTTTCAATAAAGAAAATTTGCAAATCAACAAGGTTGCATCAATTTTTGGTGGTGATTCCATTGGTTTCAGAGATAGGGATTGTTGGAACTATTTGCGTTCCGTTAGGCATAGAGGCCTAGATATGGGAGACGCACAATCTGTTCTAAGTTACTTCCAAGAGAGACAAGTTGAAAATCCGCAATTCTTTTATGCAATACAATGTGATGAAGAAGGGAGAGCTACAAACTTTTTTTGGGTTGATGCGCAATCACGAATGTCATATAAACAATTTGGCGATTTTGTAACTTCTGATACCACTTATCGAACTAACAAGTTTGACATGCCTTTTGCACCATTTACTGGTGTAAATCACCACTTCCAATCAATCCAGTTTGGGTGTGCTCCTTACAAGACGAGACAGAGTCCTCGTTTGTGTGGTTGTTCAAGACTTGGCTTAAAGCCATGGGTGGGCTCCCTCCAGTTTCTATCATCACTTATCAAGACATGACAATGAAAGGTGCCATTCAAAAAATATGTCCAACATCTCGTCATCGGTCATGCCTTTGGCACATCAAGAAAAAATTTGGAGAAAAACTACCACATGTTTATACAAATAAGTCAAAGTTCAAAGGAAAGCTCAAGAAATGTATTTGGCAAACATACAAAATTGAAGATTTTGAAGAAAAGTGGAGCTCCTTGTTGATCGAGTTTGAGTTATTGGAAAATGAGTGGTTGAAACATCTCTATTAAATATGTGAGTCATGGGTGCCTGTGTACAACCGCACTACATTTTTTGCAGGTATGAACACAACTAGTCGTAGTGAAGGTGTTAATGCTTTTTTTTTAATGGTTTCTTATCATGGAATTCCTCACTTTCAGAATTTGTGGTAAAATATAAGCAAGCATTAAAGAAGATAGCTAGAAGGGAAATTGATGAGGATTATGAATCTGAGCATAAAATATCGCATTGTTGATGACAACAATTTGATCCTAAAACATGCCTCAAGGGTATATATTAGGAATTTATTCGAGAAGTTTAAGGCAGAACAACATGAGAGAATTAGATACAAAGTTGATGAAGGTGAAAAAGAAGTTTAAGGCAGAACAACATGAGAGAATTAGATACAAAGTTGATGAAGGTGAAAAAGATGGTGAAAATTACACTTACATTGTGAGGTCTAAGATCGGTGCACCCGAGATGCTTATTGTGAAATTGAATTTGGAAACCCAAGAAGGAATGTGCGAGTGTCATCACTTTGAATTTGTTGGCATACTTTGCAGACATATGTTGGTAATATTTAATCGTAAAGATATTGATGAGATCCCAGCTCACTTCATTTTAGAAATATGGACACAAGGTGCATATAGATTCAAGGGGAATGATGGTGATAAACAAAACAACTTTCAAGTGCAATCAAATGTAATGAGGCTTAGCCATGTGTCAAAAGGCTACTCAATTGGCTTGTGTTGCACAAAACTCGGAAAAGGCATACAAAATTTTCATTGATGGTATTAAAGAGCTCGGCACAAAAAATTGGAGAAGTGGAATGTGAAAAAGATGGAGATGTTAGTGAGGATTTGATAGGTTTTTTGAAAGGTAGTAAGAGTGTTCCTACAGGTAAACAACATCAATTGCTTTTGGATCCAAATATTTCACAAACAAAGGGTAGAAAGAAGGATGAAAGTGATAAAAAGAAAAATACTGGAAGAATCAAGAGTCCCATCAAGTTAACACAAAAGAAAAAGCGAAAGTGTACATTATGTGGAGGGTTAGGACATGACAAACGCATTTGCCCTATGATGAAAGATTTTGATTTAAGTGAACAAGATAACGAAACGTTTTTTTTTTGGGGTAAATGTTCAACATACTCCGTCCCCCCTCTAACTATTTGGTCATACTTGTATATCTCATCAAAAGGCTTGAAGCATGATGAAATGGGTGAGCACAGTGAATCACATCATTTTTAAAGATTTTGGGTAAGAAATATGGTCTTATTTTATCAAGTGAAACTTTTTAGCTATACAATACTCCTGGATTTGTATATCTCAGGGATATTTTATAACAATAATTGATTCGAAAGATGCGAAGGTGTGAAAAATGCAAAGCTTCGAGGGAACACCAAGAAATCACAACTATTTGACCTCCTCCCACAAGTTTGATCAACTTTTTTTTTTCTCAAGTGAAGAATATATAGATATTGTTTGTGTTTTGTTGTGCTTGAGGGGTCTTCAAATCATATCATACTTGAATCTTTTTTAATTCATTGTCAGAGTTATTGGCAAGATGTACTAGCAACCAAATTCATCATTTTGCTATGATTTAATGGATTTGCATATTTGGATTTGCAAGAATTTCTCAAGAAGATGAGAATTTGGAGCTCAAGTCTAAATCTTGAGAGTTGTGAAAAAGAAGTGAACACAACTTTTGGAAGATGAAACATCAATAAGTCAAAGAGGGAAAAAAAGTCTTTTGATATAACTCATTGGTTGATATTTCCAAAAAGCAACAGGAGGGAGAAGATAAAGTGAATAGTTTTTCTTATGAAACAAGTCAATCACTCAAGTACTTATGTACCATCAATACTTTTTTAAATAAACAAATCAATCTTTGTGTACCATTGGATTAAAATAAACAAGGGCTCAGATCTTATGTAAAGATATGAGTAGCATTTGATGAGTAAGTGGATCTCGACCCTTTTTTTATTGGGGAATATTTTAAAACCCTTATATCTTTATCTTGTACCCCTTAAATTCACCTTTGTTCTTGATGCATGTACCTTTCCGGAAAGATGACAACAACAATAATAATAATAATAATAATAATAATAATAATAATAATAATAATAATAATAATAATAATAATAATAATAATAATAGTAATAGTAATAATAATAATAATAATAATAATAATAATAATAATAATAATAATAATAATAATAATAATAATAATAATAATAATAATACAACACCTTCAAACAAAAATATCCATAGATGAAAATTTGCATCTCAACAGTGAAAAGATGCACAAGTGAAGGCAGTACCATGTTGGTGACCTGAATGTCCCTTTTCTGTATTTCCCTTTTCTACAAGATCTGATATATACTCTGTCCCAATGATGTGTCCATATCTATCCAATCGGAGCTGCAACGGAATCACCAATGGACAAAAAATGAATACTAGAATACAAGGATTCATGAAATGAACAGAGTACAATCAGGGTAAAATAAGTTTTAAGTGCATTTATATTGTATTTGGAAATGAACCATTCCTCAGCAATTCACTCTACCTTGTAGGATGCATGCTGCTCAAACTAAACTCCTCATACGGAGACAGGTAATGGTATCCCATCCAAAATATTTTAACTCAAGCTTAGACTTTACACCAGATTCTAACACTATCAGATGCTTAACCGCATACCAAAATATAAGGTTGTGTTTTGCAGCAGGGAAAAGAAAACTAGTCTAGGGAAATCTCATTTTCCACGTGTTTGGTTGCAACAACTAAACTCAAAAGACTTTCTGTCCCATGTCTCTGTTCTCACTTTCTGTTGAATGCTCAACCCAGCCTATAGAAAGCCTATATAAATTTTGTCCGACAAGTTTTCCTTACGCACTCTACAATCATACAAACCCTAAATTAACAACTGTTAGAGACTATATGGTACAGCATATGTACATTGGTTTCCTAGCATAACAAAAGAAAATGAAACTACTTTCTTACTTTCCATATGTTAGTGTCCAGGTCCACCTCATGTTTGCCAGACATGTCAATAGCATCCACGCTTACAACTGAAAAAGATGTAAACAATATAAATAAAAAATAATGTAATAAGTTGAATTCATGACAACCACATGAAACTTGGAAATGGAAGCAAAGGAATGATACCATCACAGGGTAATGATGGGAATGTCATATTTATATGGATTGGCAGAGTTTCTCCGCGCTTCAAATCTACAGACATCTGCCAATAGCGTACATGTTACCATCATAACAAAGCCACGAGCATTGTAGTTCATGAAATCTTAATGTACACACACAAACCTGGTGAACGGTGTAGGTTGTAAGATAATACTTCAGCTCATGCATAAACAATGTGGCCATTATGACCAAACCAACAATGGAGACTGCAAAGAGTACATGTATCACACATGTAAGAATTTTTATTAAAATTAAAAAGGAAAGAAATAGAGAACCATGGAATAAAGGGATATATGTAGTAGGCCCGACTTAAAGTAATACGATCTTCTGATCAATATTTACAAAGAAAATCTTGTTATAGAAAACAAACCCAGGCCAAAACATTCAAGTAACAGACTTAACATACACTGCTGGAAAGTGTAACGCATGGTTCAAAACCATCCAATGTTACCTCACTTGTCAAATAGTACATGTACCAGATCCATACAATTCAAATATAAAAAACACTGACCAAAACTACATGTACCAGATCCATACAATTCAAATATGAAAAACACTGACCAAAAGGATAATCAAACCGAATAAACGAAGAACTGGCTATATCTAAAAAGTGCAGTTGAGGCCTGCCAAGGCGCTAAAGGTGCTATTATTTTCAAAAGGTGCCCCGCCTCAAAATGCTTTTTGGCGCCTCAGAGTGTCGCGACACTCCGCCTCAGGTGAGTCGCTAGGTTTTGGGACACTCTTACCACTTTTTTTCCTAAATAAAAATTAAAAAATAAATAACTTATGTTAGTTTAAATTATTAATTCGTTTATTTACTAACTATTTAAGCCACTAATAAAGGGATTTAATCATTTGGGAGATCAACGAGATAAAAATGATGAAATTTGTCAAGGGGATAATGAGAATAGTTGACTTTTACGAGGCACGGAGTTTGGCCTTATGTCATAGCTTAAATTTAATTATCAACTTCTTTTTGTGAATATGACTCCGTTTGGGTTTTTTTTCTTTTATATTGGTTAGTTTTTTATCCATCAAACAACTACAAATATATACCAATGAAATGAAGAAAACAACAGAAACACCAAAAGAAACAAACAACTCTGTCTGCCCTACTACATAGCTAGCAAAACACCCCAACCACACATACAATCGGAGAAAGGGCAATCCTTCAAAATCCCTCACCAAACCTCTAATGTCGGTCGCCAATTGAGAGACGGATTTGTATTTATCATGAAAAATGTGATGGTTGTGCTATCTCCAAATCGAGACAGTCGTTGCAAATAAAAGTTTATCCCATAACCATTTTCCTTTGATGGGGAAAAGAGACTTGGTTCCATTGCACAACCCATTTAGACAACAAAGTGGGCATTGGTGACAAACCATAGAGACCCAACGAAAAAATATTGATTAATGGATTCTTGCTTCACAAGACAAAGGCAACATCTTCTTGGAATAATTAAGACCCCTTCTAGCAAAGTTGTCCACGGTTAGAATTTTCCCATGCGCGTAACACAAGAAGTTACTCCGCGGAGGAATTTATTTTTCCAAAGAAACTTGAATTCAAAGTTGAACCCATGCTCATTAACTAACCGGGGGGAGGTGTGCTGCAAGATGCTCGTAACAGGGGGAAAAAAAAACTTGTTTTGCCACGGCCATTCATTGTTGCTCTTGCAATACACATGGCGCTGAAGCAAAGCCAATAAGGCAGCCATGTGATCAATTTCCCAATCATTAAGGTGTCACCTTGGAGCCAGATCTCACACAATGGTGCCACCCTCCAAGATAGTTTTGGAATGGACCACTGAGCCAATAGTCCGAGAAAGCATGAATGTTCGCGAAGTCAAATATCAATGGGTTCTTGGAGATCCACTTTGCTCCCTACAAGTCAACTTTATTCCATACATCAACTCTATAAGAAATTTGCTCCTTAAATTTTTGTTGCAACTTCATTATAGATAGATGTTGCAAATTCATTACAGAACACAACCATAAGAACCATTTAGATTATGAGAGAACCACCCGTGAGCTTCTATTCCGTATTTGTCCATAATTAATTTACTCCGTAAAGAGTGTTCTTCCATCTTGAACTGCCGCAATCATTTAGAGAGAAGAGCTTGGTTGAAAAAAAATTATCTTTTGGTTAGAGTGTTTATGACTTGTGAAAAACATTTGCTAATAGAATAATTACTTTGGATTTTGGATATGGTTGGATTAGATTTGACTTTTGAGAAATTGATTATGCATATTTGTTGATGTGTATTGTACAAAAGGAGGCATTAAAATGAATACAAATATACAAGAAAACCTTAAGACAATATGAAAAAGATCACAAATATGAAATATCAAAAAAAATTCTATTTCTCCGGCAGAGTTTTGTTGACAGAGGCTCCGCCAAGGCACCCGGGGCACTAGAAAACCTCCTTAGTGCCTCGTTGCGCTTTGCTCCCTTCGACAAACATAGTTTCAAAGTGAAACATTTTCCTTCTCTGAAGAGTGGAAGTTAACGTGAAACATATAAAACGGAGAACCGGGATGAAAGAAAGAAAAGCGGTAAAATCGTTGACTGAAAGAATGAGACTCTAAACTCAGGACAAACATTCAAGAGACAGACTTGACATGGAGTGTTGAACAGCCTAATGCATGGTTCATAACTGTCCCAATCTACCTAACTTGCCAAACTGGAATGTACAAATTGGCATTGCTTTAGTAGAGGGTAAGACATCCAGGTTCTTATGAACTACATGATTTGTTCCCGTTGACAAACAGGAAGAGAGGTCTAAATAAGAAAGGCATCGGTATCCATTAATCTTAGGCTATGACATAAATCACATGAATTTCATAGAAAATATTAGTTTTATGGTATGTTAACCAAAATGAAAAATACAAGTACAAGTTAAGAGGTCAGAGTTGATACCAACAGCTCCAGAGCGGGTCTTCTGCAACAAGTGCTCCTCGGCACGAGGAAATGCATCGAGACTCTTTAACGCTTGTCTGATGCCCATTCCTTACCCTCCTATCACCATGCAATTTAATTTTAACATAATGGACAAAACCAATAGCCATAAAAAAGCACAAAATTTTAATTTCTTGATTGAAGTAAAATTAAAATTAAAGTATGACAATACAAGAGAAAAAAATAACCTAGAGAAATTGAAAAAGTAATAGATTTGATATGGGACTGATCTGGATTGGATCCGCATCACAATTTGACTAACCCTAGAAGAGCCAACGAAAACTCCTAAAAATCACAAATAAATCAAACCCTAAAAATGAATCAAGAAAGGTCGCCAAGGAAGGAGTGGGTTCTTACCAGGGAGATTGCAAAGAGTGCAAGTTAGGGATTGTCTTGTCTTCCTCTCCGGAGGGAGGGAGGGAGGGAGAGAAAGAAGAATTGTTGTTGTTGTTGAATGTATTGATTGATTGCTGCAACTTACTACTGTTTTAGGAAGCGAGAAAGAAGAGAGGGAAAACGAGAGAGAGAGAGAGCGGTGAAAACTTGCCTAACTTTGAGCACCTTCTTCTGGAAACAGATCGCGGGGCTTAAGGTAAGGTTCGTTTCATTCTTGGATCAAACGTGCTTTGGTCTTGTCGCCCCCCTCCAGGCACGGATTCAGCCCCCACTGACTTTTGAGATTTTTTTTTTTTTTTAAATAATTTATTTGTCTTTCAATTAGTTTTTAATTTGCTCCTCTATTCTCACTTTTCACTTCAACCATGACTTCATCCTTCAAATCATGTACATATCAAATTCAAACTCTACTTTTAGAGTTAGAAATAGAGGTTAAATCCCTCAAATATCTCAAAGAACAGAAATTCTAGCGGACCTGGAAAACCACTTTTGCCCCCCCCCTCTTTAAACACATACTCCAAAAATGTGTTTTAAAGCCCCCCAGGCTGGTTTTCCAGGCCAGCTAGAATTGCTCCTCAAAGAAACTAAAATTCACAGTTTCTTCTTCACACTCCATCGATTGGATAAGATGAGGGAAACCCCTATATTTCATCATCTTCAAAGATCTATAACTATTGAGTTATTTGAGCTCATCTTCACAAGATCCAGTAGGATCCAAACCACCTTATTCTTCTTATTATAGGTACCAGGTGCCTTCATTAATCACTGTGTTGGTCATCTCCACAAAAAAAATCATAAGCAACTCAATCTCTTCTTCATTTTCTTCATGTAGTAGTAATCAACGATTCAAACCCTTCTCTTCTGTTGTGTTTCTATAAGTAGTAATCATCTTCAATGAATATAATAGTAATCATCTTCAATGACTGTCTTTATTGTACTCCCCTTTTTGCTATAGTAGTAATCAATTAATATAGTAGTAATTCTATAGGACCTGGGTCCCCCTGCTTGATTTGCTGCCTGGGGGGCAAAAATACACTTTTGCCCCCCTCTTTAAACACCTTTTCCAAAAAGGTTGTTAAAGAGGGAGGCAAAAGTGTATTTTTGCCCCCTATTTAAACACCTTTTCCAAAAAGGTTGTTAAATAGGGGGGCAAAAGTGTATTTTTGCCTCCCCAGGCAGCAACCTCGCTGGTTTTTCCAGGCCAGGAAGAACTCGGATTTAAAAAAAAAATTCATGTTAAAGTAACTAATTTTTATATTATATTTAATTAATTATGACATCACTCCGCCCCCCCTCGACAAAAATTCTGGCTCCGTCACTGCCCCCCTCCGTTTCTTCTTACATCATTTACGTTGGATAATTAGGACAAAATATCGACAAAGGATGTCTTTGTACCGAATGGTACGAGATGGACTCATCCATATCATATCCCGTTCATTCAGAGACGGGACGGGATAGACCTCATCTCGACCTCGTTTCATCTTAAACGGGATCGAGACGGGACGGAATGAGCACGTACTAAATAGTCCTCCAATAAAAAATTAACAAACAAAGTTTTATCTCACATTACTCACACTCACACACCAATAATGTCAAATTTATATACATATAACTTACATCATAAATAATAATAGATATTACATAAATAAATATTAATTATTTTTTTGAAGGCAAATAAATATTAAATTTCATTTAGAATTAATGATTCAATTCATTTAGATTTCATATAAAATTTCATCTTACATTGATTTAATTTCAACACATCCTAAACTTTAATTTAGAAGAGTATTTTGATTAAAAAATAATAAATATTAAATAAATAAATTTGGGACGAGACAGGATAGGCGGGATTGAAAATCTTCATCCCGATCCCATCCCACTCTAGATCGGAACGGGACGGGATCAGGATGAGTTTGATCAATCCCAAAAGGACCCAAAAAAATCGGAAAGGGATAAGGACGGGTTCGAGATCGCGAGATGGGATGCCCACCCCTAGTCTTAACAATAATAATAATAATAATAATAATAATAATAATAATAATAATAATAATAATAATAATAATAATAAATAGATAAATAAATAAATAAGGAAGTTGCTACATGTACTGGACTGTATGGCTCAAAGTTGATGCCCCTATCTTCATTTTTTAGATTTAGCCTTTAAAAATTGCTCAACTCTAATTAATTACCAAGAGAAGAAGAGTACTCATGTTGTTGATTGTGGATTTTGTAGAAATGATTTTCACTAATGAATTTTTGGATGTAGGGTTTTTTGGGTTTTAAATACAATTTTTTTTTAATTTGTTATAATAGTGACAATAATTTTTTAAATTGATTCACTGACTTAAATATTTATTTGTTTATCTTTAATACATATTGATGAACTGCACTTTAGATTAGATGCATAGAGAGAAATTTATTTGCAATGTAGTTTTAGAAGATTTCTTATTTTTATTACACAACCCAACATAATATTTATTATTTATTGTTGAACTTGTGACAATTGTTAGTGTATATTTGATGTTTGTACGCAAATTTGAAAGTTAAGAATTTGTGACTAATGTTTAGTTTTATCGATACATTTACTTTTATTCTTTAGTCAAAAATAAACTAATGCTTATAAACGTGAAAATTTAACCACCAAATGGTTTTTATTGATAAAAATGGTAAGTCAGTGTTACATATTTTAGGTTAGTGCAACAAAATCGGTTGTGCTACAAGTAGTTGGTGCAACCGAGCCAAATAGTCGGGCACACGTAACAACTCTAATAAATAAATGAAAATTTGACGATACCATGATGTACTAGAAAGACATCACGTGATGATTTAGAGCATCTCCAATAGGCATATACCAAAGGCAACGGGGGAAAAGGTTGTTAAACTATACTCTTAAAAAAAATCTTATATATGTGGAATGTTGGTATAACTATACCAAAAAATAACAGTTCGAAAAAGCATTCGGGAGAGGTGATGACTTGGTTTGACTGGTCCACACACTCTTTACTTCACACTTGCAAGTTCTGAAGTTATATCCATTTGTAAGCTTCAAAACCAACTTGAAACCGTCATTGTTTAGATATTTTAGTTTCAAATTTTCTTTAATTTTTTTTTGTTCTTTTTCCATTCTCCTCTTGAAAAACCAATCTTTGAAACCTATTTTGAAAATTCTCATTTAGTCTTGATTTTGTATGGGAGTTGCTACATGTACCCGATTGTTTTGCTTGATGCCCCAATTTTATCTTTTAGATTTAGTTTTTTTTTTAAATTGATTGGTGTACCCAACCACATTTTGTTTACCCTAAAACAAAACACCGAGAAAAGAAAATTACTCATGTTGTTGGTTGAGGACTTTGTATGAAAGATTTCTAATGTATATTTTTGGATGTAGGATTTTTTTTTTAAGGTTTTAAATACATTTTTTAATATGATATAATAATCGCCACAATTTTGAAAATTGTGTATTAATTTACATATTTTTATATATTCATTTTTAATACATATCGCTATTGCGTGTTTCTCTATGATTAATGAAATTTAAACAATGCGCAATTGGATTTTTTTTTTATAGATAATGGTTATATGTTATTTCATTCAAGAACCAATTAACACTCCTAAATGAGTAAATTTTACCACCAAATGATTTTTATTAAATAAAAATAATGTCGGTGTTACATACATTAGGTTTGTGCAATAAAGTCAAAGTGTCCCAAAATACCGGTGCAACAAATAGTTGATACAACCGAGTCAAATAGTCTAATACATGTAGCAATTCCCTTTTGTATTGGTATTATTCGTCCACATCGGGTGTTTAAAAATATGTTCATTGAAGATGAAATATCATGTTGGGTGCTGAAGAAAATTTTAATGCCAAGTTCTAGTTCTAGTTCTAGTTTTAGCTCTGAATCAAGTTATGAGGAAAATGTTTTTAATTTACTATTGAAAGAGTGTGAGATGAACTAAAATTATATCTTTTTGCTCCAAACAAGCATTGTGTCAAAGGAGGTGATTTAATCACTAATGTCCTGCTTGAAAAATGGTCTACAGATCATGTCTTGCAGTGGCCTTTTGGGTTCTACAACGACTACTTTAGTACAAATCATGTGTTATGATGATGATTTCTTCAGAAGACGGTTTCGATTGCACTTGTCATTGTTTTACTGCATTCGGAGTGCAATTGTTCTGAACAATGCTTATTTTACTCAGAAGGTTCAATGCACAAATGAAATTCATCTATCTGATATTCAAAAGATCAATTGTGCATTGCAGAAGCTTGCAACAGTACTTCTTGGTGTTGATGAATATTTGAAAGTTGCAGAAACGACGACTTTCAGTTTTCTTATGAATTATTGTAAGACTGTGATTGATGTGTTTCCAAAGAAATATCTTCATGAACCGACCCCTGAAGATTTAGCTATTTGCTCAAAATGAACAATGAGAATTTCCTGGAATATTAAGGAGCATCGATTGCACGCTTTGAGAATGGAATAATTGTCAACTGCTTGGAAGTGTAGTTTTTATAACGACGAGTGTCTTTCGACTTTGAATCTTAAGGTGGTTGCATTTTAAGACCTGTGGATATGGCATGTTTTCTTTGATTTGCTTGAATCATTCAATGATATTAATTTCATTACGCGATGAACAATTTTTATAAACTTCCTAGGGGCGAGGCACCGACAGTACATATTACTATCAATGGGCCTAAATACAACATGAGTTTTTTTTTGTGATGGTATATATCTTAAATATCAATCAAATGCAAACAACCTCAGCCCGTAAATAAGAAAGAGATATTGTATATTAAGGTCCAAGAAAGAGTTAGAAAAGATGTGAAAAGGGCATATATGGTATTACAGGAATGATAGACAACTATTCGTCAACCTGCAATAACTTGGAGCAAGAGAATATGTATGACATTATGTTCACGAGCATTATTTTTCACAATATGATTGTTGAAGATGAGGGTGGATACCTACTTGATCATGATTGTTATCCCATTAGCTAAGCATACCCATGATGTTGAACCTGAATATCAATATACTGAGTATATTCAGCGTTATTCTAACATTCGAGACTTGACTCTTTAATGTCAATTGAAACGCGATATAGTTCAAAAGATTTGAAATATTTGATAATCAGTGTCATGATGTTTGTATATAGGGTTTGTAGTTTATTTTTTTAAGAATGTCATGTTTGGCTTTTCATTTCGAGGATTTTATGGTATGTAGCAGTGTTCTAAAAGTCGGTCTAGGCGACCACCTAGGCGAGCATGGGTGCTAGGCAGCTGGGAGTCACCCAGGCGGCCTCCTAGGCAGGTTTTTATAATTTTTTGAATTTTTTTATTTTTAGTTTGAAAATAATTAAAAATTAAAACTGTGTTTTTTTTATATACATTTTGCACATGTATCTTGGCATTGAATTAGAAGTAATTTATATGTTATTATGCTTAATTTTTATAAAATTCTAAATTATAATAAATAAATAAATAAACCGCCTAGTCCTCTGCTCGTCGCCCACCTACTGCCTAGTGTTTTTTAGAACATTGGTATGTAGTATTTTTATTTTCATCTTAAGAAATGTGTGTTAGTTCAACAACTAGAAAGTCCATTGGAGGTTCACACATGTATTGCCAAGATTTTCACCTATAAATACCCAAATTTTCTAGAGAGCCAGGCATGCCCGCGCCAGGCCAGGCCCAACATCATCCATCATCCTCGAGATGCGCATCTCTAGGATGATGGATGGTGTTGGGCCTGGCCTGGCTTGGTTCTTTAGAAAATTTGATAAATACCCTCATATTTGGAGATACTTAATCACTTGGAAAATACACTTTGAAACGCTTTGGAGAGAAAAGTAGTTGTAGTATTTAGAGATAAATAAGTGAAGTTTGGACTAGAGCTTACCATGTTTGGCTAACATCCCACCTTAGAGTGTGGGTGGGCCCATGAGAGGATAACTCCAAGAAGGCTATTTTAGATTAGTTTCTTTCCATTTTAATGTATTAGGGAAGCATGTTTAATAAGGCTAGTTTTGTAATTTGGTTATGTCACGAACCTATCAGGTAAGTTAGATGTTTGTATTTCATTATATGAATTCGACTCATGCTTTTTTCTTCTATTTCTTAAGCTCAACATTAGATAAGTTTCTATACTTGCAATTTCTCTAAGAAGTCCTTAAGTACAATGTTTACATATTGTTAGTTTAAGTTTCATTATGATTTGTTAGATATTTGGTGTTCACTTTAGTGAATTCCCTTTATGCTTTTAAAATCCATATTTGATTCTTAAGTTACTGATATAACTTAGGCTTGAAATCAATTTGCTCATAATGCTATATTTTCCATCTTAATGTGAGATGAGAGTTTACCTTAGGATGTGTTAATGACTTTGAAAAAGATTAATCTAAGAGTAGCCTAATGGTGTCATCTACTCATGATAGTAAACCCAATGCCCTAACTCTCATGTTTAGGTTAACTCTGTATTTTTATTTCATGCACTTCCATTTATGTTATATTTTCATCAACAACTCTTTATTTTACTAGGTTAAGTATTTCAATTTTGATTTTAGAAGAAGCTTTCGAACTTCTATTAAGCCCTCATTGTGGGATCTGACCCGTGCTTGCTGGTTTCTAATTCAATAGACAATCGTGCACTTGTAGTAAGATTTGAGATAAATCAAGTTATTAGCGTTGTTGCCGGGGAGGGCAATGGAAAACAAGTTTTTTAAAATAGACTTTTAATGCTTATCACAAATGTAATTTAGGTGCATGTTCATCATTTTGGTGTATCTTTAATCATTTAGGAACTAGATTTAAGTCTGAAAATTTATAAACATAAGCACTCATGTGTTTTTTTGTAAGCTATTTTTAATATTATATATATATATATATAGATTTTTTGGTAAATATATGTGGTCTGGGCTGTACAGAACATATTTCCAATTACTAATTAAAATATTAATTCGATGATATAAATTTTTAAAGTTGGGTCACTTGTCCTGGAATTTAAATTGTTGCAGATGACTGATGTTTGAACGCATTTTACTACTTGATGCAGTCGTTTTCCGCTCCCTGTTCTGACCTTGATTTGCAAACCTGTTGATCTGCACAAAGAATGCACGTGAGCCACAAACCACCATTGCAGTGGCCGATGACACTCCGATGCTAAAGTCAAACATGGATTTAAGGAATGTGTAATGCAGTAAACATGGAATTTGTACAGTACCTTAGTTTACCAACCTCATGTCTTATTTATAGTGCTGGAGTCCTGGTTCGACTAGGCCATCGATGGCGTAGTTTAAGGAAGAAGATCTTCGTGGATATCCTTTTCTAATTAGGAGTCGTGCTATGGAGGGAAGTTTCCCTGTTAGCCTTGTGCTCCTAGATATGCGGGAGATAGTTCCCGTTATGAGAGTAGTCTGTAGGTACAAGTTTCCATAAGTGACATATACTCTGGAATCTGCTTCCTAGTTGGAAGCAAATAGCTGTTATACTTCCCTGTCTGAAGCTAATCCTCGAGATACTCGCCATAACAGGGCTTACGGGTATTGAGGATAGTTATGAGAAACGTGGGCTTAGCGGGCTGTAAGAATTTGAGTTTGTTTGGCGGACTACATTGGGCATGCTTGAAACCTATTGAGCCAAATCAGTGTTGGGCTGACGCTAGGGCTTGTTAGTCCTCGAGATCATCGTGACACATGTACGACGCAGAGTTGGGACAATTTTGGTGTATCATCAGCTATTCCCCCCGAGTTAGTACGCCATCACATCGGTTTGGTAAGTCATTTCTTGAAAAGATACACTGCACATGATAATTGAGTATGAATCGTTGCTTGAGTTGTGCACTTCATTAATTGAATGTGCATCGACTTAGTGGAGAAGAGGCGGGAATCCAATCCCTATTTAGGTCATCCTTTGTGCGGAGACTGACTCTTCTATTTTCTTCACTTTTAGAGATTTTACTCTGTTCGTAATCTAGTTGAAAAGATTATTCATCTTTTTCATGGCTCACCAAAACCATCTTGATGATGCGACTTTGGCCAAGGGCTTTAAGTTTTTTGAAAATAGGTAGCTTTCTGAATTGGGGTTTATCTGTTTGCACCGCGAGATGCTCCAAACTGGAGCCCGCTTTTCTGTTCTTGACGTGATCTAGGACTTCTTGGATTTTCTTGGAATTTCTCCTGCCCAGTTGGCACCTAATGGATACAGAATCGTTATTTTCATTTTGATTAGAGTGAAGGAAGCTAGCGTCTGCGTGACTCCGCGGGTGATCTAGTTGCCGACTTCTCCTCGGTTGAATGATCAGGCCGTTTGTAAGATGATGTCGTCGACTTGCTTTGAGAATTTGCCTGATGACTTCAAGTTCTGGCAGAAGCACCGCTTCTTGGCTCCTGCAGATTCAAAGTACTTCCAGTTCAAGGGTCGTCCGCTTGAACGAGAGTTCAAGCCACTTCGTAAGTATAGCTTTATCTTCCAATTCTATTGCACTGATTGTATGCTAATCGTTGCTCGTGTTTCTTCGTAGGGACGTTCCCCACCACTCCTCTTACCACAGAGGAGAGAAACACTATGAAGAAATTTTGCGACTTGCCGACAAAGAATGTGAGGTCATATGTACTACCAACTTTATTCACAGTGGACTTGAGACAACTAGCATGAGCCCCCACTATTTACCGATTGTCGCGAGTTGTCTAAAGGTGGGGCCCCTTCTAGGAAAAGGAAAGCCACCGGGGTTAAGGCTCATGTTTTGTCTGATACGGAGGGGCTTTCTGAGAAGCTTGCCTCCTTTGTGAGTTCGAAGAAGTTCTGTGTCAGGATTGGGTCGTCTTTCAAACGATCCGCTCTAGTAAATGAAGAGCGTGAGACTGATTGGCCTCCTAGGGTGGAGGTTGAAGTGTCCGGTTTGGAGAAGGACCATTTGCGATTAGCAAGGGTTGAAGATGCATCAAACCTTAGTGTCGCGCAGGTAGAAGCTCTGAGCGAGGAGCTGATGTTGGCTGCTATGGCGACTTCTACTAGTGTTGATCCGTCTAGGACCATTTTGCTAGAGGGTCCTGATGAGGATTTGCCCGAGGTTTCGGAGTCCAATCGTTCCACTGGTGGGTTGTCCGATAGTGGTCGTGGTGACACATGCCAAGTTTCTCATAGTCCGCATTGTTCTCTATCTCGTTCCAGGCCGTATCTCAGGGTGATGGAGGGTCCATTGGACAACTCGCTTCCTCCTCTTCATCCGAATTCTGTTAAGCCGTCTCGCAATAAAGGTCAGTTCTTGGTGACAAAGAAAAGGCTGTGGAAGAGGGCCTGGAGTAGTGGCGATTATGAAGGGGTGGTGCTGGCGTAATTCCTCATCCGGGAGAACTCCATTCGGATGTGCGGATAAGTCTGTTTGCCCCGGACTTAGTGAAGGTGAGCAATCAGGTTTGGCACCAGGAAATTGATGTGGATTATGCTTCGAGGAAGCATATAAGCAAGCGTCATAGCTGGCTGATGGATCACGCTCCAAAACCCGAGGAGGATACGCTATAAGGGCGTATGGATAAGGGTTTAAAGTACCTTATGTTGGGAACGTCTCACTTGAGCCAGGTGGTCGTTGCTGGGTCGAAAGTTGAGGCGGCTCGTGAGAGGCTGTACACCATGGAGCGTGTATTTTCGAACATGCAGAGGTTGTATTCTGACGTGCTTTATGAAATTGAGATGTGAGGAAGCAGACTGAGGAAAGGAGGCTGGAATAGTCGGTTGTTGCTGCTGAGACTCTGAGGGTTCATCTGGAAGCCTTAAGTATGACCTAGCAGAGGCATGTCCGCGAGGAACATATTCAAGCAGGAGTTGGATCTGGCCTACCGTGAACTAGAGGTTGCGCAAAAAGCTGCGGCAGAGGCGCGTTTTGAATTGCGGTCTTTCGCTGAGGAGAATGCCTTAAAGGATGCTGATTGGGTTGTTCAGAAATAGCAGTTGGAGTCCGATGTGGAGTTCAATGCTTGGGAGGCGAGGAAGGCCGAGGACCAGCTTGAATTGGAGCAACATGAGCTCAGTGCTGTAAAAAATAGTCTAACTACAGAACAATCTCAGGTCGATGCGTTGATAGGCAAGCTGGAGCTATTGGAGAGTGAACTTGTTGAGGTGAAAGCGCGTGAGGAAGAGCTTCTCTAGGAACAAGGCAAGTGTGAATTTTGCTGGGTTGTACACGGTAGATTGGAGCTGCTAGCACAGATGAAGGAAGAGCATCCGAATGGGACCTCGATCGCTATAGGAAGATGTCGTATGTAGACTTATCAGTGGCTTCGCGTCATCAGACGAAAAGGGCAATCCGAATCATGATGCTACGATTGCGGTGCGCACGAACGTAACTCCTGCTCCCTCCTCCATTAAGCTTAGTTCTTATATTTTTGTACCCTCTCTTGATGAGAAATAGATTTCAAACAATTGTACCTTTTTTGCTTTAACTGTTAATGAAAACAAATTTATCTTGAGTACTTTCTGCATTTGTTTTGTGCTCGTTTTCCCTATTGCGCAGTTTCTGTTTTGCCTTGTCATTTTAATTTGGCATAGGCTGGTTGGGTCAATAGGGAGTCGGGTGGTCTATCCGCTATTGAAAGTTTGACCATTTACGTTGCGAGCGACTCAGAGTCACTGTTGCTTAGTAACATCCAATAGTGGGCGTTCCGCGGATGGTTTAGAAGTAGGCTATGCTACCCAGCTGTAGTCCATCCTTAAGGTAAGCCACTAGGGGCTTGTTTCGCCTATCTGATTGTCAATCGCAGTTGCTAGCATGAGTGAACTGTGATAGTCGAGCACATGCATTGTCTTTGAACTAGATCGCTTATCCCGAGTCAGGTTTTGCAAGCTCGAGCTGGCATTCCATGTAGCACTCGTTCGCATTGGCGGGACAATTTATGGGTCGGTATGAGTGGCCTTTGCTGGTAATAGAATGTCTGCTCGTGTGAGCGTGAAAACGCTTCTTGAGCTGTGATTTATCTCTGCGACCGCTGTTTTGGAAGAGAGCGGCGGTCGTTGTCTACAGGTTCGGGAGCAAGGATTCGGCGATCATGGTCTGTTGAAGCGCGATGATCCCGTGGTGAGCTGTCGACATCAGTTCGGGACTGACTAGTTTCCTACCTTTCAAACCATCTACATTCGTGCATAGCGGGCTACAAGTTTGAGACGAGGGGATTCAACGACCATGTTGAAGAGTAGTGGTCTCGTGGTAAGCCGTCGAAATCAGTTTGGGACTGATTGGGCTCCCACCTTCCAAATCATTTACACCCGTGCACATCGAGCTACAAATTTGGGGGTTTTCGGCGACCATGGTCTGTAGAAGAGTAGTGCTCTCGTGGCGAGCTGTCAGAATCAATTCAGGACTGACTAGGCTCTTACCTTTCAAACCATCTACACTCGTACAGTGGAGGCTACAAGTCCAGGGTTGGTAATTCGACGATCATAGTTTATAGAAGAGCAATGGCCCCATGGCGAGCTATCGAGATCAGTTCGGGACTGACTAGGATCCACCTTCCAAACCATCTACACCGCGCAGTGGGGGCTACAAATTCGGGGTTGGTAATTCGGCAACCATAGTCTGTAGAAGAGCAATGGCCCCGTGGCGAGCCATCAGATTCAGTTTAGGATTGACTAGGCTCCCACCTTCCAAACCATCTACACCCGCGCAGTGGGGGCTGCAGGTCTGGGCTTTGATCAGAAGTTGTCGTTGCCAGTCGTAACCAGCTAAGCTTACCTGATCGAGTTCGGCGGCCATTGTCCACGAAGGGGGCAACAGTCCTTAGCGAGTCGTCGTTACCAGGCGTGATAGCACTGATTAGACTCCCAGTTCCTAAACCATTGACCTCTGCACTGGGCGAACTAGGTGTCGGGGTGATCCGAAAGCCGTCGTCACCAGCCAAAGCAGACTAAGCTTGCCCGGGTGGGGGCTTTACCAACTGGGGGCGAGCGAGCCTATATCGCTGAATAGAGTGCGTTGTGCAGACGAGTTATGAAGAGACAGGAGTACCTTGAATCAGCTGGTGATATGCAGGTGTGATTCGTGTGTCAAAACTGACTAGGGTTCCTGATGCTCGCGTCATACACATGGTAAAAAATGTTTGAATAGTGGGTCGATTCCATGGGCGCGTAGAGTGAGAGCTAGGGTTTCTTGTACGAAATGTTCTACAAGTACAACATAGCTCACATGGTAACACGTGTACGGCATAGATCGCGAGACGGTTGAGTATTGGTCACTCCCCCATAATTACTGGGGTTGTGTGTAGCCTCGTTGATTGGACGAACATGGACTCGTGCAGTTTCCTTGGGAACTGTCAGTTAATGCTGAAGCGCCCGTTTGGTGAACTATTATGTCTACATAATGGTGTTTCTTCATCGTTGTAGGCAATATCTTCTGCAGAGCGTATCTCATGTAATGTTCTTATTTGAAGAAAATGCTTTGGATTTTTCGAAGGCTAAAGGGATATCTCCATCGTTAGAGTCTTCGAATGTTCTGACATTTGCACCGATGACTCACGATGAGAATCGTTGTTATGTGTGGTCATCTGCTATGGGTGAGCACCTAAATGGTTCGCTGAGATCTCGTAATTTCTTCTCGTTGTGGAGAACTACGAACACCCTCCCAAGGGATGAGTCTATTGTTTGTTCGCCTGCTCTTTTGTGTTACCTGCGGTAGACGGTTCCTGCGACTAGTTTATGGTTGATTGAAGTGTTGGCAGATGCGTCGTGCTTCAGGGGGTGGTATCTCTGAGTCACCCCGAGTATCGCGCATGGGAGAAGTCTCCTCGCTTGACAGCACTGTGAGACCTTGACTGCGTTGTCGCTTGCGGCCATCTTTATCTATCTTCTTCTACCTCCTTCGGGAGGCCAAATGTCATTTGAGGAGTCTGCAATTCATTGCAAGGTATGTATTGCCATTGTCGGGTCACTTTCTTGGTGAAGCAATCGACTGCTCTGTACTTTCAACCCCTTTTTGCACATTTATCCTTGATTTTGGGACATGTTTCTCGGAGGAGTTGCTGAGCAAAGTTTACTTGGGGTACCTTTGTTGTCGCTTCTGAATCTTCTAAGTAGTTGAACTGTTTAGGCGAGTCTTTATTTTAGGTCGCATCGGAGTCAGATGCTCGTAGTATGTAGTCTTTTGTATCTGCCTCAGGTCGCTCGTTGTTACATCTTTCCAGTAACAATAGAGCGTATTTGCATAATTCTTTTTTATTTCTTAAATGATTGCAAATCACATAAGCTTATAAGAATTACAACTCTACATTGACTATGGAAAGGAAAATAAACAACTGAAATAAACTAACTGTTGGCGGAAAGAAGTCGATCCGGCCCTAAAGTGAATTCGAATGGCCCTTGCTGAATCGTTGATACTTTTAGCAAACTGGCAAGCTTCATTGATGTCTCTGAGGTCACTGAAGAGTAAACCTTGCCTGGGAGTTAATTTTCGCCCCGACGGAGTGTCGGGGGGGTTGTACTCCCGTCTGCATTAACCTCTCCGCCTTGTTGGGTTGAAGAGCAGATTGCTCCTGTACTGCTTGATTGTCCCCTTTTTCTGAGACGAGCCACCGTTATTGGGATCTCGTGCGAGTGGAGTGATCGCCTGCAGTCACTAGTTCTGGCTCTGGTTCAAATTGAGCTGTGGGATTCAGTTGGATTTGGGAACATTCTAACTACTTCAGTGTAGCATAATGGCAACCTCGTGCCATAGGCTGGTCCCCACATATCGTTTCTTCAGAGTTGTTAGCAGTGTACTTAACGCATCGGTGGAGGGTTAAGACTACTGCTTCCATCTAGTAGAGCCACAGTCTTCCCAAGATAAGGTTGTAGGTAGACGACGCGTATACTACCATGAAGTCCAAAAACAAAACCTTTCTGCCTGCCACTACTGCTAACCTTATCTTTCCGATCGGGAAGCATTTATCTTCGCTAAATCTAATATGCGGGTAGTCTGAGGACGTCAGGTTCTCCTCCTTGAGGTCCATACTGCGGAACGCGTTGTAGAACAGGACGTTGAGTGAACTTCCCATATCTACCAGAGCTTTTTTCACCTCCCACCTTGCAATGGAGACCAATATGACAAGAACATCATTGTGCGGTGCTCGGACTCCTTCGAGGTCCTTGTCTGTAAAGGTTAAGGTGGGAATGGGGTTTTGCACCCTCGAGTAGCAAATGCGTCTGTTATCATCTGCAGGCTATCCGCATCTCCAGTAGAGTTCGCTTGCGGGACCTATTTGACTAGTCTTCATCTGGTCCGACTCCATGAAGGACATAGATAATGCCTGGAGTCTGCTTCTCGATCTCCTTGACTGACTCCCCCCAGTCCTTGGGTCATTCTGATCGCTTATCAGAGCCCAGGAATTCCTTTAGCTTACCCCTGTGGATCCAGTACTCAATCTCGTACCTTAGACTCTTGCAGTTGTTGATATCATGGTCACCCTCCTTGTGGTACAAGCAGTACTTACTGTTGTCATGTTTGGAGGGGTCTCTGCGCTACTTCGGGGGCCACTTTAGATCTTTCCAGCTTTTCATGGAATTCAGGACATCCGATAGGCTAGAATTGAGGGGGATCACAGATCTGGATCTAACGTAGTTGGAAGCTTTCTCTGGCCTGGCCCGACCAGGGTCCGATCTATTGTCATTGCGCTTTCGCTTGCTCATTTCTTCATGCTCACGCCTCCTTCCCTTCTTTCCGTCCTTAAGAACCGAGGGCTTATTTTCACCTTCTGTTTCCCTTTTCACAGTTCTCAATTCCTCTAAGGTGATGTACTTCTGGGCGCTCTTAAGGAGTTATGTCATATCCAAAGGGGGTTCCAAGGTGAGGCATTCATAAAGTTTTCCCTCTTTTAGGCCCGCGATAAAAGCCGTCATGGTTGTGTCGTCGTTGCAACCGTCAATGAGTGTCAGCTCATCGTTGAAACACGTGACATACTCTCTGAGTCTCTCATTGGATCTCAGTTTCAGAGAGAGTATGTAGTGTGGGACTTTTCGAAGACGCTGACTTCCGACAAAATATGTCAGGAACTCCTTCGCCAGCATCTTGAATGAGTTGATCAACTTCGGCGGCAGGCTGTGGAACCATGTTAGTGGCAACTTCTTTAGGCTGGTAGGGAAGGTTCTACACATCACCGACTTAGATCCTTCTTTGAGTGCCATTACATGCTGGTAGTGGCGCAGGTGGTCGAACGGGTCGGTGGTCCCGTCGTAGAAGTCGAGATTTAGAGGCGCATATTTCATTGGAAGAGCCTCGTTCATGATAAGGTCCACGAACGGTGGAACAGAGAGATGGTACAACACGTCTGGGTCGTGCGCCCCTCTGTGGAGGGGGTTCTGAGGTTCGAGCCTCTCTACCTTGAGACTCGGTTCCACGTTAGTTGCGCCGCCTCCCCTAGTCCAATGAGAACTAGCGAGGGCTTGACTCTCCTGTGCTTGCTCTTTGTTGTCTTTCGGGGATGGATGCATGTGATGTTCCTAATATCCATTCGCAGGTGGAGGGTTCTGTTGTATGAGGGCCTCCACTGCTATGGCGATTTGCTATATTTGAGATGACATCAAATCTATTATGGGGTCCGTCGTTGTTGTGGCTAGCACAGGGGTGTGAGTCTGATGCCCGTGCGTCATCGACACCGCTGAAAACAGTGGTATAGCGCCGGTCTGAGCATTTGACGTGTCCTCATGTTCTCCATTGTTGCATGATCTAGTGTTCACCATCTCTTTGTATTTCGAAGAGAGATGATGCTAGTTAGGGTGGGCATCCCATCCCGCGATCCCGATCCCATCCCGATCCCGATCCCGTCCCGTCCCGATTTTTCTGGGTCTTAATGGGATTGAATAATTTCATCCCGATCCCGTCCCGTCCCGTCTTGTTCTAGAATGGGATGGTATGGGATGAAGATTTTCAATCCCGCCAATCCCGTCCCGTCCCGAGCAATTTTTTTAATATTTATTATTAATATTTATTATTTATTTATTTATTTTTATTCATATAAACTTACAGATGACTGACAGAAACTCATGGTAAACCATTATGAATATGTTAGAGCATCACCAATAGGTCTATATTTCTTCCCTAACAAAAGATGAAATGTCATTTTGTCAAGGAACCATGAATTTTGTTTTTCACAGTAATGAAATTGTAAAATCAGTTGGGAGGCCATCACAGCGACACAATACTCTTAGTGGGTCCCATTTATCATGTCATTTTCTAAAAGTCAAGCCCACTCGACTTCATTGTTAGGGGATTTAGTGACTACCCTTATATTTGCATGCCACATCTATATCTAATTATAAGAAAGTTATTTTTCACACTCTTATATGATGATAATCTTCGCGACAGTCACAGGCAGCACGCTGATCCCGTCCCGTCCCGAACCCGTATGGGATGGGACGAGGTCGGGATGAGGTTTTTCCCATCTCGTCCCGTCCCGATCTCGTATGAACGGGATGGGATAGGGATGGGTATATCTCGTCCCATCCCGTCCCGTGCCCACCCCTAATGCTAGTGAAAGGTTAGGAACTTTGTCGTTCCCCACAGACGGCGCCAAATTGATGCAATAATTTTCCGCTCACTATTTTGACCTTGACCTGCAAACCTGCCGACATGCACAAGGAACACACGTGAGCCATAGACCACCGTTATGGTGGTCGATGGCACTCTGATGTTAAAGTCAGACAAGGATTTGAGGAAGATGTAATGGTGTAAATAGAGAATTTGTAGTGTACCTTAGCTTACCAACCTCATGACTTATTTATAGTGTTGGAGTCTTGGTTTGACCAGGCCATTGATGGGTAGTTTAGGGAAGGAGATCTTCATGGAGATCCTTCTCTAATTAGGAGTCATGCTATGGAGGGAAGTTTCCCTATTAGCCTTGTGCTCTTAGATACGCGAGAGATACTTTTCGTTCTGAGAGTAGTCTATAGGTAGAAGTCTCCATATGTGAAATACTTTAGAATCTGCTTCCTAGTTGGAAGCAAAAAGCTGTTGTACTTGCCCGTTTGAAGTTGATCCTCGAGATACTTGCCTTAACAGGGCTTACGGGTATTGAGGATAACTGTGAGACACGTGGGCTTAGTAGACTGTAAGAATCTGAGTCCGTTTGGTGGTCTACATTGGGCGGGCTTAAAACCTCTTGGGCCAAATCAATGTTGGGCTGACGCTAGGGCCTGTTATTCCTCGAGATCGTCATGATACATGTACGACTCATAGTTGGGACCATTTTGGTGTATCATGACTACTGATTTAGAATTTTTTTAGTGTTTCCAAATTCTAACATGTACCTCATTGAATTTAGTTTCTGAATCATCTTTTGGTTTCGTATTTGGAGAATTGGTTAATTCAAAATTTCAATTCTTGTGACATCACACATCCTGCAAACTACACTGTGTGTCGGGGTTCACCTCAAGTTTTTTCAAGTCTTTGATTGTGGAATTAATTTTGAATATTTTTTTGAGAAACCTTGACTTTGTGGAAAGCTATAACAATTTCTATAATTAAATTTCATGAAATATTGAGCTCTATACGAATTTTCAAAGACAATATGTTACTTCTGAAAATTTTTCTGAATTCATTGGTTTATCAAAACTTCTGTGAACTTGAGTTTTTGAATAGTTGCTTTGTTTCCAAAGCTACTATCATTTTTTTAAAGTGAAATTTTTAGGTTATACACAAGGGTACACTTGACAAAGAGCTTTGGTGAACCCATTGAACAATAGAGGACATTTATAACATTTCTTTTGAGTGATCGTGAGGACTTTAATTTGTAAGAATTAAGACATAGTCCAAGATATTACCAAAAGTCAAGGGGGGTCGATGCTCATTTGTGAAGGAAGTAATCAAACCCCTTGATTTGCTGCATTGGGTACTGATATGGATGACTGAAGTGTAGGAGGTACTTTCCCTGGGTCGACTCAACTAATTCATCCCCCACCTCTGAGTGGGAGACACCTCTCACAACCCACTTTGAATATCTTGCAAGAAGTATTTCTGGAATGTTTTTGAGTTTTTAAATTTTTGCAAGATATCGAACTGTCCTAAACTACATAAGAATGAACCTAGCTCATTGCAACTAAGTCAGACTTGATTACCCACCTCATCACTCGAATTCATGACCAAATTTGGCCAAACTAATTAAAATGAACTCAAATAATTAGAGCCAATAGAATGATGTTCATAGGACCTCAAAAAAAAGAATAAGCCGCGTCAAACTTTTTCGAAGCAAGGTTGCTCTACTCCCAGTTGGTATGCCCTGGTAAAGACCAGTGTGACTGCACTGCCATTTCTTACCTTTTCGCCTAAAGAGTGGTGCTTCAACAAAATTTTACACAAGTCTAATCTTATTGTGATTTGGAACACATGGGTTCTTGAAAATTTTTAAGTGGTAACTAATTTCGTGAGAAAATACGCCCTTAAAAGGCTTAGCGAGTTCTAGCATATCAAACAGGGTAAAAGTTGGTTAAAACACATTTTTGTCTAGTGTGGTAATTTAAGGAGTTTTTACTTAATAAGCTACCCCTTACTTACTTATAAGACGTATGAAAAAATTTAACTAGGGTGAGAATTGACTTTTGAGGGACTCAAAATCGTTCTCCCCTTCAATTAGATTGGGTTTTTAAAACAATCATGTACTTAATTGAAGATATTCAACTTGTTGCTTGCTGAATGGATGAATAGTAATTGATTTGAGCTTTGCTTGTGTGTCCTGGTTATTGTCATTTTGTAGGTGCAATAGCATATTGCAATTAGTTTAGGTCATATCATCTTAGGTTGCATTCAATTTTAGTTATTTTTCAAACAAAATAAAAAATTGATTCAAGTTCATTATCAAGGAGTTCTCGTGTTAGGAGCCACAAAGTTACGAATTTTCATTGGAAAGATCAAGTTAATGCCAAAACAATTTATTTTCCCTTAGTAAACCTTGGTCAACCCTTATAATCAAATTTTGTTTATGGCAACTTTTTCTCAAAATGGATATGAAAACCAACCACCTTGGAACCAACACCAACCCAAGTGGGGTTATGAACATTTCCAACCTTTGATCCCTAATATGTACATAGCAATGAGCTTTACCTTAGTTGTCCTACAAGGCCTTTAGTAGAGACCAATCCATGTCAGTTCATGCAAAATATGCAATCCACACCGTTTTTATATCCACATAGATAATGTGAGAAACTAACATTTATCCTTCATTCCAAGAGTGTTTAGATCACTATATGCAATCCTTAAGTCAGTCAATACGAGATATAGAACAACGTCAGCATGCCACTGACCAACTTTTGGCTGAGATTTGGGATTAAGGATTCAAAATGATGCATTAATGAGTGTTAGGAAGGAATGTGAAAAAGATCTATTAGAGGAGAGTGAGGGATTTGATGAATTGTGTAATATTGATACACCTATATCAACCTCTCAAACTTCCCCAGTAGAACAAGATGAGTGGATGAAACATGTGAGACAATGTGATAGAGAAATATTGTGAATGAATCATGAGTTTGGTGTTCAAGAGGATAACACTGATAACGATGGTGAGCTTGCTTGTAGAATTCTGTAGTCATTCCTTAGCCGACTCTTTGTTTACTGATGTTATTATGTCACCTAGTATTGATCATACCACTTTATAAGTTGACACAAAGGAAGATCCAATTAAGCCACCATGTGATCATATTTTGACCATTGTTTGAACATCCATGTCCAATACAAATGTAAAACCTGAGAAATTTGTTAACATTCTCCCCAATATTCCCCGAGTTAAGACTTGAATTGCATGTTTAAAAAATCTTGGATGATTATTTTGGAAAATGTAAAACACGCCTGAGATGGAGCTAGGAGCTAACCTAGATTTTCCTTGGGCTTGCCTTGCCCCAACATCTAAATAAACAGAGGGCACCGAAGAGGCCCAACCTCTAAAAGAAAGCTTTGCTTGGTAGCTCTTATGACCTTCTATACTTCTGGGTATCGATCTACGACTGAAAATGGCCAAAAGATGTCGATGACCTATCCATGCCTAACCCATGGCCTCTCCTAGACCAACAACTTGATTTTTCTCCTTTTAACAATTTGAACTTTGATCACTCTTTTGACTGAGCTAAAGTTAGAATTTCATCTTGAGAGGTTTCCTTTGATTCACTTGTGGGGCATGTCAAATCAATTGCATCTTATTGTCTTATATACATATGTTTTGCATGACTCACAAAATTTTAGGTTATTATTATATGATTAATGGTTAGAACAAGATTTTAGTATCCATAGTAGGTCAACTGAATTACAAAAAAAAGTTTTACAAGTATTTAGTCTTTTAGAAAATAACTTGAATATGATTTGATAAGAGCCATTTCACGTCTATTTTTTCTTATCTTGAAGAAATCATTTGAGCACTCATGTCGTTTAATGGTAAACCATTTCCATTTCTACTTATTGTTGACTCTTTGTGTTCATGGTCGATTCACGGTATCATCATTAGGAACATTGAGGACAATGTTCGGTTTAGATTTGGGGGTGACTTTACAAATCAGAGTGTTTGATTTGAATAATTTTTCAAAAAATTTTCATTATTTAAAAAAAAATACTTTGGTAATCTCAGTATTTATTTGTGCTTAATTAGAAGTGTTTTTGTAAACCTTAGTTGCATATAAATAGGTGTAGATGATTTAAACTTTGAAGTTTAGTACTCAGTCAATAGTTGATAAGAGTATGTGGTACCTATTTGTTAGACATTTTATGCTAGGTTATACCAAGATGTGTGGTTGTATCCTAGATGTTCAATTTTTAAGTTGAAAAGTGGATTGATTATCTAAAGAACTTAATGAATACTATTGGAGACTTGAACCCTGTTGAGCTTTCTAGCATTTCTTATTTATGAGGGTTATTAACTAATTCTTAATTTCTTGAGTATGATATAATCTTGTTGCATGATCTCTATACTTTATTGTTTATCTATTAAATATTGAGAATAAAATCAAAGTTAAATCATTTACCACAGTTCATTCTGAAGTTTACCCAATGCATAAACCCATATTAATTTAGGAAAATGAAGATATGTTTTTTTTTGTCTAGTTTGATCATTGTATTCTACCACGTTTGTTCTTCACCCTTGAAACCCGTTTGAAGCCAGTTATGTTAGCCTTTTATTGTTTAACTCACTAACTACCAATTCAACCCACTAATTACCCAATTATATCTGCCATGTCCTTCGCTTTTGAGAAAGGTTAGGGATGAATTATCAACGAAAAAAAAGGTTTCATAATGGAATATTATACTCCATAGTACCAAAAAAATTTACAAAGAGCCTCAAGATCCAATACCATTTTATATAGTGCAAAAAAAAGTATTACTTATTTATAATCATTAAGAAAATTGGATGCTTACAAACAAAGAAGTTGAGACAAGTTTTGAAGTCATCTTATATTTATCTTAGAAGACCTCTAACTTTAGTTTTGTTTATCCTTATCATTTTGTGTTTTCCTTTGTCCTAAGCCCCATTACAACCTAGTCAAAATCATACTTTGATCCTTAGAAATGTATAGCCATAATGTGGATGCTAAATTAAGAAAAATTGATGATGAATGAAGTCAACATTCTTAATGGATGATATTGCTTCTAGAGATCATATTTTATAAACTTTTGATCGCCGTCCTTTTTAAAGTATGTGAAGTAGTTCAAAACTATTATCTCATCATCTTCACATATATTGAGAAGGATTAGCCAAATCTCTAAGAATTATATTACTTTTTGAGACTTAAAGTCGAGCAAATTTTCTAAAAAGCAATCTAGATATTACTCTACTTTGAAATTCAAATTTGTGACAAATAAACAATTCACACTCTTAGTGTTAACTTTCATGATAAGTTTTATATCTTATGGGTGGTACTTACTAATATCTTATATTGACTTTATACTTTGTAGATAAGTTTGATGGATATGTTTCCTAGGACTAATGCACTTGAGTATGAACTTCTAAGAATAAATAAAGAAATGATTGCATAGACCATGGTTTAGAGAGCTTTAAGTTTTGAGTATCAACGATGTTTGTGGGTATCATCTTGGAAAATCTCACAGGACTATAACTCGTCCACTACGGAAAACCTAGAGGTTTAAAGAATTGTTCATATGCTAAATGTAATCATGATTCCTACGAAAGAGAGTTAGATTTTAGTTTTTATTTTATTTTCTTTTGCTCGAGAACTAGCAAAATACAAGTTTGGGGGGATTTGATAAGCATATAAATGATATATTTTACGCCCCTAAATATACAAGAGCTAAGTCCAATCATCTAATAAAAATATCTCATTACGTGTACTTTGTGTATTTTGTAGAAATTCAAACACTGATCTCAAATCATATACAAAGTGACATAATAAGGCTAAATTCAACAACTAGAAAGCTCATTGGAAGTTTACATATGCATTGCTAAAGACCAAAGATTTTCAAGTCCAAAACCCATGAAGTAAGCCCCCAAAGCACCGCCATTTATGGATCTCGAGGAAATCGACTTGAAGACTTGGGCATCCACATGACCAACTTTATCATATACACAAATCTCTACAAATTCCAAAAGTGTCAAGTCAAACTCCACTTACATTTTTACTCATTCCCTTATTTGCATAATTCACATTCAAGTCACTTTTCCTTATTTCACTCCATCACCTTTACACTCTTCCTTATTTCACTCAAACACTCTTCCTTATTTTTACTCCAACACTTTTCCTAATTTCACTCCAACACTCCACCTTCCACCCCATTATCCCTACACATCTTTACATTATCAATGTAATAGTCTCACCCGTCTTCACCTATAAATAACCCCACATTTGGAGATAATTAAACACTTGGAAAATACACTTTGAAACACTTTGGAGAGAGAAGTAGTTGTAGTATTTAGAGAGAAATAAGTGAAGTTTGGCCTAGAGCTTACCATGTTTGGCTAATATCCCACCTTAAGGTGTGGGCGAGCCCATGGGAGAATAGCTCCAAGAAGGCTAATTTAGATTTTTTTTTTTTTTTTCATGTATTAGGAAAACATGTTTAATTAGATTAGTCTTGTAGTTTGGTTATGTCATGAAACTATGAGGTAAGTTAGATGTTTTGTATTTCATTATATGAATTCAACTAATGTCTTATTCTTCTACTTCTTAAGTTCAACATTAGATAAGTTTCTGTACTTGCAATTTCTCTAAGAAGCCCCTAAGTACAATGTTTACATATTGTTAATTTAAGTTTCATTATGATTTGCTAGATATTTGGTGTTTCACTTTAGTGGATTCCTTTTATGCTTTTAAATCCATATTTGATTCATAGGTTACTAATATAACTTAGGCTTGAAATCAGTTTGCTCATAATACCATATTTTCCATCTAAGGTGAGATGAGAATCTACCTTAGGATGTGTTAATGACTTTGGAAAAGATTAATCTATGAGTGGCCTAATGGTGTCATCTACTCATGATAGTAAACCCAATGCCCTAACTCTCACATTTAGGTTTACTTTGCATTTTTATTTCATGCACTTCCATTTATGCTATATTTTTATCAACCACTTTTTATCTTACTAGGTTAAGTATTTCAAGTTTGATTTTATAACAAGTTTTCTAACTTCTATTAAGCCCTCCTTGTGGGATTCGACTCGTACTTACCGGTTTTTAACTCAATAGACAACCGTGCACTTGCGGTAAGATTTGAGATCAATCAAATCACAAATAATGGATCTTGAGGAAGTCAATATTAAGAGTTTTTTTTTTTTTTTTTTTTTGAAAGGCAAGCATGGGGGTTTATATGGGCTCCCCAGACCACTGAAAAGAGAATAGAGGATTGGTTACATTCGTGCATATTTTCTACCCCCGAGCATCGTCAAAAACAATTTTCTTAATGTCTTCCGCAAAAGAACTAGGAATTATCTCTATAAACTCATTGTTAGGAAGTAGTTTTGCCAGTTTATCCGCTGCTTGGTTTGTTTCCCGTACTGTGTGTCGGATCCTGCATCCCGCAAAATTTTTGAGAGCCCCCTTAATCCTTCTAGTAATGTGAATTGCTTCCCATGGAGGAGCTTTATCCGAAGTGAGATACTTAACATCAATATTGGAGTCCATGCTAAACTCCACTCTCTGGAGTCCATATCATTGCGCCAACTTGATGCCCAATTCTATCCCCTGAAGCTCATGTAGAAGGACGGTCTGTGCTCTTCGACTCCCTGCCCCAGCTGCCACCACTCCGTCATGGTTCTTGATGAGTGCTCCATAACCTCCTCTAGTTCCTGTCAGTGAACCATCTGAATTAGCTTTAAACCAGCCTTGTTCAGGCCTCTGCCATGCATGCAAAGAGGGCGTACAAAACCTGAAATTCACTTGAACTCGCCATTGGTCAAATAGTCTTCGATTATCAGCATTATCTTCTACCTGGAGGTCCAAGACTGAGAATCGGAGCCTGACATCTGCTATGATCCTGGTCACCACTTCAGTAGCATCTCTCACCCTGGATTGGAAGAGTCGACAGTTCCTTTCTGTCCAGATATGGTATGTAGTTGCATTTAGAGAAAGCCGTCTTAACACACTGATAGGGGAGGTACCAGAGAACTTGTGTTCACACCAACTCCACTCAGCATCCTAGTCCATCGGTTGGTGTTTAAAGCCTAGCTGATGAAGGATACGTGTCCATATAAATCCAGAGTACCTGCACCTGAAGAAGAGGTGTGCTTCACACTCTGGACCATCATTACAGAGTGGGCATAACGAGCGATCAGTGACTCCCCATTTCAGCAGTTTGTCTTGTGTCTTGAGTGCCTTGTGCAGGGCTAACCAAGTGGTGAAGCTATGTCTGGGAATTTTCCCTGTGAACCACATCAGTTTAGACCATGATATGGATTGTGATCTGTGCCTGATGGAGTGGTATGCACTCTTGTTTGAGAACTCCCCATCGTGACCCCCATCCAGGTGATAACATCTCTATGGTCAGTGTCGAGTTCCACCAATCCTAGGTCTTCACAGATGTCAGCAATGTTCAATCTTTCTTGTCTGCTGGTGTCCCAATTGTCATTCTGAATGAGGGCACTAACCTTTGCATTGTGGTGAAGTGTGGAGTGGTAGGTGAGATGCTATGGGAACCGATTGAGAAGAATACCCTGAGGGTGCCATGGATCTTTCCATAGCAAGGTGTCCTGTCCATCACCTATGGAGTGAACTATAAGTGAGCTAGCTTGAGTCCTGCATTTTAGAATATTGCGCCAGCACCATGAGGCTTCAGTTGGAGTGTCCATAGTCCAGAAGTTCTTATCTTTGATTAGATTGGATTTAGTCCACTTCACCCACAGGTTGTCCTTATTCGATCCAATGTTCCAGACATGCCTCATCATGGCTGCCTTATTTGAAGTTTCAATGCATCTGATGCCCAAGCCGCCTTCAGTATAAGGACTGCAGTTACGTTGCCATGGAACCATTGGCTTCTTTGTGTAAATCTCTGATCCTGACCATAAGAAGTTCCTCATGATAGTTGTCATGTCCTCGCGTACTCTAGTTGGCAGGATAAAGCAAGAAGTCTAGTAAACATGGAGACTGTTTAGGACAGCCTTAATGAGTGTAACCCTGCCTGCATATGAGAGAGTTCTGGTATTCCAGGATCGAACTCTTTTCCTGACTCTGTCAATCAGTGGGAGGCATTGGTTATAGTCCAAGCGGGAAGAGATGAGAGGGAGCCCCAAGTATTTCACAGGAAGTTCTTCTAGTTTGAAATCAAGATAGCTAGTGATCATCTGGAGTTCTGCATTAGGCACCCCAGCTGCAAACAGGTTGCTTTTGGAACAATTAATGGCAAGGCCAGTGCATGAACGGAAGGTTATTAGAGCTTGGGAAAGAGCCATTGCTGACCTGGTACTGCCCTTGAAGAAAACAATTAAATCATCAGCAAAACAGAGGTGTGTAATCTGTGGGTTTGTACGCTTTGGGTGCAATTCATACTCTCCAGCCGCCACCTTGTCTTTAGGATTAAGTCACTACACCAAAAGACCTGATTAGCTACACAGGGGTGGCCACGGTTCTAAGCCGTTGGTGTGTATAGTGCCCAACGGCCTAAAACCGTGGCTATAGCCGTGTGTTTGCCACGGTTATAGGGAGCAACGGCAAAAAACCGTTGCTAAATCTAAGGGTTTTGCACGTGGGCCGCATGCGTGGAGGGAGACTTACGCGCTCTGGCGAAAACAGCTTTCCCGCTCGGGCGAAAACTGATTTCCCGCTTTGGCGAAAAAAATTGGGGAGAATAATAGAGGTTGCGCGGTCATTGGGAGAGATTTTCGACCATTTTGCAGAGGAGAGATCGAGGAGGAGAGAAAATCAAAGTTTAAATCAAAGGAGGAGGAGGAGGAGAGGTTTGGCGCAGAGGAGAGATTGAGGAGGAGAGAGCTTCAGAGCTTCAGAGTCAGAGAGAGGTTTGGCGCAGAGGAGAGATCGAGGAGGAGAGAGCTTCAGAGTCAGAAAGAGCTTGAAAATTTCACGGTTTGGTTTCGCCTCCTTCCATTTTCATTTTAGGGTTCCATTTAAGATCTTCAAATGTGTTTATCTCCTGCTATCAATTTACTGTTTAATCAACTTGCTTCTGTTCTAAATTTTTCTTTGCACCATGTGTAGATTTTCCCAGCATTTTCTTGGGTATATAGCTGCTATTTTTAATGTTTTTTCATCTCTTCACTTCTGTCTGTCAGTGTTATTGACGGATGTTAAAGAAGCTAATGAGAAGAAACTTGATTATTGTTATTCTGTTCAAAGAATTTTAATTGACTATATGTTTGTCACCTCCATTGAAGAAACTGATAAGGAGACTGATGTTCTGTATAGACTGAACTTCTCCGAAATGTGGTCTTAAACTTCCCCTGTTGTGAAGCTTAAATTTTTATGAATGAACAAGATACATGTTACAAGTTATTTAAGTATGTTTGAAAGCTCCCCCAAATGAACATACAGAGCAAAAGTTAATTCAATCAACTGGATGCTTACTACTACTACTTATACTACTACTTTTGGTTTAGTAAATGGATTGGCATTTTGATTGAAAGTGTTTCTTCATTCAATTAGAAAAACTAACTTGTTGTATAATGGATTTTGGATAAGATGGTGTTCAAAAGCTGCAAGACGGAGAGTTCATTGTTCAAGTGAGTCAATTTTTCGTGGGTTCCTTGTAAAGTTTCTTAAAGTGGGTGCTATGTTCTTTAGGTTTAGGCTGAACTTTTTTAAAGGGGAGAGTCTCCCACATTCAGTTGTCAAATCTTGTGAGTTATTTAAATTCAGTCACTGCAGTTGTCATCATTCATCCAAATTTTTGTTATTGTTCTAGTATTTTAAGGTTTCATATTTAGATAGCCTTGTTAGGGACTTCTACAGCAAGATTAGTCGAGATTGTGGGATCTGGGGGGAATCAAGTGATTTCTCCCCCATTATTTTAGTTTTTATTGTCCAAAACTTGGGAATTTTTTATGCACCAAAATAATATATTTCCAAGAGTCATACACTCTTTCAAGATTCTTATGCTGCCTTGCTACTTAGAATATAACATTTTTTTTGTGGGAAGAAAGCCTTCATGCTTGAGTGTTTTTGCTATTTAGGTTGTGTATTGGACTTGTTATTCCCCTAAGTATATGTGCTGACCCTGCAGGTGTTGAAGAGAACTCAAAATTTGGAATGGTTGCACCAGAATTTCAATTCAGAGAATTGAATTCGAATTGCAGTTGAATACCGTCAGTGTCCACACAGTAATAATATTTATTCAATAATATTTATCATACACACAATTTATTCAATAATATTTGATGATTATTTATTTATTTATTTTTGAGAAAGAAGTAAAGTTTTATATTTCCACTTTGCAGGAAATACATTTGAGTTACAAACCTCTGCCTTACTGAAGTTCTCCTTTAGGTATCCTCTCTTTCTCTCGATCTATTTCCGATTACTTTCTTGCATCATCCAGACTGCATTACCTCCCTTTGCTTTTCAATCTGAATTTAAAAATCACTTTTCTGTGTCTCTGTGTGTGTTATTGTAGTTGTAGTTATTGATATTGATGTGTGAGGCGAGGGAAACAAATTAAGGTTTTCTAGCTGCTTGTTTATGGAATTCTGATAGATGTGTGTGTGTTATTGTAGTTGGCATCACTGTTTCACACATTTTGATATGTTTGAATACCATTGACAAAGGTGGTAAGCTTTACTTCAACTTAAATCCCGATTTGCTTATGGCATGGTTAACTCATTTGGTGTTTCATTTCTATTTGCAGGATGGGACAAGAACTTTGGCTTCCAGCTATACATGAGTGATCCCAGTGGAAACTATGGTGGGTGGAAGGCTGCAGCTATAGGAGCAAACAACCAAGCAGCACAGTTTAAGTCATGGTAAACAATATCAGTCCCATGGTAAACAAGTAATTTAAGAAGTAGTTTTTATGTAGAACCTTCATGTTTCCTAAAGAAGTAGTTTAAGTCATGGTAAACAATATCAGTCCCATGGAGAACCTTCATATTAAATTTATGCAAACAACAGTTTTCATATTTATGTGTAACATTTGGATAAAAATATTGATATCAAAATAGAGTAACATTTGGATAAGTAAAGGTATCTATTCCTTCCTGACTGCAATTTAATCCTTAGCTTCTTATCTTTTAAATCGTAAACCACGTGGGTTCAATTTCAGGTGAAAACTCCTTGAAAGGGTCATTTTTCACGTATATCCTTTTATGATTGAGTGGTTGTTCTTGTGCGCATCTAAGAGATCTACACTTGATATAAATTTCTGAAGTGACTGATACGAAGATTAATTCATTGGTGCTGTATATTGTTTTCATATCTTCATTTGCAGTTGAAAGGCCTACTCAACGGATGAATTCATCATATATTTCTGTAAATAAATAAATAAATAAATAAAATCCATCATATTTATAATAATACTTTAATTAAAAAATCTATCAACTTTCTTACTAATAAATTTTATCTAGAAGAGCCCCTCTACATTAGACATGTAAAATTTGAAAATGACAACTATCTAACTCCTATCATACACTCTGAACAGTCCATCAACAACCCCATGTACATGTCAAGAGGTGAGACAAACAAACAAAGTCTGACATCTATTTCCTGATTCAGCTTGCAGGAACTGCAAAGTCAAGATTCTCTGCAAAGGACTATAGTGATCATATGGCCCTTGTTCGTGCTTATGAAGGATGGAAAGATGCAGAGAGGGAAGGATCTGCATATGAATATTGCTGGAGGAATTTTCTCTCTGCTCGGACTCTTCAGGCTATCCATTCTCTTAGGAAGCAGTTTAACTTTATCTTAAAAGATGCTGGTTTGTTAGATGAGAATGCCAGTGCAAATAATACTTTGAGCCATAACCATGGTTCGTGCCGTCATTTGTTCAGGTCTTTTTCCTGGTATAGTTTTTTTAAGAAAGTGTAAACCATAGTTTTTATTTTTATTTTTTATGGATCAATCAATCAAGCAGGCAGGTATATATTAATGGACTGCTAGGAGACTAAGGAAGTCACTACGCAAAAAAGGTCCAACTGCTCTACCCTATGTGTGATATACAACTAACATGGTCTTGTTTTTAAGGTGAATTTGTCTTAAACATGATTTTCTTATTGATGAATTAAAACAGGTCAATGGTGGTTGGGTACTTGATGGACAAAAGCGCTGGATAGGAAACAGTACCCCTGAAGAGAGTTATTGGTTACATTTTTTTCCAATTTATACATGTTTCAGCTTGCATTGATTATTGCATCTCTTTTTGTGCAAAATAATTGTGTGGGTATTTAGTTCTTTTGTCATTTCTTGCATGTGATTAGGGAGATGACCTTCATCCTCGTGTTTGCCCAGCCAGCCCTGCTGGCTGGCTGGGCAGTCTTGTGTTGCAATCGGATGGGTCACTGCTGCTCGGAAACAGGCTCTGGAACGGCTCTGCTTTGCGGCTCTGTTTGGCCTGCAGGGGTGGTGTAGGCGATTCAGCTGCGAGGATCACAATGCGCGCAGGAACGAGGTGCACTCAGCCTGGTTTCTGTCAGTTTCCATTTGCGAGGCTGGCTGGACTGCATGTGCACTGAGCACATAGAAGCTGATAGGAGCTTTCAGCATGGGTTCTCCCCTGTTTTGCACGGTGCCCTTGGCACTGCAGGAGCGAGGAGACATCCACAGAATGTCAGAACCGCTCTCGGTGGTCTTGCTATTTCTTTCCTGAGACATCCACAGAATGTCAGAACCGTGCATTTGAGCTTATGAAGAAACCAGAAGCATGGAAGGATGGGATTATAACAGGAAAAGATAACTACACTTCAAAGGAAATATGGTCTGGACGGACACCAAGGTATGTGCACAGGGGATAAGGAAACTGGCATTATATCCTAATTATTGAAAATTTTATGATGTGCTGATGTGGTTGGATTTACTTGTCATGATGTATAGTACTTTTTAATGTAGGGTTTGGGGCGAACCTTGGAATGACTTGCAACCGACGACTGAGATTAATGGGAGTTTGATTAGAAGTCATCGCAAAATGGATAGGAGGTGGTGGCGGGCACAGGTGACAGTCGAAGCTCACTTCAAACTATGGAGAAGTAGTGTTGATTTTTCATAAACAAGTTATTGTGTTCCATGTATCATTTATTCTTCAGTTTGTTTCTGATCATCATTCAATTCTGAATACTTCATGTCGGATTTTAGTTTAATTTTCAAAGAAAATTTTCATACTGAAGAGCTACATCACACCTTTTCAGGCTGTGCGCTACCTAATGAGATATCAAACTAAATACACATGTGACCTCCTGAATATCGCTCGGCATACAGCCTTTGGAATGCAAGCTGCAAAAATTGTCGCTGAAAGTCTTGGAGAATGGCCAAGGGTATGACATGTTTAAATCTATTTTCTGTTGATTCTAAGGGTATGAACGATTCAATTTTCACATTTAAGGACAGGTTTTCACTTTTTTTTTTTAGGAAACTTAAAGTTGTTTTAAAGTTGATTACAATGTTATGGACTGCATTCTCCTCTTATGCAATGCGTAGAGTGTGATACTAAATACTTGCTCAGCCATTTAATGGATCTTGTCTTGTAGGTGGAGAATGATGTTATACATGGCAAGTGGCCCGGGTTTTATCCTTGTACTTGGTATGCAATTTGCTGTAGACAGTCCTCGATGGCTTTGTAAAGTATGATCTTTTTTACTGTCTGCATAAACTATGCTTTGGTAAGTGTTATACTGTTATGCAATCTGTAATTCTTTCTCTTGAAATAGGTTGGTAGATTGGACGATGCTGAAAACGTAATCAGCAAACTTTGGGGAAAGGATAAAGTCAAGAAATCAATTGAAGCCTTGTGTTTGTCTTTGGGGAAAGGATACATGGCAAGTACCGATTTTTATATGTTTAAAGTTTCTTTCTATTTTCCCCTTGTGTTTGTCTCCCTGTTTCTGGGTTTGGAGGTTTAAGTTAAATATTTCACAATTTGACTTACCACAGTATTCTTCTTTGTAAACATTAGCATCTAGATCAATCAAATGAAGAAGAACATGATTGTTTGTGCAACTTGGGAGTAGAATCAACAAAAAGGAGGGAAGAAGAAAGGTCAAGCAAGTATGGGTAATTGTTGTTTCTTCAAATCAGCTCAAGTGAACCATAGAAGCTCAACAACTTTAACTTCCTCAACTCCAGGTACTCGAACAATATTTTTTTTTTTGCAATAATTGATCTTTTCTTTTAATGGAGTCTCTTAAGTTTCAGTTTTTTGTTGATGGGTTTTCCTTATTTTGCTTAGATTCTGTGTTTTTGTGTTAATATCTATATGAGGCAATGGGGTTTTGGTATAATTTTATTGGATCTTGTACTCAAATAGAAATCCATTTAAAAACTAAACTTTGTTGTAATTATGTGTGTGTTAATGGTGTTTTAGAACCTCAAAATTGTCAGTTTTTATCTCAAATTGAACTGGGATCTTCTTCCTCTTGGAATCCAAACAATACCCATTATTTCATTTCTTGAACATGTTCCTTAAGTTTCAGAATCTTTCACACCAAGACCCTTAATTAATAGTAAACTGAACAATATTTGTTGGAGGTGTGACTTGTCCATTGTCTTTCCTTCATTATCAATTTTGTGTCCGACAATATTTTCTGTGATTTTCTGAGTTTCATTGCAATAACGTTATCTTCAAAATCCTTACCACTCTTTGATAAAGCTCATATTACTTTCTGCGAATGGGATTCTTCTATAAATTTAGTCATGTATAACATCTGAGGTGCTTTTGGTTTTGAGATAATAAATTTTGTATTCCTTACCACTATTTGATAAAGCTCATTTCACTTTCTGTAACTTGGATTCTTCTATATGTTAAGTCATATATCATCCCTGAGGTGTGTTTGGTTTTGAGATGATAAGTCTAGGGGAAACAGTGAAAAAGAGAGGGGAGAGGAGAATAAGATTTCCGGAACAGTTATTAGCTCTATGTGAACCTTGCTTCATAATTTTCTAATCATTCCAATTCAACTCTCTTTAGTTTACTGAACCATTCCCAGGACACTTTTGAGCTTCTCTCATCTCTCACTATGATCTCCCTTTATTGTATTCTGTTGTTTCTGGTCATTTTGCTTCATGGACATATAGGCATTTGTTTACTGAACCATCCACAACTTACGTAGTTTGAACTCTGCTTCTTTCCTTGCTTTCATGTTAAAAATTTTTTATTCCAGGAAACTCTCAAGCAGCGATGGTGCATCAGCAGGAGATAATGCCGCGAAATTACTGAAAGTGGCCTGGTTGGTTTTGCCAATTAGTCTTTTAACAATTAATTTTGATATTATATATGTATCGTTGTGGGATGCAGCATTATAGGTTTATCTGATCACATTTTTCTGGTTTTGTTGCATTACAGGTGAACTTAAGAATTTGTGATCATCTTTGACAGTGACCTTCTCCAATGGCTCGTTCAAAGGACAAACTTAACACAAAGGAGATTGATGCGAGAAGTATGTCATCCTCACATCGCCATGCAGAAGGACCACCAACACCGCATATCCACAAGGTTGGGAAACCCTCTCAGCAAAACTTGTTGAAGGATGCAGAAGTACATAGTATGACTCTCTGCTCTTTACCTTCATTTGTTATCCTTTATTCAATTTTCTGGTTTCCTAATTTATCTATGCTTATGTAAACACAGGCAAAGAAGAATAGGAAAATTTTTTGGGTTCCCTACGTGCTCAAATTCTTCTAGTCCATGGGCTTCAAATGTCCTAAGAGAAAAGGAGTTGTAGACTTTTTGCAAAGGTACAAGTTTCTATATTAGTGTATTCTATTTATGGGGTTTATGTAGGTGGATGTTTCGAAAGTAAAGATGGATGTCGTCAAGGCTTGGATTGCACATAGGGTGACTGAGCTTCTTGGGTTTGAAGATGAATTTCTTATCAATTTTATATATGGTCTTCTAGATGGAAAGGTGAGCTTCTCTTTCTTCTTAATTTTGGTTCAATTATAGTGTGTGTGTCTTGTGTGGGTGTTGACTATTCCGTTTGATATAGGAGATTAATGGGAAGCAATTTTAATTTCTTATCAGTTTGTATTCAGAATGTTATTAAATAATAATGTTTTTAAATGATTCTTTGAACATTGATTTTGTTTCAACATAGTTATATTGATCATATACTAGTTAAAGTACATGAAATTTGAACTGCAGTTCAAAGCATTCAAATTAAGCTGGGACTTGCAATTCAAATTGCGTAAGTGCAGTTCAAATAGCATCATGACTAGCATGCTATGTCATTAGTAACCTCTTCATTGGAACTTGGTCGATTCTTTTTTTATGTGTTGTAATTTTCGCAACACTGTCAATTGAATACTATAGCATGCATGAGTTGGATACACATTCAATGATTCTGAACTAGAACATCATATCTAATATTGATCAAGTTTTGATTCTTTGCTAGGTACCAGCTGATCATTGGCAAACATATAAACGTCCCCTTGCTGAGCAACAATACAAGGATGATGTTGAATATGGTGCTGATATAGAACCTTCAGAAGAAGAGCTTGCTGTCCTGGAGTTCCGCTGCCTCTTTTAGAACCTATGAGACAGACAATACTCCAAGTAGACGGGGTCATGGTAAGTAGTCTGTATACACACGTCACGGGGAAGAATAGACGCAGCAAGAATGGGCAATGGTAGGTCCTGGAACCGAGTGCTGGCAGGGCACTCTGCTGTAAAACAGAGTGTCCCCTGTTTTTCGGAGCAGGGAGAGGCTGCGGACTGGAAGGACTGGGCACTGGTTGCTGCGGACTGTGCTGCGGCCTGGACTGGTGGTAAGGCCGTGGCGAGATGGTGGATACGCGTTAGGCTGATGGACGCTGTTGCGTTGCAGAGCGTCCTGTTGCTGTGCTGTGTTCTGAGCTGCTGCGATGCAGTGGCCTTCATGCGAACACGCTGCTGCGACACTCTGCAATATGGGTTTTCTTATTTATGTGAATACAATTGTTGTTAGGTGCTTTTTATTGTTTGCGGGGATCATTTATTTTCTTTGGTTAGTTGAAATCAGTAGTTTATAAGAACATCCATTTAGTTGAATTGTGAAATTGTGAATTGTGAATTTGGGGTTGGCTTGTTAATTTGGGGTTACCTCCTCCTCCTTCTTCTTCTACATTGTTGTTCAGATCAATGGCGATTGAGAAGGAGAGAAGGAAGCACTTCTAGTACATAATCCTTGGAGATGGCACTGCAGTTGTACGTTCATTTCCTCACAATCCTGTCCATCCTTTTTGACTAGATATATTATCTCCAATTACTCATGTTCAATTTTGTTGATCTTATTACATGCACAGGGATACGATGCTAAAGAATTCGCTCAGAGGGCCTTCTGCATGGTGAGCTCGCAATCATTTCCAAGGAAACGGTACGTTGGTTTAGGATAACTTGTTCGAATATACATATATAACAAATGTGTGAGTTATTGAAATATTACTTAAAAAGAACACAGGGTCTGCTTCTCTTATTCTTTTTTTTTATGAGAAAAAGTAAAAAATTCATGAAGTCATAGAGGTGAAAGCAAATACGAGGCAAATATCCTTATGAATTAAAAAAACATTATTAGTTATTATTTATTTATTTTATTATAAGTTGGCTATGCTTTGACTTTCTTTCCATTTTCCCTTGGGGATGGTCACTTGTACCATCAGGTGCCTTCCTGCAATAACATTAAATATAGCTCCCTTCATTCTCTTTGTTTGTCTACCCTAAAAGATGAAATTTTATTTGATCTTCTCAAACAAGGAGCCCTCAGCTTCTATATGCATCACTGGGACATACGTAAACTCAGCTACATAACCAGTTTGCATATCTTTCACTTTGGTTACTTCGTCATCATTTCAAACCAGCTGAAAGTGACTTTTATTTTGTCTATGCTTTTTTACTTATTTTGTGTTTTTATGGAGATGAAAATGTAACTTTATGCATCCCTGCATCACAAAGGACATGGTATGGTATCACCTATGTTGACATTGACACATGAAATCGATTTCTAATCTGTTTCGGATTCATGAATTTACATTCTGCTTTTTATTTCTTGACCAATCATCTCCAATACACATTCTTTTCAAGTTGAGATGGCCTCCAACAATGAGTTCTTTTCCTTGAGCAGTAAGATGAAAATGAGTTCTTTTCCTTGAGCAGTAAAGTTTTGCTATGATTTATGGTGGTATGAACTTTCTTTTGGATGCATGTCTGCTGCTCCATAGTCAGACATGCCTTCCTAAATTCTGTTATTGCCACATGATGAACCTAGACAATTTTTTTCTATATCATACCCCCTTCCCCCACTCTGAAACTGCAAAAATAAATGCTCGTAATAATGTTAATTATGTATATCTAAGCAATCACATTCTTCATTGTGATAGGATTTTAATTGTATTCTTCTTTTTGGTCAGGCAAGGGATGCGAGGAAGTTGTTTGCAAGCCCAGAAGGAGACCATCTCACATTGATGAATGTATATCGGTCATCTGCTAAGTTCTTGGAGAAGAGCAAACTGGCAGGCAGTAAAGATAAGACTGCTGAAAGAAACCTGAGCAAATGGTGCAAGGAAAATTTCATCAATAGTCGTTCCTTGAGGCATGCTCGAGACATTCACAGGTTAGTTCTATAATTTTTCTCCAAAGATGTATGTTAAGATGTTCACTCTTAGTTTAGTTGATCTTGACAATTCTTTTCATTGCATCTTTTGTTCATGTGTATTCTCATGTGTTGTATGCTTTAATGCAGTCAAATTAGAGGGCATGTTCAGCAAATGGGTTTGCGTATTGCTTCATGTGGATAAGAAGCCCTTCAATTTCGGCGATGCCTTGCTGCTTCCTTCTTCCTGAATGCTGCTTTAAAACAACCTGACGGTTCATACAGGTTTGGATGTGACCACTTCTCTGAGTGTTGAGCAGCAGCAGCAGTGATTCCCTCGCAGCAGCAGCAGCAGCAGTGCGTACCTCGCATCATCAGCAGATCGTCCCTTGCAGCAGCAGCATTGCATCTCTCGTAGCAGCAGCAACATTGTTCCACTTTCTTTGTATTTGAGATATTTAAGTTTGTGTGTGTCATTGTATTTGAGATATTATTTGATAGATTTTGACTCAATGTAATACATTTTCTTATTAATTACATTACTTTGCCTCCATTATTTGATAGATTTTGACTCAATGACTCAAAGTCATTTGATAGCAAAAAAAATAAAAAATAAAAAATAAAAAAATAAAAAAATTTGCCACGGTTTTAAACCGTGGCTAACTGTTGCAACGGCTAAATACCGTGGCTACCTTGCCACGGCTTCTAACCGTGGCTAGGGTTAGCCACGGCTTAAAACCGTTGCTACTTAATTAGACACGGTTTAAAACCGTTGCTAATATTTACACCTTGTCACGGCTTAAAACCGTGGCTATTTTTGCCACGGCTAAAAACCGTTTCTATGCTTCTTGCAACGGTTTAAAACCGTGGCTAAATGCTGAAAATTACCACCCCTATTCAAGCATAAAACCGTTGCTAAACATTTAGCAACGGTTTTTAGCCGTTACAAATAATTTCGCGACGCCTCTGTAGCCCACGGCTCTTAGCCGTGGCAATGGGTTACGCCCACGGTATAGAACCGTTGCTAATGGGGGTTTTTGGTGTAGTGAGTGGAGGACTTCCATGACCAAGACAAACAGGTATGGTGACATCGGGCACCCTTGCCGTATGTTTCGCTTAGCCTTTATGAAACCCTTGGGGGAGCCATTGAGGGAAATGGAGAATCTAGGTGTAGTGATGCAGGCTTGCACCCAGTCTATGAACAAGTAAGGGAAAAGTAGTTTTTTCATGACATGTGCGATGGTCTCCCACCTGACCGTATCATAGGCCTTCCTGAGGTCAATCTTTGCAGCACATCTAGGAGCTCCCTTATCTCTGTGGTAGTTCCTGACTAACTCATGAGCTAGCATCACATTGTCATGTATGTATCTACCTCTTATGAATGCTGATTGATCCGAGCTGACAAGCCTGTGAGTCACTTTCTTCATTCTATTGGTCTTTATCTTAGTTATGCATTTGTACAAGACATTGTAGCATGATATTGGCCTGAAATCAGCCAAATATGATGCATTAGGAGTCTTTGGTACCAGTGTTAAGCAAATAGCATTGACCTCCCCAAGGAGTTTCCTATTTCTGAAAAAATTTTGTACTGCCCTTGTGAAGTCAGTGCCTATGATCCTCCAGGTGGTTTTGAAGAAGAGTGAGGAGAAGCCGTCCGGGCCAGGGGCCTTATCTGAGCCAATGGAGGCCAATGCTTCAGTAATTTCATTCCTAGTCACCTCTTGAACCAGTTCCAAAGCCTCCACTGTATTGATGGTTCGTTCGGGTTGCAGGTTAGCTATGGTTGTAGGGTCATAAACACTCTGATCTCTAGCAAAGGTGTCTTCAAAGTACTGAATGCATTCCTCCTCTATGCCTTTTAGATCTTCTAGTTTTTCATGCTGAGAGTTGTAGAGTGCCAGTATCTTGTTTTTTGATCTCCTTGCACGTAGATGCTGGTGGAAGTAGTTGACATTTTCATCTCCTGATAACATGTGTTTTGCTTTTGCATTTTGTAACACTTCTGAGTCAGCATTGCGGGCTGCTATTGCATACTTCTTAACTACCAGTTTTTCAGTTTGTACTAGGATATGATTAAGAGGGTCTAGCTGAAGTGAGCTTTGTGATGTCTCCATGAAATGTCTTGCTGCAATGACGCCACTCCTGGCATTGACAAAGTTGCTTTTTCTCCATTCCGTCGTCAGTTGGCGCTTTGCTCTTTTTAGTTTCTGAACAAAGCAATTTGTCGCATTACCCCTAACTGGCTGACCCCAGGCAGCTTGTACCACCTCCAGATAACCTTGTTCATGCACCCAGTAGTTGTAAAACTTGAATGGAATGGGCCCTGGATTCTTATGCTCATAAATGGTTAGAACCACTGGGGAGTGGTCCGAGACTCCTGGGTTCAGAAAGTCCACCTCAGAGTTAGGCATATCGTTGAGCCATTCCTAGTTTATCATGGCCCTATCAAGTTTGGACATGACTCGAGTCGCACCATGTTGCTTGTTGCTCCATGTTAAGAAACATCCTTTATATTGACAGTCAAAGAGTCCCGACTTCATTGCGCATTCAGCAAGGTCTATGAAATGTCCAGGTCTGATCGCCTCTCCTCCTATTCGTTCCTGGGAGTTTAAAATCGAGTTGAAATCTCCTAGGACGGACCATGGTAGAGTGTTGGTTGTTGAAAAAATTTCTAGCTCAGACCATAACTTCTTCCTGGGTGAATTGAAGTTACTCCCATACACAAAAGTTAAGATACAGGTAAAGCCATTTGGCCAAATTGCATTCAAGAAAATGGCCTGCTTTGACCTTGATACAACGCTGATGTTTACGGCTTGTGGGTCCCATAAGACCCAAATTCTCCCTCCCTGGACTAGGTAATTGTTGTCCACTGCGAGCCAATCTCGTATCAATTCCTTTTGGATCTTGTCTTTTTTTTTCATTGCTAACTTTTGTCTCGACCAAGTCTATAATACTGATTTTTTGTTTATGAATTAGCTTTCGAACTTCACTTTGTTTTAAGGGGTCATTAAGACCCCTAACATTCCAACAAGCTGACTTAATCATCGACACATGCAGCTTGTGAGTTTCCACCCCCACTAGGTTAGTATTAGTTGCTCCTGGTGTATTCTTGGGAGCTCTATTGGTATGCGTCCGTCTTGCTGATGGTTCAGTCTCCAGTACTTGCAGGACCTCAAAGGGGTTGCTTTTGCTTCTTAGATTGTGGATTCTAGGCTGATTCTGTGCCTGCTTAATGCTGCCTCTGTGGCTACTCACAGTCTCCAGTCCCCTAGTTGTAGCTCCTTGATTAGAATTAGAGACTGCCTCCTTGCGGCGGCCAGTTACATGGAGTGTGCTAGGAGCAATTAAGGCATATGCAGTCTGGCTAGATGGATCCGCCTGAATAGTAGGTGGAGTGTCCCTCGCTGTCTGGGTGCCTGCCGCTTGCACACTAGTTGCAATTTCTTGCCCATTGGTTGTCATAACCCCTTCTACTAGTTGCCCATTAGAGACTTGAGCTTGGGAGTCAGCAAGAGCTACTACAATCTGCATATCAGCATCTGGTACTGCAACCAGCATTCCAGAATTGGCTTCCACAATTTGTAGGTCAGTAGGATCTGCCACTTCTGGCTGGACAGTGAGCAAGTTTTCCTGGCCATCTGTTGGTACGTGGTGCACTACTGCAGTCAAGGTATCATGTTGTACATCAGTTAGTTCTTCATTGTTTGAGTGGTTTAGAGCATCATTTTGCTTCGCATGCTGAGCTTGGTGCAAGGGTTCGCTTGTCAGTCCAGTGGTGGTTGCCTTCATGTCATTCGCAGCTTGTCTACTAGTGTCCTTGCGTCTACTAGCAACCGTGGTCCATTCATCTGGTGAGCCGTTAGTGCTCTTCCTTCCCTGCTTCTGGTTTGGTCTCCAGTACTTCGCATTAGGCTTCATAGAAGCCGTCTGCTTGGGGCATTTAGTGGAGTTATGCCCAAAGCCCACACAATGTTTACATCTTTCTGGTCGCCAAGAGTATTCAACATCCACTATGGAGGATCGCCCATCATCAGAAACCACTCTGACCTCAGTTGGGAACTTGCTGCTTGAGGCCATCTCAACACACACCCTTGCAAAAGAGAGTCTAGTTCTCTGCTATGTGGCTTTGTCCAACATTAGAGGGACCCCGAGTGCGCTAGCAATGGCTTGCAGCCCTTCGGGACTCCAAAGAAATAGAGGAACTTTCCTCAAGTTAACCCAGATAGGAACTGAGTTGAGCACCTCTACATCATCTTCCATATAAGGTTGCCAAGGTCGGATTAAAAACAATCTACTCGCGATGTCGACAGGTCCCATTTCTAGAACCTGGATCCTGTCTGTCTCACTTAGGAATTTGAAAACAAATGCCTTATCACCATAGACAGACATCTCAAAACCATTTTTTAATCCCCAGATCCTTTTTAGTGAATCATTAACAAAGTTAAAGGATAGTCTCTTACCAACGAAGTTGCCAATAATATATTGTTCACATTCAGCAAGTCTTTTGTTATGCTCTGCAATCTTGATCTGCACCACGGCTTGGCCATCAACCATAGATGGAGGGATGTAGGATAACCTAGTCTTCCCTGGTTCTTGGCGGCTAGTAAACAGAGATGCCCAACTCACTGTTTTAGACTTGTTGGTAGTGATGACCTCAGGGCTTGCATGGTGGCCTCCCACAGGAGCCCCTGCATGCTCCTGGATTGCTCAGGGCGTGCATGGTGGCTAGCCGCAGGAACGTCTGCAATATGCTCCTGAACCAGATCTAGGAATATGTTCCTGGACTGCTCCAGGTTCAGGCGCAGATTCTGCATGGTCCCTCTTGATCACTGATGCAACTCCACGAGGGGCAATGGAGTTACGGGTATCTTGTGTAGGGTTTGACGTCATCCTTGTGGGATCAGATCAACAATCATCATGAGCATACGACTGCAAATCACGCCTAGCTCCCAAACCCTAGATCGCCTAGCTCTCAAACCCTAGATCTTTGTAGCTGTCTCACAATATCAACTTAGGTTGTTAAACCCAATTAAGAGTTGATCCTCCACAAAGCCAATATAGCCAAATAATCTATGCAAACCACTAAAATGTTGAGACTAAATTTAATCACTTTGCTCAATTGACATACAAATCACTTTGCTAAAATATGTTCTTTATACCATATTTACCCAATTGACATACAAATCACTTTTCCTCATCTCCCACATGCATTTCTTACAATTTTCATCATAAGACACTTCTCATAATCCCATCATGTTCATGTTTTTGCTCAAATTAGAAAGGCAGCGATTATTTAACACCACAGATTCCACTGTCCCACACCACTTGTCTAATTTTTTCTTTCCCACACCACTTATTTTCTGTCCCACACCACAACTTCTATTCCACAACACCCATAAAAGGCAAAGACTAATTGTTTCTCCCCTCCCACAATAGCAACAACATGGAAGGGGGTGATCGATTGTGAGGGACAGTGAGAGAAATCGACGATGGTGAAAGATAGAGGAGATGGGGTTGCGATGGTGGTTATGCACGGGCAAATATCAGAGTACATATTACACAAGGGAAACTTCCTCTTACGGATTACCCTCAGATTGGGAACTATCTCCCGCGTATCTAGGAACACGGGGCTTACATGGAACTTCCCTCCTACAACACGACTCCTAATTAGAGAAGGATCTCCATGAAGATCTCCTTCTCAAACTATGCCATTGATGGCTTGGTCGGACTAGGGCTCCTACACTATAAATAAGAAATGAGGTTGGTAAGCTAAGGTACGCTACAAATTTCCTATATACAACATTACACTTTCCTCAGATCCCTGTCTGACTTTAGCACCGGAGTGCCATCGGCCACCACAATAGTGGTCTGTGGCTCACGTGCATTCCATGTGCAGGTCAGCAGGACTAGGTCAAAGCAGGGAGCAAAAAATGACTGCGTTAGTTTGGCGCCGACTGTAGGGACGACAAAATTCCTAACCTTTCACTAGCATCATCTCCCTTCGAAATACGAAGAGATCGTGACCACTAGATCGTGCAACAATGGAGAACAAAGGGATATGTCAAACGCTACGACTAATACTATACCCCCGATATTCGCGGTGTTGGTTATGCATGGGCAACAGACACATATCCTCGTACCAGCAACAACGACAGACCCCAGGATTGACATGTTGTCATCTAAAATATAGCAGATCGCCAAAACAATGGAGGCTCTCGCTCGACAAAACCCTCCACCCGTTAATGGAGATCAGAAGCAACACATGCCTTTGTCTTCCGAGAACGATAGAGAGTCAGGCTTCTTCTAGTTCACACTGAACCAGAGGAGGTGGCGCAGTTAACGTGGAACCGACTGCTAGGGCAGAGAGGCTCAGCCCTCAGAACCCCTTCCGCTGAGGGGCACATGACCCAGATTTGCTATATCGTCTCTCAGTCCCACCTTTCGTAGACCGTATTATGAACGAGGCTCTTCTAAAGAAGTTCATACCTCCGAAGCTTGATTTCTATGATGGGACCACTGACCCATTTTACCACCTGCGCCATTACCAGCACGTGATGGCCCTCAAAGAAGGATTCAAATCGGTGATGTGCATTAGACAACACTAACGTGGTTCCACAGCCTCCCACCGAGGTCGATCGACTCCTTCAAAATGCTGGCGAAGGAGTTCCTGACGTGTTTCGTCGAAAGTCAGCATTTTCAAAAAGGCCCTCACTACATACTTTATCTGAAACAACTATCCGATGAGATGCTCAGAGAGTATGTCACACGCTTCAACAATGAGCTGTCACTCATTGTCGGTTGCAGCGACAACACAACCATGAAAACTTTCACTGTGGGCCTAAAGAAAAGGAAAACTCTACGAAAACCTCACCTTGGAACACTTTAGACATGACAGAGCATCTTAAGAGTGCCCAGAAGCACATTACCTTAAAGGAGTTGAGGACCGTTAAAAGGGAGACCAAGGTGAGAAGAACCCTCCACTCCTAACGACAAGAAGTAGGGAAAAACGTGAGGATGAATAAAGAAGCAAGAGGAAGCGTAGTGACAACATGTCAAACCCTGGCCAGGCCAGGATAGAGAAAACATCTAACTACGTTGGGTAAAATGTCGTGACACCCTTCAATTTCTAGCCTGTCAGACATACTAAACTCCATGAAAAATTGGGAAGATCTAAAATGGCCTCCAAAACAGCGCGGCGACCCCTCCAAGCTTGACAATAGCAAGTACTGCTCGTATCACAAGGAGGGCGACCATGATACCTACGACTGCAAAAGTTTGAGGTATGAGATTGAATACTAGATCCGTTAGGGCAAGCTAAAAGAATTTATGAACTCTGAAAAGCGACCAGAACGATCCAGAGACTGGGGGAAGTCAGTCAAAAAAATAGAGTAGGAGACTCCGGGTATAATCTATGTCCTTTATGGAGTCGAACCGAATGAAGGCCAATCGCACAGGTCCCGCAAACAGACTCTATTGAAGATGCATGCACAACCCGTGGAAGAGGACAAGTGCATTTTCTACTTGAGGTTCAAAGCCCCATTCCCACCTTGACCTTTACGGACAAAGACCTTGAAGGAGTTCGAGCATTGCACTAGTCATCTCGGTCTCCATTGCAAGGTGGGAGGTAAAAACAGTCCTAGTGGACACGGGGAGCTTGCTCAACGTCCCGTTCTACAACGCGTTCCGCAGTATGGACCTCAAGGAGGAGAACCTGATGTCTTCAAACTACCCTTTGATTGGATTCAAAGGAGAGAAATGCTTCCCGATTAGGAAGATAAGGTTAGCAGTAGTGGCAGGAGAGCCGCAACTGAGAAAGGTCTTGTTTGCGGACTTCATGGTGGTAGACGCACCGTCTACTTACAACCTTATCTTGGGAAGACCATGGCTCCACCAGATGGAAGCAGTAGTCTCCACCCTTCACTAGTGCGTTAAGTATACCGCTAACCACTTTGAAGGAACAATACATGGAGACCAACCTATGGCACGAGGCTGCCATTATGTCGCACTGAAACAAAATAGAATGTTCCAAGATCCAATCAGATCACACGGAGCAATCTGAGCTAGAACCAGGCCTAGTGACTGCATACGCATACTTCACTCACACGAGACCACAACAACGGTGACTCGCTACAGGGAAATGGGACAGTCAAGTGATACAGGAGCAATTTGCTTTTTAGCCCGACGGACAGAGAGGTCAAGGCAAACGAGAGTACAACCCCCCGACATTTCCTCGGCGCAGAAATTAACTCCCCTACGAAGTTTACTCTTCAATAGCCTTTGTGACATCAGCGAAGCTCAATAGTCTGCCAAAAGCACCAACGATCCACAAGAGCCATACAAATTCACTTCAAGGCCAAGATCAAGTCCTCTCCATCAACAATTAATCTATTTCAATTGTCTATTTCCCTTTCCATAGTCAATGTAGAGTTTTAGTTCTTAAAAACTTATGTGATTTGCAAACATTCAAGAAATAAAGAAAGAATTACGCAAACACACTCTATTGATTGCTGGAAAGATGTAACAACGGGCACCCTAAGGCTGATACAAAAGACTACATATTACAAACATCTGAATCCGATGCGACATGGAGTAAGGACTCACTTAGACGATCCAAATACTTAAGGAGATCAGAAGAAGACGAAGAAACCCTTCTCAAGATCGAGGACAAATTGGGAGAGGAGGATAAAAGCACATAGCGGTCGATTGCTCTGTCGAATCACCCCAGGAAAGCGACCCACCAACATTGATACAGACCTTATAACGGACGACTGACTTTGTCAAAAGGCGTCCTACGTCCTTGATGACTTCCTCAAAAGATTTTCGGCCTCCTGTAGGAAATAAAAGAAGGCTAATGAGGATGGATGCAAGTGACGAAGCAGTCAAGGTCTCACAGTGTTGTCAAGCGAGGACACTTTTCCCATGCGCGGTACTCAGGGTGACTGAGAGATACCACCCCCGGAAGCATCACATCCGCTAACACTTCGATCAGCCATAAGTTAGCAGCGGGAACCACATACACGCATGCACATCGGCACAAAGTAACATCAAAGCTCCTCCCTTGGGAGGAAGTGCGTACTCCTTCTTTGCAATATGAGAAGAAATTACGAGATCTCAGCAGATCAACTAAGTGCCCACCTAGAACAGAGCAAATGTCAGAACGTTCAAAGACTCCAATGATGGAGATCTCCCTTCAGCTTTTGGAAAATTCAAAGCATTTTCTTCAAGCAAGAACATTACAGGAGAAACGTTTTTCAGAAGATAATGCCTACAACGATTGAGGAACACCATTATATAGACATGATGGTTCACCAAACGGGCGCTTCAACATTAACTATCAACATTGAATACAGTATGGGAAACGAGGAGACGATGGTTCCCAAGGAAACTGCACGGTCCATGTTCGTCCAATTAATGGTGGTGCATGCAACCCTATCAATTGAGAGGGAGTAATCGATACTCAACCGTCTCACAGCCTATGTCGTACACGTGCTACCGCATGATCTACGTGTACACATAACGCAATTTGAACAACCCTAACTCTCCTTCTACGGGCCCATGGGCTCGGCCTACTATTCAAACAATATTCTATCACATGCCTGACACGAGCACTAGAAATCCTAGTCAAATATGACAAACATATCATACCTGCAGATCACTTGCCGATTTAAGGTAATTTTATCAAACACAATGCACGATGCTCGCTGACATAGGTTCGCACGCCCTCAAGCAGGCGGAACATCTCTCCAACTAGGTAAGCTTATTCAGCTGAGGCTGATGACGATGGCTTCTGGTTCATCTCGACACCTAGTCTGTCTTACACGGATCCCAATTATTTAGGAAGTGGGAGTCTAATCAGCGTTAACACACCTGATGACAACGACTCACCAGGGATCATTGCCCCCTTCGTGGTCAATGGTCACCGAACCTGATCAGGTAAGCCTAGCTGGTGACGACTGGCAATGAAAGCTTCTGATCAAAGCCTAGACCTGTAGCTAGCCCCCATTGCGCGGACGTAGATTATTTGGAAGGCAGGAGCCTAGTCAGTCCCAAACTGATTTCAACGGCTCACCGCAGGACCACTGCTTTTCAGCTTGGCCATTGAATTACCAACCCTGAGCTTGTAGCCCCCACTGCGCGGGTGTAGATGGTTTAGAAGGTGGGAACCTAGTCAGTCCCAAATTGATTTCGACGGCTTGCCACATGACCACTGCTTTTCAGCCCGGCCACCGAATTACCAACCCTGAACTTGTATCCCTCACTGCGTGGGTGTAGATGTTTAGAAAGTGGGAGCCTAATTAGTCCCGAACTGATTTCGATGGCTTGCCATAGGACCACTGCTCTTTAGCATGGCCACCGAAAACCCCCAAATTTGTAGCTTGATGCGCACAAGTAGATGATTTGGAAGGTGGGAGCCTAGTAGTCCACTCTGTTCGGACATAGATGGTTTGGAAGGTAGGGGCCCTAAGTAGCTCGCCACATGATCATGACTCCTTTTTGAAACAACGGTCGCAAAGATAAATCACAGCTCAGCCAGCATCCTCACGCTAAAATGGGCTGGCATTCTATTATTAGCAAAAGCAAGCTGACACATAAATCGTCAAGCCAACGCGCGGACATGTGCTACATGGATTGCCAACCAGAGCTCACGACACCTAACTCGCTACAATGCTCTAACGCGTACGCTCGGCTATCGTAACTCGGCTATGACAGCGGCTGCAGCCGACTAATCAGACAAGCGAGATAACCCCTAGCAGCTTACCTTAAGAACAAGATACAACCCGGGTAATGCAACCCACGGCTAAACTGTCCGCGACATGCCCACTGTCGGACATAACTTTGCAACATCGACTTTGAGTCACTCACAACGCAAACGATCAAGCTCTATGCCAAAGTAAGATGACAAGGCGAAATGGAAAATGCACAATAGGGACAACAAACACAAAACATGTACATAACGCATTCAAGATAAAACTGTTTTCATTAACAGACAGAGCAAAATGGGTACAAGTATACAAAGTTTACTCCTTATCAGGAGAAGGTAAAGAAACAAAATAGCTAAGCTTAACGAAGGAAGGAGCAGGGGTCGCGTCCATACGCGCCACGACCTGAGTATCAGGGTCCGAACCGACCTCTTCGTCCGACGATGCAAAGGCAATGGACAAGTCTACGTACGACATCTTCTTATATCGGCAAAGATCCCATTCCGGATGCTCTTCTTTCATCAGCGCTAGCAGCTCCAGCCTGCTGTGTACAATCCAGGGGAACTCGCACTTGCCTTGTTCTTGCAGAAGCTCTTCCTCTTGCGCCTTTGCGTTGGCAAGTTCACGCTCCAACAACTCCAACTTGCCAGTTAGCACATCAACTTGAGAATGCTTCGTACCTGAACTGCTTTTCACAGCATTGAGCTCATGCTTCTCTAATTCGAGCTGGTCTTCGACCTTCCTTGCCTCCTGAGCGTTGAACTTCACATTGGCCTCTAATTGCTGTTTCTGAGCAGCCCAGTCAGCCTCCTTCAAAACATTATCTTCAGCAAGAGACTAGAGTGCAGTACTCGCCTCAGCCGCAGCTTCCTGCATGACCTCCATGTCTCGGCAAGTCCAATCCAACTCCAGCTTGAGTTCATCCCTCGTAGACACTACCTCCACTAGATCACGCTCAAGGGCCTCTAGACGAGCCCTCTGAGTCACAGCAACCATGGCTGACTGTTCTAGCCTCTTTTCCTCAGCCAACTTCTCTAGCCGCTCAATTTCATAAAGCGTGTTAGAATACAACACTTGCATATGCGAGAAAACACGGTCCATGTTGTACACCCTCTCACGAACTGCCTCGACTTCTATCCCTGCGACGGCCATCTGGCTCAAGTGGGACATACCCAGTATAAGGTACCTTATACCCTTATCCCCACACCCTTCTATCGTATCCTCCTCGGGTTTTGGAGCATAATCCATCAACCAACTATGATGCATACTTATATGCTTCCTCGAAGCATATTCCACGTCAACCTCCCAGTGCCAGACCTGGGTGCTCATCTTTACTAAGTCCAGTGTGAACATGCTTATCCGTGCATCCGAAAAAATTTCTCCCGGATAAGGAATTACACTAGCACCACCCTTCGCAATCGCCATTGTTCTCAGGCTCTCCTTCGCAGCTTTTCCCTTGTCACGAAAAATTGACCCTTTAGTGCGAGACGACTTAATAGGATTATGAGGAAGGGGAGGAAGCGTGTTATCCAAAGGACCCTCCAACACCTCGAGCTGTGGCCTGGAACGATATGGTGAACAATGCGGACTACAAGAAACTTGGCCTGTGCCACCACGACCACTATTAGACAACGCACCAACGAGACGATCAGGCTTGAAAACCTCATGTGGATTTTCACGAGAACCTTCTATCAGAACAATCCCGTGTGAATCGGCACCGGCAGAAGCCGCCATTGCAACCCTCATCAATCGCTCACTCAAAGTTTCTGCCTGTGCAACACTGAGATTCAACATATCTTCAACCCCTGCAAATTGCAGGTAGTCTTTCTCCCAGCCAGATACATCAGCCTCCGCCCTGACGGGCCGATTAGACTCACGCTCTTCATTCACTGGAACGCGTTGTGTTGAAGACAACCCAATTTTGATGCGGAACCTCTTCAAACTCACGAAGGAGGCATGTGTCTGAGACGACTCCTCCACGTCAGATAAAACATGAGCTTTGGACCCAACGACATTCCTCTTCTTAGAAGGGGCCCCATCTTCAAGCTTAACTCGAGATGTTCGGTAAAGAGTGGGGGCCACGTGCTAGTTGTCCCACAACCCATTGCGAATGAAGTTGGGAACGCTTATAACATCCACCACGTTCTTCATTGACAAGCCACAAAACGTCTCCATAGTGTTTTACTCCTCTAAGGTAAGAGGAGTAGTAGGAAACCGTCCTACGAAGAAATGCGAGCAACGATTAGCATGCCATCAAGTGCAACTAAACCAGAAGAAAAAGTTGTACTTACGGAGTGGTCTGAAATTCCGCTTGAGCGGACAATCTCTGAACTAGAAGTACTTTGATTCCATGGGGGCTAAGAAGTATACTTTTGCCAGAACTGAATTCATTTGACAGATTTGTGAAGCAAACCGGCGTCTTGATCTTACATACAACATTACTCTTCAACCGAGGAGAAGTCAGCAACTGGATCACTCGTGGAGTCACGCAGACGCCAACTTCCTTCGCCCTAATCAGAATGAGAAGGATGATCCTTTATCCATTAGGCCCCAACTGGGCCGGACGAATCCCAAGGAAGTCCAAGAATTCCCAAATCACATCTAGAACGGGAAAGCGTACTCCGGTTTGAAGCATCCCCCGATGCAAGCAGATGAGCACCGCTGATGGCGACATTGGCGTCTTGTTGCCCTTCAGAACAGACAACGACAAGTCCTTAGGGACCCCAAACTTCGTATGGATTTCAGCAAGGCCGGGTTCAGAAAGCAACCTGTCTTCGAAAAACTCAAGGCCCCTAGCCAAGGTTGCGTCATCAAAAAGGTTTTGTTGAGCCATGAGGAAGACAAACAATTTTTTAATCAAAAGATGAACATAGCAATATCTTCAAAAGCAAAGAAAATAGAAGGGTCAGACTTCGCACAACGGATGACCTAAATAGGGATTAGGTTTTCGCCTCTTTTCCACTGAACCGACGCACGTTCAATAAATGCAGCACATGGCTCAAGTAGCAATTCAGACTCAATCATCATGAACGGTGTATCTTTTCAAGAGATGACTTCGCGAACTGATGTGACGACCCACTAACTCGGGAGGAGTAGCTGATGATACACCAAAACGGTCACATCCCTGAGCCATACACGTGTCATGATGATCTCGAGGAACTACAGGCCCCAGCGTCAGCCCAATACAGACTGCTAAATGGACCCGAACTCTTACAACTTTCTAAGCCCATGTATCTCATAACTATCTTTAATACCCGTAAGCCATACTAAGGCAAATATCTCGAGGATCAACTTTGGACAAGCACCTACATCAGCTCTCTGCTTCCAACTAGGAAGGAAATACCAGAGTACATATCACACAGGGAAACTTTCTCTTATAGATTACCCTCAGATTGGGAACTATCTCCCGCCTATCTAGGAGAACAAGGCTAACACAAAACTTCCTTCCTACAACATGACTCCTAATTAGAGAAGGATCTCCACGAAGATCTTCTCATACTACGCCATCGATGGCTTGGTCGGACCAGGACTTCTATACTATAAATAAGACATGAGGTTGGTAAGCTAAGGTACGCTACAAATTCCCCTTTTACAACATTACACATTCCTCGGATCTCTGTCTGACTTTAGCATCGGAGTGCCATCGGCCACCACAACGGTGGTCTGTGGCTCACGTGCGTTACTTGTTCAGGTCAGCAGGACTTGGTCAAAACAGGGAGTAAAAAATGATTGCACCAAATAACTTTATATAGTTAACTTAGAAACCTACTAAAACAATGAAATTTACTTTCTCAAACCATCTATAACATAATAGAAACTTTTTAAACCTATTAGGACTAGAATTTGACACTCCTAAAGACCAATAATAATATCCTAAATAATTAATAAAAAGGAAAATAAAAAAAAGAAACTTTGAAATATTAGAAAGTACATGACCATTTCGTATACTACGTCATTATCCTATTCTTTGACATAACTCACCCTCGAGTTATGCATCGGAATAACAAGAGTATCATTGTGATGAGATGTGAGAGATAAAACACTTCGGTCTTTCCAACGACGCTTGCAATTTATTTTACTTTCTTCTTTGATGACCTTTAAAAAATCTCTAGAACTTGTGAAAACTTGTCTTTGAAAATTGCCAATTGAAAATTAATACTTTAAATTTACAAGTTACCAAACACATTGATAAACTTTTCATAATATCTTGCAAATGGATCCTCATATTTGTTTAATCTACTATGATCATACTCATCTTCGAGTTTTGCTCAACATGAGCGTGGATGTTATCCTCTTATTTTTTTTAAAAGAGGCAAATGAGTAAAAAGGAAAATAGTAGAGGATAAGTGCATAAAACAATTGTTGGTGGTTTAGTTTTAGGATTTTTAGGTAAAGTTGATATTTTGGTTAGGTTGTGGAAGGATATCATTGAGATGAGTAGGGTGCCAGAGATGTTTTAGTTTGACTGAATCTGGTTCTGGAGGCGTTGCTTTAATTTGGTTACTTTCAGGAAGGTTGTCTAGGGTTTGGAGAGGTTGAGGTGTGTAATTGGTTTGGGTTGGTTCTAATAAGGGTATCATCATTTTGGTTATAGTGGAAGTAGTTGTAGGGACTGGTTTGGTGGGAGGTGGTGGAATTTGAGAGACCGCCAGGGCAAGAGTCTTCAAGTCAACAAAAAGAGTCTTGAAGTCAATAACAAGTGCATTAAATTTTTGGTCAAAAAATAACCTGAAAGCTTCAAATTCCTTTTATGTCATGTAATCTCCAAGAGATTACAAATTCCCTTTCTGTCATCAATTCCATTACTCATTATTGTTGCAAAATCTTGAACCCGCTCTGATACCAATTGAAAAATGAGAAAAAATAATGAAAATGTTATTTGTTAATTAGGGCAAAAACAATAATGGTTAAGCTTGTAAAACCATAAGTTGAATGGAGTGTTATTATAAAAATGCATTGACTCAATTATAAAGTCATGCATGTTGGGTTGTTAAATCTGTCCCCATTCTGCTAGTGATCGTGAATCCTTGCATCTGCCCTAATTAATCGATTATTTTTTTTGTAAAAACCATCCCTGCCCCATCAAGAATGACGAATATCTGCCCAGCCTGATTAACCGCCGCCTCTCTACAAAATCCCTCAAACCCAAGAAATAACACTTATTATTTGAATCTAGGGTTCTTAACTGCAAAACTTTATTCTCCAAAACATACTGTGAAATAGTGGATTGCATGATTTCTAAACTATTTGAAACAACACAAAATTTGGGAGCATGAGAATCGGTTTCAAATTGGTGGAATGGGTTTGATTCTCGTCATCAATTGAAATGGAATTTGAAAAAGAAAAAAAAACTCAAACACATCATGATTTTGGTAATTTTTTTAGTAATTAAAATCCTGAGATTGTTGTTTTGTTAATTGGAAACATATAATAGGACAACAACTTGACATAAGATATCAATTTGATCTCCAACAGCAGATGAAACAAGGTTTATCAAAAGAAAAGGACGAACAAAAAGGATGAGACGCTCGAACCTTCGTTGCGCTGTTGTTATTCATCTCTCGTTGTTGTTGTTGTTGGTACCTATTCATCTACACTATTGCGACACAACATTGAAAGGAATCTAAATGGGTAGTAGAAAAATCAAGGTAGGAAAGCAAGAGAGAGGGAACATGTGGAGGCAGAAGAGAACGATGAAAAAATGTATAGGGGAAGAAAAAATGGGAGTTTTGTGTTTTAGGGTTTTGGAGGCTTTTTTTTTTGGGGGGGGGGGGGGGGGGAATGGATTATATGGGGTATATTCATTCAAATTGAAGGTAAGAGATTGTTAAATTCAGTGGGTGTTTCTCGAGCTTGATTTTTTCAACCAATGGACTACACAATTAGTCTCTTTCTCAACCAATGGACGACCCAATTAGTAACAACTATATATAAACGGATATTCGCTTGGCGGATATGGCATTATCTGTATCTGCCCCGAATCCGTGATCGTAAAACTTCCATCCCCAAATTCGCTCGAAATTTGTTAAGTTAAACCCAAATCTACTTCATTTGAAGTGGGGTGGGGCGGGTATCCAGGTAAATGAATTTTTCTGCCATCCATAAATTGGACCATTCAAATAAGACCATGAAGACTAAACCAAAGGTGATAATGCAAGAAGATGAAATCAAGTGATGCACCAATCATACTCAAAGTCAACCAAAGACGAAGTCAATTCAAGATACCAAAGTCAAAGATATGAAGACCAATCAAACAATGTTAAATACAAGAAGACAAAGATGGTTGAAGTCCAAGAAGGTGGACCATGCCAAGTGGCATTTGAAGACAATGTAAAAGTAGCTTAGGATTAGTACCAAAAGTTATTTGGAGGTAAAACTGTGTGGGAATCAATATTCAAAGTTTGAATTTGGGTCATCCATTGACATGATAATGGATATTATCTTAAGGGAGTATTTTCACTTCAGACATGCCCATGTGCTTAAAGAAAATGTCCATGCCAAGTACAATGATCTTTGACCAAGAGAAAACTTTTGTTTTAAAAAGCTGTTTAGGCATAGCAAAGTCGACTTAACCTCTGAAAATGTCATTGTAAGCAGAAGATCATGCTGATAAAGAAAAATGACGTTCTGAATCTAGACATTCTGAAAAGCAGACTGAAGATAGTCAAGTCGACTTCACCCCTCTAGAACTAGTTTATAAATAGCTTTATCCTCATTTGCCTTCATAAACTTTGAGAGTTCAGGAGAAACTTGTTTGAGCTATTCAAGAGCAGCAGATCCAACAAGATCTAGCAAGAAGAAGAGCAAGTTTATCCTCATTGTTCAAGAAGAAATCTCTTCATCTCTCCATATCATCTTTGAATGAACTTCAAAATAAAAATGAGAGATCTAGGGCTCAAGTTGATAACTTAACCTACACCAAACAACTTCTTTGTTTGATATTTAGAGGCCCTAGATAAAAACCTTCACTTTTCACCCAAAGCCTTCATATATATTTGTGAGGAAGAACTTCACTTAGTAGAGAACATAACTTAAACTTTGTCCCATCCATCTATTTAAGAGAATGAGAAACCTCTTTGAGTGTTAGCTTGCAAAAGTGTTCGTAAGACTTGCGGAACAATGCACTTGGTTTGTGTTGGCAAGTCTCATTGAAACGACAATTTGACTTTGCGAGGTTGTAGAACGTTATATAAGAGTATAGTAACTACACCACAAATCCTCATTTATAGCATGTCAAAATCGTTATAACTAGATATGATAGTGTTATGGAAAACACTGTATCAGCTGATGCTATTAAAAGTCTTGCTCTATGATGGCGTTATTAAAACGCTAAAAAAAGTGTTCTTTTAAGCATTTTTGAAACGCTTTCATAGCGCCAACTTCACCTCCCTTTATGCCCATTTCTTTTTCTATTGTATGTTGGTATCATTTGCAATGTTCTACCTACTAGTAAAAGTACAATAGTGAATAGAATCCAACCATGTATGAAAATCTCATTTCTTCTTAATCATACCAGTTCAATACATGGTAGAAACATAAATCACCATAAGTAACATACATAAGTGAATTACTTTTCTAATAATGTTTTTTTTCCATAAGTCTCATTGGTCCTTATATATAATAATATTTTGCCTAACAGTAACATACATAAATGAATTACTTTTCTAATTCATCCTAGTTTTATCCAAAATCCATTAGTTCAATGTCTCAAATGTGCAAAAATTCCAACCACTGCATAATGTAAGAAACTAACATTTCCTTGTAAATAATGGGAAATGATAGTGATGCAGTCATTTTCCACACCCTATTTTGACCTTGACCTGCAAACTTGCTGACCTGCACAAGGAACGCACGTGAGCCATGGACTACCGTTGTGGTGGCCGATGATACTCCGATGCTAAAGTTAGACAGGGATTCGAGGAAGGTGTAATGCTGTAAACAGGGAATTTGTAGTGTACCTTAGCTTACCAACCTCATGTCTTATTTATAGTGCAAGAGTCCTGGTTCGACCAGGCCATCGATGGTGTAGTTTAGGGAAGAAGATCTGCATGGAAATCCTTCTATAATTAGGAGTGGTGTTGTGGAGGGAAATTTCTTGGTTAGACATGTACTCCTAGATACACGAGAGATAGTTCCCATTTCGAGAAAGGTCTATAGGTAGAAGTCTCCTTATGTGACATATACTTTGGAATCCGCTTCATGCTTGGAAGCAAATAGATGTTGTAGTTGCCTGTTCGAAGCTGATCCTTGAGATACTTGCCTTTAGTAGGGCTTACGGGTATTGAGGATAGCTGTGAGTCACATGGGCCTAGTAGGTTGTAAGAATTTAGGTTCGTTCGGCGAACTGCATTGGGCGGGTTTATAACTGCTTGGGCCGGATCAGTGTTGGGCTGAGCTGGGGCTTCTCTTTTATCGAGATCATCATGAAACGTGTACGACATATTGCTAGGACCATTTTGGTGTATCATCAGCTACTCCCCCTGAGTTATTAGTCCATCACATAGGTTCGCTAAGTCATTTCTTGAAAAGATACGTTGCCCAAGATGATTGAGTCTGAACCGTTGCTTGAGCCGCACACTTTATTAATTGAACGTGCGTCGGTTCGGCGGAGAAGAGGCGAGAATCCTATCCCTATTTAGATCATCCTTTGTGTGGAGACTAACTCTTTCATTTTCTTGTTTTTAGAGATATTGCTTTGTTCATTTTTTTATTAGAAAGATTGTTCATTTTTTCATGGCTCAACAAAACCTTTTTGATGATGCAACTTTTGCCAAGGGCCTTGAGTTTTCGAAGACGGGTTGCTTTCTGAATCAAGCCTTGCTAAAACCCGTACGAAGTTCAAGATTCCTGAGGACCTACCATTATATGCTATGAAGGATGACCAGTCGCCAATGTTGCCACCAGCAGGGTTCATCTGCCTGCATCGTGTGATGCTCCAAACCGGAGTTTGTTTTCCCATTTTGGATGTGATTTGGGACTTCTTTGGAATTTCTCCGGCCCAGCTGGGGCCTAATGGATACAAGATCATTTTTTTCATTCTGATTAGGGCGAAGGAAGCTGGCGTCCGCATGATTCCACGAGTGATCCATTTACTGACTTCTCCTCGGTTGAAGAATAATGTTGACTGTAAAATGATGTCGTCGGCTTGCTTTGCGAATCTGCTTGATGACTTCAAGCTTTGGCAGAAGTATTGCTTCTTGGCCCCTGCGGATTCAAAGTACTTCCAGTTCAAGGGTTGTTCGCTCGAGCGAGAGTTCAAGCCACTTCGTAAGTACAACTTTTTCTTCCAATTTCGTTGTGCTTGATTGTATGCTAAACATTGCTTATGCTTTTTCACAGGACGGTTTCTCACTACTCTTCTTACCCTAGAGGAGCAAAACACTATGGAGACATTTTACGGCTTGTCAACGCATAATGTGGTGGACGTCATATGTGTCGCCAATTTTATTCGTAGTAGGCTGTGGGACAACTGGCATTTGGCCCCCACTCATTACTGATCATCGTGAGTTAAGACTGAAGGTGGGGCCCCTTCTAGGAAAAGGAAGGTCGTCGGAGCCAAGGCTCATGCCTTGTCTGACATGGAGGAGCCGTCTGAGATGTTTGCCTCCTTTGTGAGCTCAAAAAAGTCTTGCGTTAGGACTGGGTCATCTTCAAAATAGTCTGCTCCAAAAAGTGAAGAACGTGAGTCTGATCGGCTCGTCAGGGCGGAGGCCGATGTATCTGGCTGGGAGAAGGACCACATGCAGTTAACATGGGTTGAAGATATATCGAATCTTAATGTCTCACAGGCGAAAGCTCTGAGTGAGCAGTTGATGCTAGTTGCAATGGCAGCTTCTGCTAGTACCGACCAGCCTGGGACCGTTTCGAAAGAAAGCTCTTGTGAGGATCCACCTGAGGTTTTGGAAGTCGATCGTCCCATTGGTGTGCGGACCAGTAGTGGCCGTGGTGACACATGCCAATTTCTCACAATCCGCAGTTCCCCGTCTTGCTCCAAGCCGCATCTCAAGGTGTTGGAGGGTCCGTTGGACAATTTGCTTCCTCTTTTTCCTCTGGATCTTGCTGATCCGTCTCACACTAAGGGGTTGGCTACCAGAGACAAAGGAAATGCTCCGAAATAAGGTTTGGGAGTAGTGGCGACTACAAGGGGTGGCGCTAGCATGATCCTTCATCCAAGAGAGCTTCATCCGGATGCACGGATAAGTCTGTTTGCACCAAACTTAGTAAAGATGAGCACTCAGGTCTGGCACCGAAAGGTTGATGTGGACTATGCTTTGAAGAAGCATATAAGCAGGCGTCATAGCTGGCTGATGGACCATGCTCCAAAACTCGAGGAGGATACACTAGAAGAGCGCATGGATAAGGGGTTAAAGTACCTTATGCTGGGAATGTTTCACTTGAGCCTAGTGGTCGTTGCTGGGACAAAAGTTGAGGCGGCTCGTGAGAAGATGTCCACCATAGAGCGTGTGTTCTCACACATGCAAATTCTGTATTCTGATGCGCTTTATGAGATTGAGCTGCAGAGGAAGTAGGATGAGGAGAGGAGGCTGGAATGATCGTCCGTTGATGTTATAGCTCAAAGGGTTCGTATGGACGCCCTTGAGTCTGACCTAGCAAAGGCGAGGGCCGTGAGAAACATATTTCAGCAAGAATTGGATATGGCCAGCTGTGATTTGAAGGTTGCGCGGGATGCTACGACTGAGGCGCGTTCAGAGCTGCGCTCCCTTGCGGAGGAAAATGCCTTGAAGGAGGCCGATTGGGCTGTTCAGAAACAACAATTGGAGTCTGATGTGGAGTTCAATGCTCGGGAGGTAAGGAAGGCCGAAGACCAGCTCGAATTGGATAAACCTGAGCTTAGTGCTGCAAAGAGCAGTTTGACTACAGATCAATCTCAGGTTGATGCGCTGATAGGCAAGCTCGAGCTGCTGGAGCGTGAAATTGCTAACGCGAAGGTGTGCAAGAAAGAGCTCTTCCAGGAACAAGGCAAGTGTGAATTTCGCTGGGTTGTACATTGTAGATTGGAGCTACTGACGCCGATGAAGGAGGAACATCAATAATGGAACCTTGATCGCTATAAGATGTTGTATGTAGACTTGTCAGTGGCCTTTGCATCGTCAGATGAAGAGGGTGATATGGACCAGGATGCTCAGATTGCGACGCATACGGGCGCAACTCCTAATTCCTCTTCTCTCAAGCTTAGCTCTTCTGTTTTTGTACCCCCTCCTGATAAGAGGTGAACTTTGTACACTTGCACCTTTTTTTGTTTCAACTGTTTAATGAAAACAAGTTTACGCTGAATACGCTCTGTATCCGTTTTGTACTTGCTATCCCTATTGTGTATTTTTCATTTTGCCTTGTCGTTTTACTTTGGCATACACTGGTTGGATCAATAGGAAGTCGAGTGGTCTATCTGCTGTTGAGAGTTTGACCATTTGCGTTGCAAGTAACTCAGAGTCACTGTTGCGTAGTCGCGTCCAATAGTGGGCATTCTGCAAATGGTTGAGGAGTGGGCTGCGCTGCCCAACTGTGGCCCATTCTCAAGGTAAGCTGCTGAGGGCTTGTTTAATTTATTCGACAGTCGATCGCAGTTACTGGCATTAGTGAACTATGGTAGTCGAGCACACGCGTTGTAATTGAAGCGCTTGTTCCGAGTCAAGTTTCATAAGTTCGGGCTGGCATTCCATGTAGTACTCGTTTGCGCGTTGGGGGACGATTTGTGGTCATGAGTGTCCTTTGCTGGTAGTAGAATGCCAGCCTGTGTGAGCATGAAGATGTCGTTTGAGCTGTGAGCGTGAAGACATTGTTCAAGCTGTGAGTGTGAAGATGTTATTTGAGTAGTGAGCATGAAAACACTATTTGAGCCGTGAGCGTGAAGACGCAGTTTGAGCAGTGAGCATGAAAACATTGTTTGAGCTCTGAGCGTGAAGACATTGTTTGAGTTGTGATTAATCTTTGAGCGGTCGCGTGGCGAGCCATCTAGGGCTCTCACCTTCCGTACCATCTATGTCCAAGCATGGTGGACTACAGGTTCAAAGAGTGAGGATTCGGCGATCATGGTCTGTTAAAGAGCAAGGATCCCGTGGCGAGGCGTCGACATCAGTTTGGGACTGATTAGCCTCCCACATTTCCAACCATTTACATTCGTACGTAGCAGGCTACAAGTTTGAGATGAGGGGGTTCGGCGACCAAGTTGAAAAATAGTGGTCCCGTGGCAAGACGTTGAAATCAGTTCGGGACTAACTAGACTCCCACCTTTCAAATTATCTACACCCGTGCGCATTGAGCAACAAATTTGGGAGTTTTCAGTGACCATGGTCTGTAGAAGAGCAGTGGTTCCGTGGCAAGCCGTCGAAATCTGTTCGGGACTGACTAGGCTCCCACTTTCTAAACCATTTACGCCCATGCAATAGGGGCTACAAGTTCAGGGTTGGTAATTTAGCGACCATGGTCTGTAAAAGAACAATGGTCCTGTGGTGAGCCATCGGAATCAGTTTGGGACTGACTAGGCTCCCACCTTCCAGACCATCTACACCGCACAGTGGGGGCTACAAGTCTGGGCTTTGATCAGAAGCTGTCGTCACCAGCTAGACTTACTTGATCGGGTTCGGCGACCATTGTTCGAAAGGGGGCAAGAGTCCCTAGCGAGTCATTATCATCAGGCGTGAAAGCGCTGATTGGACTCCCACTTCCTAAACCATCGACATCCGCACTGGGCGGATTAAGTGTCGGGGTGAACCAGAAGTTATTGTCGTCAGCCAAAGCTGACTAAGCTTGCCTGGTAGGTAGGGGTTTCGCCGACTGCAGGCATGCGAGCCTGTGTCCGCGAGCGGAGTGCACTGTGTGGATGAGTTATGAAGAAGTACCTTGGATCATCTGGCAGTATGCAGGTGTGTTCCACGAGTCAGGAATGACAAGAGATTCTCATGCTCGTGTCAGGCACGTGGTAGAGTATTGTTTTAAGAGTGGACCGAGACCATGGGCCCGTAGAGTGAGAACTAGGGTTCTCTGTATGTGAGATGCTATGTGTATCACGTATATTGCATAATAGCATGTGTACGGCGTGGATTGTGAGACGTTTGAGTATCAATTACTCCCCTTCAATTAATGGGATTGGATGCAGCCCCGTTGATTGGACGAATGTGGACTTGCTCAATATCCTTGAGAACCGTAGTCTCCTCGCTTCCCATAAGTTATTCAATGCTAATAGTTAATGATGAGGTGCCTGTTTGGTGAACTATTATGTCTATATAATGGTGTTTCCCCATCGTTGTAGGCACTATCTTTTACAGAGCGTATCTCTTGTAATGTTCTCATTTGAAGAGGATGCTTTAGGTTTTCCAAAGGCTGAAGGGAGATCTCCATCATTGGAGTCTTCAAATATTCTGACATTTGGAGCAATCGGGCACGATGAGAATCGTTGTTATGTGCGGTCACATGTTCTGGGTGAGCAGATAGTTGTTTCGTTGAGATTTCGTGATTTCTTCTCATATTGCGAAGAAGAAGTACACACTCATTCCCAAGGGATGAGTCTGTCGCTTATTCAAACTTGTGCTTCGGTGTTCCCTTGTGATGCTATGCATGCATGTATGCGGTTCGTACTTCTAGCTTAGGGTTGATCATAGTGTTGGCAGATGTGCTATGCTTCCAAAGGTGGTATCTCTCAGTCACCCAGTGTACTGCACATGGGAAAAATGTCCTCGCATGGTAGCATTGTGAAACCTTGAGCGCTTCGTTGCTTGTGACCATCCTCATCTACCTTCTTCTACCTCCTTCGTGAGACCAAAAGCTGTTTGAAGAAGTTTGCAACTCGTTGCAAGGTCTGTGTTGTCGTTGTTGGGTCGCTGTTATGTACTCTCAGTTTCTCTCGCGCCATTGTCTTTGATCTTGGGAAGGAGCCGAGTGAATTTTACCGAAACGGTTCGTTTACTATTTTTGACGTCGAACTGCTTAAATGACTCTTTATGTCATATCAGATTCAAATGCTTGTAGTATGTAGTCTTTTGTATCTGCCTCAGAGCGCCCGTTGTTACATCTTTCTAGTAATCAATAGAGTGTGTTTATGTAATTCTTTCTTTATTTCTCAAATGATTGCAAACCACATAAGTTTCTAAAAATAAAACTCTACATTGACTATGGAAAGGGAAATTAACAACTGAAATAGACTAATTGTTGGCGGAGAGAAGTCGACCCAGTTCTGAAGTGAATTTGCATGGCCCTTGTTGGATCGTTGATACTTCCAGTGGACTATTGAGCCTCGCTGATGTCAGTGAGGCTACAGAAGAGTAAACCTCGTGTGGGAGTTAATCTCCACGTTGACGAAATGTCGGGGGGTTGTACTCCCTTTTGTATCGACCTCTCCCTTATGTTGGGATCTTGTGCGAGTGGAGTTGTGCGTCAACAGTTGCAGGATCTGACTCCATTTCAGGTTGCGCTGTAGGATCCGGTTGGACTTGGGAACATCCATTTGTTTTAATGCGGCATAATGGCAGCCTCGTGCCACAGGCCGGTCTCCATGTATCATTCCTTCAGAGTGGTTAGCAGTGTACTTAACGCACTAGTGAAGGGTGGAGACTACTACCTCCATTTGGTGGAGCCATGGTCTTCCCAAGATGAGATTGTAGGTAGACAGCGCGTCTACTACCATGAAGTCCATAAACAAGACCTTTCTGAGTTGTGGCTCTTCTGCCACTACTGCTAACCTTATCTTTCGGACCGGGAAGCATTTTTCTTCGCTGAATCCGATCAGCGGGTAGTCTGAGGACGTCAGGTTCTCCTCTTTGAGGTCCATACTTCGGAACGCGTTGTAAAATAGGACGTTGAGTGAGCTCCCTGTGTCTACTAGGGCTCTTTTTACTTCCCAATTTGCAATGGAGACCGAGATGACTAGGGCATCATTGTGCGGTGCTTGGACTCATTCAAGGTCTTTGTCTGTAAGCGTTAAGGTGGGAATGGGGCTTTGCACCCTTGAGTAGCAAACACGTCTGTCCTCTTCCGCGAATTGTGTCTGCATCTCCTGTAGAGTCTGCTTGAGGGACCTGTTCTACTAGTCTTCATCGGGTCCAACCCATGAAGGACATAGATTATGCCCGAAGTCCCTTCTCTATTTCCTTGACTGACTCTCCCCGGTCCTTGGATCGTTCTGGACGCTTCTTAGAGCTCAGGAATGTTTTCATCTTGCCCCTGCGGATCCAACATTCAATCTCATACCTTAGACTCTAGCAGTCGTTGGTATCATGGCCACCCTTCTTGTGGTACGAGTAGTACTTGCTGTTGTCGCGCTTGGAGGGGTATCCGCGCTACTTTACGTGCCACTTCAGATCTTCCCAGTTAGTCATGGAATTCAGGACGTTCGACAGGCTAGAATTGAGGGGGTCACGACTCTGAATCCAACGTAATTGGATGTTTTTTCTGGCCTGGGCCGGCCAGGGTCTGACCTGTTGTCATTGCGCTTTCGCTTGCCTCTTTCTTCATCTTCACGCCTTCTTCTCGCCTTTCTGTCTTTAGGAACAGAGGGTCTCTTATCTCCCTCTATTTCCCTTTTCACAGTTCTCAACTTCTCTAAGGTGATGTACCTCTGGGCATTTTTGAGGAGCTCCATCATATCCAAAGGGGGTTCCAGGGCGAGACTTTCATAAAGCTTTCCTTCTTTCAGACCCACGGTAAAAGCCGTCACGGTTGTGTCATCCCTGCAGCCGTCGATGAGTGTCAGCTTGTCGTTGAAGCGTGTGACATACTCTCTGAGTGTCTCGTTAGATATTTGTTTGTGAGAGAGTATGTAGTGTGGACCTTTCTTGAAACACTGACTTTTTACAAAACGTGTCAGAAACTCCAGCTTCGTCAGTGCCTTGAATGAATTGATTGACTTCAGCGGCAGGCTGTGGAACCATGTTAATGCTAATTTTTTCAGGCTAGTGGGGAAGGTTTTGCACATGACCGACTCAGATACTTCTTTGATTGCCATTACATTCTGGTAATGGCGTAGGTGGTCGAACGGGTTGGTGGTCCCGTCGTAGAAGTTGAGCTTTGGAGGTGTGAACTTCTTTGGAAGGGCTTCGTTCATGATACGGTCCATGAATGGCGAAACAAAGAGACGGTACAACACGTCCGGATCGCGCGTCCTTCTTCGGAGGGGGTTCTGTGGGCCGAGTCTTTCTGCCTAGAGAGTTGGTTCCGCATTAGTTGCGCAACCTCCTTTGGTCAAATGTGAACTAGCATGGGCTTGACTCTCCAGTGCTTGCTCTCTGTTGTCTTTCGGAGATGGTGGCCTATGTTGCTCTTGATCTCCATTGGCGGGTAGGGGGTTTTGCTGTATGAAAGCCTCCACGGCTTTGGCAATTTGCTATATTTGAGAAGACAACAAATCTATCCCGGGGTCTGTCATCGTCGTGGCTGGCGCGGGGGTGTGAGTCTGTGGCTCGTGTGCCACCGGCATCGTTGAGAGCGGTGGTATAGCGCCAGTCGGGGTGTTTGACGTGTCCCCTTGTTTTCCATTATTGCGTGATCGGGTGGTCACCATCTCTTTGTAGCCTGAGGAGAGATGATGCTAGTAAAAGGTTAGGAACTTTGTCATCCCCACGGACGATGCCAAACTAATGCAGTCATTTTTCGTTTCCTGCTTTGACCTTGACCTGCACAAGGAACACACGTGAGCCACGGACCACTGTTGTAGTGGCTGATGGCACTTCGATGCTAAAGTCAGACATGGATCTGAGGAAGGTGTAATGTTGTAAACAGGGAATTTGTAGCATACCTTAGCTTACCAACCGAATGTCTTATTTATAGTGCAGGAGTCCTAGTTCGACCAAGCCATCGATGGCGTAGTTTAGGGAAGAAGATCTACGTGGAGATTCTTCTGTATTTAGAAGTTGTGTTGTGGAGGGAAGTTTCCTTGTTAGCCATGCGCTCCTAGATATGTGGAAAATAATTCCCATTTCGAGAGTGGTCCATAGGTAGAAGTCTCCTTCTGTGACATATACTCTGGATTCTGCTTCCTGGTTGGAAGCAAATAGTTGTTGTAGTTGCCTGTCCAAAGCTGATCCTCGAGATAATTTCCTTTAGTAGGGCTTACGGGTATTGAGGATAGCTATGAGATACATGGACCTAGCAGGCTGCTAGAATTTGGGTATGTTTGGCGAATTGCATTGGGCAGGTTTAGAACCACTTGAGCCGGATCAGTGTTGGGCAGACGCTAGGGCCTCTCTTTTCTCGAGATCATCATGACACGTGTACGGCGTATAGCTGAGATCGTTTTGGTGTATCATCAGATAGTAATGCTAGAATCATAATCACGTCTTTTAAGATGGGCAAAAAGTTCCAATCTTTAACTAAATAAGCCAAGATTTATTTCCTTTAAATAAATAAAAAAGAACAAAGAGCCAAAAACTAAAATTTAAAAGTTGGTTGAATGTATAAAAGCTTACATAGCCAGGAAGCTATTAATTATGGCCTAACAACTTTGTCGGGGAGCCATGCTACTCTACTTCCAATTGCTTCTTTAATAGAACTCATTTTAGAAGTGCAAAGATCTACTTGTATACCCACTACAAGAAAATTGGCCTTTTACGATATTTCAAGAATGTTATGAAAGAGGTACCATAGCATTTATTGCAAGTCATAGTAGCCCATGTTATCTTTTTGACATAGTACTATAAAAGTGCTATCACAACATAGCATTTACGAATGCTATCCAACATAGCATTTGTGAAAGCTATGAAATGCAATGCCGACATAACATTTGTGAATGTAATGGTTATATTATCTATCATAGCATTTGGGAATGCTATTTTATTTTTGATATGGTAAAATTAAAAATAAAATAAATAAATTAACTATGGTAAAGTAAAATTAAATAGGAACCTGTTGCTATGTTATTTTTTATTCATTTTAAAATAAAATTGTTGAATTTAGAGATTGTTTGTCTTAGTAGTTGCGGAATCGATTCCAAGTCTGAAACAAGAACAAAGAAACAAAAAAGAAAGATTTCAATTTCAAATTCACATTTCTTTGGGGAAAAAACAAAACATCCATTGTGACATATAAATTCTCAAAATTCCAAATTTGTTTTAATTTCAATCACCCAATTTTCCAAAAACTCTACAGATTTACAGACCATCATCAAGCACATTAAAGAAAAAGAGATAGCAAATTCTATTGCAAATAACAAGCATTGACTTCAATTCAACTATAAAAAACCGATTCAATCCAAGTAAAACCAAAACCCATTCAAATTACACACCAAATGCAAGAAACTGTCAGTTACCTTACATTCAAAGAACCCGAATTTGGTTTTCATCTTGCTTGCACTCTAGCATTCAATGAGATATTGAAATTGAATAGAGAAGAAGGAAAGGAAACTAACAATCTTCATTCCCTAGAAAACCACAACAATAATAGTCTAGACACCTAAAACATCGTAGAAACTAAAGCACTAGTAATACCCTTCAATTCCCTATTACGTGAGTCAGAGTGTCCTCGCCAGTTCTCACCTTGTTAAGAGCATTTTTCAACACTTGTAACAAATACCGATTCTAAGTTCTCCAGAGAAAAAACAAGATATTATTGCTTGCAATTTATAACCATGACATGCTAATTAATCTAAGTGATTTCCCACAACTTAGAAAATGAAATATACCATCATATCCTCCATTCGAGAATATCCCATTCTACTTCATGTGTATGGCATATCGTCCTGTTTTGACTTGATTTCCTTTATTTATTATTTTCTTTCCTGCAGTAAACATTTCATTTATGTTTAACAAAACAATGCATAATCTTCAAAGAATTCTTCGAAACCAAATTATACTCACCACAATGCTTTAGATGACGTTTTTCACTAAAGTCTTCCATTCAGCAAGTTCAATGTCACTGGGCTGAAATTGCAAATCAATTGACAATCTTGATTTGTATGCTCTCCATAGTTGTCCCATCTCCTATAGTATATATTTTTTGCTTCCTCTCCATCCACTTTGAACTTTTGTTAGAATTCCATGTAAACAATATAAAGGACAATATATAACTCATCTAAATTCAGAAAAAGTTACAATTTCTCATTATCTTAAATGGAAATGTGCAGCCCTAACTATAAACAAATGGAAGATTATTGTTTATGAGAAACCCCAATCCAGTGACAGAAGTTACGCTACAAACACACCCATAAGCATTATTGCAAACACACCCATAAGCGTCCAACTGCGGATTTTGTTTACACGGTTCTTATCTATCCCTATTACTCAATGAGTTTATATCATATATTTTCAGTAGTTTTACATTAAGTTTTACACAGTCTAGATGCTTTATATCAAAAAAATGTAAGCATGTGTAGTTGGGTATCCTGATGATTTCAAACATACATCTAGGTAAGACTGAAATTAAGTTTGGATCTTGGTGATCTTTTAAATACTATAAATAATTTAAAAAATGATATTATTTGCAAATAACACAACACTTACAAAATATTTTAAATACTAATGAGGATGTGTTTATGTCATACCTGGATTGCTTCCCAAAACAATTCTTTGTGCTCATCGGGAACATGCCTCCAATCATCATATGTAATTGGAACCATCTCTCTTGATAAATATCCCACGTGTGTTGAAAGTGTTACTGATGACTTTCCAATAGGTTGCCCCCTTTCGTTGAATTCCAAGCCTATTTTGGTTCTACCATCTTTTAGATAATCACGACATACTGTAGGCCCTCAAAGCTTTTTAGTTTTTGCGACTCCATCATGGCAGGAATGGACATCTCTTCATTAGAGGACTCACTAAGCTCATCATGTGGAACCTCATTAGAACCACCATTATGTACATGTATCCCATTATGAGGGACATTCCAAAGTGCATCCCTAATAGATAAAATATCCTTATTGGTTCTCTTGGTACCTTGTTTTGAACTTTGCAAACCATGGTCAAACTACATTATAACTTTCATTTGAAACATGATTTTTCAAGAATTTGTATTCAAGTAACAAAAGACTGAGTGTTAACATCATCATTTAAACTTACTTCTGGTTAGTACATATTCCTCAATTTTTTTCCGCCTAATCCACAATAAGAAATCCTCAAAATCTGCATAAAAAGTAATAATGAGAAAAAACTTTCATTTAGCATACAATATCATATGTAAAAAGATGTAGTAAAAACAAGAGAAATGTATTTTTTTACCTTATTACGAAATCTCAAAAAAAATGTAAACTACACATACATGCCCTCACAATCATTTCTAGCATAACTATTATTTTCCTCATCAACATTCTTGTTGAGTTTTGAGACATTTAGTGATGCTGAGTATGTCTCGAACTCATAGAAACCTCTTGATGGTGCCTTTAGTACTACATGCCAACTTGACGAATCACTTTCCTTTGAATAAAACACTTGTTTAGCTTGCGATGCTAGAATAAACAAGTCTCTCTCAAATTGTTGTTGCCCTTCGATTTTGAAAACATGTATCTTGTTCGCCCAATCACAGTCAAATACATAAATTTCAAAGGTATAGTAGTCTAGTAAAATTATGTCCTTAATGACGCCATAATAAAGAGACTCCTTCAAACTAGATGCACAACCAATTGCCTCGACTGAAACACCACTATTTTGAGTCGATTTTTCGGCATCTTTTCTATGAAAACGTTGCCCATTGATTATAAATGCAGAATATGATATAACATGCTTTTTAGGGCCTCTCGCAAGCCACTTTAATGTTTTTGAGACTTCAATGTTCTTTGAATCTATCTGTTAAATATACATACACATGTCAATGACACACTCAAAAACAAAATCGTTAATGAAACCTTAAGTTTTAACTAAGATGCAAACTCTTCTGAATGTTCCTTCTGAAGCAAAGATTCATTTCTTGATAGACGCTTGTCTAAAAGCTTCAATTCCTCCAAGTGCATTCTATTAGGAAAAAAAAGGTTACATGTATTTTCATAAAAAAACTTTGGTTATAACACATGAATAGTATTGAAACTTACTTCAAATACGGCTCTACTTCAGCTGTATTAAACAACACATATCGATGAGCACTTTGTAGCCTTTCTTCACTCAACTTCACTATGGTAACTTTAGAAATTGGTTGACCTTCAAGTATTGCATCATTATAAAATTCTCCGTTTCTACTTCCACGATCACTCGTAGTAGGTATTTGTTTCAAGGATCTACCAAAATAAGCCAAGCACTCGTTCGCAAGATAACACTTTGTGATGCAACCTTCCGATCGTGCATAATTTTTAACATATCCTTTAAGTGTCTTTGTGTGTCTAAAAGCAAAACAAAACACCGCATCAATATTTAGTAAAAATTCATTTTCTAAGAACTTTAATAAAGGACTTAAATTATAGTTTATCACCTTTCAAATGGATACATCCAGTGAAAATGAACAGGTCCACAGAGTCGTACTTCACGTCCTAAATGAATTGTCATGTGAACCATGACATCAAACAAATAGGGAGGAAAAAATCTTTCCAACATGCACAAAGTCTCGACAAGTTATTCCTCAATCGCTTCTAATATCTCTCTATCAATAACTCTCTTACACAATTCACTAAAAAATGCGTATAGCCTTAATATTGCGCTTTTTGGCCCTTCCGGGAGAAGACCTTTCAGCGCCACTTATAACAATTGTTGCATTAACACATGACAGTCATGAGACTTAAGACTCATAATTTTACATTCTTCCACTGATATGTGTTTCCCAATATTTGAACTATAACCATCGGGTAACTTTAAATCGAATAACCTCTTACAGAAAATTATCTTCTCCGTCTTTGATAGTGTGTGTGGTGCTGGAGAAAGATAGGTTTTTTTCCCTTGTAACACTGGATGTAATTCATGTCTGATTCCCATTTCTTGTAAGTCCAATCGAGAATTAAGTCCATCCTTTATTTTTTCCTTTATATTAAGCAATGTCCCAATGATGCTCTCACACACATTCTTCTCTATGTGCATTACTTCTAAGATATGTCGAATGGTCAAATGCTGAAAATCAAGTAAAGTAATTTTTTTAACAAATGATTATACCCATTAATTTTTAATAACAAAAATATTCAAGAAAATATAAATTCATACCTCCCAATATGGCAAGTAAAAAAATATTGATTTTTTCTTCCACATTTCAACGCATTATCTCTTCCTCTTGTCATTCTTCAATCCCTTTCCCAAATCATTCTCAATTTTTTTTACCTCATTCCAAATTTGTGACCCTAACATTATTCTAGGTTTATTCCCATGTTCACATTTTCCATTGAACCAACTTTTTTTTCGATCGAAACCTATGTTCAGGTGGAAGGAATCGTCTATGACCCATATAAACAGTTTTCTTACTTGATTTTAACCATTGCGAACATGTGTTAACTCCACAGATTGGACATGCCATCTTTCCCTTTGTAGTGCATCCTCCTTGATTACCATAAGTCGGAAAGTCACTTATTGTCCACATTAGTTTAAGTTGAAATTTTCTTTTGCAAATGCATCATATACCTCAACTCCATTCTCCCACAATTCTTTCAAATCATCTATAACTGGTTGCAAATAAATGTCTATGTCATTACTTGGTTGATTAGGTCCTGGAATCAATAACGTTGGCATCATATGTTGTTTGCTCATGCATAACCATTTTGGCATATTGTATGTAACCAGCATCACAGGCAAACAAGTGTGTGTAGAACTACGAGCACCAAATGGAAATCCATCAGCAAAAAGTGCAAGCCTCAAGTTTCTTGGCTCCATTGAGAAAAAAGGATATTTTGAATTAATTGTATCCCATGCCAAGCAATCTACTGGGTGGTGAACAATATCATCACTACTTTTATGATAAGAATGTCACCTTAATTGCTATGACAACTCTGATAACTCAAACATCCTTCAAAACCTTGGTATTATTGGAAAATATGTGAGTATTTTGGTTGGAACACCTCGATGAACTTTTTTTGTTTGCGCATCCATTTTCCAACGAGAAGAATTACATTTAGGACAAGTCTCACTTTCCTTCAGATCATTATTAAATAGACAACAATCATTAATGCAAGCATGTGTTTTTTGGCGATCAAGTTGAAATGACTTCATTAACTTCTCTACCAAATATGTTGATTCCGAAAGTATATTTTTCGGAGGTAATAGATCACGCAATATCTCCAATAAAGCATCAAAACTACTATTTCTGTGATTGTACATAGATTTATACTTGTAGAGAGCAATTGTTGCTGATAACTTGGTGAACTTTGTGCAATCGGGGGGTATAAAGGGGTTTTAGCATCTTCTACTTGATTAAAGAAGTCATCCTCTCGTGTGTGTCCAACATTTTCCCAAATAGCTTCATCATGCATATCTTTATTCTCCACATCATCTACATTATGCATATCCACATGTATTTCATCTTCCATCTCATCACCGTCTATACAAAAGTGTGGCTCTATCATTTCTACATCGGGATTCTTCTTAGATAACTTCTCCCCATGCCAAATCCAAGTTGTGTATGACAAATCCATTCTATATTGCACCAAGGGATCTTCAACTATTTCACCTCCATAAGATTTCAAATTTTTACACATCCTAGATGGACATCTAATCCTTTCTTGGTTTCTAGCATTTGACTTGGCAAATTCAAATGAATCTTTTAACTCCATCAAGATACTCTTTGTATTTCTATAAATGAGAAACCAATCGTTAGTTTTGTGTGTGTTTAATACATATATATCACAAATATGCTATGAGACAAAGAACCTTTTAAGTATGACCCACGATTTATCCATTTGTTAACTCCAACCCAAATTCAAACCTCCTAACCAACTCCAAACCTGACAACACAAATTCATGATTCATAGGATAAAACCAAAAATATCAAAGGTAGTTGCATAAAGAACATAAATTAATTAGCAAATTAATGGAATTTACTAGAAAAAATGAAATAAAAAAAACCATTAATGCACCACATCAAAATAAACATTGGAAGAGAGGAGGGTCTATATAAACCATAAGGAGACTCTCCAAAACCAAGGAGACTCTCCAAAACCAAGGTGACTCCCCATAATCAATGGTAACCCCTCACAACACAAGTGTCTCTCCATAAACTTCAAGTGTCTTTTGGGAACAAAAGTAAGAAACTTCTAGAAAATCATATAATAAAAAATTAATTATTTTCACTACTAAATTATTAGAATCATATAATAGTTTCCACAATTGTTGCTAAAAGCATTTTTTGTTTATTTTATTTTCCATATCTCTCTGTTTTACATGCATAAGCATAGAAGAACTTGGCGAAGTTAGGTGGTCTTACACTATGGCTTGACTTCAATTTTTAATTGGCATTTCGCAGAGATTATAACATGTTTATTGTACTAAAATTTCAGTATCTACTGCAGACACACATAATTGCTTTGGGCTATGAACTTGTTAGTTTTATACATGTCCCAAATAGATAAATTATAGACTTAGCATATTATAAGATCCAAAAGAAAGTAGCTAATGGTTTAGGCTGAACCAAACACCACCACGCATTCTTGTTAAAACATGAATGACACCAGTAACTACTGAGTTTGTCAACTAATATGAGTCTCCTTCAGAAAATTTATTCTTATATCATCCAACATTTGGTTGACATCGCCAACATCTAACTCTCAAAACCTGTGACATAGAAAATAACTAGGACTGACAGTCTCATATTTGATGAAACGAAAACAAATTACTAATAGATAGAAGTTAATTACTATTACGTTATAATTACGACTAGTTTTATAACCAATTACTAGTAGGTTACTGGATCAATTAGGTGAAAATGTGTTACTGGATCAATTAAGAAACAGACTGAGTATTAACATTATCAATGGTCGGTTCATCCCAATGGTCGGTTCATCCCCAATGCACAAACACTAGTAGAAGTGAATCGAACAGTGTTTCAAATTGTTTACCTTCACGAACAAACAATTTGTGGACAGAAAATGAACGATTGATTTGGTAATAGAGAAGTTGATTTGTCGCAATCTCGAATGAACAAACGATTTTTGTGTGTTTCATAAGAGATCTGGGATCGATGAAAAGCAATCATGAACTCAGAGATCTGATCGTTTGTAACAAGAGAGATAGATTGAAATGAAGAGAGAAGCAACAAAACGAGAGAGGAAATGAGATCTGACCTTCTCTGCCAAGTACCTTCAACAATGATTTGGGGACGACAGACTGAGAGGAGACGATGGGTTTAAGTTTTGATAAAATGGAGAAGATGAAGAGACTCTAGAGAAAATTCAAATAAAGGGGGTTGGGGTCAAGACTTGAACTCATGACCTTCACATAAAAAATAATGTGCGTTGATAGCATTTTCATATGGAATGTTTTTTTTTTGTCCGTTGATTGCATTTTTATATGAAATGCTATGTACCACCAACTATATGATAGCATTTTTTGTGCGTTGATAGCATTTTTATATGGAATGCTATGTGCAATCAACTATATGATAGCATTCACTAGTAATGCCATAAAAAATTGCTATTATATACTATTTTTGTTGTAGTGACCAATATGGAGTAATCCTATTTTGTGTTTATGAAGTAAAGTCGTAGAACCTCTTAGGATAAAGAAGTGCAAAGAAATTCCTAAGTCTAAATTCTCATTGTTCCTTAATGATTACATTACTGGTGGAGTAGTTTTCTATGAACGGGATGTTCTGCACCCTAATTTAAGCATGTCGCTTATGCATAACACGGGAAAATCAAGTAAAGAGTCCAACTTAAGTGTTTTTTGCATGCAATAAAACCGAGTAGCTTTTTTTATGGCTTTATGTCCCTTACACTTCAGAAATAAAACCTACATTGTATTATAGGATTGAAGTCTACAATGTGCTCTTGTCTTGGACATGATTCAAGGACCATTATTTGGTCAAAGTGTGATATACTGCCTGATGAAGTTCAACAACACTTCATGGGGTTGCTTCCTTAAATAGTTAGGTATGTAGGTTTTGCAGATCCTTGCGTGTTTATCTTTCTTTTGCCTTTTTTGTTTTGACAATAATGATTGATCACTGGTAATGATATTGATGTCTTTAAGGTGATCCTTCTTAGAACAAGATTTAAGAACCATTAATTGGTCAATCTACGCAAGACTACCTCGTGAGGTTTGAACACTCTTCCATTGAGTGTTACCTTAAATAGTTAGGGATGAGCACTGTGGGTTATACTGAATTAGATAATAATAATAACTCACTGTAAAAGGAATCAGGAAATGATAAAAACAAATATATTTATTCACTAAGAAGAGTAAACCCTAGGTATTTAAAAAAAGTAGAGTCGCACCAAATTATTTATTTAGCTAATACATGGATGATTCCTTCTTGTTTTTCATTGCAATGACGGTTGAAAGTTTAGCAGGAATTCAGTACATGCATATGATGACAGCAATCATCTTTAAGTTATATAATAAAAAGAGAAAGTGGCACTATACCAAATTGGCATTTTTGTAACAATCCAAAAAACAGTAACACTTTTGAGCTATAACAATCCACAAAGCAATTTTACACATTTTCACAAATAAAGTGATTCAATAGTTGTATCACCACAAATAGTATGGGCTTACAAGTGATGCTATTCATGGTGATCTAATTTATTGTATCACTTTTTTTGTGTAGCTATTTTTCATTTTGTTGACTAAATTTAGTTTTGACTTGAAATTGTTTGGTGGATTGTAATAGCTCAAAAGTGTTACTATTTTTTAAGTTGTTACAAATATGCCAATTTGGTGTAGTTTGGTTTCAAGGTATATTTTAAAACTAAAAGGTATTTTCAAAATAACCTGACTATGTTGCATCTCCTTCAATAGTGATATATTTCTAATTGTTGCGCTGGGAACCCCTTCATCTTCCTGCTCTAAGCTGGTCTTTTTAAGAGCTATGGTCTCATTTGTTAGACGATCACGAGCTTTGTAGGCAACACCATAAGTTCCTTCCACAATCTTATCAACTTTCTCATACTGCAAGATTTGCATTACACAAGTTACTGGCCAGAAAAAGAAAAGAAAAGAAAAAGGTACAGTAACAAAGAAAAGGATGGATTCATTAGCTGATCCATCGAAACGAGACGAAACAACTAAAATAATATGAACCAAGACAAGAACAAGGACAAAAGAAATATATCAAGGATTAAGAAGAAATTAGAACTACTGATTTTAGACCGACAAAAGAATAATATGCTAAAAAAACAAAGATCGGGAAAGTGAAATATGAAACATGTATAAGATAACCAATATCCAATAATTGACAATTAGCCAACTATAAAATCATGAGCCAAAGAATCGACATCAATTAAATAGTAAGAAGATGAGAAAACTCTAGCTTCAAGGAACCCCTTCTTGTCTCCCTTTATTCTCTGTGACGCTGACGATCATGCCCCGCCCCTTTCTTATTTTTTGCTGCCTCTATCTATTTACTACGAGACTGACAACTGCTCGTCTCCTTCCCTCTCTATTTAATTTATTTTCCTTTCCCACCATTGCCACTAACCATCAACAATCCTAATCTCTTTTTGTCTGCTTTGAGGAAGAAAAAAGTTTTTTAAAAGTATTTTCTCGAGATGAATTCGTATATTGAGGTCTAGTTTTGTATTTAATACATAGGATTTTTTTGGAGATACATGAAAAATTCGACCCATTAGTTTTTCCTCAAGATATATGTTTGTATCTCGAGATTTATCTGTTGGTTATTATTTGAAGGGCATTTTGACAATCAACGTGAGCCTTTTGACAACCAACGTATGGTGACTGTTGTCCTGGGGAAGACTGCAGTAGTGATTAATGTTGGGGTATCATCTAATTAGCTATTTTTTATATGAAAAATCACAAATAACCCAAATTTTTTTGTAAACATATAATTTTACATTTGAAATTAATTTTTGCTCTTTAACTTCATACACCAATTTGATTTGTCCCCCATATATTTATCTTTTATGCTCTTATAAAGTAGCTTGTTGAATCTATTTTCCTCCTTCATAGATTAGATGAAGTTTTGTTTAGCAATTGGTATTTTATATATATTTATGTATTGTTCAAATTTTAACAAAAATTATGTTAATGTAACTAATTATTATACTGTCATTAATTAACTATGATTCATCACTCTGCCCCCTTCAACAAAAATCTTGACTTCGTCACTGCTTGCCAATATGCATTCAAGTATGTATGCTAGTTACTGCTGCAATTTATTCATAACAAAACATCTTTGTATTCATGATAGCCTTTGTTCCCAAGCTCCCTGTGGCCCAGTAACAGTGTAACACTACAACTTTCCATCTAACTCCTATGTTTTCAATATGTTCCAAATTTTTTTATTGATAGGACACACTTGATGGCGTCAAAAATATGTTAGCAATGGTTTCACTGGAACATTAGATTGACAAAATTGGTGTGCTGGCATCTCTAGTTAATTTGGATGGTACAACTGCAGGGGCAGATCCACTAAGGGTCGGGAGGGAGGAGCGGTTGCCCCACTTAACTTTGAAAATATTTTTAATAAATAATTAGCTTTATAAAAAATTAATTATATAATATATAATACAATATGTTAATTATTTATTCAACTATTTGAACTTATCTTTGTTGGAGTAGCGGTTGAAAGTCTACTTTTTTAGTAAATGACTCGAGCTCGATACTCAAAAACTTATTTTTTGTTCTCTTGAAGCGTTTGATTTTTTTATGGCTATTGACAACTACTATTTCTGCCATTGTGACATACCCCTACTTTTTTGTTTTCAATGCAGTTTTACATGTAATAATTGTAAACATTAAAAAAATAAATTGTTTGTTCACAAGTGGTATAAATCCTCCGAAAAAATTATTTGAGATTAATAGCTAAAATAATAACTATATAATTCAATGAAAATGTATGTCATTAGCCAAATCATACAAAATTTGAGACTCGCATAAACTATTTTTTCTATGAAATTATATTAGAATCTTATTATATTCGCAAATTTCAAATTTTTAAACTTCAACTAGATATGTTATTAAGCTCATTTGCCATTGCTAAGGTTATCGATGTTGTAACTTTATTTTGGCTTAAAATTGGATTATGCTGGATTCAATTTGGTATATATAATATACTTTTAGTTGCATTTTTTATTAGTTACTACCTCATATAGGAAAATTTTTTTGACTCCACCCTTGATAACTAATATTATCAACTAATAATTATTTGTCATCGTGATTTTCCAAATCAGGTTCTCTTCTTCTCATCGTGAAATATTAAGCCGTCCTAGTCTCTTAGGCACTGAAAATTTCTCCCATTTCCACTAAGAAATGAGCTTTCCTCCACCAAAAGTTTGGTCAGTTTATGAACCAATTCTACCCAGGACTAAGGAGATAAACAGATAAATGAAATTAAAACAATTAAAACGGGAGATAATGAAATTAAAATATTCTTTAAACTAAGAAAGAGATCGATACAGCCTCAAGCCAGTTTTCTGGTTTGCACTTGGGGTTTATCTGTAAGATCAATCTGACTAGTTTGCAAAATAATTTTGAAAGAAGAGATAAATAATGCATGATTTATTGATATAAGAACACAACTATTACTACATAGGATAGACAACATAAAAGGAAAGAGAACAAGGCTTACATAGAAAACTCGCTCTCTAAACAAGGAGAGACTTCACATTATTTATACAAACGAGAGGATAAGCCTGTTTTCTCCAAAGCAGCAATTTGAAGAAGCAGATAGTTTGAAAACTCAAGAGTTTTATGAGTTCGTCTTGGTTGATTCTGATTCAGCCTTGTTTACTCATCATAAAGATCTTTCACATCCTGAAAAGACCACTCATTCAAAATGTCAGATTCTAAAAATCCTTTCAGAAGTTGATTGGCAATAGCTCCCACGTTATCACAAGAAGTTCTCAGTGAACTATGTTCCTCAAAGTTACAATTATCTAGACTACAAGCTTGCTTGGTCTAGAGCGTTCTTTCTTCAAGCTCAGAACTCCGGCCATTCCTGGTTCTTTCTGTTCTGCAAAAAATTCAATTAGAAAATTGTTCCTCTATGGTTTCAACACACATGGTGGAATCAATTTAGTCCTATTCAAGATATCTTGCCCTCTCCCGTCAATGAAGGATGGCAAGTAGTCAAAACAAAATATCAGCCTCCAATCTCTGTCTCTGATCAGGTTTTGTCTCTCTGGTTTTTTGTCTGATTTCACCTGTCATGGATATGTTGTTGGGACTATGTCTGCACAGCCCTTTCAGCTCCATTTCAGTCTGCTCAAGCTCCTCTTTGGTTTTGTAGAAGATTCAAAGTCAAATGGTGGTCTTCATTTGATCACTCATCTCCTACAAAGGAAGCAGTCACCCACTTCTTCTCCAGATCTCAGTGCTCACCACATTCTTTGGTGAATCAAACCGCGACCCCTCCAGAAGTTCCTTCAGAAGCCAAGCTCCTCCGGCAACATATCAAAAATCAGCTCAAAGGCAAACCTACCAGAGCTCAATTGATGGAAACTCTTTCCAAAATTTGTTCAGAAGATTCAGATGAAGAAGATGAATCTACAATCCCCCTCAATGAAGAAGATTGCTACAATGTCTTCTCCCCTCTTGATTGATGGACCCACTGTTCATTCCAGCAAAGGCAGCAGCTGCCAGCAAACAATACAATCAAAACTGCTTTCAGTTCTGACAACATCTTTTTTTTTCAAAAGCAGCTACAGTCGAAGCATCTTCCACAGTACCTGCCGACAGTCAAAAGGATCCATGATCACAAAAGGACAATCTTGTCCACCTCTTCCCTTATCTTCTCGAAGAGGCTTATCCTCTTGTTTGTATAAATAATGTGAAGTCTCTCCTTGTTTAGAGAGCGAGTTTTCTATGTAAGCCTTGTTCTCTTTCCTTTTATGTTGTCTATCCTATGTAGTAATAGTTTTGTTCTTATATCAATAAATCATGCATTATTTATCTCTTCTTTCAAAATTATTCTGCAAACTAGTCAGATTGATCTTACAGATAAACCCCAAGTGCAAACCAGGAAACTGGCTTGAGGCTGTATCTATCTCTTTCTTAGTTTAAAGAATATTTTTAAGTATTTTAATTTCATTATCTCCTGTTTTAATTTCATTTATCTGTTTATCTTTTTTAGATTGGTATTTTACCATATTTCTTCCCAATATTAATGTGATTAGGACAGATTTAAAATCATGGTTTACTACAGAAACCAATACGGTTATTGAATCAGTTCTATCTCCTTTAGATTCTATCAAAATTCAAAAATTTGGTCAAGATATTTCAGCTTCACCGCTTAAAGATCCTCAAACTGATAATACCTTTAAAGTTCTTTAAAAAATTATTCAACAAAATAATTATACTAATATTTTGTTGCATGAAATTGGAGATAAGCTGATTCAAGATCAATTATCTCATGATCAGAAGCAACAAACAAAACAAGTTGAAGAACAGTTTTCCAAGCCAATGACGTTTTTCACACCTCCGTCTTTGGATAAAAATGTTTTAACAACACCCAATTATTTAATGCAAGAGATTAATTCTCGGTTAGCTGCATTAAACATTGATCCCAGACAGAACCAGCAGATCAACACGTTATCTAATCCTAATGACTCTGTTGATTCTGATGACTTTGATCCTATGGCAGAATTGGATCGTTTAAATTACATCCAATATCAGGCTAATCCTATTCGGTTTGCCAAACCATATGGACAACATCAAAATCCCTTACCCACTACTAGGAATTACTATCCTAGACCCACACTCCCTGATATGCAGTATGAAGAAAAACCTCTTCACACCTATGGTTCATTTTCTACAGGTAACCTCTATACATGGAACATAGATGGTTTAACTGAAGAAAATATCATTGGGCTAACCCAAGAAATGATCATGATGGCCTCGGCTCATCGCAGTGAAAATAAGACTGACAAAACTATTGCATCTCTTATTATCGTTGGATTTTCTGGTCTACTCAAATGATCATGGTGGGATAACTACTTATCTAGCAGTGAACAACAAGTTATTCTTAATGCTGTTAAAATTGATCACAACGGTAATCCTATTAAAGATGAGAATGGATTTGATATCCCTGATTCAATTTCTACACTGATCTTTTGTATTCTCAAGCATTTTATAGGACATCCAAGTGAATTTCAAAGTAAATCTAAAGATTTGTTGATGATCCATAAATGTCCTACTTTGAGCCACTTTAGGTGGTACAAAGATGTTTTCCTCAAAAAGGTTATGCTTCAATCAGAAGCCAACAACCCATTTTGGAAAAGAAAGTTCATTTCCGGTCTTCCTCCAATCTTTGCTGAAACAGTTAGGGGAAAACTTCAAGAAATCTACAATGATGACATTCCTTATGAACGTCTTACCTTTGGAGATTTAATTGCTTTTATCAAAAAATGTGTTTTGCATATCTGCAATGATTTAAGACTCAAAGCACAATTGAAAAAACAGAATATCCATCGTCCCGGGGAACTTGGAGATTTCTGTCAACAATATGGTTATGAAGATTTTAAAATTCCTAACCAAGGCCCATCTCAGTCTCGACTAAAATATAGATCTCATCCGACTCGTCCTTATAAGTCCAAAAGACCTTATGGACCCAAACAACCCAAAGACTATAATAAATATTATAGTAAGCCCAAGAAGCATGGTACACATAAATCCAAACCTTCCCAACCTTTTAACAAACAGAAAGGCCCTTTCCAGGCCCAGTCCAAACCTGTTTGCTTCAAATGTGGCCGCCCTGGTCATTATGCAAAACAGTGTCGTACTGCCCAAAAGATTCAGGCCCTTGAGGCTCCTGAGGACATCAAACAGATGTTCATCCAGGTTTTGATGAATTCTGATTCAGAATCTTCTGGCGATGAACTTCAAATTTATAATTTGAATTATTCATCTGGATCTGACCATTTAGAAGTTGAAGAAGATCAGTGTTTGCAAGCATGTCATTGCCATGCACTCAACAGTATCAATATGCTTTCAAAAATTAAAGAATCTAGCATTCTTTAGATTTTGTTGATCATATTGAAGATCCCAAACTTAAAACTGAGTATCTTCAACACATTAAAATGAATCTCACCACTAATAAACCAACCCCAAAGATTATAAATCCCTTTTATAATCATAAATAAATCATTGATAGGTTCAAAAGATCTTCTGTCTCTTCTCCTGTCAATATTTCTGATCTTCAAAAAGAAGTAAATACTATCAAGAAAGATATCATGATTCTGAAACAGAACCAGTCTCTCCTTGATCTTCGTATCCAAGGACTTTTGACTCAAACTCTTCAGAATCCCATCTTTCAAGATATTCCTTCTACTTCTGCACCCCAACTTGAAGAATCTAAACCTTATTTCTTAATGAAATAACCAAAGTTAAGCTTCAGAAATGGTATGTGGCTGTTAAGCTTGTTATCAATAAAGAATTGATAATTTCTACCATTGCATTAGTTGACTCTGGTGCTGATCTTAACTGTGTGGCCGAAGGTTTAATTCCTGCTAAATATTATAATGTCGCCAAACAACAATTGTTCACCACAGACAATTCTCAATTACAGATACAATACAAATTAACAAATGCTCATATCTGTAAAGACAAGGTCTGGATCAAACAAGATTTTTTGCTTGTTCAAAACATGGTCCAAAAGATGATTTTGGGAACACCATTTTTTGCAGCAATTTATCCTTTTTCTGTTACAGATTCTGGTATTACAACTCAAATCTTAGGAACAGAAGTAGTGTTTCCGTTTTTGTTTCAACCTGAGATTATCGAAGTTCATCATATTCACAATGATGCTTACTTCCTTAATTTCATTTCACAAAAACAACAACATCTACACTCATTAAAAGCTGAGATTGCTTATAAACGCATTGATGCTCAAGTTCAAGATCCTAAACTCCAATCTCAAATAGTTCAATATCATGAACGTTTGACAAATGAGTTGTGTTCTGAACTTCCTAATGCATTTTGGCATAGAAAAAGACATGTTGTTCGTCTTCCTTACGAACCAACATTCACTGAATCGATGATTCCAACAAAATCTAGGCCAATTCAAATGAATGCAGAACTAATGGAATATTGTAAGCAAGAAATTAAAACTCTGATTTCCAAGAACCTCATTAGGCATTCCAAATCCCCTTGGAGTTGTTCAACCTTTTATGTCAGAAAAGCTGCTGAACTTGAGCGTGGTAGTCCTAGATTAGTCATTAGTTATAAGCCTTTCAACCAGGCTTTACAGTGGATCAGGTATCCTATCCCCAATAAAAGAGATTTACTCAAACGATTGCATTCGGCTTGCGTTTTCTCTAAGTTTGATCTCAAATCTGGATTTTGGCAGATCCAAATCCATCCCTTTGATAGATACAAGACTGTGTTCAATGTTCCATTTGGACACTATGAATGGAATGTTATGCTCTTTGGATTGAAAAATGCTCCTAATGAGTTTCAGACTATCATGAACAATATTCTCTCTCCTTATTCTTCCTTTACAATCGTGTATATCGATGATATACTTGTGTTCTCTGGATTTATTCCAGCTCACTGGAAACATTTGTATCAATTTGCTCAAATCATCAAAGACAATGGATTGGTTTTGTCCGCTACTAAAATCAATTTATTTCAAACAAATGTTCGTTTTCTTGGACATAAGATTTTCCATGGAATGATTACTCCAATTTCTCGAGCAATCAAATTTGCAAATAAATTCTCTGATGAATTGAAAGACAAAACCCAATTACAAAGGTTTTTAGGTTATCTCAATTATGTTGTTGATTTCTACAAAGGTCTTCGTGTTTTATTAAAGCCCATGTTTGCTAGGCTTAAGAAAAACCTAGGCCCATGGACAGAAGCCCATTTTCAAGTTGTTCGTCAAGTCAAAACCAAGTCAAGAGTCTTCCTTGCTTAGGGATCTCTAATCCATCAGCTTTTAAAATTGTAGAAACAGATGCATCTAACCAAGGGTATGGTGGTATTCTTAAACAGCGTCTTCCTGAGCCTACAACTGTTCCAATTAGTTCGATACCATTATGGTATTTGGAACTCTATTCAAATCAATTACTCAACGGTGAAAAAAAAAGTTTTATCAATCGTTTTATGCATCATGAAATTTCAAGATGATTTGATAAATCAAAATTTTTTACTTCGAGTTGATTGCAAATCTGCCAAAGAAATTTTAACAAAAGATGTTTTAAATCTTGTTTCCAAACAAATTTTCGCCAGATGGCAAGGTCTCTTATCAGCCTTTGATTTTGAAATCGAATATATAAAAGGAGCTGACAACTCTCTTGCAGATTTTCTGACAAGAGAATTCCTTAAAAAATGAGTTCTCAGAACTCTTCCTCTTCTCGTCCTCCTCCTTTTTCCAAACCTACCTCAAAATCCCAATATGCCATGAAGCCTTCTGCTTGACAACATCAAACCCCTCTTTCTTATGCCCTTTCTTTGTCCCAAGCCTTCAAGCCTTTAGCCCAAGATGAAGACACTGGTTCCTCCATGACCAGCTTTGCAAAGCCGCAAATTTCGGCACCAAGTCCTTACCTCCCAAAGCCATGTCTTGACCAGATCACTTTGGTTGAGCCATGTTTTTCTTCCCTGATCAAAGAGCTCATGCTCATAGCAAATAATCTGTCTTCTCCAAAGCAGCAATTTGAAGAAGCGGATAGTTTGAAAACTCAAGAGTTTTATGAGTTCATCTTGGTTGATTCTTATTCAGCCTTGTTTACTCATCATAGAGATCTTTCAAATCCTGAAAAAATCACTCATTCCAAATGTCAGATTCTAAATACTATTAGCAAGGATGGAGCTAGTGACTGATCTTATAAGTAACAAATAAAAGCAGAGACAATACAAACAGATTAAAGAAGCAAATTTATAGGATCAAAGAGCTATCATGTAGCCATGGGATTTGGCATTGCTGGTATAGTTTTTCAAGCTCCTTGCACACAGTTTCAAAATTGTTAATTATGATTTTCTTGTGTATGTCTTATAAGATTATGATTTTGATGCCATTAGGTTTTCAGTCTGATTTACGTTCGTGCGATATAGTGATGTTTTTATTATACTTCAGATGTGCCAGATGCCAAACGTTTGATTAATTGTCTCACTAGCGTTAAGCTAGAGAACCTCCTTATTGGATCAATTGGACTCGAACGATATCTGGTGTCCTTTGAGCTGGAAAAAAATATAAATAAGTGACATAGGGATAGTAGTCTCAAGTAGGGAGGTAATGATAAACTTTATAATAATAACGAATTTTGAATAACCAACAGTGTAAGAGAATTACAAGTTTCTATGGATTTTAACAGAATAATTCGGCAAGACTCTTGAATCCACCATTTCCTAGTAGCTCACCTTGCAAAGCGAAGATATCAACCCTGACATCTTCCAATCGATTTGATATGGAAATTAGTTTTTTTGTTCTAGGTTAATCTGACACATAGCTAAAAAACTATGGTCCATCATTCTGTTTGCTGCTGTGCATTGCTGCTTCATGTAGCTGCAAAACACATTCTAAGTGCCACAGTACCTCACCCATTGTTGGTCGGTTCTTCCCCTCATCCATGAGGCATTTCTCTGCTATTTCTCCGAATTTCTTGAATGATTCTGGTGTATAGTCCCCTTTAAGTAGGGGATCCATAATGGTTTCCAGTAATGCTTGTTGTTGCCAGTGGATAGCCCAGTCTGCAAGGTTTATCTGATCTTTGGGCCGCCTTGGGTCAATGACAGGTCGAGCACAAACAACTTCAAACAACACTACACCAAAAGAATACACATCAGACTTCTCCGTCAATTGTTGCCTTCTGAAGTATTCGGGATCAAGATACCCGAAGCTTCCCTTTACTGCGGTACTGACATGAGTGTGATCAAGTGCAGGACCAGTTTTTGACAAGCCAAAATCAGCCACTTTAGCCACAAAGTTTTCATCCAACAGAATGTTGGTGGTCTTAACATCCCTGTGAATTATACCCCTCTCTGCTCCGGTGTGAAGGTAGTGAAGCCCACGTGCACTTCCTATGCATATATCTAATCGCTGTTTCCATGTTAAATGTGGGAAACCACCCCCATAAAGATGACTCCTGAGTGTGCCCTTTGCCATGTATTCATACACCAAGATCATTTCATTTTGTTCTTCGCAGAAGCCGATCATGGAGACCAAATGCCGGTGCCTAAGCTTGGAAAGCATCTCAATTTCTGTCTCAAATTCTGCAAGACCTTGTTCAGATTGTGGATTCGCCCGCTTAATTGCCACCAGAGATCCATCATCAATCTCGCCCTTGTAAACCTTACCAAAACCTCCTACTCCAATCACTAATGATTCATCAAAGTTATTTGTTGCTGTTCGGAGCTCCAACAATGTGAACCACCTGCCAATTCTATTACCGGCTGCCATTGACCCATTTGCATTCACATTACATCCTCTGGCACTATTGTTGGCACTACTTCTGGTGTTCTCATGAAGGAACAATGGGCGCCATAATGCAGGAGGATTATCTTTGTTAGAAACCATTCTCCTCCTCTGGACACAGTAACAAAAGCAAAGAGCACACAAAGCTGCAAGAATAGCAATGGAAGCGATACCTGCTCCGATTCCTACCCAGAGAGCCTGCATTTCCCTAGACCCACTGCCCCTTTGGAAAGAGCCTCCAAATCTGTGTGACACATGAGCAAGATTTGCATCTCGACTGAGCTTGAATATCTCCAACCCATTCAAGAGGGCGTCATTCCCTGAAGCACCAACTGATGTATCAGGCCCTAACTGAACCCAAAGTGTGCTAACAGGAGAAGAAACCGCATCGACGTAATCATGATGATATGCCTTGTCCATCCCTCCTGCTTTCGCAAACACATCGAAATAGTCCGCTGCAGTCCTGTTGTTTACGTAAATCCTGAATATTCTTTGATTGGCCTTGTCATAGACTAGTTCACAGAAATGCAACCGAACTAGATAATCAAATTCCGGGTCCACATTGAACTTCCATGACATGTTGAATCTCTTCTCCAGTACTTCAGTATTCGTCATACTTCTTGCTGTTTCATACACTAGAATAGGTGCAATTGAAGTGTCATTTGCAGATGAGTAGGTAATGTTAGAGGTGTTCTTGACCTCCTCTCCTGCATATGAAGTAAACATGTAGTCCGCATCGGATTCCCATGTTCTCCATAGTTGTTGATCAACATTAGGTTTTATCGCAGGACCTCCTACATTCACCCTATACATTGTCTCGACGCCTTGCCCAAAATTGATCAAAGAACTCCTAGCACCATTTCCACCTACTTTCGTTACAGAGTCCACAAACAACTCACTAACTATTGGGATAACTTCGATGGCATTCACAAAAGCAAACGTATCATCATTCGGGATGAACTTGATCAGAAGTCCCCCCGAACCGACAACTGCGAGAAAGTATTCCTTCATCAAGTAGGCTACTGAACTCGTATTCGAAATTTCAGTGGTAACACTAAAATCAGACACTAATTTCAGATCATTAGCCCACACAGTGAACAACGAGTCATTCACATCATGATCCTCAAATGAGAATGGACAGAAATGGAGCCTAACATAATAGTTCCCTGGTTCCACTCTAAAGGTGTAATTCGCAGTTTCGATGAAAAATCGAGCAGTTTTATACAAAGTCCCATATAGTGAGCCTCCTCCACTGAAGTTAGTGGTGGAAGCTACAATTCCTGGTGAACTAAGGGTCATATTGTTAGGGGCCAAATCCAAATCACCCACCCATCTCCTCCCATCAACAATTGCAGAAGAATTGACACCACAATTTATCAAGTAAGGGTTTGTCTCAGCTACCACAAATATAAAGATGAAAAGCATACAAACAATTAGCCTCAAACCCCCCATCACAATGTCGCAACTTATAAACAATCAAGAAAAACCCAACTCTCAAATCACTACTAGAATAAGTTAATCACAAAATCTCAAGAATCCCATCATTGAAATTTGTTTATAGTATTAGTATCTAATCATCAAGTACAACATGAGAGAAAACAAACCAAAGGATTTCAAGATGAAAATATCCCCACCTTTTGTTACAGTGAACTTATCAATTATTTATTCTAGATAGACTTGCAGATCTGATGAGCCAAGAGAAACCCAGAAACCATCACAACAAAAAGAAATGGAGGTGGAAATGACAAGTTTTGATTTGGAAAGCTTAAAGAACCTAACTTGATCTGCTTCTTTCTTGCTTTTTGTCCTTTTTTTTTCCAGATTTAGCCTTTCAAAGGAGCAAACAATAGGGCTGAACAAAAAACCGATCAAACCGATCAAACCGACCGAACCGATCAAAACCGAACCGATTGGTTCGGTTTAAATTCGGTTCGGATCGGTTTCGGTTTTAAAAAATGCAAAACCGAAGTGGTCGGTTCGGTTTTCGGTTTCTATGTGATTTTAACCGACCAAACCGAACCGAACCGAATATTTAAATATATTATATTATTTATATATAAAAATAAAATATATTTTATATATAAATAATATAATATGTTTAAATATTCGGTTCGGTTCGGTTTTATTTCGGTTTTGGTTCGATTTTAGTCGGTTCGGTTCGGTTACGGTTTGCATAAATTAGAATCGGTTCGGTTTCGGATCGGTTTTGTTAATGGTCGGTTCGGTTTCGGTTTGAAAATTTTAAAACCGACCTAAGTCGGTTCGGTTCACGGTTTAGGTGAAAAACTGAACCGTCGGTTCGGTTTTCAGCCCTAGCAAACAATATGACACAAATAACTGCAGTTTGTAATAATTGTTCTAATTGTTGGTCTTGTTTATTTATTTTTCTAACATAATTGACTTTTAGTCGTCAAGCGTTACTTGCAATATCAATCTGTTTCTGAATTCTGGAGTTTAATATGTACATTTTTTGGAGAGTGTGTTGTAGTTGCTGTTGTTTGATGCAGGATAAAAGATCAAAGAGACAAAGAGGCACATGAGTTGTGATGTGGGCAGCACATGCCTTGTCTTCAAGAGGATCAACAAGACAAATTTTTTATTTTTATTTTTATTTTTATATTGATGAGATAAGGCCTACATCCAGCATTCATACTAAATCCTTTTAAATGGGGTTATTATTTAAATGAAATTAAAAAAATAAAGGTTCAAGGTTTTAACTTTTAACTAGGGGTATGACAATGGGGTGATTTTTTATTCTCATTTACATTATATGCTCCACTAACAAGATAATGCGGGAGATTGAATGAAGAAGTCAAAAAATATTGAGAAATTAAGAGGGCTGGTATTGGATTCTAAATGTTATTAATAGAGTTAGTCACTTCACTTCATTGAGACATAATGCTCATTGAAAAGTTTACATTTTACATCAAGTATGGGCATCCATGATCATTTACAGGGTTGATCCAAATGCACCATGTAGCTTTATCTTATTTATTATCCTCTCTTTGAAATCGTGATTCAATATTGGGTTTCGTGTTGGTGTTTCACCAAGTATTTTGTGTCAAAACGATATCTGAAACTCATTGATCAAAATGGGAAACCAAAAGACATTAGTAAGATGTTTGCACGAGAAGAAATGGTCAAAATGCTTGTGTTTGCCCATCCTGAATTCCTGACCACCTAACATGGGGATTTTGTACTACAAGTACTAGCTTCGACCATTATTGCTAAGATGATTTTTTTTTACTCTCTTTTATGTCATTCCCGGTCCCCTTATCCATTCATGAACTTTGGTGTTAGCTTAGAAGTTCTAGGGTTTAACAAAAAACCAAATAAATCGATTAAACTTTCGGATTTTGAAATTTTGAAATCGATATGATTGGTTCGATTTACGGTGATTTTAATTGACAAAACCGAACCGACCGAGTATGTATAATATATAATATATGTTATACATATAAATAATGTAATATGTTTAGTTTACTCGGTCAGTTTGGTTTTACGTTGGTTTAGGCGGTTAGTTCGGTTTTCTTGATGTTTGGTTTGGTTTGCCATTTTATCAAACCAACTAATTTAGTTCGATTGACAATTCCCACCCAAAACCAAAACAAACCGTGAGCACCCCTAAGAAGTAAGTTCCATTTTTGTTGTGAATTTAAAACATGTATGTACGTGTGAATTATGTCGTTGTCTAGTGGGAAACAAGCCTTTAATATTAAACTAGTACTGAGACTCATGCTCAGCACGGTTACTGTTTAGCAGACGTGTTCCTAGAAAAATAAAATATAAAACATTATAACAAATATTTAGAAACTATTTATGGTCTCATGTGTTATATTATATATGAATACCCAAAGCTTATAAAAGATTAGTCGTTCTCTTTAAACCAGAACACAATCAACAAATGAATGTAGTAAAGTTAAATAGCACGGAATATAAATGACGCCAAATGCACAGTAAAAAAAAAAATTTATGAATCAATATCTTTTATTTGAAACTAAGTAGAATAAAATTGAAAATCTCCCATCACCAAATCTGATGCACGCCAATATTTTCAAGTACATTTTAAAATAACTACTAACTACAAAGCATGAAAAAGAACAACAACTAATAGTCTTCAAGTACAGACATGTACAAAATATTTAATATATATATAACATATACTACGAAATGTGATTCTTCCCCAAGTGCTAAACAAACAAATAATTACACTGCAACATTGTCTAAATACCAAATGTACCTAAATAATAATAGTATAGTTTAAATTGTTAACTAATGGTATTCGACTATTGTGAGTCAATTAATGCTAGTGATAACTCTTCAAATGTAAAAATAATTGTCCAAATGATTATGGCATTTGAAGATCTATATAAAATATTTCTATCTAACCTAAACATGAATAGAATTAACACAACATTTAATATCAAACCAGCCAATGTTTCAACACATACATTAACATGTCATGTACTTATGCTACATTCAACATATATACATCAAACTCTGATATAGCACAATATCATTCAATTTAAATCAACTGAAAGTGAAAACAATTTAATTATAGACTAAAATGGCATAACAATACTCTATGAATTGTCATAAACAAACAAAATGGCATCACATGCATGGACATTAAGTCTTGTAACAAAAAAAAGAAGTCCCCCACTAACAAAAAGAACATACTTCTAAACAAATTGGTATCATAGGCTTAGTCCTCTTGGCCCCATAGTTATCTTACTCCATGTGCCTTGTCCCCTTGCCCCTACCACACTGGATGTGCTCCTAGTTGGAACAGTTGATTCATTGATGGCCTTATTGGTAGGAGCTTAACTCCTTGTGCAACAGGCTGAGTTGGGAACATTGTTGTCTGAATGTTGTGCATGGTTGTGGGCATTTGAGGCTGAATATTAGGTTGTTGTGGAGGAAATGTGAGCCTTTCATGTGGAGGTTCACATCTTCCTCTGCCATTTTCAGAACCACTTTTGGTACCCCTGGGCTTGTTGTTCCTACCCCTCCTGAATCTAGGTTCCTTTGATTTGTTGGATGTCTCTTCACATCCATTAGTTTTCTCCATATGTGGGTTCTTACAAGTTCTGTTATTGTGACCCTCCATTCCACATCTCCTGTAACTCGTTGCTTCCTTTTGCACATTTTCAACCTCATCCCTTCTTCCCCTGTCCTTGGTTTCCTCGGATCTCTTCTGACTTGAGGTGGCAATACCAGGTATGTTAGCTACCACATCAAAACTATTATCAGATATGTAAACACGAGAGGAATTATAAAACATACAAGCAATCAAGGTAATACTTCATTCCATTCTCTCATATTTCTAATGCTGGCAATACCCCTTGAGTATGCATCCACATATAGGCTTTGACAAAATGATATGGACTGCAATTTGTGCATGAATGCAAGTAAGTCTAGGAACAAACATTACATACGGAGTTAAGTTATAGAGGAAACTTACTTTGCCCTTACAAGTTTGTGATTGGCCCGAATATCAACTCCATGCACACAAATGATGTTTGTCACCTCCCTTGTCTACAATCACAATATCTTGTACATGTCTTCACTTTCCATCTAAAGGCACTCTCATTATGTTGCATTGTGATGAAGCCATAAGTGGACCCAAACTAGCTAAATCAGTTCCTCATTTTCTTATACTTGTCAATTATCTTCTGAGCTCTAGATACTTAAACCATTAATGTCCCAAGTATTGTTTTTCCCCTTTTGTCATACATAAGCCGCATGAGAAGCATGTGATACCCATCAATGAATTTGCAAATTGGCTTTTCCCTTAGTTTGATCATCCAGTTATTGAAGTTTTCACTAAAATTGCTTATGATGTGCTCCAAGCGTACTATACTATCATAATATGTCTTGCACACGAAGTCTTCACATCCCTATCAACTAGCCACTAATGAGCTCTTGGATTAGCATCTTTCACCTATTTAAAATTAGAGGCACAATCAACCTCTTTGTATGCCCTAGCAATCTTCAAACCAAGTTTCATCAAGAACTTCCCTCCAAAATCAGCCTTCTTGTACATATGCATGAAGTAAAATCTATGGTCTGAATCTGGAAAAAGCTAGTTCATTGCCTCAATCAACCCTTTTTGCTGGTCATAAATGAAAGTGAACTTCCCTACATGCATCTTTAAGTGAATATGAATTATGCTCAAAAAAATGTACCAAGAAAGGGCATTCTTATAACTCTCCTCATAATTACCAATCACTTTGGCCAATATTTTTTGTTTTGCCCTCCAGCCTACATGGTAACTGACTTTAACAGTGTGGTCCTTCCATGTTTGTTTGATGAGGTTGTCAGTTGTGAAAATTGTGAAATGTGTAGTCATCATTGATTCACACTCCTTAGCAACAAACCTGCAATTTACCATTGGGTTTTTCCCATTATCAATCCCTAAACATGTGTGGTATTTCCCCATGGTCTTGACACTAATAGTGTGCCCATCCTTGTCCAATATTGCATAACAATGTCATTTGCAGTTTTCACACTTATATTTCACTAAAAGTATGTCAGGGTCATTCTTCTTGAAATGCATCACAAACTTGTTCCTTGCTGCATAATTTGTCAATTAAAACCTAGCTTCATCAACTGTGTCTCAGCAACAAAGGCAACACACTTAGTTGGAGGTTCTTCTGTATCCTGTTCATTTTCATTTGTATGGCTAGAATGGTACTCTTCTTCTATAGGGAGGTCATCTAAATGTGCAAACTCATTGTCAGGGTCTTGGGCTTCCTGTGGTTGGGTTTGAAATGGACCTGCTGACTGGGATTGATCATGTGGTTGGGCTTCAAATGGACATGCTATCTGGGCTTGGGCCTGTGCTTCAGTGGCTATTGCTTTAACATCAGGTAGGTCATCATCGAGCTCTTTTTTAGACAACTCATCAAACTCATTCTTCACTTTCTAATTTTTTTTCACTGACTTTACTTACCTGCCCCTCTTGTTATTTTCCCACAACTACTTTCACCTTCACCAACAACATCAGACCTATCATCTTCTACATTCAGTCTTTTTGAATACTTCCTTGGGAAATACCAATCATATTGTGTGCTCTTCCTTGGAGTAGGGTTCTTCTTTTTATTCCAACTTCTTTTGAACCACACCTTAGGCCTCAAATGAATCTGACAAAGGCAGGGTCAACTTCAACAACATATAGGGTTCAAATGCATTCAAGATTCATTAAACTAGTTCCAGGTATTTTGGTCTCATGAACTTGTAGTACCACTTTAACATCAACAAAGATATGCAAAACGTCATTGTCATCAATGTTTGCATGCTTCCAAAAATACATTATGTCTTCATCGTTTTTTATGTCCATCCTCACAACATTTTTCAGAAAGATATGTGTTGTCCCAAGTGTCAAAGCATTCTTATGTGGATTGGGTATACCTTCAAGGATACTTTGGTTAACTTGTCCCAATTAAGATAATCCACATGCACTCATACAAAATATAAACATTTCCCACTATTATAATCATTCACCTTCCACATACCAGGGATCTCAGCCCTTCTAATCCATTTCCCATCATAATGAACCATTGTTCCACACCTCCAACTTTTGTCCCAATTTTCCATTAGCAGTGACTTTTGACACCACCACCCTCTACTTTTTGATACCACCACCCCCTAATTTTTTAAGCATACCAACACCTAACGAAGGACACTGCCAATATAAACAAAAAACCACCACCGCATTTCTTTTCTCCCTATTTTATTTTCTCTTTTTTCTCAGGGAACAACACCACCACTTCACCGCCTCGCCCCACCACCACCATTGTATCATCTCGCCCTGCCCAGTTGTCTCTTATCTCCTTTTCCTCTATTTTTTTCCTTTCCTTTCATTTCTTCTTCTTCTTGTGGGAGTGGGGAACCCCCACTCGCATGAATCTGCTCGAGGGAAAAAAACTAGATGAAAAGGAAGCAAGGGCGGGGTGGTATCGCCGACGGTGGAGAAGAAGATAATGGGAAGAGAGGAGAAAAAAAAAGAACAAAGAAAAAGGAGAAGAAGAACAAAGAAAAAAGTAAGAGAGGGAAGGTGGATGTTGTGAAAAGTCTGATAATAGGTGATGATAAACCAAACTGTCCTTTAATCTGCACCGTACACATGTCATGATGATCTCGTCAGCAAGGCAAAGCGACCCGGATGCCCACCAAATCTGGCGAGTCGCAGACAATAATAAGCCCACATTGGCATAATCCAAAAGGTTGGATCCAAGTTGCAATGCCCTATTAAGCACACGTCACATGGTAAAACCCAATACCCGTAAGACCTAATCAAACAAGTATCTGGGAAATCTCCTAAGATGAGCAGCCAACAACACACTGGTTTCGACTAGGAAACATATTCCAAAGTATAAGTCGTGCATGAAAACTTCATTGCATGGACAACACTACAGAAAACCTCTCCCGCAGATCTAGAAGCACAAGTCGTGAAGGAAAACTCTCATAAATAGACAAATCCCAACTAGGAAAGGATCTCAAGCAAAATCTCTTTCCCTAAACAATGCCACCAAAGTTCTAGCCGAACGAGGACTCTCGCATTATAAATAAGACACTGAGTTAATGGAAAAAAGGTACGCTACAGAACCCAATTTACAGCTTTAAGTTTTTCTCCAGCCTTGTCTGACTTTAGCATCGAAGTGTCATCGACCACCATAACGGTGGTCCTTGGGTCACATGTGTTCCCTATGCAGGTCCAGGTCAAGGTAGAGCAGGAATTGACTACATCAGTTTGGCGTCGTCTGTAGGAAACAACGAAGTTCCTTGAAAAAATAGTGATACCACCCTACCTCACAGCACAAAGATATGGTGACCATGAGATCTCGCAACAATGGAGACATCGTTAAGCCCTCGAACGCTTGTATTGCAAGAGCGCCATCAATTCCGACGAATATGGCATCGTGGGAAGAACAAAGCAGCGGCGGACCCAAGGGTGGATCTATTGTCAACCTAGATGCAGTAGATTGCACGAGCACTAGAGATTCTCACCCAGCAGAACCCTCCACCCACAACAGGAGAACGAGAACAGTGAATAGCCTCATTCGCGGAAAACTCAAGGGAACACGTTCAGGAGAGCCGCATTGCCTCTGCAGGTTCTCAGTGGACCAAAGGCGAAGATCTAGCGTCCAGAGCTGACGGACAAGTCTCCCAGAACCCTATTTGACTGGGGGCCACCAATCCTAACGTATTGTTCAACCTCACTATCCCTCCGTTCATAGATCATATCATGAACGAGCCTTTGCCGAAGAAATTCACTCCGCTGAAGCTGGAGTTGTACGATAGGATGACAGACCCGCCCGATCACTTGTGCTACTTCCAGCATGTAATGGCGCTCAAATAAGGATCTGAAGCAATAATGTGTCAGTCGTTCCCTACCAGCCTGAAAAAGTCAGCGCTGACCTGGTTCCACAACCTCCCTCCGAAGTCCATCAACTCATTTCGAACATTGGCCAAAGTGTTTCGTACACGTTTCAACGACAGCCAGCGAATCAAGAAGGGCCCTCATTATCTGTTCACCCTCAAACAAAAGCTCAGCGAAACGTTACGGGAATACATTACACGCTTTAACGATGAGTTGATTCTCATCGACGGCTTCAGTAGCGATACTGATGTCACAGTCTTCTCCTCGGGTCTTAGGAGGGGAAAGTTCTATGATTTCCTCACTTTAAACCCTCCAACTGATATGTCGGACATAGTGATGAATGCCCAGAGGTACATCACTCTCGATGAGATGCTGGCCGCAAAGAGGGAGGTGGAGTCCGAAAAGAAACCCTCTGCATATAGGGACAAAAATGAGGGGAAGAAACAAGATGACGACAATAGGAAAGGAAACACAATGATAGCAAGCCCGACTCTAGCGAGGTAAGGCAAGGCAAAGACCTCCAACTATGTCGATGCTAAATCCGTCACTCCCCTCAACTCTTGTATGTCCGACGCACTGAACTCTATCAAGGATTGGGAGGAGCTAGAGTGGCCTGCAAAATAGCGAGGCAACCCCTCCCAACACGATAACAACAAATATTGCTCCTTTCACAAGGAGGGCGGCCACGATACTGAGAACTGTAAGAGTCTCATGAACGAGATAGAGTATTGGATCCGGAAGGGGAAGCTTAAGGAGTTCGTAAGTCGGAGAAGAGGTAGGATCGGGCAAAGGAAAAGGAAGATTTCATTAAGGATATAGAAAAATAAACTCCTGGAATTATATATGTGCTTCTTGGAGTCGGCTCCGAAGGTGAGCAATCAAATAGGATCGCAAGAGGATGCTTCTTGAAATGCGGACGCAGCCCACCTGCAAAGACATACAAGTGTCGTATGCACGTATTCAGATCCCCACTCACCGCTGACGTTTACGGACTAGGACCTTCAGGGCATTCATTCTCCCCACAATGACGCCCTGGTCATCTCGGTCCTCGTTTCAAAGTGAGAAGTGAAAAGGGCCTTGGTGGACACTGGAAGCTTTTTAAACGTCATGTTTCTCAACGCTTTCCGCAACATGCAACTCAAGGAGGCAGACTTAACACCAGCCAACCATCCCATGGTCGGGTTCAGTGGAGAGAAATGCTTCCCTATTGGGAGGATCAACTTAATGGTAGTGGCAGGAGAGCCACAATTACGAAAGTACCATGTCCAGGAGTTCATGGTGGTCGATGCTCCATCTGCCAACAACATCATCCTGGCGAGGCCTTGGCTTCATCATATGGAAGCAGTAGCTTCTACTCTGCACCAATGCATCAAGTACACAACCAACCAGGCCCAAGGAACTATTCAGGGAGATCAACCTTCACTGAGAGACTGCCACTACGCAGCGCTGAAGCAACTGAGATTGCTAGCAATTACAGCCCGGGCCTGCGGAATTGATACATCAAACATTGGGCCCAAAATAGGGGAAGATCGCCCCGTGCGGACAGTGACAAAGCTTCGACAACCAAAGCTCAGCTATCCGATGAGCCGAAATTTAGAACTGGAAATACAATCCAGCCTAGCACAAAGTTAAGTATTAACACTTCAGCAATCAGGCGCCTCCTCAGAGCGCTGACAATCGAAGTCCACTATTCAGTAACTTAGCCAACATTGGCGATACCTGACGGTCCGCCAAAAATGCTACACAATCCGAGTCAGGATTGTGTGTGTCTCTTTCAGGGCCAAATTTGCTTAGTTTTTGTTTAGAATTGACTGATTTCTTTTGTTTTGTTTTTTTTCAGTTTAGGAAAATTGTTCGCACAAGACATATTCAAGGAATAAAAAAAACTTTATTGATTGCATTGAAAGTTATTACAAACTTGCCCTGTTGACTAGTACAACAGTTTATACACAACAAGTATCTAAGTCCGACACAAGTATTTATCTTCTCCAACGCACGAAAAAAATTTGCTCCTCCAATCTGTCTTCGAAAGATATTTTAATTTGATAGTAAAGTACTTGAAGAAGGCTGCAAGTGCACACTTGATCCATTGTTCCGCCAAATCACCTCACAATGATGATTTGAAGGTGGTAGCAGAGGCACACCCAATTTGTTGTGGACTTCCCCGCTCCACTTATCCACTTACCCCCAATACGAAGAGGATTCAAAAAGAGAGTAGAAGAGGCCAGATGGGGACGTGTCTCAAATGTGTAATGCCTGGGGTGAGGCAGAACTATCACCCCAGGACCGCAAATCGCATCGGCCAGAGCTCCGATCTGCCAAATCTGCCTTCCAGCTATGGCATCGTTGGAGAAGCCCAGTAGATACAGTAAGAAAATCCACTTCAAAACTAGCTGTTGGGATCATCTCCCAAAACAAGCAGTGGATGGAAACTTGGGAGCAAAAGAAGGCGACGGATAGACTCATCGCTTGAGGAAGAGTCTGTACTTCTTCTACGAAATGCGAGAGAACCAATTGAATGCTCACCTAGACCAAGCAACATCACATAAAAGAAGGTCTTCTCAAGACTCATCGACACAAATTTCAGAACATTCGAAAACTCCAATAACGAAGATCTTCCTTTAGCCTTTGGAAAGCCCAAAGCATATTTTCTGAAGGGATGCATTTCAGGAACATTCTTTAGAGCATCCATGGCAATGCTTGAAATGGTGAACTCCAGCCTATATATGGGCGCGACGATTCACGAAACGAAGTCAATCAACAGTTATGATAACATTAAATGCTATACGGGAAATTGGAAAACGACGGTTCCAATTGCAACTGCACGAGTCCACATTCATTGAATTAATGGCACTGCACGCAACCCCATTACCTGGGGGTAACCGGCACTGAACCGTCTCATAGTCTACGCCGTACTCCTGGCATGCTAATCTTTACAACATGGCCCCCAACGAATGGGCCCAAGCAAGTACCCTGCCAGATCCAACCCAATACAGTACAAAAGCCTTAAACGCCCATGCAACGCGAAACACGCCTGTAGCGATATTATTAATAAAATCCAAGGTAAATTTGCCATGTTATCTGTTGTTCATTGAACCTGGGTAAACTCAGTCTGATCAATTATTATGGCGAACCGACTTCAAAATCAAATTATTGGTTCAACTTTCGTATCAGACTACTGGGCGGGCTGAGTAAGCCAGGACGCCCAAGTCAGACTTGCACGCCCAAGGCCAAGCGGGGGCCTAACCCGATCAAAGTTTAGTTAGTTCCTACTGATGGCGATGGTTCTGATCCACTCTATCCCTAGTCCTCAAAAAGCGAATGACAATGGCTTAGAAAGTGGAAGCTTAGTCAGTGCTCTAACGCCTGACCACGATGGCTTACCAGGGACCATTGTCCAACTACAGATAATGGTCGCCAAACCTAACCAAAACTTAGTCGGTTTCGACCAATGACGATAGCTTCTGGTCTGCTCTAACGCCTAGTCCGCCACTCTAATGCCTGATCGAGACGATTCGCCAGGGACTATTGTCCAATTATGGATAATTCTCACCGAGCCTAACCAAAACTTAGTCAGTGACGATTGATTACGATAGCTTCTGGTCCGCTCTAATCCTAGTTCGCCAATAGTGGATGACAACGGCTTAGAAAGTGATAGTCTAGTCAGTGTTCTCGACATCTGATTACGATGGCTTGCCAGGGGTCACCATCCTTCCATAAACTAAGATCGTCGAACCTGACCAAAGTTTAGTCAGTAGGTCGCTGATGACGATAGCTTCTGGTCCGCTTTAATCCTAGTCTGCCAAACGTGAATTACGATGGCTTAGAAAGTGGGAGTCTGGTCAGTACTCATGCAGTCCGAAGATGATGGCTTACCAAGGATCATTGGCCAACTACAAACAATGATCGTCGAACACTATCGCTCTAATACCTAGTTCGCCGAGCGTGAATAATGATGGGTTAGAAAGTGAGAGTCTAACCAATCCTCATGTAACCTGATGATGATGGCTTGCCAGGGATCATTGGCCAACTACAGACAATGATTGTCAAATCCTATCGCTCTAACACCTAGTCCACCGAGCACGAATGACAATGGATTAGAAAGTGGGAGTCTAGTCAGTGCTTATTCAGCCTAATGATGATGGCTTGCCAGGGATCATTGGCCAACTACAGACAATGATCGCCAAACCCGACAAAAGTTTAGTCAGTTATAACTGATGACAACAAGTTTTGGTCTCCCTTATAGCCTAGTTCGTCAGCTGCGGATAGAAACAATTTGAAATCACAAGGACCATCGTCCTATTAAATGCACGTGCATGACCACAGTTTGACCAGTTTGCTTATAGTAGCAATGACAACTGCTGGCCTGATCCACAACCTGGCCCACATTTGATGGATTACAATGGCGGATCTCAAAGACTGAACTCCCATCAGCAGATCAAGTATATGACTTTCCGACTCCGCCTAGCCTCTTGTCTAAAAGCTAGTAGCGCAGTAAGACCAAGCAGATAAAAACTAACGGAGAAAGTAAAAGAATGTATAATGTTGTTTAATATGCTATCTCTCATTAATAAGTCAAAATTACAAAGTTCACTCCTCATCGAGAAGAGGTTCAGATACCACAGATCTTGATTTGGCAAGAGAGGAGGCAGGAGATACGTCCGCACGTGCCGTCACTCGGATGCCTCAGATTTCATCACTTTTTCCTTCTGGTTGATCACATTCTTTTTCTTCTTTTGAGTGGTTAGAAGTTTCCCCAAACTCCGCATAAGAAAACTATTTATAGCAAGAAAGGTCCCATTCGGGGTGCTCCTCCTTCATCTGATGCAACAGCTTCAGACGCCCATGCACAACTCTGCTGAAATAGAACGCGCCCTAGGTTTTCAAAAAAATTCCTCGCACACCTTCGACTCAGCAAGCTCTTGCTCCAGCAGCTCCAACTCGCCCGACAGTGTATCAGTCCCGGTTTACTTACAAATCAAGTTGTCATTCGTAGTACTTAGTTCATGTTTGTTTTTCTATTGTTTGCACACTCTTGGCATTGGAGTCAACCTCGGCTTCTAGTTGCTAACATAAGCAGCCCACTCAAATTCCTTTTTGGCATTCTCAGCATTCAGAGCTTGCAACTCAGCCTGCACCTTGGCTACAACCTCTTGAGCAGAATGTAAATCATAACGGACAAGGTTCAGCTTCTCCCCGAACCTATCCCTCGTGAACATTGTCTCAGCCGACTCAAAATCAAGCGTTTCCAAGCGAATCCTCTGAGCCTCAAACCTTGTCTTCCAGGCCTCCTGATCAACAGACCACTGGGCATGCCTCCCTTCCTCAAGTTGCTTATTTAGTAACTCAATTTCACGGAGAGCGTCGAATTAAGACTTCTGCAAGTTTGCAAAGACTCGCTCCATGGTATACACCCTCTCACGAACAGTTTCAACCTTCATCCCAGCGACGGAAACTTGGTTCAGGTATGACATTCCCAGCACAAGATGCTTCTACCCCTTATCCATACACTCTCCCAGTGTCATTCCTTCTGGCTCCGGAGCACAGTTCGCCACCAAGTTGTTCCACCTGCTAATATGCATCCTAAAAGCATGAAAAATGTCAACCTCCTAGTGTCAAGCTTGGTTACTCATCATTACCACGTATGGAGCAAACATATTGATCTGCGCATCCGGATGGAAGTCCGTCGGAACTGGAATCACTCCAGCACCACCCTTCATTGTTTTCATAGAATTGGGGCCTTCATCCACAATTTTCTCCTTACTTGCAACGATCAGCTCCCATTCACGAACCGACTCGAAATCAGTTGAGGGGGAAGAATTATTTTTCGGAACCATCGCCACCTCAATATGGGGACGAAAGTGAGACGGAGGACAGTATGGACGACGCAGAGGGGAATTGTCACCATAAAGTCGACGGTCAGGAGATTCTGTAGTAGGCCTAGGAGAGTCACGGTCCAAAGAGATGCAGTACGCAAAGTCTTTAAAAGAGAAGGGACGAGCCAGGCCCGCATCAAATGAGGTTTACATGCCCGTCTGCAACAACATTTTGTTCAGAACCTTCTGCTCTGTACTCAGCTTCGTTACATCTTCAACCTTACCATTTGCACATACTTCCTCTCCATATCGGGAAGGGAAATAGGGGCCTTTGCCCGAGCGTCATGCCCCTCAGACGCAGCAGTCTCCGCTCCAGTGGACAAATCAAGAACATGCCTCACAACATTACGTCGCACTGAAGAGGCCAAATGCTTACTAGCAGGCTTGGTGACATCACAAGGCTTCTTGGAATGTGTATTGATAGAAAGTGCCACATCTAATTCTGCCTTCCTTGAAGGGATCGAAATCTTAACTTTCGGGAACTTCTTTTTCTTCGAAGAAGGCTCTCCCTCGGACTTCAGCTTCGAAACTCTGAAAAGAGTGCAAGCCATATGTCAATGAGCCCACAGTTCGCTATGCTTGATGTTAGAAGACTGGACAACATCCTCTACCCGCACTCGGGGCATGTCACGAAATGTATCTAAGACTGCCTTATCCTCAAAAGAAAGAGGCGCAGTCGGGAACCTCTCTGCAGAAAACACAGACAACATTTCAATATATAATTAACACTGGCATAATAAAAAACGGATTTGAAACTTACTCAGTGGTCGGAACTCTCGCTCAATCGAACGACCCACAAGCTCAAAATACTCCGAGTCCGCAGAGGCCAGGAAACAATATTTCTGCCAGAACATGAAGTCATCGGGAAGATTGCCGAAACAATCCGACGATGTCAACACACACAACATGCTTGTTTATCCGAGGAGGGGTAAGCAGTTGAATAACCCTTGGAGATATTTGGACAGCAGCGTCCTTCGCCCTAATTAGAATGGCAATCACCGTCCTATACCCGTTCGACACCAGGTGAGGGGCATAATGACGAGGTAGGCCAAAAAGCTTTGAATTTCCTTGATAACGGGAAAGCGGGCGTCCTATTGGAGCATACCTCGATGCAAACAGATAAATCCTTCTGGGGGAGACAGCGGCGTCAGATCGACGTCCAATGTGCAGAGCACCAGATCATCAGGGATACTATAAGTTTCATGAAGAATTTCCAGATTCGACTTAGAAAATGACCATCCTCAAAGAACTTACGGCTCTTAACAAACAGTTCATCAGAAAGCTGATTTTGGCGCGCCATTGATGAACGTACAAACTTTTGGTCACCAAAGTAGGGTAAAGTCAAAAACATGAAAAGTGAAGCGACAAAGTAGAGTCTCCAAGATCAAAGAGTAAATAAACTCTGCAGAATAGGGGAACTATATGAAGAACATAATTCCCGCCTTTTCTCAAGCGGAGGCACACCCATTTAATGAAGTGCCCCGCTCGAAGAAACGATTCAAAATCGACCAATCATGGCCCCTCAGATCCTCTATAACCGATGAATTGGCCCACCAACTCGGGGATAGTAGTTGATGAGACACCAAACTGTCCTTTAATTTGCACCGTGCGCGTGTCACGATGATCTTGTCAGAAGGACAATGTGGGCCCAGATGCCCACAAAATATGGCAAGGCCCAGACAATAATAAGCCCATTGGCAGAATCCAAAAGGTTGGATCCAAGTTGCAACGCCCTATTAAGCCCACACGTCACATGGTAAAGCCCAATACCCATAAGACCTAATCAGGCAAGTATCTGGGGGATCTCCTAAGACGAACAAGCCAGCAACACATTGGTTCTGACTAGAAAATTTATCCCAGAGTATAAGTCGTGCATGAAAACTTCCTTGCATGGACAACACTATAGAAGAGAAACCTCTCTCGTAGATCTGGAGCACAAGTCGTGTAGGGAAACTCTCCTATGTAGATGACTCACAACTAGGAAAGGATCTCCAACAAAATATCTTTTCCTAAACTACGCCACCAAAGGCCTAGCCGAACAAGGACTCTCACATTATAAGTAAGACACAAAGTTGATAGGAAAAGGTACGCTACAGAACCCAACTTACAACTTTAAGCTTTCCTCTAGCCTTGTTTGACTTTAGCATCATAGTGCCATCGGCCACCACAACGGTGGTCCTTGGCTCACGTACGTTCCCTGTACATGTCTAGGTCAAAGTCAAGGGAGAGCAGGAATCAACTACATCAGTATGGAATGATGAAGATGGTTGGGCCAGTGGCGAGCGACAACCGCCATGGAATGTTGTGTTGATGTTGTAAAAATAAGAGAAAACAGAGATAGCGGAGAAAAAGAGGAACAATGGTGAAAGAGGGGTTTATACTGGTCATGTGATTCAACACATTAAAAAAAAGGTGATGGTGTGCTTTAGCAAAAGTGGTGGTGTCAAAAAGCAGAAGCCTTTTCCATTACTTCAATGACACACATTCATCAAATATTATAGATGAATACAATAGTAAATATGCAAACCCATGTAAACTAACATGAATCATAAAGTAAAAATGGAAGACAAGCACACTGACAACATGATACAAATATTCATGGACATATATATGTGAAACCAGTCCATGAATAATGTCATGAACACATTACAAGAATGTACTCCATGAAAAAAATGTATTAAGCATTGTACTTATGGGTTAACAAACCCCTAATCATTGTACTCATTATAAACACTAATCGACCCAAAAAAATAGTATAGTGTACTAAGTAGTAAGCATGAACAAAATATTTAACCAACAATTTATGGGTTAACAAAACCCTAAACAATATACTCAATGATACATAGGTTAACAAAACCCTAACCATTGTACTCATAGTGAATTATACATGGATGAAACAACGAAATAAACAGTGGACAAACCATAATTTATGCAAATGAACGAAACCCTAACAACAATAACACCATTCACACAATCCATTTATACATGCATTATAGATTAAAACACAAAAATCATTCCAAGGAACATGAGAATGTCTTAGATTTGGCTTCACGTCCTCTTTACTGTCTGAAGGAGTGAAATCTCAAATTAGATCTTGGATGATCACTAAAGTCATTGAATGAACTGTCATCGTCCCAATATATGCTTGAATCAGTGCTCCCATCATCGTTGCTACTGCTACTGACAAACACATCAAATATTTTACTCTTCACCTTCCCTTTCTTCTGTTCGAAGTTCAAGACAAAAGAGCAGAGAAGCGGGAGCACGAAGATGAGGAGAACGAACAGAGGACAAACAGACTTTGAAAATGGATGGAATTTTCCCTCCACTCTCCAACTCTAAAACGGATAGTCGACAGATCTAATCCTGACCGTCCACGAGTGTAGATCAGTTGACGGACGGTTGGGATGATCATTTCAATCACATCCTTCAGATTATGCACAAGATGCACATGAGGGGTACTTTCATCATTAAAAATGTCACGTGCAGGTTTTGACAGTCAATGCATGGTGACTGCTAGTCTTAGGGAAAGACTGCAATACGAAATAATGATGGGGGTACGTCACAATTAGCTATTTATTATGGGGGGGGGGGGGGGGGAAGAGCAATTAACCCTATATATAATGAAGGTTTACACCAAGAAAGCTACAAAGAAATATGTATAAAAATATCAGTGAGTAAATAAAACATTCCGTAGAGATCAACAATTCTCTCTCATTGAAAAATTTAACTATTAGAAATTACGAACTCCTAAAACCAAACATAACTTCAAAAGAATAAAAAAAATGATAGGTTATATTTTACTACAACAACAATAGTAAACTCAATAAACTAACATTTTAAAGAAAACGAAAAAAGAAGTACGAAGGGAGAGAGGAACATATTTGATCAATAAAAAACATAATAAAAATCATGCTCAATACAATGTTGAAGGCATAGTTTGTGTAAACAATTTGTCCAATGTCACCGAGAGAGTTAAAAAGAAAAAAGTCTGGATAACCTTCGTAGCTTTTGGATCATGATTGATATTAATCTTCATAGTTTATGTATCATGGTTGAAATGGAGAACTGAGGCTATAATTGGATGATGTTTGTATGAGTTTTCTACTGAAAAAAAAAGACTTTTCCCACCACTTTCTTAGGAGCAATTTTGTAAAAGTTACTAATGCGTTTAAAAAGTTATCAATGGAAGACGTTATAGTAAGGTGAAGAGATTTGGGCGGTTATGAAAAGATTGCAAAGAAAAGTGGGAGATATATTAGGAATTGAGGAATATACTAGGGAAGTTAGTTATGGATGAAATGATGTGAAATGTTTATCATAAAATGGAAATCAATGTTTTAGTAGAAGAAAATTTCTTCAAAAGGGTTTGAGAGACTTTCAATTTCCTCGCAACTTAAAATAAAAATAAAATCAATAATTATGATGGTGGAAATAAACGAAACTCTCTCTAGAGATGACAATTAATGACCCGACACGATACGAACCGCTTCGTAGCAGGTTTGGTTTAGAAAAGCATGTCACGACTAATAACCTGGTTGACACAATATGACCCATCAAATTTGTGGATTGGGCTTGGGTTTGAGGTATTGGCACAGTTGATACGGGTCCAATCGATTTGTTATTTTATAATTGTTATATGATTGATAAACATATTACAACATATATATGTTTTTTTTTTGTAACTATATAACTTTGGCATGGTTATGAACAGTCACAAAACTAAAATTGTACTAGGAATACGTACAAACTTTAGAAAATGTCTTTGGCACTGTCAGAAACGTTGTCTTAAAGGTATTAACAGTGACCAAACGTACCAAGGCGGGTCAACCCGACACAACACGGTTCATAGACGGGTTAGGTTTAGGTTTGACATCTTTGAAACAATTACTAAACGGTTCAAATTTGGGTTTTACAAGTTGATACAAGATCTTATTTTGACACGACATGATTATGACAAGACACGACCCATTCCCACCCCTAAATCTCTCCCTCTCTCTCTCTTTCTCTATTTTCCCAAATTTTTTACATTTTTTTTTTAAGTATTCCACCTCAACATTGGAGCCTTGAGAGAGCAACAAGTAAGATCACAACTTTCTCTCTCATAATCTCCTTATATATATATACATAATCTCCTTGTATAGATAGATGGGATCAACTAATATATATCCATGTGAAAATGCCGTAAATAAATGTTTAGAAAAATACATAAAATTCCTAAATTAAACCCTGTGCGGTGCCAATAATTCAACTGCAAGGGAAGCATGCAGCGGGTCTCCATGATTTTTGATAAAATAGAAATCAGATTCTTGAGGAACGGAATTGTTGTAGGAGAGAGAAATGAAAATGACATGTTTGGATGTGATTTCGTTATATCTACTGTCGACACACTCTCCCCCTCCACTTCCCTCGTTTACAAAGACTTAAATTTTATGATCATTCAACAAAAATACTATTTCCCAATTGATTTTTCCCCCATTAAACTAACAATAACGAAGTAAAATTGATTAAGTGCATTGTCGGATGGATACTGAAGCTACCGTGGTTAGCTATAGGCCTACCACATATCTTCTAATAATTATACAATACATGGTTTTTCATTATAATCCCAGTAACATATATACTCTTAAATTTTTATTTTTTTTAAACCATATTTACTGAATTAACACGAGCTAGACTGAAATCAAGTTTTCCTAATACATGACTGGTTTAAACAACAGTTCCTTGACGAGTTGTTTAGCTTCATGGTCTTGAACACCGACCCCCATCTCCATGCAGATAAATGCAATGTGTAGTACTTGCATGATTCATAATTGATGCAGTCTTTTTCCACTCTCTGCTTTGACCTAATCCAGCTTACCTGCACAAAAAATGCACGTGAGCCACAAACTATCGTGGGGGTGGCCGATGGCACTCCGATGCTAAAGTCAGACAGGGCTCTAAGGAAGGTGTAATGTTGTAACAGGGAATTTGTAGCATACCTTAGCTTACCAACCTCATGTCTTATTTATAGTGCAAGGAGTTCTAGTTCTACCAGGCCATCGTAGGCGTAGTTTAGGAAGGAGATCTTCATGGAGATCCATCCTTAATTAGGAGTCGTGCTGTAGGAGGGAAGTTCCCTGTTAGCTCCATGCTCCTAGATACACGGGAGATAGTTTCCAATCCAAGAGCAATTCGTAGAAGAGAGTTTCCCTGTGTGGAAGATACTCTGGTGTTTGCTTCCTAGTTGGAAGCAGATAACAGCTATAGTTGCCCGTCCGAAACTGATCCTCGAGATACTTGCCTGAAGAGGGCTTACGGGTATTGAGGATAGATGTGAGATGTGTGGACCTAGCATGCTGTGAGAGTTCGGGTCCGCCTAGCGGACTATAGTTGGGTGGGCTTAAAACTGCTTGAGTCGAATCAATGTTGGGCTGACTCTTGAGGCCGTAATTCCTCGAGATCATCATGACACGTGTACGGCTCTGGGGTGTGACCGTTTTTATGTATCATCGGCTACTACCCCCGAGTTAGCGGGCTGTCACATCGGTTCGCTAAGTCATTTCTTGAAGTGATGCGCCGCTCATGATGATTGAGCCTGAATCGTTGCTTGAACCACACGCTGCATTAATTAAACGTGCGTTGGTTCAGAAGAAAAGAATTGAGAAGCCAACTTCTATTTAGGTCATCCGCTGTGTGGAGTCTGATTCTTCTACTTTCCTTGCCTTTGAAGCTACCGCTCTTATTAGAAAAGATTGTTCATCTTCCTCATGGCTCAAGAAAACCTTCTTGATGATGTTGTCTTGGTCGAAGGGCCTGGTCTTTTTCGAAGACATGTTGTTGTCCGAACCTAGTCTCGCCGAGATTCGTACGAAGTTTGGGGTCCTTGAAGACCTACCATTGTATTTCCTGACGGGCGACCAAACGCCGATGTCACCTCCAGCTGGTTTAGGGATGGCAGTGGGGCGTATTTTCACAGATATCCGCCCCACTCGCCCCGTTTGGGGCGGATTTGGTAAATGATCACTGGATTTTGGGGAGGATACGAATTTGGCCATATCCGCCCCACAGATATCCATTTAACCAACAAATTTACAAGAGTACCCTTCATCTATATAAAGGGATTAACTCTTTTTCACAATCGCTCCCTCACACCAATTACTCACAATCGCTCCCTCACCAAGCTCTCCCTCTCACAGAGCGATCTGCGATCTCCCTCCCTCCCTCACACCGCACACCACCTCGCCCTCCCTCACGCCGCGATCTCTCTCCCTGCTCCCTCACGCCGCGAGATCCTCTCTGCTCCCCTCACACCGCGATCTCCCTCCCTGCTCCCTCACACCGTGAGATCCTCCCTGCTCCCCTCACGCCGCGATCTCCCTCACAGAGAGATCTCCCTCCCTCACACCGCGATTTCTTCCTCTCACAGCCAAGATCTTCCTATCACAGTCGAGATCTCCCTCCCTCACGCCACGATCTCTTGCTCTCACAGCCAAGATCGGATTTGAAGTTTAAAGATCTAAAGACGAAGAGTTTCGCCTCTCACAGCCATGGATTTCTTCTCTCCCCCATAAGAGATCAAGATCATGATCAAATCAGATCTGAGACTGAGATCTGATCTGATCTCAGAGATCAAATTTTTTAGATCGATTTTTTTTGTAATATGTTGTAATTTTTTTTTTTTGAATTTGTTGTAATTTTTTTAGATCAGAGAACTCAGATCTGATCTTTAAATTAAATTTTTTTTTCTTTTTGTAATTTGTTGTATTTTTTGTATGTATAAATGATCTGTAGAAGTATTTTTACTGTATGTAGAAGTATCTTACCTGTATGAATGAAGAAAAAGTTTTAACAGATATTTTGGGTGGGGCGGATATTCGTCTATCCGTGCGGGGCGGAGGCGGTTTTTTAATAAACTTATAAACGGATTGGCGGGACGGATTTGGGGATCCGTTGTTTTCGACGGATCGGGGATGGATTTGCTCAAATCCGCCCCGTTGCCATCCCTAAGCTGGTTTTATCTGTTTGCACCGCGTGATGCTTCAAACTGGAGTGCATTTTTTAGTTCTAGATGTGATCTGAAAGTTCTTGGACTTCTTAGGGATTCTTCTTGCTTAGTTGGGGCCCAATGGATATAGGATCATCCTCATGATTATGCTCAGCGCTAAGGAGGCCGGTGTTAGCGTGACTCCACGGGTGATTCAGTTGATAACCTCTCCTTGGCTAAAGACTAATGTTGTTTGTAAGATGAAGTCATAGAATTGCTTTGTTAAGCTGCCTGATGATTTCAAGTTCTGGCAGAAGTACTGCTTTTTGGCCCCTACGGATTCAAAGTACTTTCAATCCAAGGGTCGTCCACTCGAACGACAATTCAGGCCACTTCATAAGTTCATTTCTTTTCTTGTGGCTTTGATATGCTTGATAGTGGGTCGATTAACCATCACTTGCATTTTTCTGTAGGAAGGTTTCCCACTACTCCTCTTACCTTAGAGGAGCAAAACACCATGGAGAAGTTTCGCGTCCTGCCGAAAAGAAAGGTTGTTGATGTCATAAGGGTTTCCAACTTCATCCGTAGTGGGCTGTGGGACAACTGGCACGTCGCCCCCACTTTGTATGGAGAGTCGCGCATTAAGTTGGATGATGGGGCCCCTTCCAGGAAGAAGACGGCTACTGGGTCCAAAGCTTTTGTTCTATCTGATGTGGAGGAGCCGTTTGAGATTCTCGCCTCCTTAATGAGGAAGAGGTGTCGCGTTAGAACTAGGTCGTCTTCGGCACAACCTGCTCCAGTAAAGGGGGAGCGCAAGTCTGCTAGACCTGTTGAGACGAAGACTGATTTTTCCAGCTTGGAGAAGGATTACAGGCGAGTTCTGAACTGCTGTCTTTCGCTAAAGTAAGTGCTTCGAAGAAAGTCGACTGGGCTGCTGAGAAGCGACAGTTGGAATCCGATGTGGAGTTCTATGCTTGAAAAGCGAGGAAGACCGAGGACCAGCTCGAATTGGGGCAGCATGAACTTAGTGCCATGAAGAACAGTCTTGCCATAGAGTAGTCTCATGTCAACGTGCTGACTAGCAAGGTGGAGCTACGGGAGCGTGAACTTGTTGATGCAAAGGTGTGGGAGGACGAGCTTCTTTAGGAACAAGGCAAATGTGAGTTCTGTTGGGTTGTACATGGACGGCTGGAGATGCTGGTGCTGATGAAAGAAGAGCATCCGGAGTGGGATCTCAGCCGTTATAAGAAGATGTCGTATGTGGAGCTATCTGTTACCTCGACGTCATCGAGCGAGGAGGACAGTTTGAGCTCTGATGTTCAGGCTGCAGCGTGTGTGGGCACAACTTCTGCTTTTTCTTCCACTAGGCTTAACTCTTCCATTTTTGTACCCTCTCCTAATAAGGACTGAACTTTGTGTGCTTGTGCTCTTTTTGTCTTTGACCATGAATGAAAACAGTTTTATCCGTTCCGTACTTGTTGTCTCTATTGTATGTTTTTCGTTTCGCCTTGTCGTCTTGCTTTGGCATAGGCTGGTTGAATCAATGGGACGTTGACTGGTTTATCTGCGGTAGAGAGCTTAACCGCTTTGTGCTATGAATGACTCAGGGTCATTGCGGTGTAGTCATGTCCGGTAGTGGGCATGTTACGAACAGAGGGTTGAGTCATCCGAGATGTGTCCTGTACCCATGGTAAGCTGATTGAGGGTTACCTTGCTTGTCTGACTGGTCGGCTGTAGCTGCTGCTGTGAGCGAGTTGTGATGGTCAAGCGAGCATGTCAGAGCGGTTGTGCCGAGTCAGGCGTCGTAAGCTCGGGTTGGCATCCTAAGTAGCTTATATCTAGGCACTGGTCGTACGATTTTTGTATCGGCGTGAGTGGCCTTCGCTTAACATTAGAATGTCAGTCCGTTTTAACGTGAAGATGCTGACTCAACTAGATTCCCGTATGGCGACCAGGCTGAAAAGCAATGGTCTCATGGCAAGCATCGGAATCAATTTGGGACTGACTAGGCTCTCACTTTCCAAATCACTTATGTCCAAGCAGAGCGGACTACAGATTCGGGGAGTAAAATTTTGGCGACCAAGCTGAAGAGCAATGGTTATGTGGCAAGCCGTCGAAATTAGTTCGGGACTGTCTAGGCTCCCACCTTCCAAATCATTCGTGTCCGAGCAGAGCGAACTACAGATTCAGGGAGTAAAGGTTTGACGACCTGGCTGAAAAGCAGTGGTCCGGTGACTTCAGGACTGACTAGGCTCCCACCTTTCGAACCATCTACACCCCCCGCGCGGTGGGGGCTACGAATTTGAGATAGGTTTGGCAACCAGGCTGAAAAACAGTGGTCTCGTGGCAAACCATCAGAATCAGTTTAGGACTGACTAGGCTCCCACCATCCAAATTATCTACACCTGAGTGCACCAAGTTACAAATTTGGGAGTTTGTCGGTGGCCACGCTGAAAAGCAGTGGTCCCGTGCAGACCATAAGAATCAGGCCGTGGCTGACTGAGCTCCCACCTTCTAGACTATCTACACCATCGCAGTACGGGCTACAAGTCCAGGTTTAGTGATTTGGCGGCCACGCTGAAAAGCAGTGGTCCCGTGGCAAGCTGTCGAAATCATTTCAGGACTGACTAGGCTCCCACCTTCCAAACCATCTACACCCTCACAATGGGGGCTACAGGTCTGGGCTTTGATCAGAAGCTTTCGTTGTTGATCGTCACCAACTAGGCTTACCTGATTAGGTTCGGCGATCACTGACCATGAATGGGGCAATGATTCCTGGCAAGTCGTCGTCACCAGGTGTGGTAGTGTTGATTAGACTCCCACTTCCTAAACCGTTGATGCCCATGCTGAGTGAACTAGGTATCGGGATGAACCAGAAGCCATCATCATCAGTCTCTGCTGACTAAGCTCGCTTGGTTTGAATAGAAGTTCCACCTGCTAGGGGGCGTGCGAACCTAATCCATGAGCATGTTGCATGGAGTGGATGAAATGACCTTAAATCAACTGGTGATCTGTAGGTATAATTCGTATGCCAGGGTTGACTAGGATCTCTGGTGCTCGTGCCAAGCACATGACAGACTGTCGTTTGAATAATAGGTTGAGCCCATGGGCTCGCAGAGGAAGGGCTAGGGTTTTCTTCACAATTGTGTTTATGACGTAGATTGCGCAATGACACGTGTACGGCGTAGGCTGCGTGATGGTTGAGTATCGGTTACTCTCCCTTAATTGATGGGGTTGCGTGTGGCGCCATTAATTGATTGACGTGGCTTGTGCAGTTTCATTGGGAACCGTGGTCTTCCAAATTCCCGTACGGTAATTCAATGCTTGGCAGTTAATGCTTGGGTGTCGCTTGGTGAACCATCATATCTATATAATGGTGTTTTCTAATCGTTGTAGGCACTATCTTTCACAGAGCTTATCTTCTGTAATGTCCTTGCTTGAAGAAGATGTTTTTGGTTTTCCAAAGGCTGAGGAAAATGCTTTGAGTTTTCCAAAGGTTGAAGTTGAATATCTGTCTTTAGAGTCTCCGAACGTTTTCACATTTGCGCCGATCAGGCATAGAGATAGTTGATGTTACACGTGGTCACCCAATATAGGTGGGTACGTAGTTGATCCGCTAAGGTCTCGCAATTTCTTCTCATATTTCGGAGAAGTAGTACGAATTTTCTACCAAGGGAGATGCCTTGGTGTTACACCGTACCAGTTTTGCCTTTGTGTGCTCGAATCCCATTGCTAACCAATGGTTGATCGAAGTGTTAGTCGACGTGCGATGTCTCTGGGTGTGGTAGTTCTCAGTCACACCTGCCATCGCATATGGGAAAAGTGGTCTCTCTTGATAGCATTGTGAGACCGTAGCTGCATCGCTGCTTGTGGCGATCCTCATCTGCCTGCTTCTAACTTATTTGAGGAAGTTAGAAGGGGGTCGAATGTCTCTTGAGGAAATCAGCAGCCCGTTGTGAGGTCTACAATGCTATAGCACGAGACTTTTCTAGGGTGATTTGGCGGAGTAATCTGACTGCTCAGTCTTTTAATCTCTTTTGCCACTTCGTCTTTATCTTGGGAAGGTATCAAGCATATCCCATTCTCTTACCTTTGCTGTCACTTAAAGATTGCTCGCATCGGAGGGTTTGCAAGTCTTCGACGAACGTTGTCCATAGTAGGATTGTTTAAGCGAGTCTTTTATTTCAGTTCGCACTGTATGCAGATGCTTATAGTGCTCAGTCTTTGTATCCGCCTCAAGGTGTTCGCAACATGTAACCTTTTATATCCGTCACAGGGCATTCGTAATATGTAGACTTTTGTATCTTCCTCAAGTGTTTGTTGTTACATCTTTCCAATAATCAATAGAGTTTTTTTTTTGTAATTCTTCCTTTATTTTTTAAATGATTGAAAATCACATAAGTTTTTTAAGAACTAAAACTCAATATTGACTATGGAAAGGGAAACAAACAACTTAAAGCAAACTAACTGTTGATGGGGATAAATTGATCCTGGCCTTGAAGTGGATTCGGGTTGCTCTCACGGATCATTCGGTAGAGGCGTTACATAGGTTACTGAAGATTAAACCTTACAGAGGGGCGGATCTCCACACCAACGGAATGTCGGGAGGGATGTGTTCCCGCTTACCTTGGCCTTTTCGACTTGTTGGGCGGAAGAACTTGTTGCTCTTGTACCGCTTGAAAGTGATGTCTCTACCTTCTTTTGGCCTTGCTCTGGGTCAGGCTGTTCTGCATGATGTAGCTAAATCTGGGAGCACTCTATCTGTTTGAGTTCGGCGTAGTGGCAGCCTCGTGTCATAGGTTTGTCTCCACGTATTGTTCCTTCGGAGTGGTTAGCAGTATACTTAACACACTGGTGAAGGGTGGAGACCACCACTTCTATCTGGTGGAACCAAGGTCTTCCCAGGATGAGATTGTAAGATGACGGTGCATCTACCACCATGAAGTCCAAAAATAGGACTTTCCTAAGCTGTGGTTCTCCTGCTACTGTAGCCAACCTTATCTTTCAGATGGGAAAGCACTTTTCTCCCTCTGAATCCGATCAGCGGGTGTTCTGAAGACGTCAGGTTTTTCCTCCTTGAGGTTTATGCTGCGGAACGCGTTGTAGAACAAAACGTTAAGTGAACTTCTTGTGTCAACCAGAGCTCTCTTCACTTCCCACTTTGGGATGGAAACAAAGATGACCAAGGCGTCGTTATGCGGCGGTTGGAATCCATCGAGGTCCCTGTCTGTGAAGGTTAAAGTTGGAATGGGGTTCTGAACCCGTGAGTGGCAGATGTGCCTGTCGTTATCCACGAATTATGTCCGCACATCCAGTAGTGTCCACTTGAGGGACCTGTATGACTGGTCTTCATTCTCCCCGACTTCATGAAGGACATAGATTATCCCTGGAGTCGCCTTCTCTATTTCTTTAACTGATTCTCCTCTATCTTTTGTCAGTCGGGTTGGTTTCTCAGACTTCAGGAACTTTTTCAGTTTGCTTTTGCGGATCCAGTACTCAACTTCATACCTCAGACTCTTGCAGAGGTTGGTGTTGTGGCTGCCCTACTTGTCCTCCACGCAGTATTTGCCATTGTCACACTTGGAGGGGTCTTCGCGTGTCTTTGGGGGGCACTTCAGTTCTTCTTAGCTTTTCATGGAGTTAAGTACGTCTGACAGGCTAGCGCTTAGGGGTGTCACGGCTCTGGATCCAACTTAGGTGGATGATTTCTCCTGCCTGGGACGACCAGGGTCCGGCCTATTGTCGTTGCGTGTCCTTTTGCTTTGCTCCTTGTCCTCGCGACTTTTCCCCTCCTTCTTATCCCTAAGAGAAGAGGGTTTACTGTCGCCTTCGATTTCACTTTTAGCGGTCTTTGACTCCTCCAGGGTGATGTGTCTCTGGACGCTCTTGAGGAGTTCCGCCATGTCCAGAGGGGGCTCCAAGGTGAGGTCCTCGAAAAGCTTTCCCTCTCTGAGGCACGCAGTGAAGGTCGTCACGGCTGTATCGTCGCTACACCTGTCGATGAGGGTCAGTTCATTGTTAAAGCATGTGACACACTCTCGGAGCGTCTCGCCGAACCTCTGCCATAGAGAGAGTATGTAGTGTGGGCCTTTTCCGAAATGCTGACTTCCAACGAAACGTGTCAGGAATTCTTTCGCCGGTGTTTTAAAGGAGTCGATTGACTTCGGTGGAAGGCTGTGGAACCATGTCAGCGCAGAGCTTTTTAGACTGGTGGGAAAGGTTCTGCACATGACAGACTCAGATCCTTCTTTGAGGGCCATTACGTGTTTGGTAATGGCGCAGATGATCGAAAGGATTGGTGTTTCCGTCGTAGAACTCGAGCTTTGGGGGAGTGAACTTCCTCGGAAGGGCCCCGTTCATTATCCGGTCCACAAATGGTGGGGCGGAGAAGCGATATAGTACATCTGGATCATGCGCCCTTTTGCGGAGGGGGTTCCCAGGGTCGAGCCTCTTTATCCTGGCGGTGAGCACAGCGTTAGCTGCACAACCTCCCTTAGTCCAATGAGAACTAGCGGGGGTCTGGCTCTCCTGTGCTTGCTCCCTATCATCTTCTGGAAGCGGAGATCCGTGCTACTTTCGGTCTCCATTAGCAGGTGGTGGATTCTGTCGCCTAAGAGTCTCAACCGCCTTGGCGATCTGCTGTATCTGAGATGCCAGGACATCAATTCTGGGGTCCAAGGTTACAGCCGTTGGCGTGGGAGCCTGAGTTGGCTGCCTGTGCATGATAGAAACTGCTGAATGAGGCGGTATAGAGACAGCCTGAGTGTTGGACGTGTCCTCTGGTTCTCCATTGTTGTGTGACCTAGTGGTCACCATCTTTATGGGTTTTAATAGGAGACGACGATTAGTGTAAAGTTATGACTATGTCATCCCCACGGACAGTGTCAAACTGATGTAGTCTTTTTTCGCTCCCTGCTTTGACCTAATCTCGCTGACATGCTGACCTACACAAGTAACGCACGTGAGCCACAGACTATCGTGGGGTGACCGATGGCACTTCGATGCTAAAGTCAAACTCTGAGGAAGGTGTTACAGGGAATTTGTAGCATACCTCAGCTTACCAACCTCGTGTCTTATTTATAGTAGAAAGAGTTCTGGTTCTACCAGGCCATCGTAGGTGTAGTTTAGGAATGAAATCTTTGTGGAGATCCCTCCCTAATTAGGAATTGTGTTGTAGGAGGGAAGTTCCTTGTTAACTCCGTGTTCCTAGATATGCAAGAGATAGTTCCCAATCCAAGAGCATTTTGTAGAAAATGAGTTTTCCTGTGTGGAAGATACTCTGGTATTTGCTTCCTAGTTGGAAGCAGAGAGCGGTTGTAGTTGCCCGTCCGAAGCTGGTCCTCGAGATACTTGCCTGAAGAGGGCTTACGGGTATTGAGGATAGTTGTGAAACGTGTGGGCCTAGCATGCTGTGAGAGTTCGGGTCCGCTTAGCAGACTGTAGTTGGGCGAGCTTAGAACCGCTTGGGCCGGATCAGTGTTGGGATGACGTTTGTGGCCGTAATTCTTCGAGATCATCATGACACGTATACGGCTCCGGGATGTGACCATTTTTAGGTATCATCAATAACCATATCAACAAATGAGCGATGAAAAAGATTAATCATACATGGATTTTTTTTAGAGTCTTCCACATGTCTATGACTAGACCTTTGATTTTTCGAAAATTCTAAAGTGCACTGGTCTTGCATGTCTGGTATCTCGCCTGGATGGTCCCATCATGTGCCTGGCATGGTACCACGCACGTGGATGGCTTGAAACAAAAAAAAAAAAAAATTGCCTTCTCGATCTGCCCTAATTTGAGTCGAAAAAAGGGGAAGAGGAAGAGAAAGGGGATCTGAGGGAGAGGAAGGGGAATAAGAAGAAGAAGAAGAGGGAAGAAAAAAAGAGGAACTCGATCTGATTTTAGTCGAAAAAAGGGAAAGAGGAAGAGAAAAGGGATTTGAGGGAGATGAAGAAGAAGATGACTCGATCTGATTTGAGTCGAAAAAAGGGGAAAAGAAAGGGGATCTGAGGGAGAGGAAGAGGAACACTAGGTTCGCTCAACTGAAGGAGAAGCTTAGAGAAAGGCATTGAAGAGGAAGACCAGGGTTCGCTCGAAAAGGAGAACTGGAGGAGAAGCTTAAGTACTGGTGGAGGACGACAAGTGAAGCTCGACAAAGGGTAAGTGGTAGATGCCAATTAGATTACACGTCTCAATTTGTTGGTGGCTTTGCCATGCTACTGTGTTCAAGGAACTTCCTTCAATATTTTGCTAATCATCTACAATTTCCATCAATTGATAACATTGAACTTAATTAATAAGGGTTTATGATGCATTAAAAGTATTGTTTCTCCTTATCCTTCTTCTTCTGCTTCTGCTTTCGTTTTTGGATTGTATGGCTGTGAACTTCATTGCTATTTTGTGTGAATTCGTGGAAATTTGTGAGGCATTCTGCAAATGTGATGTGAGAATGTGTTAGTAAAAATTTGGTTTTGTTCTTCTTCTTGTGATGTGAGAATTTGTGTTAGTTAGTAAGAATTTCTGCAAATGTGATGTGAAAATTGGTGAGAAATTGTGTTAGTAAAAATTAGGTTTAATGAAATTCACATCCATACAAGAAATAAGGGGTAGATGTTATAAAAAATTGGTAGTGGTATTGATTATTTTCAATTTGCCACTGTCCCCACTCACCTGTATGTGAATCCTTCCCTGAGTGTAACATTCTGCTAATTATCCTGATCACAACTGAGGTGTTTGTTGAACCCATGTTTATTGTAACATTCTACTAATTCTACTAATATATTTGTGAACCCATGTTTATTGTATTATATGAACCAATTCACAGCCATGGTGTTGAGGATCTCCACTGTCTGCATATATTTGTGACAAAAGCAAAAAAAAAAAAATTGGAGGAGATTTGTGTTAGTAAAAATTAGGCGAAACCGATGGCTGTGTTAGAAATTTTTTTTACTGTGTTATTGGCATCTATAGCTTAATAACATCTTTTTTGTATGTTGAAATAAAGATCTTAACCCAACAATGGCATACAAGGCGTATGTGGTATATCGCGGTCGTATCCCTAGAATTTACGCTACTTGGCAATATTGTTCAATCCAAGTAACAGAGTATAGAGGTAGTTTGTTCAAGGGTTTTGCCTCAGTTGCCGAGGCTCATACTAGTTATAAAGAGTGGGTTCGCTCAAAAGTGGTGGAATATAAAGACGAGGCAAGCTCATCATCTGAAGAGGTGATAAATAAATTGAGCAAGAACTATGAGGCAAGAAATCTTTCCAAAGATATGAAAAATCAGTATCGCGTTCGTGCGGGTGAAGCTCAAGCGAACAGTAATCATTGGGCATTGACAAGGGATTTGATTAATGCACTGCTAGTAGTGTTTCTTATGATAATGGTAGTTATTTTGTTCAAACTTGTGGCTTTATAAATACTCTATAAGTGGTATTTCAAACCTGTATTCAGTTATGTTCTGAATGAATGAATATTTTGTTAATATCAGCAAAGGCAAGTTTCTTGTTTTTTCTACATAAACATGTTCTGAATGAAGAGTACTAGTGCTATGTCCATTGGAGGTCATGCATTTGGACTTGTATGAAGTTCTTGCAGGTGAAAGCTTGTATATTGATATGTTGTGTAGCTATGTCCACATATATTCCAATTGCCGGCATCTCCTGTCTAGAATTTTTGTTTTAATTATTTTCAATTATGTTTTAGGAGTGGCACTAACCTCAATTGTGAAGGTGGCAGTGCCATTTTATCTGAATACAGAATACTGACTGAAAGAACTACCCCTGTTGCAGGGGTTGTAAAAATGGGAATGCTATCACAACCATACCTATACTTGAAAGTTTCTAATCTCACAACTACAATAGTAACTCAACAAATAACAACTCAAATTTTGTTTGAATTTCGAACACATAATTATCACAGCTCAATAATAAATCACCTAGAATGTAATGTCGGATTATCAATTCTATAAATGCAGAGTGAAGATAAACACCCATAGCAAAAACACACCTGTAAAATCACAAGTTGATAAACACCCATAGCAAAAAACTGCATAGCATCTTCACTCATACTGAATTATAGCATTGGTTCACTGAACCATAGAGAAAACTCTTCTAGAACCTGAAATTAGCATACCAACCTGAAATTACACCCTGAAATACTGGAATTACACCCTGAAAAACCGAAATTACACCCTGAAACACTGAAATTACACCCTGAAAAATTAGAAATTCATGAACTGCAATCATGAACTGTCACTTGTTTCTCTGTCATGAACTGCAATCATGAACTGCAACCATAGAGAAAAATGGATCCTCAACGCTTCCATTTCTCTGGAAATTCAACTTTGAATGATCTCCTTCAGGATTGGCTTCTGACATATAGAGTTCGATGCAACACCATCATCTCTACAAACATGTAAACAAAACATGGGATGCGTTGATATATGGCACAACAATAATAGTGTCCAAATTTGAACCCAAACCCCTTGAACAACAATATACAAAATTTTGTCTAGGAATCATTACCATGAAACATAGTTTAAGATCCTTACCAGGGCGAAAATAATGAGCTACAATCTCTGAACTCCATGTCGTTGCTAGATGTTGGTCGCTGCAAAATAAATGATAAAGGCTTACATTCTTTATGTGGTCGTTAAAATGATCTTTAACAGGTAAATTACATACCTGTGTTATAAGTGAGTAAACCTGACCAAGTCCATCAATTGTAGCACTAGGTTGTGAATAATATGACCCCATACTTTCATCCTTCAAAACGACAAACACGTTAATCATAGTGAACAATCATAATGGGGCAAATCATAAGTGAATAATCAATGTACTAAAGACAAACCTACGTGTTAAAATTTAATTGACCATATGGCTCAACATTGTTTGAAAGATGTGTCATAAATTGTGAACCTTCAAATCCAACTTGGGTAGAACCCTACAAATGACATGTCAAATTAAAAATAAAAATACTTGAATTGAAAAAAAATATATATATTCATTAAAGTAAAACAAACAAGTAAACCTACCAAATTATTCTCAATGGCATGTTCTTTGTCAATACGTCTCAATTTCTCCCTCTCTTTTTGTGTTTCTTTCTTTTTCTTCCTCTTTTTACAGACTTTTTCCATGGTGGATTGCATCCTCGAAGTAGAACGTCCTCCTTTGCAACGGACGGCCAACGGACTATGAATTTCACCAATAGTTTTAGCGCCAACTTCCAACAACCCCTCTGAGTCAACATTAACATCACCATCACCTTTTGATCTCTTTGGTTCACCAATCTCCATTTGTATCCAATGTTTAACATTATTTGTCTCCTTTTGAGCCTCAGAAGTTATGTCAGCCATTTCATGAAAGAGACTACACATCTCATCAAACCGTTCATTTTCAAGCTTCATTGCCCAATCTGAATATACAATTTTAACCTTCTTATGATACCTCTTAACATCTTTCCTCCACCTTCGAAGAATAAATTTTCTGGTAAAACATTAATCCTCTTTTGAGACAATACCGATAAAATATGTTTGCATAAGATCCCCCTAAACTCAAACAATTGACAATTGCACTTAATATTGAAGTCATCATCATTAAAATAAATTTTAAAATTGATTGATCTGTATGCGTTTCCTATCAACCTGTCTTTCGAAACATAATAAACCTGAAAGCCATACTCCTCCATGACATGATTAACTGCACAACATAATCTTCCTGCGATCTCTGTTTGAAACTCCTTATATTTATTTGTGGTGTAGGCGGCTTGAAATTTTTTCTCAAATGCGTAAGGAGTAATGCAAGGAAGCCAACGGTTAAAGGATCTAAGGTCTTCATCAACTTCTTTTTGAACCTTACTTCGTAGTGCATTCTCATATTGTTCTACAAATTGCTTTAGAGTGGTCTTTGAATTTACATAACCATCGAAAAAAACATTCATACTTTCACTCCTTTGTGTTGAAGACATCCCTACCCAAAAAGTATTCCTCTGAAATGTTGGTACCCAACGAATTCTTTCATTGTATAATCCACTCAACCAATCATTATTTTGAAGGTTAAATTTCTCAATGAACCAATGCCAATATTCTTCAAACTCTTCATGAGACAGAGAATCATAAACTGCTCTTTGCATTGCAAACTTTATAGCCTCATATTGATTGCAACCTAACAATTTTCAGGCAACTTTCTCATAATATGCCATAGGCACCATCTATGGCGTGTGTTGGGAAACACAATTTCGATGGCTCTCTTCATTGCTCTGTCCTGATCAGTGATTATAGCATCTGGAGCACAATCATTCATACACATGAGCCAAGATTTGGAAAGCCAAACAAACTCTTCTACTGTCTCGCTACTAATCAATCCACATCCAAGAAGTATTGACTGACCGTGATGATTCACCCCAACAAAAGGAGCAAATGGCATTTCGTACTTATTAATTAAGTACGTAGTGTCAAAAGTAATGACATCACCAAACTCATTGTAAGCTGTTCTACTCCATGCGTCAACCCAAAAGACATTTCTTAACCTCCCTGTGTCATCCAAATCCATCAAATAGAAAAAATCAGCATTGTTAGCTTGCATCTTTTGAAAGTAGTTATGAAGTGTCGTCGCATCCCCATCACCAAGTCTCAACTGCCTTATTTTATGCAGATAGTTGTAACAATCTTTTTGGGAAAACGTCATATTATCATTCGCACCAGCTTCAACCACACACGAAGAAAAACTCTTATTTGGCCTAATGCCCGCCCTATCATTATATTCAAGCCTTTTCTTCACATATTGGCTCATAACTCGATTTTTGTGATAATATCTCGATTTTCCAGGGCTCAAATCATGATTGTGATTATTAGCTACTGTTGTCACTTTCACTGTTCCATCAAGGCGTATAAGAGTTCTAATCTTAGCCTTACAACCACATCTACCACAGGGACGCAATTTTATAACACTTTCTGCTTTACTTTTTGAATTCCCAGCCCGACCATATGCAAGAATAAGATATCTAGAATTTCCCTGCTCATCTTTTTCAATTGCCCTTACTCTCACTGGAAATCCCTTTTTATTACCATAATCATGATAATACGACTGAAACTCATCAATGTTGTTAAATTCCATCCCTATGCAAGGCTCTTTTATCTCATCTAAAAATTCTTCATTTTCCATATATTTGTTATTTTCTATCCATCCCTGAAAATATGAAAAATTGAACACAAGCAAAACCCAATTAAATCTCTGTCAAGTATACTGGACAATTCTTTTTGAGAAACTATAGGACCAAACACAACTCTAAAATTCAATCACAGATCATTCAGTAAGGAAAGTATTCCAATCAATGCAACTCAAAGCGTGTCAAAATAATTACAAACTAGCAATATACAAATGACACTACACCACTGAGGTTACTTCATACAACATGAAGAGAGAACAACTTCAGGAAACCACATGCTTGCTAATTGCATGAAAAAAGTGCACACATTATGAACTTGACGATACATAACAAAAACAAAGCACAGTAAGATTTCCTCCCTGAAATGACAGCAGCCTGCTAAAAAAATCAACAAAACTCTAATCAAATTCGATCTGAAATGAAACTTTTTCATCATTGATCATTTTTTTTCCTAAAGATTTACTTATTAAGTTGAATTTCCACACATGAAAAACTCACTAAATAACAAGAAATCTCTTGCCTTTCTTCGTATAGGTTAAGGCCTTTTTCATCATTTAGAGGCAGTGGAAATTCGATTCTTATGGAAATTCAACTTGCTTTACAAAAAGCTTTGTTTTGTTTTACAGATCTGAAATGAAACTTTTTGAAAACTCATTGTGCTTCAATAGTCTCTCAATCGAATTTACAGAAATCTTTTTCATAACTTGAAGTTGAAATTCGATTCTTATGGAAATTCGATCTGAAATGAAACTTTTTCATCATTGATCCTTAGCAAGTTTTATCCATTTGACTGAGTTGACTGTCTTACCTGAATGAATGAACAACAAAGCTGAGTTTATCTGTAAAGCAAGCAAATCTCAGCTTCTTCTCCCAAAAATCTTCAACAAAATGTAACCTGAGAGAGAATCGAAGCTATGGGTTCAGCACATAATGAAATAGATTGAGAGAGAGACAGAGAAGTGATGATGGAGAGAAAGAAAGGGAGAAAAATACCGGAGGAGTGGAGGACGACGGAGTTTGGAGCCCTAATCTCCTTTCGTCGAAGGTAACAGGGGTGGAGGAGGCGGGAGTTTGGAGCCCTACTCCCCAATTGTTGTTTTCACGGGTTTGAGAATTGTGTTTTTTTTTTTGTTTTTTTTTTTTTTTGCCCTTTTGATGCCCCTGAAGTGGCACATGGCTGGCAAGATACCAATGCTACGTAGTATCACTCTTGATTTTTTGGCAAGCAACATGCTCAGACGTATTACTCTCTTTCAAGTAACACCGGATTGCTGATGGAACATCTCCTCTTTCAAGCTCTGCCTAGCATAATTGAATTCCTTTATTTGGAGATGTTAAGACTAATGAGTTTGACATACAAAAATCAAATCCTGCCAAAGGCAGTTGTGCGCTTCACGGAAACAATATGTACTCACCGATGAAGTAGCTAGGTCATTGCACAATCAAAAGATTAAGGACGAAACATGCATTAGCTCATTGATGTTGTATAGGAATTTCAGTACATCATTTGTTACTGTTTGCTTGGTTGCAAAAAATGCATGGACTACACCTACAGGTATTGTAGATGACATCCATGCATTACTCAGATACTCCATCAATGGTGGAAGGGTATCCATTCCTACTACATTTTGCCTCTAACAACATTGCTTTACAGAATTCTACCCACTGAAATTATGCACAATTTAATGACAACATTAATGATAACGGTAGCCAGAAATGGTTAACCTAAATCAGGGAATATAATTATGTATGATGGTAGTAGATATACCACTTAATTTCTTCAAGTGTGGTAGTATATATGTCTGAGTTTTGTTCTTTGTATGTGGTAAAACCTTGTCATTTGTTGTGTTGTACAAAGCCAGATAGCATATCTTCATGTATTGTGGAAGTTCTTCTACTACCTCTTCATTCCACCAGAAAAACAATAATAATAATAATAATAATATCAATAATTAAATAAATGAACAAAATTATGCATTATCATGGGAGACATGTATACATGCCTTGCCAGCTAATTAATAAATTTTAACTTATAATACTGACCTTTCAACTGCATTCAAAAAGAGATCTAGTTCACCAACTGAACCTAGGGATGGCAGTGGGGCGGATTTTTACGGATATCCGCCTCACTCGCTCCGTTTGGGGTGGATTTGGTTAAGGGTTTGTGGAGGTTGGGGCGGATACGGATTTCCAATCTATATCAGTTTATTAATCGGAGTGGATATGGATTTGGCCATATCCGCCCCACGGATATCCGTTTAATGGATAAAATTACAAAAATACCCTTCAGCTATATAAAGGGATTAAACATATCTCTCACACACACACACCCTTTGCTTCTCCCTCTCACACAGATCTCCCACAGTTCTCCCTTCGCCTCTCCCTCTCACACAGGTCTTTCTCACACCCTCTCACACAGATCTCCCTTCACCTCCCTTCGCCTTTCCCTGTCACACAGATCTCCCTTTCACATAGATCTCCCTTCGCCTCTCCCTCACACACAATGACACAGATATCAGTTTCTCACTCGAAGACGAAGGGTCGAAGCCAAGGGTTTCGCCTCTCACGGCCAAGGGTTTCGAAGGGTCAAAGTCTTCGATTCTGATCAGAGATCTGAGATCAAATCAGAGATCTTATCAAATCGGCCTCCCACCTCCAATATCAGAGATCTGATCTCTGATCTGAGATCTCTGATATCAAATCTATTTGATCTCAGATCTGATATCAGATATCTGAGACTTTAGATCGAATTTTTTTTTTTTTTTTTTGTAATTTGTTGTATGGTTTTTTATAATTTTTTGTTATAATTTTTGTATGTATGAATGAAGTATCTTTTACTGTAGAAATATTGTATGTATGAATGAAGAAATGTTTTTTAACGGATATTTGGGCGGGGCGGATATCCGCCAATCCGTGCGGGGCGGAGGTGGTTTTTAAATAAATTTATAAACGGATTGGCGGGGCGGATTTGGGGATCCGTTATTCCTGACAGGGCGGGGATGGATTTGCTCAAATCCGCCCCGTTGCCATCCCTAACTGAACCGTAAATATCATAAATATACTCAATTGTTACTAATGACTTCTCTTTTGTTTTAAACTTTAAAAAAAAAAAAAAAAATTTGGGTCGTTGACCCTTTTTATTTATTTATTAATCCATGCCCGAAGGCTACATGACTGACCCTATAGGATCAACCAAACCAGGCCCGAATGCTACAATATTCTTGCCACTTAATGTCCTCGTCGCCTATATCTCACATAGAGACTTGCTTTCGCTCCGGTCCATCGCCTCTACCTTGCATGAAGACTCGCTTCGCTCCGGTCTAGTCCATCTAAGCAACTGCATTCAATACCCGAAGGTTTATCAACGGCAGAGCAAATGTGCTCCTAATAAACGGGTGAAAACTCACAAAATCCTAACTGGTGAGTCTCGAACCCGCGACCTCTCACAAGGAGAGTGGATGTCTGACCAACTGAGCTACAATTAGTGGACTTACTAATGACTTTAGATAGCTATTCCCTACAACGTTCGTTTTGCGATTCATGGTGGGTAACACCCTCTGGCCATAGGAAGCTTTCCACCAACCGGTCTCTGGCAAAGCTCAAGTTCTTTGCAAGATCGAGATCCCTCCACCACCTAAATTAAACAAAACAAACAAGTGATCGTCTGCATATGTGTAGAGTTGGCACAAAGTGCATGTGTTATTACCTTGACATATTGCTTCGCTCTTTTTGGTGTGTGGCTTGCACCAAGTTAAAATCCAAGATTGCAAGTTCAAGCAACAAAGGACACATCTTTCCTTGATCTCTTTGTCCTGCTGCATCATCAATGCACCACCTACCCCCCAACCTTGGCATCCTCCAATGCAAGGGAAGTTCCAAGGCAGGAGTCACATCTGGAGCAAGACTAAGATTGTCTATGTCTAGTTTGACAAGTTGCAAGTGTTTGGCAGTGAATGATTTGGCTTCAGCCATGATGTTTTCACCTTCTAAACAGAGGTGAGAAGCTTCATTCCCTTGACATCTTGACAAATCCCTTCTTGGAAATTATCACTCTTGTCCTTGATGAAGTCATTAAATGCATCTGTTACTGTAAAGTGCAATCAATAAAGATTAGACGAATGCATGAGAAATTTGTACATATTAGTAAGTTACTGATAGAACTTCCTTCAAATCTAACTGTGATGTGGTACGTTGTTAACATACCTTGTGAGATTTGGTACCCATGTTGCCTGAGGAGCCTAAAAGAGAATGCGACAGTGTAAATCATGGTGATCAACAAGAAGAGTGCCAGCTGATTCCTTGTACCAAAAGAGTTTTTCTAGGGTAGCCTTAATTTCATTCTCAAAGGGGTATCCAACCCCAAGCCTCTGCATGGAGTCAATCACTTCTAGTTTTACCTAATGAAGACCCAACCATGTCATTGGCATTGGCATCAACTAATAGCATTTCCTTCACCTCCTCCTTAAGCTTCTCAAATCTTTCGATATGTTGATCTTCTCCTGTAAGTTGATGTAAAATCAATTAACTACTTAAAAATCACATTAATCACTAATGTAACAAGATCAATTAGTCATTGTGAAAACTACATTCATTCTGAATATAGGTATCTCATCTAGTCACTTGATCTAGGTATCCGTTATCGACCAATTCACACACACCCTTAGAGCACGAGCTTGTAATCCATGTCGAATGCCTCAATAAAATCATAATCCCAAATATTTCTATTATAGTGACCACATCGTGTGGGCGCCATTCTTTTATAGGTTTTAGGGTTACCAACAAATTGAACATGCTGAGCAAGGTACAGGGCACTTGAAGGGGCATGCATGCTTGGTGGTAGCAAGTATATGTGTTGGCAAGATGGAAAACGATGGAGATTATAGACATTATGGTTAGAACAAATATTGAGCATGTAAGCAAATTAGGGTAATGTTGTACTAACTTGCAAGAATATTGGGTGTATGTATATATAGGGCGGTAGAATGAGCAAAATGATGTCTTAGAAGAATTTCCAAGGGTAAAAGTTAAAACCATCCCCCATTTTAACCAAAAGCTAATTTTAGGGGTCACCTTATTTCTTCATCACTCCAACCACATTTCCCATTTTAATTTTTCATCATTATTTAAATATATATTTCCCTAGTTTTTGAAATTTTCTATTTAAATTTATTATAATGGAGGAGAGAGAGGGAAGAAAAATATTTTTTTTAAAATTTATTAGGATTTAGGGGATGGAATGGATGCCCCCAAATATACGGGAAGTATGAGGAAAAGTTAAAATGGGGGTTTGGATAGGGAATCTCTTGGAGCAAGGTTTTTCTCACATGAGACCTCCAAAATAGCTTTTTGGCTATTTTAGGGGATCCCTTGGAGATGCTCTTAGGAAATGCACTATCGTGTGTCTGTTGTATGAGAAGATCAATAGTAGTACTACTGAAGCATAGTGCATACATGAATCACGTTGGGCCAGCCCTATTTGACACCACTAAAGCTTATGTTCCGCACCACCAGACCCCACCATTAAAAAACATAAAAAAAACACTCAAACCACACAAAACCAAATCAGTCAAACACAAAAAACCACAAACCAATCGTCCCCACCTGTCTCTTGTTCTCCTCTATTCTCTGTCTTCCCTCCAAGGCTCCCAGACTCTTCTCTTCATCTCTTCCAATCCCAATCCAAAAGCCACCATTAAAAAATAAAAATAAAAAAAACACTCCCACCACATAATGTTTCTTTTTCTCCACGCCTCTATGTTATATCTTCATTATCTGCAAATCATCTCTCTGCGTTTCAGGGGTGGTGCTAGCGATGGAAAAGCTGAAATAACCTATTCCATCTGTATCTCCCTGGCTCATTGATTTTTTTTTTCCATCGCCTTTGTGACGGCCTCCGCGAGGATGGGTTCCCCACTCACGGCGGCATCTGTGATGGCAAAAAAATTGGCCCTCATGCATGCTCCTGCGAATGGAGGACACATACTCACAGAGACCTATGTGATTGAGGGTTTTCCATTCGCACGAGCCGGTGCGAGGGCCAAATTTTTTTGCCTTTACAAAGGCTACCACGAGTAGGGAACCCATCCTCGCGGAGTCCCATGTGAGGGCAATGGAGAAGAAAAAAACAATGATCTGTTTGGCCTGTAAAACATGAAGGGAGCAGAGAAGAGAAGAGAAGAGAAGAATGAGAGGGACGTCCGAGGGGCGGGGTGGTTGTTCCTCCTTCTTCTTGATTAACTTCTAAGAGTTTTCAAAGAAAAGAAGGGTGGGAAAGATGGGAAGGGACTGTCAGTGAAGACAAAAAACAGAGAGGATGAAGTGAAGGAACCCATATTAGAAACCCAAAACCCTTCGAATTAAGTAAATCCCCTTGGAATCATTGTCAATTTAGAGGAGAAGAGATGGATTGAGCTTGGGAGCCTTGGAGGGAAGACATAAAATATTGGAAAATAAGAAAGAAAGGTGGAGACGCTTGCGAGTTTTTTTTTTTTTAATTAATGGTAGTGAGGAGAGATTGGTGGGGTTTGGTGGTGTGGAAATATAGTTTTGGTGGTGTCAAATAGGGTTTGCCATCACGTTGATCTTGTCCCTAAATTTGATTAATTTGATGACACTCCATACGGCAAGTACTGCTGAATAAAGCTTTAGATTTATTTAGAGATGTCCTCCATGGATATGGACATCATTTTGCAACCACATAATACATTTTGGCTAGAGCTAGCTGAATTTACATCTAATTGATGACCAACTCGCAAAAGTATCTTCCTCTCCACATGGATACCGATCTCTGTTGTTATAAGTTTACTGCAACTCCCATCACATCATAGAATGGGCCTAAAGATTGCTACAAATCTAATGCGTCCAAAATTCAGTCTCCAATAAGTAAAACCTGCAAAACAAATGTTAGATTGTCAAAGACCACCTTTTTTGTGGTCGAAAATAATATGATGCTTAAGTCAGTAACTCAGTTGGAGATGGAGATAAAACTGGATAGAACTCAGTTAAAATTGCATAATTTTGTCGAATGTTCTTTTTACCTTTTATAATTGTCGATGTTAATTCGATGCATGACTTAAGTATGCGGGGTGCAACGAGGGGAAAATTCTCAGTAATAGTCTCCTCATTTATGAAGATATGTCTGTGGAGGCACAACTCCCTCCACATCTCTCTTTCTATGTAACATTCCTCCTCCTTGAGGGAGAACTTTATCGTGCCTGGATTTGGGCCTCTGATTATAATTTATTCTGACGGGCCCTATTTGGGCTTTCGTAACTGGATTTGTCTTCTTTGGGCTTTATGAATTGGCCCGGAGATCCTGATAGACGATCTCAACCACGTGTGTGGTTGTGATGACAGTCTTATTTGATGTATCATCAGCTACTCCCCCTTTAGTTAGTGGGTATGCTGGTGTGGCCACTAACTCAGTGATGGTTGGACTTTTGATTTCATCATTGCCTCATATTTAATGTTGTTAGCAGCTTTTGGTGAGTTGACATCTCGATCTCTTATTCATTCGTTCATTTTTCACGCGTATTTTGGGATTACGTGTAGTCATCATATCTCGCATGTCGTCCTATGAGCAGTCTTTTCATTGCTCGACTCTATAAAAGGAGACATGATTGATTTGTTTATCTCTCTAAGCTATCTTTGAAATTATGGCTTATTTTTTTCTCATTTTTTATTTTCCTTACTATTTCATTCCTTAACGATGTATGCTAGCGATATACTAAGCGGTGAGGCGCTTGCTGCTTGTGAGGCTTACTTTTCGCCCAAGAAAGCTTCTTAGGCGACGTTGGACAATGTTCATTCTGGCTATAATTTTTCATTCGGCCTGGAGATCATTTTGCCTAGGCAGAACAATAGTCCTTGTCATCCAAGGTCTAGTATATTACACTCTTTCCATGCATGTTCATTTTCGACCTTCAATTCCAAATTCCAGAGTTGTTTTGGGAATATCTAGATTTTTTGGGCATTCCTCCTGCTCAAATGGGTCCTAATGGTTGGAGGGTTATGGTTTCTTCTTATGCGATAACCATTTTCTTTGGCATTCCCTTGACTGTTAGGGTTCTACATTCGGTGGTTGGTATGCTAGTGACCAAGGACATTTGCTTCCTATGTTCTCCTGTTTGTTTTGGGAAGCTCAATGATGACATCATAGATTGGTCGAGGTTCTGGTTTTATGCTTCTATCACTCTGGCTACTTCAAACTGCAAGGTCGTCCAATTGTGCGGTCATTTCGGGTCCCCAACAAATGGAAGGATTTACAGTTAACTGTGGAGGATCATTGACCAATTCTTGAAGCTTCCTGTGTTTCTCATGGAGGCTTTTTTTCTAAGGACATCTTGGAGCGTAATGGCATGTACAATATGAACGAGGTTGAGCGGGCTTTGCTCACTGAATTCGGTACTGTGGAGATCGTTGTTCGCGTTGCTCCTGCTGGCGATAGTGATGCTAGTGTTGATTGGGAAGTGAGTTCGGACAGACATGTTACGGATCTCAATGCTCTTGTTAGCATTAGTATTGTTGGCCCGACTTTCAGGTAGGGGAAGTTCCTGAGGCGTGCTTGCCCGTCAAAGCAATTGTTGATAAATCCCGACCGTGTTCCGAAGAAGAAACGACTTTCTACTAGTGGTGTTACTCGGACTGCACCTCGTTCGAGTTCTTCTGATAAGGAGGTTGTGAAAGATGATCGCTTATCCCTCAAGGAGATTGAGGAGATGAACTTGGTGCTAGAGAGGAGCGATAAGGAAACTACTCGTCTGTTGGACAATGAAAAGAGGCTTATTTCCGCCTATGGTGTTCATGACGTTGCTGAATGGTCTAATGATGACCCTCGGGCTATCGATGACAAGATGTTCCAACTGGCGTTGGAACAGTCTAAGGAGGTCATTGACTGTGGTCAGAGTTTTGAGATTATTCATCCTTGATCTCATTCCATTAATGTCGATAACGCAGCTGGGTTCTTAGTTTCTTCTCCCGCTCGTTTGGATTCTTCTGTTCCTACCGTCACTGCTACTTGTTTTATTTCTGCTATGGCTACTCTGCACCAAGAAGGCAAGAGTGGTTTTTATGTTGTCACCATTGTTCCACCTATTCTTCTAGCTGTTGGGGGTGGTTCCTCTTTGCTTTCGAATCCCCGCATCCTCCGTCCATGGATTAGTTAGAAGGAACCCAACCCGGAAGACATCCGTATCAAATCGGATGGAAAGTTCTGTTGGTTTACTCAGCTTGACGTGCAGGATGGTGCATGTAGGTTGATCAATGAATGGCATAGGCGAGTGGTGGATCGACCTTCGATGCCAATGTTGGATCCTAGCACCCATCTCGATTATGGTCTTAAGCAAATAATGGACGGGATGAATCACTTCACTTATGCTGGGGTCGGAATACAGCGCTGGTCGTGGCCAGGTGGTTGCTCTTAAGAGGAAGTTGGCGGTGTTGTCGTTGGTGTTTTCTCACGTCTTTCGCCAGTTTGACGTGGTGAAAACGCAGTGTGCAGAGCAAGAGAGGGCAATTAGGGTTGCCCAAGCCTCTCTCTGAGGGAAGTGGAAGTTGCGCGAGACTGGTCTGCTGCGGAGCTTGAGTCTTCAACAGCTACTTTGGATGGGGTTTGTGCACATCTGTACGAGTTGGAAAATGAGTTATCTGTTGAGAAAGTTGGTCACGATTAGGCTTTGCATTCTGTGATTGAGCAATCTGTCAGCCATAGAATTGCTGAATGGTGGATGGAGCAATTAATAATTGCACTTGATGAAGTTAAGTCGGACATTTCTACCATGTTGACCACCGCCGAAGGGTAGCTTATTTCCACTAGGAATGAGCTAGCTGCGACAAAAGACAAGCTGAAGATTGCTAATGATTGGAAGATAGTGGTTGACAGGTGAGTCGAGCTTCTTAACTATATGGAAGTGTTTGGAGTTGATTTGTCCAAGTATCATCATTTGGTCAATCAAGTCTTTGAGGATGACTATTGTGATGACAATACTCCGGATCCTTCAAATGATTTTGTAGATGAACAACTGTCATTTTGTCACCCTTCCGTCCTGGCTTCATTGTCTAATCTCTTTGTTGAGGAGAGAGCCTCGCCTCCTCCTGCCACTGGTGTTGTTGCATCTCTTCCATCAGATGTTATTGCCGCCTCTACCATATCTTCTCTGAACTTTCTATTTTCTTCTCCGGATGGTCCATCTCCTTTCCCAGATGTACAATCTTCTTCTCCGGATGTAACAGAGTGATTTTACGAATGAAAATACCCTTCCTTTTGACAATTATTGCCTTTTATATTATGTTTTGCTTCACATGTTTTCTCTTTGAAGTCGTGATTCATCTTGGGTCATTCGTTGTGACTCATTTGTATATGATGTGTGTGTTCTCCTCATCAAGTTGTTTGTAGTATAGTGGTAAGTATTGGCGATTTAGGCTTATCCGTATATATATTTTTACGCTTACTTGTCGACCATCCGAAGTTTTTCTTTCTTTGTTGTTGTCAATCGATGGATTTTCCTCATTCAGATCCTCAATTCGCACGCCAAATTGTTTCGTGTTCAAAAGTATTGGCTGGTTTTGGATGGTTTTGTGAGTGAATTGACTCGTACCTTTTTACTTTTAGGTCCGTCATGGTTGTTGAAGTAAGTCGTATTGTGTATCTTTAACTTTTTGCTTCTTGGTCCAATATTTTGATCTGCCAGAGGGCCTCTACGACTACATTTTAACTTATGTGTATGGATTTCTTGATCTGATATATAAGGCTGAATAAGTTGACTCATTCGTCCTTACCTGGTTGATTTGATGTGTTAGTTGACCCGAGGTTTTCCCGGGTAGGTTGACTTGTTTATTCTTGCTTCATTGGTCTGACATGTTAGTCGACTTGAAGTTTATTTGAGTAAGTTGGCTTGTTTGTCCCAACTTTTACTTCGTTGGTCTGACATATTAGTCGACTCGAAGTTTATTTGAGTAAGTTGACTTGTACGTCCCAACTTCTACTTCGTTAGTCCAACATATTAGTAGACTCGAAGTTTATTTGAATAAGTTGACTTGTTCGTCCCAACTTTTACTTCGTTGGTCTGACATATTAGTAAACTCGAAGTTTATTTGAGTAAGTTGACTTGTTCATCCCAACTTTTACTTCATTGGTCTAACATATTAGTTGACTCGAAGTTTATTTGAGTAAGTTGATTTGTTCGTCCCAACTTTCACTTCGTTAGTCCGACATATTAATAGACTCGAAGTTTATTTGAGTAAGTTGATTTGTTCATCCCAACTTTGACTTTGTTGGTCTGACATATTAGTCGACTTGAAGTTTATTTAAGTAAGTTGACTTGTTCGTCCCAACTTTTACTTCATGGTTGATCAGACCAGAAGTTTTGGGTCTGACTTATACGTCCTGACTTTTTGCTTGTGGCTTGGTATGCCAATTGTTTCTCATTGTCTGGCTTTGATGCTGCAATTTTTGGTGCAAGATGGAGAGTTTTGAACTTGGAATTTGATAACCCCGTTTCGTGTGTTTAACAATTTATAGTAGTAGTAGTCACTCCTTTTTCATAAAGTTACGTTATGTTGTGGAGTCTGCATTGTATCTTTCTAACAGTTGCTCGATTTGTTTTGCCTTGAGTGGTCTTAACGTTTTACCTGTAACTTCTTCCTCCATGATTTTCTGTAATTTTGTTGTTCGTATGTTGTTGTTGTGAGGTCACTAATAACCTCGGAATGCTTCTTGATCGAATCACTGGATGTGTACCATTGACAGGTTTGTTCGGACGAGCAGAATATAATGTAGTTTCGAATTGTCCAATCATGCTTAAATCAGTACCTGCCGCCAAGGCTTCATTAGTCAATTCATAGAATTTTTTTGCGCTATCTTCGTTGTCAATAATGTAGGAGGCGTTGTTGGCCTTGTCGTGGATAATGGTCAAGCTTGTAAGCTTCTCCGCGCTCCTCATTTGTGAGTTGTCGTATCAATTTATCAGGTTTCATTTGATAGCGTTGGCATTCCTAGTTCTATATAGATCAGCTCAAGTGGAAGATGCTACTGGTTGTCCCTTTGGTGGGCTTGACTGGTCGCTTTTTTCGGCAATGCAGTGTAAGGCGTATATCAGCTCTCTGGGTTGTTTATTTGATCTCGTGGTGGTGTCCACCTTCTCTTTCCCTTTGGGATGTTTATCAGATAGCCCAATGAATTCGTCGAGTCATCCTCTTTGAACCCAGTGCTCGATTTCATCTTTCAGGTAGTAGTCTTCAGTGTGATACCTGCAATCCTTATGGAAAGAGCAGTATTTGCTCTTGTCTCACCCCTCGGGATTTCCTCGCATCTTGAGTGGCCAGTTGACATCCTCCCATATGTCATGTGTTTCAGTATGTTCGCTCAGCTGGTCTTCAAGGCCGTATACGGTTTGTATGTCTTTTTTGCCACGCTTGTCAGTCGCTCATGCCTGGGCCTTGTCGAATGCAGCTTTCAGAATTCTTGCTGGTTGAATTTGGGCCTCCCATTAGTTTGGTGCTTCTTTGACTGAACATTTTCCTCCCGGGGTTTTCTCTCCTTCTTTCTTCCCTCCTTTTTGGCCTTTTTGAATAGGCTTCCCTTTTAGATTCGTTCTTCTTCCTGGCGGCTATCATCTCCTCGAGAGTGATGTGTTTTTTAGCAGTCTTCAATAGAATCGCCATATTCTTTGGGGTTTCCAGGTTCAGAGCATCGAAATCCTCTTTTCAGTCTGACGGTGAAAGTAGCAGTGGTTGTGTCATCGCTACATCTATCGATCATTGTTAACTCGTTAATGAAACGAGTAACATACTCCCTTATTGTCTCATCGGGCTTCTATTTGATGTGGAGCAAGTAGTGTGGCCCCTTCCTCATCCGTTGACTGCCGATGAACCTTGTAATGTAGGCAATAGCCAATGCCCGGAATGAGTCTATCGATCTTGGTGGTAGGCTGTTGAACCTTGTAATGTAGGCGGTAGCCACCTGATGATTCCACCTTATATTTCCAAGCTTTTGGGTCCTTACAATATCTCTCCCTGACACGTCCGAATGTTTCTTTTGCCATCAATAAGTTGTCTTAGTTCATGCATTGTCCTTCAACACTTCATTAGTCTGTTGTTAAGCATCTGCTCGACTATCTTGTTGGGACTCTTGATTATGGGTTAATGCTTCGCAAGAACTCTCCTCGGACCCTTCATGTTTTTGTAGATGCTGATTGGGCAAGTGATCCTAACGATCGAACTTCAACATCTTCCTTTGTCATTTTTCTTGGCACTAATCCCATCTCTTGAAGCTCTAAAAAGCAAAAGATTGTTGCTCGTTTTTCTACCAGGGCCGAGTACCGAGCCATTTCCTCTACTGCAACTAAAGTCAATTGGATAGTGAATCTCCTTCAGAAGCTCCAAGTACCAATTTCTCCAGTTCCAGTAATCTATTGTGACAATGTGAGTGTTACATATGTTTACGCCAACCCAGTGTTTTATTCTCGTATGAAGCACATCGTCATCGACTTCCACTTTGTTCGGGATCAAGTTGCTCAAGCTTGCCTGTGTCTCTCATGTTCACACTTCCAACTAACTTGTTAATTCCCTTACAAAGGCGATGTCTCGTCTTTACTTTCTCACACATCGGTCCAAGATTGGCGATGTGTCCAAAAATCATCCTTCAGTAAGTTTGATCTGTAAAACAAATCTTAGACTGCCAATGACTACCTTTTGGGGGGCCGAAGGCACCCTGAAGCTTAAGTCAGCAACTCTGTTTAAAGAAGGAAGTAAATCTGGACAAAACTCAGTTAAAGTTGCATATCTGTGTCGAATGTTCCCTTTACCTTTTATAATGGTGGTCGTGTTTAATTCTCTACATGACTTAAGCATGTGAGGCGCATCGAAAGGAGATGTTTCTCGTAACAGTCTCCTCCTTGATATGGAGATGTGTCGATGGAGGCGTAACTCCCTCCACGACTCTTTTTTGGTGCAACATTCCTCTCTTTTATGAAAGAACTCGTGTCAAGCTTAGATTTGGGCTTTGATTCGTTCGAGCCTAGATTCAGGCTTTGATTATATCTTCTTATAGTGGGCATTGTCTGAGCCTCTATGGTTGGCTTTACTCTTCTTAAGTTTTACGAGTTGGTGGGGTTTACCGTAAATGCCAATCGCATTTGTTGCCTTCGCTCTCCCTCTTGTTTCAAGGATCTACGAAAAGAGTATTGGGGGTTGGTCGAGGTCATTTCGGTTTTATGCATCCCTTTATTCCAATTACTCCAGGTTTCACAGAAATCAAATTTTGCGGTTATTTCAGGAGCCTAAGAAAGTCGAGTTGTCACTATCGTTGGAAGAACGGGAGTTCTGTAGTCGATTTGGCAATCTTCCCCGAGTCCCAGTAGAAAATTTCCTAACTACGGATGCCATTATCTGTAGTGGCTTATATTCCTCGGGTGAGGCGGGTTGCACGAAGCCTACTGTCGGTCGTGCCTTGGAGGTGATTGTTGCGCGCATTAGTGATGTGGATGTCGGCCGCGAAAAGGGTTCCGTTGATGAGCATGTAGGCCGAATTGCTTCTGTATCTGCCAGAGATTCTGAGAGTACCGACTCGATTGTTAGGAAAAGAAAAGTTCCTAGGCCTCCCAACCCTTCCAAGATGTTGGCCGTTAATTCCAGCAGTGTTTGTAGAGGAAAAAGCTCGCCACCTTAGTTATTGACGCTGCTAGGGCTCCTTTTCATCTTGCTTATCTTTGAAAAGGAGGTCGTGGTTCGGAGGATGACTCTTCTGCTCAATAGGTCGAGGAAGTAAATCGAGTTCTTGAAAGGAGTAAGAAGGAGGTTTCCCGTCCTCTAGATGACCTTGAGAAAAGTCTTGTCGCTTTCTACGATTTGCCCATTTTCGCTAACCTGATGATTGATGACTCTCGCATTATTGAAAACAAAATGTTTCAACTTGGTTTTTGGTTGTCTGGGAATCCAAAGGGTACTAAGACCTTGGATGACTTCGAGTACGATCCGACAATGGAGGATCGAGTTGCTACTCGAGCTCGGGACTTCAAGCTCCTTCTTTCTCCTATTGTTGCTGGGACCTCGGGAACACCTACTACTCCATCCGCTTCTTGTCCTATTTAGACTACGCCCAGGGAATTCTTCTGGCCTTCCGAGATTGATGTGCAGAACCTATACGCCCACCACATCATCAGATCGATGAGGGCCTCCAACACCTTATGGAAAGGATGACTCACCTTACTTATGCAAACGTGATGGGGCCAGAATGTAAAGTTGCTCGTGATCAAGTGGCGCTCATTGAGTGGAAGCTGGCAGGACATATCCTGGTCCTTTCTCATGTTTTTCGCCAATTTGATTCGGTGAAGGCGCGGTGCATAAAATATGCAAGGGCTACAGATTCTACACAGACGACGTTGAGGGAACTCGAGGCCATTCGTGACACGTTTGCATCTGATATCAAAACGTCCGAAGTTGAATTAGGTAAGTTGTGATCCCGTCTGGATGCTACTGAAAAAGAGTTGTTCAACCAAAAGAGTTGTTCAACCGAAAGGTTGAATGTGATGAGGCCATTTGTTCTGCTGAGGAATGTTTCTAAGGCTTCTGTGACTCGAATCGCTCAACTGAATTCCGAGTCTGTCGCGACCAAGTCTGCGGTTTTTGCTAGACTCGCAGGCGTTGACAACGAATTAGCATCGACCCGGGCCGAGCTTTCATCTGTTACCGAAAGGTTGAAGGCAGCAAAGATCGCAAATTGGAAAAGAGTGGTCGATGGTTACCAAGACTTCTTGGATTCCTGGAGAAGCAAGGTTTAGACATGTCCAAATACCATTGCTTTGCTGAGCAAGTATTCGATGATGTCGAAGAAGTCGTTCTGAATTCGCTGAGTGATTCGGTTGTCGGAGAACCTTCTCAGCACTTGTCTAAGCCTATACCACCTAGAGATGTTGCAGATGTCGATGGCCTTTCTTAATTGTTTCTTTTGATTCTCTTGTAATTTCCTTTCGTAGAAGATCAATGGAAATTTTATATTTCGTATTTGTTGTGTCTAGTATGTCCAGCTTATCAAATTACTTACGACATTCCTAGCATATTTCTGACTCGTTCATCCAGATTTTTATAAATGGCTTCGAAGTTTGACATTTTAGTCTAGTATAAGCTCTTTTTACGGAATCTGATTCTATATCTGGATTACGAAGTCGTACATTATAGTCGATGAGAAAAAGTCCGGCTCTTACGTCCTGGTACTTTATTACTTTGTGGTTGATTAGGCCAGAGTTTTTGTTTTTATGTTCGACTTGTTCGTCCGGTACATATATTTGTTTTTGCTCGAAACTCTAGTCGTGCTGAGTATTTTCACGAGTTGGGTTTTTAATCTGACTTCCATGTCCTGACTGAATTCTTGTCGTTTTGAATGGAAGATTGAGCGAAGAAGTTTATTGATAATATCTTTTAAAGTGCTCTACTTTCCATGGTTGAGGTAGCTTTTCGACCTCCTTGTTTTCCAACCAGTATGTTCCTGGTCTGTTGATCTTTATTACTCTATATGGACCTTCCCAATTTGGGTTTAGTTTGCCGGCACCAGGTTCCTTTGTGTTGAGTTGCACTTTTCGTAGTACCCAGTCGCCAATGTGAAAAGTGCAGATTCGCACCTGATGCGCTATTTTAGTAGCACACAACTTAATACCCTGCTTTGTGATTTGTAGTATAGAATAAGTAGGGATCGTTCTAGACCGGGGATTAGAGGGCTTGTTAACTACACTAATAATAATTAAAAGACAACTAACAACCTAATTAATTAAATAAAAGGGGATTGGATTTTCTAAATTAAATTATGAAAATAACTACGAAAATTAATGTAAAGATAATAAACTAAAGAGATGGCAAATATGAGAAATTAGGTAAGGGTTTATCTCCACACACCAAACATATGCTTATAAATCAATATTCAATAATCACTTACTAACTCGTGAGAGACAATGCTCAAGACTAACCGTGACCGCACTGCATTAATCTTATTATTTTCCCAAGTTCGTTGAATTAAACTAAGCGTCGCTTTCAAACTATTCTTATCATGCTATCTAAACAGGAATCGCAAGTTAAATAGCAATCTAATATCATTAAGTTTTGTGGAAAATATGAACACTGACTAGGCAATCACAAGTATGATCAGCATCTTGTTCTTGCCTAGGTTTTTGACTTAACCTTACCAACGTTCCTTGGTATTTACTACTTGTGAGTACAGAATCATAACAATTAGGTGAAATTCTCCTATACTCTAGCCCCAGATCCTAGCATGCTTACTAAGTTGGCCACCTTAACAAACATACAAAGAAAAGTTCTCTATAAAGCAGTTAAGCAAAACACAATCACTAATAGCAAGGAAGATTAAATTCAATTAATTTATAAAGCACATGTTCGGGGCTTCGAATCCACCCCTAACTAAGAGGAGTTTAGCTAGCCATATTAATTATGTTCAAACAGTAATCCATAATCAATAATCAAACTAAAATTAAGAGAAAAAGATGTTTAGAGATGAAAACAAAACACTGATCCGTGGTGGTACTGAGTGGAACTGGGGTGCGAATAGCGCAAACTTTTCCTTCACCCTCCTTGCTCACTTCGCGAGCTGCTCCTTCCTCTTCGATCTGTTTCTTTAGCTCTTCCTTTCGGTCTCTGCTTGTGACACAGAGTGAGAGAGATGAGGGAATGTCGATGAACAGCGAGAAAAGAGATAGGGGAATCAGGCGGGTGGTGATGATCAGGGAGGAGGTCGACTGGTTGAGTGAAGAGAGGACGACGAAGGCTGTTACGAGGAGGGATCTGCGAGAATGGGGGTTCGATTGGTGTGATGGAGGTTGTTTCTGGATGTGATGAGGAGGCTATAGATCGGTGGATGATGAACTGAGGACGACGGCTGAGGTGAAGGAGGTTCTGATGGTGATGGCGAAGACAGGGGACAGCGAGAGAGACTGTGGCGAGAGGATGGAAGAAAGGACTGTGGTTGTAAGGAGGAGAAGATGAATGGGGTCCGACGGTGGTGGTCTGCGGCTGTGGATGAGGGCGGTTACTGGCGGTAGATGGATGCGATCAGGACGATGGCGGCGGCTAGGGTTTGTAAGCGTGGATGATGGATGGATGCTATTGCTGGATGGGTGCGAAACAGTGAGGGATTGCGGCTGTACGAGGGTTAGGGCTTGTTGTGGAGGTTGTGGATGGGATGTTGGATCGTCCCTCAAAGCCATGTATCTTCCCCCTTTTATTCTTGTTTTCCTCTTTCTGTGGTTTCCTTGCTTGTGTGTATTCCTTTTGCAATTAGTATTCCTAAATTGCCAAGTTGCTTCTATTTTAAAATATTGTAATTGGAAACCTACACAAACATGAAAATAGAAATTAGTACCATAATTAACAAGTAATAGCTAAAAATATATATAGAAATATGGTACTAAAAATAGACTAATTATGCCCCTATCACACCCTCCTGTTGTAATATCTAGCAATATGTTGTTGTTAGGCCGTTGTTTTGATAGAGGTTGCTTCTCGCTTTTCATCGATGTGGTCTAGCTCGACTCTCAGTGCTTCGATGTTGTCCTCAGCGCGAAATTCTTGGGTTTGGAATGTTGGCATATCGATCTCCATGGGTATCATTGCTTCAGATCTGTACGCGAGGGTGAAAGATGTTTCTCCAGTTGGAGTTCGTTTTGTTGTTTTGTATGCCCATAGGGTGCCAGATAACTCAGATGTTCACAATCCTTTTGTTGCCTCGAGCCTTCTTTTGATTGCTTCTAAGATTGTCCTATTGGTGACCTCGACTTGTCCGTTTGCCTGTGGATGGGCTGGTGCAGAGAAGTGTTGCTGGATATTCAGGTTTTCACTTAGCTCCTTAACCATCTTGCCTTCGAATTGTTTCTCATTGTCTATGACAATTACGCTTGGGATCTCGGATATGCATATTATGTCTTTCCAAATAAACTTCTCGACTTGGGTTTCTCCTATCTTCGAGAAAGGTTCTACTTCTACCCACTTAGTGAAGTAGTCTACTGCTACGAGAAAACCTTTTTCTTGTCAGACGCAAGGAGTGGTCCTAGATGTCCATTCCCTATTGCGCGAATGGCCAGTGGCTACTCATCGGGATCATGTTTTGTCCCGGCATGCAAATGTACGGGGCAAATCTTTGACATTTGTCACACGTGCGAATGAATTTTTGAGCATCTGCTTGCATCGTTGACCAGTAGCAACCTAGCGTGAGTGCTTTATGGGCCAGCGTCCTTCCCCTTGGGTGATTTTTGCGTGTACCGTGGTGGATCTCTTGCAGAACATATTCAACATCTTCTGGTGAAAGGCACCTTAGCAACGGGCTCGTAACAGAGCTTCTGTAGAGTCTGTCATTGATCATTGTGTATCGTGCCACCCGAATTCGTAATTTCGGGCTTCCATCTTATCCGTTGGGATTTCTCCATTTGATATATAAGCCAAGATTGGAGTCGTCCAGTTGTTTTCTTGATTCGTGGCGCATGCTTCTTCCACCTAGTTTTCAAGTATGGAGCTTCCTTGCATCATGACGAGCGGATTATCATTTTCCTTAGTTGTCGATGCCTCATTTGCTAGTTCGTTGGCTTTTTTTTCTCCGTCCTTGCGCACCGTTGAATGATCGCATTCTGGAAGCCTTCTACAAGTTCTCTGGTTTTTTGGTGGTAGGCCTTCATTCGGGTATCTTTGACTTGAAACTCGTTTATATGATTGACTACCTATTTGGAATCTGTAAAGACATTGATGTCTTTTATTCCCAAGTGATTTGCATGCTATAGCTCAGCTATCATAGCTTCGTATTCGGCTTTGTTGTTTGAGGCTTTAAAGTTGAATTTCATTGCTTTCTCCAATGTGATGCCTTCTGAGTTGTACAGGACTAATCCAACTCTACTTCCCGCCTCGCTGGATGCTCCATCACAATGGAGGATCCATCCGTTGGTGATTGGTTTGGATTGTTCTCCTTTGCTTTTGCTTTACGTCTGTTGGTTGTTGCTTCCTGTGAATTCGACGATGAAATATGCTAATGCCTGAGCTTTGCTAGCGGTTCTGGGGGCATAGCTCATATCGAATTACCCAAGTTTTATCGCCCATTTCACTATTTTCCCCAATAGATCTAGTTTGTGCAATTTCGACCGAAGTGGTTGTTCGGTCATAATCGTGATTGGGTGTGCTTGAAAGTACGGATTGAAGTCATCCAGTTGTTTTCTTGATTCGTGGTGCATGCTTCTTCCACCTGGTTTTCAAGTATGGAGCTTTCTTGCATCATGACGAGTGGATTTTATTTTCCTTAGTTGTCGATGCTTCCTTTGCTAGTTCATTGGCTTTTTAGTTCTCTGCCCTTGCGCACCGTTGAATGATTGCATTCCGGAAGCCTTCTACTAGTTCTCTGTTTTTTTGTGGTAGGCCTTCATTCGAGTATCTTTGACTTGAAGCTCGTTGTTTAGTTGATTGACAACCCATTTGGAATCAGTAAAGACACTGATGTCTTTTATTCCCAAGTGTTTTTCTAGCTATAGCCCGACTATCAAAACTTCGTATTTGGCTTTGTTGTTTGAGGCTTTAAAGTTGAATTTCATTGCTTTCTCCAATGCGATGCCTTTCGAGTTGTACAGGACTAATCCAGTTCCGCTTCCTGCCTCGTTGGATGCTTCATCCGTTGGTGATTGGCTTGGATTGTTCTTATTCGCTTTTGCTTTATGCTTGAGTTTTGATAGCGGCTCTGGGGGCATAGCTCATATCAAATTGCCCAAGTTCTATCGCTCATTTCACCATTTTCCTTGATAGATCTGGTTTGTGCAATACCGACCGAAGTGGTTGTTCGATCATAAGCATGATTGGGTGTGCTTGGAAGTACGATCGTAGTTTTATTGACGACACGATCAGGGCGAGCGCCATTTTCTCTAGGGTTGGATAATTGATTTATGCATCCGCAAGTGTTTTGCTGATGTAGTATACTGGTTTTTGCATGCTTTTTTCTTCCCTTACTAGCGCTAAACTTACCGCGTGGTTAGACACAGATAGATATAGATACAGTGTTTCCCCCGTGTTCGGCTTTGTATCCTTGTGCTCCCCATATACGTTTTTAGGCTTTGAAAAGCTTCCTCGCACTCCATATTCTACTCGAATGTCTTATTTCCCTTCAAAATTTTGAAGAAAGGCAGACATTTGTCCGATGATCTGGAGATGAATTTGTTCAAGGCTGTTATTCTTCCATTAAGACTTTGTACACTTTTTATGTTCATTGGTGACTGCATGTTGAGAAGCGCCTGTATCTGAGGAATTTTCCCGATTCTACTCCAAATGTACACTTTTCCGAATTTAGTTTCATCTTATACTTTTGCAATTGGGAGAAGGCATGTTCGAGATTTGCGACGTGGTCTGCTCGGCGTGAGTTTTTGACAAACTAGTCGTTGATGTAACCCTCCGTCGTTTTGCTGATTTGATCTTTGAACATTCTGTTCACCAGCCGATGGTACGTTGTTCCTGCGTTCTTTAATCCGAAGGGCATTACCCGATAACAGTATGTACCCCTTTCCATTATAAAAGATGTTTTTTATTGGTTGGAAGGGTACATCTGTATTTGATTATACTAGTAGTATGCATCCATGAAGCTCAGCAGCTAGTGCTCAACGGTTGCATCAATTATTTGATCTATTTGTGAAGTGAGAAATTGTTTTTAGGGCAGACTTTATTCAAATTGGTGTAGTCCACGCATACCCTCTATTTGTTGTTCTTTTTTTTTACTAGCACCATGTTTGCCAACCAGTCCGGGTAGTGAGCTTCTCTTATCATCCCGCATTAAGTAAGCGGTGCATTTCCTCATTTATTGCTTGATTACGCTCTGGAGCCACCAACCTTTTTTTTTATCGAACCGGCTTCTTATCTGGGTTCACTTATAATATGTGAGAGATGACGGATGGATCTATTCCTACCATGTCCTTCATTGTCCATGCAAAAACACCTTGGTTGTTCTTCAGTAGTCAGATCAGTTCCTCGGCGAGTTCGGGATGGATTTTTGGGCCAATCCGGACTGCTTTCTCTACTTCATTTTCTAGGTAGACTACGATCATTTTCTCTTCCGACTGTCTGGTGTTAGGTCGATCTCGTGGGCTGGTTGGAGCCATATTATCATCTGGAAAGTTCGAACTCGTCTGACCAAGTTGTTGTGAAAGCTCTTCCGGTCGTTGCAGTAATTGTTATTTGTGAGGAGTTTTTATTGTTGCCAAGTGACACTCACGGGCTGCTAGTTGATCTCGTTTTATTCTCCCGGTACCATTGTCGGTATGGTACTATAAGCATTGGTGCATAGTGGATGAGACTACGCCCATTTTGTGTATCTAGGGTCTCCCGAGTAGCATGTTGTATGCAGAATGAGCATCAACGACAAGAAAGTCTGTCAATAATACTCGTTGCTTTCCTGGTTCTCCTGTTTCGAGCGGTAGTTGAATCATCCCTAGTGGGCGACACTGTCCCCCTGAAACCCACCATTGGTTGATCGCTATGTGAGAGCATCTCACTGCATCCTTAAAAAAGTTGTAAAGTATAAGAGGTTGGCTGAGCTGCCCGTGTCGACCAACGCCCTAATGATTTCCCACCTAGCTATCATGATTCATGACTAAGACTACTAAGGAGTCATTGTGCAGGAAATTAATCCCGTTTGCATCTTCGTTTGAGAAAGTCAGAGTCATATGCATCGTCTTTGCACGTTGTGCTGATGGTTCTTAGTATTTGATATTTGCTCGCATGTCCCTAACTACTCGCTTTTGGGATTGGTTGGATTGCTCCTTTTCTCCAGCTACACAATGCAAGACGTATATTTGCTCCTTTGGTCGTTTTCCCTAGTTGATTGTTTCATCCTCGGGTTTGATGAATTCTTCGAGTCGTCCATCTCTGACAGGGCGTTCGATCTCGTCCCTCAAGCTATGACAATCTTTGGTATCGTGGCCGTAGTCATTGTGGAAGAGGCAGTGTTTGCCTTTGTTCCATTTTTCTGGATCTCCTCTCATTTTTTGTGGCCATTTGACATCTTCCCTTCCTGCTAAAGCTTTAAGGACCTCGCTTCGATTCGCTATCAAGATCGTGAATGATTTCTCTGCTTGTTGGCGTTTGGGCTTCTTTGGTTGTAGTTTTCCAAATTTTCTTTGGTTAAATTCGGAATTGTTATCGATCTAATGTCTCTTAAGCTAGGTGATTTCTTCTCGAAGTTTGTTGCCCTCCAGGTCTCAGATGAGTCTATCCACCATTTCGATTACGTGGTTCATCTGAGCCATGAACATATCTACTTGGGGGTCCGAGGGGATTCCACAAGATGTCAGACACGTCTGAATTGTTACCTGTTGAAGCTCTCTTCTTTCCGGCGCAATTGGTTCAACGGTTGTCGCTGGGTTGATATTAGGTGACGTATCATATTGTCCATCGCCAAATTGAGGTTTTGTAGAGCGTTCCATTGATTTTGATAATTTTTTTATCGTTAACCAAATTTCGGTGAATTTCGTTACTGTGAATTTTCTTTTTAGAAAGGAAACTCGTCGTTCTCCATGGACGGCGCCAAACTGATGCTTCCAAAAATTGTCCTCCTGTGGGTTTGATCTGCAAAACAAATGTTAGACTGCCCAAAACCACCTTTTTGGTGGCTGAAGGCATTCCGATGCTTAAGTCAGCAACTCTGTTTGAAGAATGAAGTAAATCTGGACAAAACTCAATTAAAGTTACATACCTGGTGTCGAATGTTCTTTTTACTTTTTATAATGGTCGCATTTAATTCTCTGCGTGACTTAAGCATGTGAGGCACAACGGAAGGAAATGTTTCTCGTAACAGTCTCCTTCTTGATGGAGATGCGTCCGTGGAGACGTAACTCCATCCACAACTCTTTTTTGGTGCAACATTCCTTTCTTTTATAAGAGAACTCGTGTCAGACCTGGATTTGTGTTTTGATTCGTTCGGGCCTAGATTCAAGCTTTGATTATATCTTCTTATAGTGGAACGCGTCTGAGCTTCTATGGTTGGCTTTACTCTTCTTGGGTTTTACGAGCTGGCCTAATAGATGGGACGCCATATCCTCGCGATGGATGTTCTCTGTCACGTGTATGGTCGTGATGATCGGTCTATTTTGATGTATCATCAATTGATGTCCTCAACGGCTAATCAATCTTGCGGGGGCATGATAAGCCACAATAATCTCATTAATTCTTAGCTGCAGATATAATCATGTATGTGGACTGATTCTTAGATGCAGATGCAATCATGTATTTGGATTGATTCTTGGCTACAAATCATCTCCATGATTCTTATAATTATGTATGTGGACTAATTTATGGCTATAAACATAATATTGTGTATAGAAACAATCATTGTATTTTTGGTAGATTTACATGTATATTAACCTATACTCCTCTGATTCAATACCATCATCACATTCATTCGTACTCTCTCTTAGGGATGGCAATAGGGCGGATTTTCACGGATATTCGCCCGCCTGCCCTGTTTGGGGCGGATACGGATATCCAAACTGTATCCATTTATTATTTGGGGCGAATACGAATTTGACCATATCTGCCCGACGGATATCCATTTAATTGAAGAAATTACATAAATACCCCTGAACTATATAAAGGAAAATATACCCTAACCCTAGATCTCCCATCTCACTCTCAACCCTGCGGCTCTCACTCTTCTCTGTGACTCTGCAAGTCTGCCTCCTTCCCTCAACGCTCATCATAGACTTTTGTTGTCTCTCTTCTCGATTCTTCTCAAACGAAATCAGCAAGGATTCATCCACAACGAAGTCAGGTACTCAGGTTCAGGGAAAAGGCCTTGACTTTATTTGTCTCTTCGATCTTCATCAACTGTAAAACCAACCAGTCCACAACGAAGTCAAGTTCACTCCTCTCCTCTATCTCTGTATTTCTTCTTCTTTGTCTCAAATCTTCATTCATCTGAATCTTCTTTGTCTCAAATCTTCTTTGCAGTGAAACAAATTTGGTGAAATTGGGGGTTTCTTCTCTTCTTTGTGCACGAATCAGAGATCTTTGTGAGTAAGTCCTCTTCTCTTATTCTTCTTTTCTTTTTTCTCTTCTTAAAGTAATAATAATGAGGTACGTTGTTGCTTGGTTATATTGAAACCATTCCTGCTCTGCTTTACCTGAAAGGATTCTTCTTTATTTTTACTTTTGGCTTGAAGACTACGTACATTTGGTCAGAGTTAGAAGTTCCAAAAATTAATTTTTCTAATACAACTTTGTTTAATTGTTTCATTATTTAAAAAATAATTTTCACTCACCATTTATGGTGAGAAACATTATGTTCAGTTTCACTACTTGAAGATCACATCTAATACAAACTGAAGTTTCTATCTGAAAACATATGATCTTCTATGTTTTAAAACAAACAACTTCTATTTTCTAATTCTGAGTTTGGTGTGTGATGCTAAACCTTAAATTGTGCTTGACCATCACCATACTATGTTTTGCATTGGATTCTGGAAATGTAAGTCAAGTTTTCATTGCCTTGATCTCTGCAGACACATCATTTTTTTATTTTTTTATTTTATTAATAAGATTATTATACACTATGTCTATAAATGAGATGTCATGTAACATTTGGCATTTTATTTATGTGACTGTATTTTTATTTTCAAAAAAAAAATAGAGAAAATGTGAACCATGTAGAATTGTTACTGAACAATGGCTAATGCATACCATTCTATAAACAACAACACTATTGAATCAAAAGAGCTCATCAAAAGAGCCCTAAAAGGTAATCTTCACAGATTCTCTGTAATTGCTATTTGCTGGCGACAAATTGCTTTCTTCCCTCCTTTCCCCTTGCATGCATTATCCATAAAAACCTATGGTTCAAATTTTACTTTTGTGCCCAGGCACCTCCAAATATGGGTGTTTGTTGTTTTTTCTTTCTTCTTATGGTTTGCTATGTTGGGTTTATGGTTGATTTGTGAAAACCCCATTCAAGTTCATTGGTGTTAGAATGAAAAAATGATTGTTTTGAAACAAATTAAAGTTGTTTATATATGCCTCTAATTAAAACGGATCCTATGTATGTCGATCTAGTGCTTGTTGATGTGGAAAATACATCTCTCACTCATCTCCTTATAGCTACTACCTAATAATAAGTAAAGGGTTACTCAAATTGGATGACTAGATGCCCTTATTTACATGTCCTCTCTACTATTAAAATGGATCATATGACTGTGCACCCAGGTGACGGAGCAAATTTAAATGTTTTTCCTTAGTCCATCCATTTGAAAATCAACAAGTTTCCAATAAATTTTAACGCATGTTTGTCAACACAGGTTCTCTCATTATTGATAGGCCATTTTGATTTTTGTTCATCACATTGATTACTAGGATTTCTCAAACTTGTTTGTTCTTGTTTAACTAACTAGCATGCTTTGCACTGACAACCATGACAACCATTAACATTTAACACCTGTAGCATGGAATCTCAAGTCTCATTGCTTTGTGTATGACTTTGTTTCTTTGATTTTTCTGCATTTTTTGTATTTTCTTTGGGTACTCACTCATGATTTCTTTGGTTTTCTTGATGTATAGAATATGGCAAGAGAGAGTCCTAGAATATGAGAATCTCAACATTCTACCCCTTTTGATGATAGTGATTCTCATCCAACACTCGTGATTGCGAAAACTTTACAATCACCCGAGGTACAATATCTGTGAGACCCTAAGTGGGCGGACCTGAGGTGAGGGTGAGGGTGAGGGTGAGGGTAGAGGGCCCAACAGGCCCAATAGGCCAAGAGGGGTTGGACGAGCTACAAGGGGAATCATAGTCCCATATCGCCTGGGTGCGGGAGGGGGATGTGCTTTAAGTGTGCGAGGTCGCTCTACATGACAACACGCGTTTTAAAGCCGTGCGGGCCGGTTGGTAGCCCAGAGCGGACAATATGGTGTCATGTGGACCGGGTCGTCACAGTTGGTATCAGAGCCTGACCCAGCCGGAAGTATGCCACGTGTTGGTGGGCCCTCTGGCGACGTGGACGTTGTGGGTGCCTGTGTGGCCAACGAGGACGTTTGGCCTTAAGGGGGGTGGACTGTGAGACCCTAAGTGGGCGGACCTGAGGTGAGGGTGAGGGTAGAGGGCCCAACAGGCCCAATAGGCCAAGAGGGGTTGGACGAGCTACAAGGGGAATCATAGTCCCATATTGCCTGGGTGCGGGAGGGGGATGTGCTTTAAGTGTGCGAGGTCGCTCTACATGACAACACGCGTTTTAAAGCCGTGCGGGCCGGTTGGTAGCCCAGAGCAGACAATATGGTGTCATGTGGACCGGGTCGTCACAATATCCCACTCCTCCCACTGATGCTCGCTCTCCTGCTACTGTTGGAAATAATAATGTTGATAATATTGTTCATGTACCACCACTGCCACCAAAAGTAAGAAAAAAGAAAGTTAACATCTCCAGCATGGAATCACTTTACATTGATAAACATAAACAATGAAGAAAAAAATGCAAATATTGTGGTGTTTTGCTTGGAGGGGAGACTAGGAATGACACAAGTCATTTAAATGAGCATAGTAAAAGATGTCTAAGAAAGAGGGGTGGTCAAGTGGACATTCGACAATCTATATTGAGTAGTTCCACATCGACTGGGTCGATTGCTATTAGTGCTTCTGGCTTCGACCAAGAGCTTGCAAGATAGGCTCTTGCAAAAGCAATTATTTTTCATGAGTACCGCCTTGCAATGATTGAGCGCTATGGTTTTAGAATGTTGATGGGTGTTATCCAACCATAGTTCAAGGTAGTGTCTAGAAATACTGTAAAAAGTGATATCTCAAAGATTTATGATCATGAAATGGTGAAAATAATGAAATTGTTGGAAAAGAACAAAAGTAGGGTTTCAATTACTGCTGATATGTGGACTGCGAGTAATCAAAAGAAAGGGTTTATGGTCGTCACAACGCATTTCATTGATGAAAATTGGGCATTGCAAAGTCATATTATAAGGTATACATATTTCCTTTCTATTTACATTTACAACTAATATATTGTGTTAAATCATAAATGTTATTGATTAATAGTTCTACATTATTGCATATTTATTGTTAGGTTCATTTGTGTGTCATGCCCTCATACTGCTGAAGATCTTTCTGATGCATTGATGGATTAGAATTTAGACCGTAAGCTATCTGCATTAACCGTGGATAATTGTTCAACTAATGATAGCATAGTCACTTTTGTTAAGGAGGCTTGATTTAGGCACCATGATGTTATGGGGTGATATTTTCCACATGAGATGCATGTTCTGCACACATTTTAAATTTGATTGTGAAGGATGGGTTGGAAGTTATAGGTGATGGTGTTGAAAGAATTCGAAATAGTGTTGCTTATTGGACAACCTCGTCAAAGAGGGAAGAAAAGTTTATGAAAGCAGCTAGACAGTTGAACACTGGTTGTGGTAAGAAGTTGGCTTTAGATTGCAAAATAAGGTGGAATTCCACTTATTTGATGCTTGAGACGGCCTTGATTTTCAAGGATGTTTTTCCTAGATTGAAGCAATGAGATATACAATATAAATGGTTGCCACGTGATGAAGATTGGTTGCTTGCATCTGATATATGTGAGAAGTTGAAATTGTTTTACAAGACAACCGGAGTATTTTCTGGAACCAAGTATTTGTTCGATTAAAAAGTCATTAGATCAGTGGCATGACTCTAATTATCTAGTGATAAGAGATGGCATCAAACATGATTAAAAAAGTTGACAAGTATTGGACTACAATTCATGGGATAATGGGTGTGGCAACTATTTTGGATCCTCGATTCAAAATGAAGTTGATTGAGTATTTGTTTCCCAAACTCTATAATCAGGATGATGTACAAGAAAAAATCCACAGAGTTCAGAACTTGTGTTTTGAATTGCTAAGTGAATATATGAGCATAGGGTCTGGGGCAAGTTCTTCAAGGGTTAGTCAGACATATGTTGGTCAGCTACAATCTGTACCTGTTGATGATCTTCTTGGTGATTATTTTGTGGATTCTATGCGGAACTTTGGGGGTGCACATAGTAGTACCGTCAAGTCAGAGTTGGATTACTATTTGGCTGATGATGTTGTTCCTTCGAAACAGAATTTTGACATTTTGAATTGGTGGAAGACTAATGGAAGCAAATATCCGACCTTGAATCGGGTTGCTAGAGACATTTTAGCGGTTCCAGTCTCTACAGTTGCTTCGGAGTTTGCACTTAGTACGGATGGTAGGTTTGTTAGTCCACATCGCAATCGACTTCATCCAAAGACATAAGAAGTTTTGATGTATGCCCAAAACTGTTTATGGGTTGATATTAAAGGTAATAAATAGTCTAATTGTGAATATCTTAGTTATTTATTTTATGTTTGCTTATTTTTTTTGAGTAAATTAAAAACTTAGTATTGTCTATCTTATGACAGATGAAACTTTACCATCACCATATAGGAGGTCAACCTTTGAAGATAATGCAGATCCTCTTGAGGTAAATAAGTATATAATGAACTAATGATATCTTAGGCTTTGCTAAAATGAATTATTTTATTTGTAAGAACAAAGTTGCATATTGATTGCATGATCCAAAAGTTTTTTTTGATGTTTTTTTTATTTCAATGGCTTGATGGAGGTGATGTAAAACAACACCAAAATTTTTATTTGTTTTCATATGCCTTTTTTTTTAGAAATTAACTTAGAATTATTTTTTTTGAATTTCAGGTTGGCTAAGTTTTTGCAACAACAAAAGAACAAAAGAAGGATCACTTGCCTTTTGGTTTTTGTTATTTTCTTGGGGTTATTGAGTAGGTTATAAGACTTGGAATTCAGGTTTTGAGTGTATTGGGTGTTGTCTACTCTTATTTTGTATTGTTATTGTTGTGTAATTCATGGTGCTTTCATAAACTATAGTTGAGCATCATTGATGTTATTGCACGGGTTAAGAGCAAACTATGTTTTCGTTTTATTCTACTTGGATTCTCACATTATATTATCAGGTTTTGTGGTGTCCAGGTTGACTATATTATTATCAGGTTAAGGTTCGGCTGTTTAAGAACCAAGCTATTATCAGGTTGTTAATTATTATTATCAGGTTAAGGTTCATTATTATCAGGTTCAGGTTGTTGATTATTATTATCAGGTTCAAGTTGTTTAAGAGCCAAGCTATTGGCTTCAAATCAACTGCTATTGCTCTGATTATCAGGTTAAGGTTGATTATATTGCACAGGTTCAGGTTCTGCTTCTAGCTAAAATAAACAATTAGTCTTAAATAAACAAATGCAGACATTGAGAACATACTTCAGGCCCAAATATTCAATTGTAAAAAATTTCAGGCCCAAAACGGCTTGGGGGGGATCGTGGCGGGGCGAGGAATCAACAACCCACCAGCAGAACCACAAACCTGTAAACGGGTTGGCAGGGCGGATTTGGGGATCCGCTATTTTTGATAGGGCGGGGATGGATTTGCTTAAATCTGCCACATTGTCATCCCTACTCTCTCTTTACTATATAACACAACATTCTACTACCCCACACCCAGGTGTGGATGACTTAAATCCATTGCATGTGTACAATCTCAATCTTTTCATTTTAGGCATTTGATTAGAAGTAAACACGTCATTGTGTGTCTCACGAGGAAAGAAATAAGCTGTCCAGGAATATAATGTAGGATTTTTTTTTTTCCTTTTTAAGCCAATGTTGGAGTTACTTTGATGCCTCCACGACCAACGTTTTTGGTTTTTTGAACTCTCTCCATCGCAAAAAGTAGGAGTTCATATGCACATGGCATTTGATTGATTTCCATCCTCATGATCAAACACATCTACTAATGTGTTGTACCATCTTTCACACATTCTATACAAATAACCAATCACCTTCACAACAAGACAATTTGAAAGTTTGCCTTAAGAAGTTCCATACTCAGCAACAACAACCTCTCAATAATTTTGTAGAATTCCATATCCCGCAAATGAACACATTGATTGTCAAATGATCTCATCACATACATCTCTAAATTACCTAAGACAGATGCATGAATTTGCATGTAAAAGTATAGTATAAGCTCAAATCCGCTAAGTGATTGAACTCTGTAAAATTTGTGGATCAAAGTTCTTGAGTAGCTAGTAGAGGATGTTGAATTACTAGTTCAAATCAAAGAAACTTCATTATTCTTGTCTTGCATGTTCATAACGTTTTCATCTGCGTAATGCTAAAACATTGTATCATCCAAAATATGAATGTCGCATATTAGATAATCCAGTAGTGTCGGCCACGAGTTCAAGTCTAAGAGGTCTGAGTTTAGAGCAAGGGGAAAAACTGATTAAAACTTTATAAAAATTGTAATTTACTTCTTATTCAGAATGCACTCTTCTTGGGCACATGGTTAAAGTTCGATCCCTAGGAAACTTTTTTTTAAAAAAATAAAAGAAACAAACCATTCTATTAACTAATCAAAAAATTCAACAAAGTTCACTATCAATAAAAAGTGGTTGCTAGAAACACCATGTTTACTTACGTGATCATATTTTATTTTATAGCACCACCGTCTCAAAATTCACCTTTGGGCACCCAAAATATTAAGGTCAACTCCACCATCCAGTATAACATTGCAAACTTAATGATCGCAAATAAAGAAGATTATGGGCTTTGGACACATAAAATGAGAAATTGTGATATTCTCTCGAGGTTTCTCTTATTTTTTCACTTATTTTAGAGCCTTTATAAACCAAATTTTCGAAACCAGCTCTGAATTGGCTTCCCCTCCCCCATTTTTAAAGGGTTATTTGTCTTTTTCTTTTTTAACACAGAAAACAATTTTTTTTTTCATTTGGTTTAATTGTATAGTGTATTTGACATAAAACACATAGAAAGAAGTGAAACAAAAATGATTTTTAAGTTAGCTTGCTTGACACTTGTAGACATGTGATGGATTGAATCACAAGTCTAGGGTTCGAACCTTATTGGCACTGAGTTACTGATCTTAGTAAAAATATGTTTCGTCCAAAATTTGTCAACCGGGTGCTAGCTTAGCAGACAAACTTGTGGCTGATTGTATCACAAGTTCAGAGTTCGAACCATAAGGATACATTTAATGGTTTGAAGATCCAATAAAAACCTTGCTCACTCTTCAAAAGAAAACACGCTTTTTCAAGACTTAATAAGGTTTTTCTCCTTAATTAAAAAATAATAATAACAAAAATGGTTTGTGCTCTAACCTGTTCCTCTTTAAAATATTTTTAAATAAATGTTTAACAGGATCACATTTTTGGCATTTGCATTGGCCTCTAAAATCTCAGGGTGTGTATTGAAAAGAAAAGTAAATGTTTGCAGGGGCATGAGGTGGCAAATAGTCTTTTTAGCACACAAAACATTTGTTGTGGATAGTCTTGGAGAGAGATAGCAGGGGTGGGCACGGGACGGGATGGACCTCATCCCTATCTCATCCCGTTTGTTCGAGAATGGGTCGGGATAGACCTCATCCCGATCTCGTCCCATCCTAAACGGGTTCGGGACGGAACGAGACGGGATGAACATGTATTAAGTAGTCTTCAAATGAAGAATAACAAAAAAAATGCATCTCACATTGTTCACAAACCAATAATACATAATTTATATACATATAACTTTCATCATAACAATACTAAATGTCATATAAAATTTCATCTCACATTGCTCCTAATTGTATCTTGTATGAATGATATAAGTTCTCATGTTGTCTTAATATAAGTTCAAAAATGAAAAATATTGCTTATTTACCAAATTTTCAACTACATAACTCATAGTGCAAAACTAAACGAAACCCTCATTTGTTTTTATTTTCTACAAGAATACTTATCATATAATCAATCTAAAATGTGAAAAAACATAAATTTTCATAGGTTCTATTTACCTAAAATATTCAAACTAAAGTTTCTATCTAAATAAAGAGTACCAAATCAAACAAGTTTTCAAGCAATAGATGTTTTGATTTAATTTCAACACATCCTAAACTTTCTTTTAGAATAGTAGTTTGATTAAAATATATATATATAAGTTCGGGACGAACGGGATAAGCGGGATTGAAAATCTCCCTTCCTCCCTCCCGATCCCATCCCATTCTAGATCAGGACGGAATGAAATCAGAATAAGTTTGATTAATTGCAAAAGATCACGAAACAATCAAAACATGACGGGATTAGACCGGGATGAGATGCCCAACCTAGAGAGGGAATAGTATAGAACAAAGCACATTAGGGTTTATAGAGAAAAGGGTGCTTGCGGTGTGTCCCACTGTCATTCTGGTTTGGTTTCTGCAAGTCGAGACGAGAGGACTCTTCACTCTTCTTTCCTTCACACAAACCTGCACTGCACTGCAATGCACACAAGTTGAGGTTAGGGAGAGGAGCCAAAAAAAACCCCTAGAGAGAAGCTTTCAGTGGTTGATTCAATCTGGAAAAATGCCTCCAAAGTCTGCTAAATCGAAGGAAGCTCCAGCTGAGAGGCCAATCTTGGGCAGATTCTCATCTCATCTCAAGATCGGAATCGTAAGCCTTTCTCGCTTTCCCCTCTCATCCTATCCTATCCAATTCGTTTACCTCTCTGTCTGTCTCTCTGTTGTTTAATATTTATTTATTTCTTTATTTTTACATTTATATTGAAGCTCGCTTATCATGATTCAGCAAAGCTAGTACAAAGAATCGCAAAACAGAACGAAAAGCAAAGAGTTTGAATAAATCACTGTTTGATGGGTTAAGCCAAGTTGTGAGAATGGAATATACACATAAGTTTTATTCAAGTTGATATTCTAGACATTAGAGCATTAATGTCAAGTGGCAAAAAAAAAAAAAAAAAAAAATCTATTGTGCCTCCTACTTACAAATTCCAAAACTTGTAACTTACAGGAGACTGTAAATAGGCCCATTTAAAACCTTTAATTGTCTTCTGAAAAGAAATGATGAGGAGAAAGGAAAAAAGGTACAGGTGACATTACATGCAAGCACGCGCAAATACATTTTCAATCGTGTTTGTGACCCTTAAATGCTTTCTATACTGTCTTCTACCCTCCTTTTCCCTGGAACTACATTGCGTTATCCAATATCTTTGCTTGTCATTCGTTGTGGTACTCTGGTTCATTTTTGGACTATAAACATGTTTGCTTGCTTTGTTTCAATTTTATTTGCAGGTTGGGTTGCCAAATGTTGGCAAGTCTACTCTTTTCAACACTCTCACTAAGTTGTCGATACCCGCGGAGAACTTCCCTTTTTGTACCATTGAGCCCAATGAGGCGCGGGTCCATGTCCCTGACGAGCGGTTCGAATGGCTTTGTCAATTGTTCAAGCCTAAGAGTGAGGTTTGTGTTATTTCTGTTCTATAGGACTGTTATTTTGTGCATTTAATTATACTTCAGTGGATTTTGTTTTGTTTTTTTTGTTGGAGAGGTCTTAGATTTATAGGATAAGAATCTTAAGTTGAAGCCATTTCAAGTGAGGCAGATTTGTATTCCTTTAGCACATTCTATCCTTGACTAGTAGTTTTGTACCAACAATTTTGTTGTTATCCAAGTTGACTGAAATTATTGCATGTGAAATATTCACGCCATTATTGTGCTCTTTCTCATTCCCATTGCAGTACTTTGCTGATGAGGGATGCAAGAAAATCACAGTTCTCTTTTATTTTTGTACCTATTTACATGGGAGGAACACCGATCTACACCTTTCCTTATTGAAAAATCACTAAAGACAAGAGAATTCATAAGTAAGCCGCTCACAGTTCACCCCATCATTGCCTTTTTCTTGTGAGATTTGGTTGAAAATTTTTCATGGAGAGCCTCTTGAATGTGGGTGTGCAACTTGTTAGTTCAAGCCCATCAAGAAACTATGTTGTTTAGGGACGAGCGAGGCATGAAGGTCCGCCATTATTGTGCGAGGTTCCACCAAGACGGCGTCTTTTTCTAAAGGTAGAACTTTTAGATTTTTACTCATTTCAGATCTTTCGATAAGTGTTAAAATGAGTTAGGTTGTAAGTTGTTTCTATATGGGGAGTTTTTGGTCTGTGTCGATAGGGTTGGAGTGATACTAGAGTGTATCCCTGTGGCTGATCCTTTTCTCCCTGTGGCTTAGAGAACTTGAGCAATTTTGAGTGGGGTGCTATTTTTTGGGTCATACATTGTTGGCTGATGCCGCTGGGTTAATTAAGATCAACCATTATGTTTGGGTTGCTTTGAGTCTTTGGTTGGGGGCTAACCTAATTGGTTTGGAAGGGATAATCGCTGCCACCTTTATGATGATGCTAAGACTGCACATAGAATGATTTGCATTAGCTCTATGGATGCCATTTTTCTTGATCTCCCTAGCCTCAACCCCTAGAAAAAAGTCTCCCATAAATTTGAAGAAATAGCAATAACATTAACACAAATGAGCCTTCCGCATCAATAGTTCATTCGTTTGATAACAAAGATACTAACTACACAATACCTGGCTGCCTGCACCAAAGATGCAAACACATTATTTATATTAGGGAAACTTTGTGCCCAAACAAAATGAACTCTAATTTACCACCTTGATCCTTGACTCCATTGAAGTTTTGAACTCATTAGTAAATTCATTAATACTGATATTGCATTATTCACTAGATCAAAATGCTTCTTGAAATTACTCAATGTTCTAGTGGCAGTTTGAATGATGGCATGAAATGCGTAAATTGTCTAGGCATTGAAGCCCACAAGAATATCAATAGTGTTTTAAAAGGCGTTGGAAGCGTACGAGTCGACTCAAAGCGCCAGGAAATCGCCTTTGGGCGTACGCATCTGAGTTGCTAAACAGGGCGCTTGCTTTTGCTTTCTGACTCGTACGAGTCGACTTGGACTGAAGCGTATGAGTCTAAAAATAGTTGTTTGTTGGCGATTAGATTGTTGAGGAGATCTTCAAGAATGAATCAAGTAACATGCGTCGAGCAGTATGGGAGATCTGATTTTTTGATCTTATCAATCTTGAAACAGATCTGATAAAATTGCTGTTCTGAATCTTGAAACAGATTTGATAAAAATAGTAACCTTACCTCAAAATCTTAGTTTCAATTTAAATTGTTGCAAGAAGAAGAAGAAGAAGAAATTGCTACCGTGTTCATGCTTGGATCTGTAACAAGTGAACAAATGAGTGAAATTGGTGGGAAGCTGCTCTGTTATTTGTTTCTTCTTCAATTTCAGAGTTTGACATGAAATTGGGTTGCTGCTTTTCTGGCTTTTTGTACAGAAGATTTGGGGTCTTGGGTTATATTTGTTGAACAGTATGAAAAAGTATGTATGTTGCCAGATTCACATTTATTTTTGTGTAGAATTTGATATGGTTATAATAAAATAATAAGCCTTTTTAGAACATTAATTGTATAAATGTACATGGCTCCTTTATCTGTGCTTTTATCATCATCTCATCTCTATGAGCTAATTCTAATATAATTAATGTTAATTAATCACACATTGTTCACATTGTTAATAAATCTCATAATTCAATGATGTCAAAATGTTAGTTAATCACACATATACGTGCAAGATCAGTCCCACAATATGGAACCATTATCATTTGAATGATGAGAACGTGACATCCTGAATTAACTTTTTAGTGTCACAGTCTTAAAATTTTCATAGGCGAGTTTTGATCTTATTCACTAAACACTGCTATTGGTTTCTGCTGCTCGATGAAGTATTTGACTCTCATTTGTTTGGACGTCATCTGAGAATGCAAAATTTAAGCTCTAAATCCATGATTGTTTTTTATCGATAAAGTGTTTGACTCCACTTTTTTTCACTGCTGCATTGTGTTAGTCCCAAGTTCAACTAATAACATTTCTCTCTTCTCAAGTGTATCCTAATTTATATGTTTACTTCAACAAACAATACTTTTAGATATAATGCTACTGTCAAAACAATTTTTATGAGGTAACTCTATGGGGTAATACTACCGCCTCAACCACTTTTATATTGAATTCATGTTATCTTTTGCATTGGTGACTTTTGTTTTTTATTTGTTTGCAATTTTTTTAAAAATATTTTTCATCACTTTTTTGGAGAAAAAACGCCTCGCTTCTCCTCGGAAAAAGCTTGACTGTTTCGAGGCTGAAAAACACTTTTTAAAACATTGAATATCAGCCGCCTTTTCTCTGAGAACCAACCAGAAGGGAAGAGAACATGATATAATATGCTGCAGAGTAATGTACTGAGTGTCCGATCTTTGGATACAAACATTTACATTAGGTGGATGGTCAGCCACTTTCTTAAAATTTAAAAGCAACCTGAAACAGAATGAAGTCCACTGCATGAGCTACCAGCCAGTTATAGAGCCATCAATTATTATCATTTTTAGATGTTTGAATGACACCTGCATTTGGGGCTTATCGAAGTGGTCATCGTTGAAAAATTCTATAAGGAATCAATTTGAAACCTGAAACACTTCTGTTTGTTCTTTATTTCTACTTTTCGAAGTCGAACAATGACATATTCATGTGGCTGTATAAGTTTTTTGTACTTTTGGTTTCTTTTGTATTTTTATGTTCATGTGTATATGAATCGGTGCCAATGCACAGGTATCAGCTTTCTTGGAAATACATGATATAGCTGGACTTGTGCGAGGCGCTCACCAAGGGCAAGGGTTGGGAAACAACTTCTTATCTCATATACGTGCAGTGGATGGAATCTTCCATGTTCTTCGTAAGTTGTTCCTTTCCCTTGTGTTCCTTTTAAGCCTTTTATGTTATTTGTGCATTTGGTTGGATTTTGGTTTTGTAGGGAAGAGGGGAAAAGAGGGAGACACAGATCTTTAGGGGTGTGCACACTTCAGTTCGGCTCAATTTTTGAAGAGAAACCGCCAACAAAACTTACATCCCCAGTTTTAACTTTAACTCAACAGAAACCGAACTGCCATTCTTGAAAACCGATGGTCTTGGTTAGGATTCGGGCTGGTTCAGTTTGCCAGGTTTTCTATCATATTCCAAAAATAATAGCATTAGCTAGAAGAAAAGAAATAGAGGTAACGAAATCCGAAAATTCCGTTAATTTCATGAAATAGAATATAAAAAAGACCTGCAAAAGGTAAAACCCTAACATAGGAATACAATCCAGCGATCATCGACATCAGCGCATGTAGCAAATAATTTCTTACTCGAAACAACATCAGCGCATGTTACTGGAAACAACACATCAAAATGATTAGGTTGACTTGGGAGAACACGAAAGGAAATATGAGTTATACAAGGGAAAGGAAGAACTGATATGTGGATGGCTAAATGAGCAAGCAACCTGTAGATATGATGTTTTAAAGGTGAAAGGAAGCAAAACCTGATTTCTAGAAAACAGAATGTAAGAGAACACAATTGACTTTTAGAAGCCAAAGAAGCAAGAATCTGCTAAACTCTACTGAGTTTTAGAGAGAAGCGGTGAACCAATTAAATAAATATATATAGTGTATTTCTCGTGCCTTCGAAACTCAAATTGTTTGATAGGTAGAGAATTTTCAACTTTTGTAGGAATATTTCAGTCATATGCGAACATAAATTTCAGTCAACATTCTCCCCTCCCCCCTCTATGTGATCCGTTAGATATTTATGTTTGGGTAAATCTCAACCGTCTTTTATCTCCAACCTAAAACATCACACCATTTTGATTTGTTATATAGATATATCAAACATTCTCATTTCAAAGAAAACATGGGCAAGATGCTCAAAACGAGCCAACAAAAACACATTAAAAGAAAACACAACAAAGAAAGGCCCCTTTCTAGCTTCATAGGCCTGTCAATAAGACAAATGCCCCTTCATAGGTCTGTCGTCTTGGTACATGCATAGTCAAAATGTAAAAGGATGAACAAAGAAATGTTTTAATGTTTTGTTTACAAGAAATTAAATGAGCCCAGCCCGTACAAAAAATTGAAAGTTATACTTTATTTTGGTTTGGTTATGTGCGATTTAAAAGATACATGAACTGACAATCAAACCGAATAAGTCATTTTTAAAAATGATCAGCCGAACCGAATCGAATGTGTTAAAAAAAATGGATCGGGTCTGTAGGTTTTCTCAGTTCACTCGATTTCTTGGTACATGCATAGTCAAAATGTAAAAGGATGAACAAAGAAATTTTTTAATGTTTTGTTTACAAGAAATTAAATGAGCCCAGCCCGTACAAAAAATTGAAAGTTATACTTTATTTTGGTTTGGTTATGTGCGATTTAAAAGATACATGAACTGACAATCAAACCGAATAAGTCATTTTTAAAAATGATCAGCCGAACCGAATCGAATGTGTTAAAAAAAATGGATCGGGTCAGTAGGTTTTCTCAGTTCACTCGATTTTTTGCACACTCCTGCGCTTTATTATCATGTATTATTTATTTGTTAGAGAGAATGAAAATGCAAAAGATATATATTTTTTGCCACATGTACACTGTTAACAACAACGTAAGATATTCTTTTCGTTTCCAAAAAGTGTTATACAATCTTCAGGTTGTGCTTCTGCCTGGTACTATACAGTTACATGTGTTTCTCTGTTTACTTTGATTTCTGTGAAAGAGCTTTAATGTTCAATGTATTATTTTCAGGAGCATTTGAAGATCCAGATATCATTCATGTTGACGATACAGTCGATCCAGTAAGGGATCTGGAGATTATAACCGAAGAACTGAGACTGAAGGTATATTCATTAATATTTCTAGATTTTGGAATTTATGTTTAAAGGGTCTGGATCCTGGGACGAAATCTTTAGAAGATGATGGAAAGAAGAAAAATATGAAAAATGAAGAAACACAAAGGTATCACAAGGATTATATTTTGTGAGTATTGATGATTTCTTCCTATTATTAGCTTTGAAATCCTACTAAATGGAAGTCTTGAAGGGTTGAAGAAGAAATGAATGAAGAGACGAGATCACGAGAGAGAGAAGAACCGTTTTAGTGCTCTAAGCAATTATTTTCGCCTTCGCACTTTTAATTTCCGTTCTTTTTCTCCACAATCACTTCTCACACATTTATCTCAACATTAACAAGAGACCACTGATAGCCTGGATTTAAAAGTGAACATCTCAAGTTTTGTAAAGTGAAGGGAGTTCAGTATTTAGTTATTTTTCTTATACCTTTATGTTATCTTTTAGGACATATGATGGGGGTTATTTAGAAATTACCCTTTGAAGAATCAGTTTTTTTTATTAGCTGATGAGCTAACCTGTTCCATAGTTGTTTCATCTTATATATTTCCTACCCACAAAAAGAGTAGTGTTCAGAGTGAAGTAATACTTTCACATCAACCTTGAATGAAGAAGTTGCACAAGCACAAACCTACTGATATTGATTTGTAAAAGGGTCCAGCCTTTTTTATTTTTTTCATCTCAATACTAAGTGCTTTGTGTTTGCTTGTGAAATAATGCCTTTATCATATATTTTTATCTCCATCCATATCATTTTCAATTGTCATCGGAGGGCCAATATCGGAATTACCATTTTTGAAATTTTCATTTCCCTTTTTTCTTATAGTGTGTGTAACTGTAGGATATTGAATTTATGGAGAGGAAGGTGGAGGATCTTGAAAAAAGTATGAAAAGGAGTAATGACAAGCAACTGAAAATAGAGTACGAGTGCTGCGAAAGGGTTTGTGGGCTTGACTTTTTCTGATGATATTGTTCTGTTATATCCCTATTTCTACGATATCTTTTGACTTTGTCACTGTACTCCTTGTAAATTTTGATATTTTATTTCTTAACATGATAAGACATTGACACATGTAGTTGATAACTATGACGTTTGAGCTTCTCATGAAATGATATGACAAGTTTGGTGCACAGATATTAAATATTTAATCCGAGAATCTCGACATTTCATGCATTGTTTTCTGGAGATTAGATTCAGTAGATTTTAAGTTTTTCAAAATTTCTTTTGATCTTTAAAATGTAGGTTAAGCTCATAAGATTGACATTGAATGGTTGGAGCCTTTCTGAACAACTTTTTCAAAAGCATTTTCCAAGAAAATTTGTTAAAAGATTGACTATTGAGAAAATAGGATTTCTTTACCAAATATTGTTTTATTTTAAAATATAAGATGATGCCTTCGTAAATACTTGTCCAGGTTTTAACTGTAATTAGTTGAATGATGTATAGTGTACTAGAACTTTTCCTATCACAAAAGTGCATGCCCTCCTTGCACCTTTAGTCTGGTGCACATGCCTGGGCTATCTGAAAGCCTTAAGAGTGACAGCTTTCAGTTGTTTCAAGTGCGCCTCACCTTCATGCATACCTCAGTTCGTTTGTCTCAAACTGTAGAATTTTCTCTATGCTAGTTTTTCTGCTTGAGCTTTCTGCTGTTCTGCATGCAGATTTGGATTTATGGATTTATTGCTTATGCAATGAATGATGTCTCACTACAGGTCAAAGCATGGCTTATGGAAGGGAAAGATGTCCGCCTAGGGGACTGGAAGGCTGCAGATGTTGAGATTTTGAATAGTCTCCAGCTGCTAACTGCTAAGCCTGTGGTCTACTTGGTAGGCTATATTCTTTATTTAAAAGTGGTGAAGATGGATGCTATATGCCTTTGTTGTCAATCATTTGGTTTTGTCTTCTCTACTAGTTTCTGTCTTCATCACTGGGTTCAAGATTAGTGAAAATGAAGACTGCTAAGTTGATGTTCCTTTGACCTTCTTATAAACAAAGTTATATTTTAGCAGGAAAAGAAAAAAAAAAACTATAGATAAGGTATATAATGACCTCCTTATAAAGTGCAACTTTTTACCATATTAGGAAGCCATGATCTTAGTCACATGATTCGCTTATGAGGCCCACCATTCGCTCTCCATGTTTTGGGCTGATCCACATCTCATTCTCAAATCTGCTCTTTGGAATAAAGGGACGATATGTCCTGAATCAGGATTATGCTGAGTTATTAATTCGGTGATTAGTGGCGCTCACTGTAACATCAGCTTTCAGTAGATCATGAAATCTCTCCATTTTCGCTCACAAATAAATAGATTCAGGAAGGTCATATGCCATAAAACTTTTAGCACCAAGTACCCAGCTGAAGTTATAGTCACTTGATGCAGTTCGAATATCGTTGTTTGATAACTTTACAATGGTACGCAGGTTAATATGAATGAGAAGGACTACCACAGAAAGAAAAACAAGTTTCTTCCCAAGATCCATGCCTGGTATGTTCATATGTATATTATTTTTGTCGTTTCTCTACAACTTATCATACACATTGTAGTTAAGGCATTGAGGTGGAAGCGAGGCGGATGGGCCTGAAAATGCTTGAGGCGGATGCCTCAGTGAAGTGAGGCAGTCTTAACATTTTTTAAAGATTTTTTTTTATAATAAATTGAAACATATCATCATAGTAATACATCATCATTTGATAAATATCATAAGCAAATATGTACAAAAAGTGACAACTACCTAGAATCAAAATGGAAATATAATAAAGTTGTATAGTATAGCAAAGAGATGCACTACACGAAATGGAAATATAATAAGTGTCAATTAACTTGCAAACATCCACGAAATTATTAAAACTCAATAATCTTAAAATAATAGAAACTTGAGAATATTGAGCATTTGTTAGAAGAAATTATTGGAATGGTTGGTAAAAATCCACAAGTATGATCATTGATTCATTATTAATATTCCGAAAACATAAAAATCATTGAACTATGCTATGAAAAATCAAGATTGATGTTGACCACAGACTGATCAAAACATGGTATGTTTTCTCAAAAAAATAATAAAAAAATGTGACAAATTTATCAAAACTAAAAAACGTTTATCTTGTTTTTATCAAATATTACACCAAGAAACATAAAACCGTGGGTTGCAACCAAGGATTGTGATTTCGTTTTTCGAGTTAATTTTGGTATCCTAATTTAAAGAAATATTTTGTGAATTATTTTGGTGTAAAGAAGAAACGTAAAAATTTCGAGGGTACTTGAAATATAATGAATTTTGAGGGTATACTAAATATGTGAAAAAGATAATATGCAAGTAAATAAATGTATTGAACACATTAAATGAAACTAAAATACTTATAATTAGAAAATCAATGGGTAGTTTAAAAAATCAATATATAAGTAGAAGAAGTGATAACTAGGAAATTAAAGGGTGATTTCAAAAATCAATAAATAATTAGATTAAATGATAATTAGAAAAAAAAACCTAGAAATTTTTTTCGAAAAAAATCCTTGAAAAATGTAATTTCTAGTAGCTGTTTTTTTTTTTAATCAAAATTTATGAAAAACCCTCGAAAAATGTAATTTTTTCATTCGTAATTTCCAAAATATGAAAATTTCGCAAAATCACAATCCTTGGTTGCAACCTCTTTTTGCTGTAATGGGCTGGCTGCAACCAGTTTTGGGTTGAAGCAGTTGAGGCGGTCCGAGGCGGACTCATTTCACCGCACCGCATTGCCTCACTTTGAGGCATAATTATGTAAAAACGCCTTGAAGCGCACCTAGGCGATCGCTTTAACTACACTGATCATACATGCAACCACACACACAAAGAAATACATGCAGGTATATACATTGCATGACCTCATCTTCCCAACGACCTTCCCTTCTCTTATTTGTTAGCTTCTCATTTCATGTTAATCTCTTCTACTTTCCACCACCCCAAACACTGATGTATATATTCATGTGGAGATATGTGTATATTTACATCAAGTGAAAGGGATCAATGTACCTCCCATGTTGATATAGAAAAGGGAGGTCTTCTGATCTTCAACATCAGACTTCCGAAACTTTGCAGATTTCCTTGCTGTAGTTGCCGTGAGGGACTTGATGTTCCTGGATGAAAGGTCAAGCCATATGGTTTTGAGGATTGTGAGTTTTAAAATTCCAACGTGTCTATCCAATGGCAGAAGAAGTTTTAGGTCAGGGAGGTGCTGCAATAGTAATATGTAGATTCATGGGATTAGTTGGCTCATAGTGGTATCAAGTTTGGGACAAAGAGCAGTAGATTGCTCTGAAAACTCAGTTGTGGGTAGATTGAGGGCTGAGGTGGCCTAAGCAAGGTATAATGGGGAAAAATGAGGGATCTAGGGGTGAAGTGAAACAGTTTGGCTGTAGAAACCCACTATTCTTTTCAAGTACTAGAGGTGGACCGCCGGCCCAGAGAATCTAAGGTCATTAAGTTGGTCACATTGATGAGTGCTTTGAGGGTTATCCTGGGAGAAATAAAGGGGATGGAGGGTCACAGTTAACACAGGGAATGTGAGAAGTGTGTGCCACTCAAAAAGAAGGATCCGGAGCCCATGACAATAGACTGGGGCAGACTCAAAAGTGTCCAATTGAATCACTCAAAAACTCCTCTACAAAAAGAGTGGGGCTTTTGAGGCCAAATTTCAGAAATACTACTCACGTTAGGGCAGATGGAATGAAAAGGGAAGGGAATCTGCTGAGATAATTAGCCATCTTCCTCGGCGAGCAATGCTAAGAAATTTTAATTTGATCTGGAACATATGTTTGAATTGAAGTTAATCAATGCAAGTTTTGGTCCTTATGTAATCAAGCATCATTGCTAGTGTTCAATAAAAGATCTTTATTGCTGGTATTGGGGTAGTGACTTCCAATCTGTCTCTGAGCCAAATGGCGAGGTAGTTGAGAAAGATGATGAAAGTTTGTAGGGAGTGGGTGCAGGTGCCTAAGCTTGATGTGATTACCAATGGGATGAATAGGGAGTCAAGGATATGTTGAAAAAGTGGTGGTTCGAATAAAAATGTCTCAATAGCTATGGATATCTCGGGCCTTCAGATGTCACTTCTAAGGAGCAGATGTTCAATGCGTTCGTCAAGTTTTGTCAAATGGGGTAACCTGATGACTAGGGTCCTCTTTCGTTGGTGGATGATAATATTGAGGTCTCAAGTGATGAGCAAGTTGTGGCAGGTGAGATCATCATTGAGGTACTCAAGGGGGTGGACGGTTTGTCACTAGCTAATGATGAACAAGTGTTTTCGAAGGATTCATGGTTATCTTTGAGTTGTTTATGCAATGATATCTTTTAAAAGAATACTGAAAAAGTGGTGGTAGAGGATGATGCTCTTGTGCGTGTGTTGACCTAATGAATTACAAAGATTTACGCCTAGAATGTTGGGGGTTTTGGGAGCAGATCTCTTGATGATGGTGGAAGCCTTACATGGTGTTTCTTTGTGAATGTAAAACTCAGGGTGCTTCAATGAAGTTTGTTAGGAGCTTATTGTCCAAAAGGGACACTGAATGGAAGTTGTCGACAATGGGTAGATGAGGTGGTATTTTAACCTTGTAGGAGTGGGACAGTTGGGTGATTGATGTGGAGGAGGATCTTGATGGCGCTTGAAACAAAGAAGATCAGAGAGAATGCGAGGAAAAAGCCGACTCTCACTCAGAGGCAAGATGTTTTTTTTTTTTCCAGTCGTAATCTTGTTATTTTATCGTTAGTTGCAAATAAGAAACACAAATGAAAATGCATTTACGGTGAGAATATTTTTAACCAACAAATAGGAAACATATATTTAGACATAACTTATGATACTGATGTGGCATTCACCTCATATCCTTCTCGCTTCAGGCTAAAAAAACACGTCTTAGTACATTATCTAGCATTGCCTCAAATTAAGGCGATTGTGCCATGAAACAATTCGAGGTATTGCTCGAGTATAATGGTATAGGGAAAATTTGAAAAGTGACCAATTAATTAGCAAGTTGGGAAAGCGATTATTCGGGAACCCAATTGATGTCAGTTATTCTAGAAATGGTAACGCCCTATTATCAATAAGCAATTAATCATCGATAAACACCGATTCATTAACACAACTTGATAGGGTAGAGGTCTAGTTGGCGACATACTCAGGTTTATATGACATTTGGATTGAGGAGTCCCCTTCCGCTATTGACTTCGCTAGACTTCATGTTCTTACCTCCATAAGAAGAGGGTTAGTCGAGGACTTTGGTAGTATGGTGGATGGTGCTACGACGTGGCGATCTTTTCTTTCTATGGGAAAAGTTAAATTCTCTAGCCTTTCAATCTTTTGGAGGGTTGTCATTTGGGTGATGGTGGTGACAAGTAGATATGGAATGAGGATAGAGAAGGGGGACTTTTTAGTTTCATAATTTTTTAATGTTTTGGCTATTGAACATTTCTTTTTGTCAACTTCCCAGTAAAATTGGTTTGGTGGAAAGAGGTTCGATCTCCTTCATAGTGATTTTGGAAATACTCTTTCATAGTGGTTTGGATGTGATCATGTATGGGCCCAACGATGACTCCGATCACCTTTTGATTCATTAATTGGAACTTAAGGCATTTGGGCTCACTATATGCCTTTAAGAAGGTGGCTTGGGTGTTTCTTTAGTCAGTGGAATGTGCAAGTGCATCTTTCATCAAGAGGGAAAATCTTTGGAAACTTGTACTCTTCGCGATTTACAAAAGGTCGGTGCATCTTTCATCAAAAGGGAAAATCTTTGGAAACTTGTACTCTTCACGATTTACAAAAGATCCGGTTTTATAAAGCCTTGTGGGACAATCCTTTCATCATAAAGGAAGACTCACTATATGTATATGTCTGTTGCAAGGATTGTGATTTTGTCTTTCAAAGCAATTTCAGTCTTCTGATTTTAAGAAATATTTCAGGAAACATTTCGTTGTATGTATAGGAAATCTAAAAATTTCGTGAATATGTCAAATATATATGAATATGCGAAAAAGTAACATACAATTAAATTAACCTAATAAACACATTAATATATTAAATGAAACCTAAGTACACAAGTATCCCTATAAATGTAATTTTCTTCATAATTTTTTGGATTTTACATGAAAATATTGAAATCTACAAAAAATGACGAAATATTTCGACCGGAAAAAAATGTAATTTGCTTCGTAACTTTTTGGGTTTTACACGAAGATATTGAAATTTACAAAAAAATGAAATATTTCAAAATAACTCGTCGAAATAATGTATTTTTCGATTTCGGTACTTTGAATTTCGAGATCTCAAAAAACAAAATATTTCGCAAAATTTTGTAAAATTTCTTGAAATCACAGTCCTTGGTTGCAAGAGTGCTCACTTCACTTCACAGATTTATGATTAACTGGGAGCAATTTATAATTGTTTGATAACATTTCTTTTATTGTTTCGTGGTTTCAGGCTTTTGTTTAGTATGCTTTATTTTTATTTTTCCTCATGTGAATAAAATTTGATTTATAAACAACTAAGCATGTAACCACATTTTTTTTATGGAGTTCTCTTTCTTAATGAGTTAAGAGTATCTAATAATTTTTTAGGGTGCAAGAGCATGGAGGCGGAACAATTATTCCTTTCAGCTGTGCTTTAGAGAGAAATCTTGCTGATATGCCAGAGGATGAAGCTGCAAAATATTGTCAGGAGAACGAAGTACAAAGGTAAGTCAATTTGAGCTACTCTATGTATTATACGATTCCATGGTTGATCGATTCTATGTAAAAAGCAATCATATTGTGAATTTAGCATTGAAACTATGATTAATGTGATGTCTATTACAGTGCCCTCACCAAGATTATAAAGACTGGATTTGCTGCTATTAATCTCATTTACTTTTTCACGGCAGGCCCAGATGAGGTAATGATCCTTGGCATATTTTGCCATATTCTGAGTGAGATTTATAGCTACTATGTCATAGGGAGAGATAGATATATGAACTCCTAGTGTCGTTCTTTTATGTGAGTTCTGAACTAGGTATGACGAATCACCTCATCGAAGAAAATTCAGAACCTTACAAAATCAAATAGAAATGCATTATATCATCAGAACGACTGCTGGTCCAACTGGACTGAACCGACTAAGGTCATGAGTATCTGACCTTAGAAGAATTTTTGGGGTGATTTTTTGTTCGACGAGTATTTTTGGTTGGTTTGTATGTTCCCAGTTTAGCAAGTCTTTATTTCTCGTTCGCTATTTCTGATGTTTGCATGTCCAAATTGTTGATACACTTCTTATCATTGACTAGTTTACAAATAAATAACGCCCGCCTTTGACTGAATGTCTATCATTTCACAAACAACTTGTGCAGGTAAAGTGCTGGCAGATTAGAAGGCAAACAAAGGCTCCTCAAGCAGCAGGTGCCATCCATACTGATTTTGAGAGAGGATTCATTTGTGCAGAGGTTATTCCCTGTTTACACTCTTAGTTGAAGGATTTGACTATGACATTTGGAATACAATTTGGAATTTGGAACTATACCCTTACAAAACTACTATGTGTACACCATTATTAAGGGTCACATGGAGCCGTTGATAACTAGTTCCATCATGTGTTTTAAATTGCACTGTTATTTGAGTTAGATATTTGTACCTAATGATTGCTAGAGATACTAAGTTTTACAGTATTTTTGGGTTCCAGGTGATGAAATTTGAGGATCTAAAGGAGCTGGGTAGTGAATCAGCTGTCAAGGTATGCAATACATTGTACTTGATTGTGAAATAGTCGTACACCTTGCTTCCCTTGGAATTTGCATGCAATCTGCCGTTTTAATTTACTTAATTAGGGCATAAGAAAGAGAGAATAGTTACAATTGGGATGTATGATTTATCTGAATTCAAAGCATTTGAACTGTCAGTATTTACTGATCATCACTTGACTATTAATTTATTTCATCTTTCTTATATCCAAAAGCGTTCATCTTAATGCTTGTGCAAACTCTAGTAACATCCAAACGTGTTTAGTAATAAAGAAACATTTGGCAAAATTTAACCCCTCCAAAATGAAATATTATTGACTTTTTTTTAATATGCCTTCTTAATCCACAGGCGGCAGGGAAGTATAGGCAGGAAGGGAAGACTTACGTCGTTCAAGATGCAGATATAATATTCTTCAAATTCAATGTTTCTGGGGGTGGGAAGAAGTGAGCCGATGAGATCTGGTTTTGCTAGGAAAGCTCTTTATTTTTTTACATTTTTGTTCTTCTTTGGTTTATTTTTACTCGGTACTTAGTAGATTGTACTTATTGGACCTTATTACACTATAGCAGAGTTTCTCTTACCCAGCAAATCATATCCCTAGCTGTACCTGAATCAATGCCCTTCTTCTCATCTTTTGAAGTAGCTAGCTTCTCTGTGCTCCTAAGATTCTGAAGGGTTGAAATAGTTTTCTATAAGAAAATCATTTTTGGAAGTTTTGTCCATTTTATCAGTTGTTGATTGATGTGTTATTTATTTAGGATATGGGGAAAACATCAAATAAAGTCTATTGTATTTGCTTGTGTAATTGTTTTTAAGTGATTCTATTTTACAGTTTGCTGCAATGCTTGGTTGGCAATTGGGATATTAGCTCTGGTTTAGCATAAAGCAGACATCTTAGAGAGGAATAGCTCACCCACAATTGATTTAACCATGCAGCAGAATGTAATCAATCACTGGGGCATTGTGAAAGTCATACATTCGACTCACTTCAACGCTATTAAATGTTACACAAAGTGGATATGATGGTTTAAGAATGTGTTTATACCAGTATGTGTCATTGTGAACGGTCCATATTTCTTAACAAAATCTCATTGTTGAAAATGAATCTGCAAACGTTGGAATCATTTCATGAAAAACATGTGTTGCAAGATCATGTATCAATATTAATACCAAATTCATCCTCCCCGTTTTATACATTGTGGCACATTGGCCTGAAATGCCAAATTGAAACCCAAACTCAGCAGCATAAGATTGCGAGATTGAAAAAAAAAATTGGGTCTTGCCCAAATCGGCGAGAATGGAACTAAATTTCGATTTGATTCCTACATTTGTTTTCAATTTCGTTGGTCATGGCTGCAAGATAGAGAGTCAGTCTCCCAGCCATAGCCTGCGAAATGGATTCTCATCGCCTTCCTCTCTCTTGTCTAATGTTTGACAATTCTCCTTGACTCGTTGATCAGATCACAACAGAACAAATCGCAAAGGAGAGAGTTGTTCTCCCAGGAGAGAAGAAAGGAGGAGAGAGTTGTTCTCGAGAGTGGGAATGGAGAAGGAAAAAAAAAGTTTTCTATTTAACGGTGGTGTTGCATTTAGGGTGGTAGTGACAATAAGTGGAAATGGTGGTGTTACAAAGGAACACCTACCCAAATATACAGGGGTGGATCTAGGATTGCAGACAAAGGGGGGCAAACAAATTATAGATAATTTAATTCCTAAAATAAATAGATAAATATGATTGACTTACGTAATCTAGGATCTGCTGGAAGAGTTTTTGGATCAAACTTAGTCTCAATACAACTCCTTTTGGAACTAGGAAGCTCCTTATCAGACCTATCAGTGACATCCTGAGCAGTAGAACTAGAACTCACATCATTTATTCTTTTAAAGTAACTATCCATCACTCGTCAGCACAAATGCACAAATATTTAACTACACAAATACAATAACACAATCCCAATATTCATATTAAAAAATGCTATCCCAGATTCCCAAATTCTCAAATTATCAAATTTGTAATGTAAATCAATAATTAATACATGAAAGAGAAGAAATCTTACCAAATATTAAGAACTTGAGATAATGGCCTTTTCAGCAGATGAAATTAAATACTCACTTAAGCTTTAAGGATCAAATACCCACTTTGTCAAAGCCTAAACAAATAAACAAATTAAATTAAAAATCAAATATGAAATATCCCTGTATAAAGATAAGATAATAAATTAGATGCTTAAACAAATATGAAATACCTTATTAAAGCTTAAACAAATATGGAACAAAATAAAGGAATTTACCCTTTGTTTGATTGATTAAAATAATATTTTGAATAATTTTAAAAATAACAATCCTTTCATTCATCTATCTCTCATTTCTCTTTTTTATCAAACCCAACCCCATACATTACGGCCAAACCAAACCCATACTCAAGCCTCACTTCACTCTTCATCTCACATTCTCACTCAAGCCTCACTCTGCATCTCAGAAAGCTCAAGCTCTCTCACACAGTACATTCAAGCTCTCTGAAAGCTCAAAGAAGGGGATTTTTCGTCTCTTCATCTCACTCAAGCTCATTCTTCGTCTCTGAGAAAGCTCAAAGCAGACTCTTCATCTCAGTCAAACTCACTTTTCTTCATCTCTTGCTTTCATCAGATTCAGAGAGATCAAGAGATCGAGGAGTTTGCTTTCTTCTTCATCAGACTCAGTGAGATCAAGAGATCAAGAGAGATCAAGAGATCAAGAGATCGAGGAGTTTGCTTTCTTCTTCATCAGACTCAGTGAGATCGAGAGATCAAGTTTTTATCAAAGATTTTTTGTTTGTTTCATCAGACTCTGAGGCGGATCCAGGAGAGATCGAGCTCGGTTTCATCATAGAGAGATCGAGTTTCTGATCTCATTCGATTTTCTGATCAGATCCCTCTCTGATCTCTCTGAGATCTCGCTCTGATCTCTCTGATATCTCTGAGATCTCTCTCTGATCTCGCTCTGATATCTATGATCTCGCTCTATTCTCTCTGAGATCTCTCTGAGATCGCTCAGATCTCTCTCTGATCTTGCTCTGATCTCTCTGAGATCCTGCTATGATCTCTCTGATCTCGCTCGGATCTTTCTCTGATCTCTCAAAGTTGATTCCTTGTTACAATTTTGGATCGCCAAAGAGGGAGACAGAGACCAAGGTAGGAAGAGATGTTAAAGCTTAAGGTTATTTTGTTGTTGTCCTGTTGATTTCATTTAGAATCCATAATCAAACAAACTCACCTTGTTTTGCAGGGATGGAGAAGAAGCTATTGTTGAGGACCGAAGGCGTGGAGGCGGAGATTAGAGGCGGCGACTCAATTTTTTTCGTTCAATTGTGATACGAGATCTGTTATCTGTTATTGTAATTCTTAGTTTTATAAGAGGGGCAAGATGAAATTTTTAAGGGGGGCAAGAATGAAATTGTATATGCTCTGATAGAGTTTTTTCAAAACTTAACCCCCTTACTCAAGCTGTAGATCCGCCCCTGCAAATATATCCGGATACATAATTTTTGGACACTGAATGGACTGACATCCGTTGAAGCACTGTCCTGCCTAACAATGAATAACTACATTGCTAGAGATGTGTTTTTCCATGTGAATTCCATCCTTCATCCTGCATAAACTCGTATTGATATCTATGGTAACATTTTCTTCCCAATCAATAAGAAAAAGGTGGAAGAAATTTGGTTTGACCATGATAAGGCTTAAGAATCACATGGCATAATAATTGCATTAGCGAAGATGAGCTTAAAAAACAAAAATAAATTGCATTTCTAAACAATATTTATTCTTATACATGTGAATACTGAGAAGAAGATTAATTGGACTTCTGAACAATAAGTTCATCAGAGTTTTAATTAAAAGCTTCTTTCTATTCATCTTCTCTACACAACTCACCATCTCCTTATTCTTATTGGCTAATCTCATGTGCTTTTTTTTTTCACAAGTTTATAAAGAAAGAAAAAAAATCCCGCCAATGCTTTCATCAACTTCACATGCAATCCACATCCTGGAAGCAAGTGTTGACGCGGGCAGTGAAGGCTATATAATCAACCATAAGACAGACTACTAATAAGATCCATCCCTCTCCGCTTCATTGTCATCAAGCTTTTTGGATTTAGAATTCGAGACAATCGGAAGGCAATGTGGCCGAAATCATGACACTTGAACAGTACTGATGGATGGTACGTCAACCGGACCTAGCTAGACTAAGGATCCAAATGATTATGTCCGTTGGTTTAATAAAGGTAGGGAGAACGTACCCATGACCCCCGGCCCCTCACCACTCGAAGTTAACCAGAAAAGGCCATTGTTGCCTGCCTGAAATATTAGGACAAAGTACTCCTATGTGGCACGTAAAGTACACGTGACAATGGAGGTAGAGAGTGTGCATGGACTGTTCCTTCCCCGTGCTGAATGTGGAATGCAAGCATTGGGCATGAGCACCCCTAAATTGATGGACTCACTCATGCCACGCACCTCACTCACTCTTATCTTTCCCAACTTTTTTTTGCAGTCACAACTAAAGTAGTAAAGTTGAATATGAAGCTAGCTACAATCAGCAAATTGCTTCATTGCCCACTTTTCCATTTTCTTCTTATAAATATGGCTTCCAATCCATATTCTTTATTCATTTCTATGTTATATTACATAGCTTAATTTCAGCTACTATAATGGTGGTGGTTAAACACACTCTGATACGTGGCGCGCTTATGGGCAACAATGCAGTTCTAGTTCTTCGTATAGTCAAAACAAATACAGAAAATGATGATGACGACGATGATGATGATGATGGAGTTGATGTAGCACCTGCTGCATAGTGCTATATATGCATGCCTAGTTAGTTATACAAGTAAGATGAGGGACAAAAATATAAGCAAAAAAAGCCACTCTCTAGCTATATTACTCTTTCTTGATCTTGAATGTATACACAGAGAGTAGTTCACAGTGTACTGTAAGCTTAGCCTGAGTTTTGAGTCCACGTGTCTGATAATACTTGTAGAAATTTTACATATATATGTTGAGTGCCTAACTAGCACTACAATGATTATGTTGACCTATTCCACTATATATCTGTTTAGCTTACAGTATAAGTGGTGACAAATCTCTTGTGATCATTCTCACTGTTTAAATATATATATATTTAAGAGTTATTTCATGTGTTCTTGTTAGAAATGTTGTTTCTTTATATTTTCCATTTGGGAAACACTTTGAATGTGAAGGACAATCTTTACTTTGCTATTGTCATCACATGTTCGAGTTGAACCCATTGTATTGTCTTTGATTTATAATTAATTCAAGAGAGTCTGAAATCAGTTATTAAAATAAGATATATAACTTCTTAATTAACAGTACAAATATAACAATTATATGATGAATACAAGGATTTTAGGTCAGAACCCTAACTAGTAAATCCCACATCCTCAGGTCAGTATGAATATGCAGTCTATTGAGTAAATGAGTACTATATGGAATCTTTTAAATCCAGATGCATTTTGAGCAACATCATGTATACGATTAACTAAAGCAACAAAAAAGTGAGGATGCTCACAATTTCCATCATTCCATTGATAACGTGATGAAAAAACATTTATTCAAATCCTGTAAAAAGCTCCAATTTCATTGAAATCCATCCCGTAACCTTAAACATGGAGATAAATTAGAAACTCTACATTAACTTAAATAAGCACAAGGCAAAGAGTAAAAGAATTACAATACTTGCTCCAGAAAATCTGAATATTTGTTGCATTTTCGAACCCTTCAAAGATTGACTGATCACATAGAGCTTTCTAGGACGAAACTAACTGCACTGTGCAATATATCAAGAGAAACTCATTTGAGTGCACCTTCCAGCATTTAAAATGGGTTGTGAAATGGAAGTCTAAGCAGGGAGATATGTTCTTGGTTGGTGATAGATACGTTTCCGTTCTTCTCCTGCACAAGGAACAAACGTGAGCCAAAGACCACCGTTGTGGTGGCCGATGACACTCCGATGCTAAAGTCAGACAAGGTGTAGAGAAATGTGTATTACTTGAAATTAGGGTTTTGTAGCGTATCTTAGATCCTCAACCTTGTACTCTATTTATCATGCGAGAGTCCTTGTCCAGCTATGCCTTTGGTGGCATGGTTTAAGGAATGATATCTGCTGGAAATCCTTTCCTTGTTGAGAGTTGTCCATGCAAGAGAGTTTCCATGCACGACTTATACTCTGATGTTTGTTTCCTAGTAGGAGTCAATACGTTACTGGCCTGCCTGTCTTAGGTCAAACTCCTATGTACTTGCCTTGTTTGGTCTTATGGGTTTTGGGTTTGACCATTTGACTTATAGGCTTAATAGGGCCTTGTTGCTTGGGCTCAATTTCCAGATACTCGCTTCAGTGAGCTTGGAGTGATCCGGGCCTGGTTCCCTGCGTTATGGGTTAGATCAGGCGCTTATTTGAGCCCACTCCATTCTATCAGCGAAATCGTCATGCCATGTATACGACGCAGATTATTGGACGCTTTGGCATATCATCAGCTGCTCCCCCAAGTTAGTGGGTGTAATACCTGTGTTTTTTTAAAAATAAATAAATAAATTTCTTGGTCGGGGTGTACTCAGTTAATGCGGTGGGGGCACATAGCCACCCACCCTTTAAAGACAACCCCACCTTTCTTTCTTTTTTTCTTTTTTCTTTGCAGGGAGCGAGACCCCTTCGTCCCCTTCTTCTCCAGCGGATCTTCGACGGATTTGTCGATTTTCTTCCCCCAAATCTCACCTCCTCCTCATTTTTCTTCCTCTTTCTCCCCTCTCATTCTTGTTTCGGTTTTTCATTTAAGAAAATCGAAATTTCAGATTTGTGTGGGCTTATTTGGTGTTGGCTTGTTTGATCGATTTCCGTAGCTCCGATCAGCCGTTGAGGGGCCTTGGTGGCGTCATTTGGAGCCCGTAGACCCGACATGCAAGGATGATTTCGGGGTTGGCCGGTTTTTTCAAAAAAATCAGGGTGCATGTTCGTTTTGAGGGTTCTTCGGCATGAATCCAGACTTTGGGTGCGTGGGTGAACCGCACATTCGTGACTCCGAGTGTTCTTAGACAAATTTTCGGCCTGTTGTGCGGTTTGGAGGCGATCAGACCGGAGTAGGGAGGGTTTCGACGGGGTGTTTGCCGAATTTTTATTGCCTGTAAGTTTTTCTTTCAGTCACGTGTCGCTTGTAATTTATTTATTTTTCCAGTTTTCGGCTAGTTTGCTCACCTTCGAGTCCGCCTTGCAGTTTTAAAAATTTCCGTGGTCCCGCATTCGTTGTTTTGCGAGTTAGGAGCTTCGAACGGTAGGAATTGGGTTCTGAAAACCCATTTCGCTCAGGTGAGTGGAACTATAATATTTATTTTGAGAAATAATTATTTGAAATCCTGAATTTTATTTTTACATGATACTGTCGATTGTGTATAATTGAATCCAAATCCGAAATTCGTGGTTTTCAGATATTTTGATGATTGTGTTGGTTATTTGTGAATGAATTACGTATTGGATTTTCTGAAAGCATGATATACTTGAATGAAATTGAATAGTGGATGGATTTTGGTGTGATTAGGCTTTGGTGTAATGACATTGGGCTTGTATGTTTCGTTTTCGAGTTTGCATAGTATGTCATGTTTTACCGTAGATTGCCGAGTCCTGAGTATGTATGATAATCGACTCGAATAAATTTATCGTGGTGAAATGGGGTCATGTTGGGACCCTGGCATAGTCGTGGTTTTATAAAAATTGTCGAATTGATTATGATTGCATGCTGTTACCTTTGTTTATGTACAGACTCGTCATTTGTGCATGTGGATGTTAGTGTAAGTGTCTTTACCCCTCTATAATGCTTGTTGTGCCGATGCTTAGGAGCTTGCTCGCATCATGAGTTGGATGGTGCTTGAGATGACTCGCACCTGACATTGAGGACGCTATTGCATGTGGCAAGCTTGCTGAGGTGCGGTGAGTTCCGGCACGCACTTGTCACTATAGAGTGCAGTAGGACGGGTCCCGGAGGACGTGCTTTGGAGATTACTCGCTTTCCCTCCCAGCGCGCTTGAGTTTGATTGTGTTAGGTTGGCCGTGTTAGGCCAGTCGTTCGAGATGTTTGAGTTTGTATCCTGGCAGATGGCACTCCATTAGGATACAAACAAGCCCGAAGTGGTACTGGTGCACGTTGTGGGATGTGTCTGGGTGAGACACATTCGTAGAGACACATTCGTAGGGTATGTGGATACCTACGATATGAGACACTTATACAAAATTTTACAGGATTTTTGGTTTCGACTTGATTGCTATACCTAGGAGACTATGAAGAACTATGAGATTGTCTTTATTTTCATCTCTTGATATTTACCATGTTTGAATCACGTGTAATGATCGGCATATATCGTAAACTTGTAGTTATTGTTGAATCTGAAATGCTTGTGTTGTTGCTTGAACTTAGAAATATTATCTTTAGAGACACGGTGTGATTTAGACTTTAGAACTTGTTACTTATCCTTTATTGTCTGGCATGAATTTTCCTTGTATAGTATTATGTTATTTGTATTTAGTTCGCTCGCACCAACTAGCTTTGTGCTTTGCTGACCCCGCAAGGGGTGTGCTTCTATTGGAGTGCAGGCAGTGTTGGTGTTCCTGTTGATCGTGGCGCTTAGGCCCCGTTTTCCGTTGTAGGCGCGTTTTGTGCTGTTTGGTCGTGTCCACCCTGTACGGGTATGTTTTGCTTCCTCTGTGTTATCAGAGGTACTATATTGTTATACTAGATGCTTGTATATTGGTTTTGTCGCTATGACTCTGGCTGGGCGAATCAAATATACTTATTTTGTTCAAATTTTTATCCTAGTTTTTATTTCCGTTGCATTCTCGTATCAAGAATGTGTTATATTATGATGTTGTGGCCGATTAAGATCTGCCCGTATTACGGGTTAGTTCACGCATCGGCACGCTGCGATTCCCGTGGTGGGTCGGGGCGTGACAGTGGGTCAGCTTGTCGTTCCACTATGTCACTTCATAAAGGGAACTAGACAATTGTGATGATTGAGTCTGAAACGTTTCCTTGAGCAGGCTATCTCCAGTAGGAGCAGTGTCCGAAAAATTGATAGATTGAGAAGGAGGAGCTCCGCTATCTCCAGCGGACGCAACCACTGCAGCCCGTGTTGATTAAATATCTAGAAGCTTGGCCTATTTCGCGCTCGGCTGACTGACATCATCAACGCCGCCAGTTTCAGATGATCCTCCTCTAAGTCAATAACGGGGACAAGAAGCTCAGGCGAAACACCTTGCTTCTCCAGAACTATCTCCTTGGCGGACTAAGCCGACCCCAACTCCGCAACTGTCACCCCCTTCTACAAAGGAACTAGAATTTGAGAAGGGGAAACAACCTTTAACTAGCCCGCTTCTTCTTGGGCTGAATGATAGAAGGCCGAGCTGCATCCAATTCTGCCTTCTGGTTGGGTTGGGCATCTTCAACTTCCTCTTCCTCAAAGGATGATCGTCGGTCTCACTGATCGGTGTTCTAAAAAAAGTGGGAGTCTCATGAAAATACTCAAACAACCCACTCCACATGATGTTGCCAGGCTGCACGACATCTTCAATTGGCATAAAGTCCAGCTCGCAGAACTCTTTCATCACTGACTCCTCTTCCTTAGAAAGAACTGGAGCGGGAAAATACTCTGCGAAAAGGACGAGCAATAGTTCAGCGCAACATCCACATTAATCAGACAAAATAAAAACATCATACTTACTACTCTCCAGTCTGAATTTTTTATTAAGCGAACGACCATCTAGCATAAAATATTGAGAATCCGAAGAAGCCATAAAACAATATTTCTGCCATAACTTGAAATCGTCTGGCAGAGAACCCAAATAAACTAGCGTTCGCAGCACACAGACCTCATGATCATTCAACCGAGGGGATCTCAGCAGGTGGATCACCTTTGGAGCCAATCGAAGGCCAGCATCCTTCGCCATAATTAGAACGACAATCAAAGTTTTGTACCCGTTCGGCACCATCTGAGGGGGCAGAATGCACATATATACCAAAAGTGCCACACATCTTCTGGAACGGGGAAGCGAAGTCCCGATTGAAACACGCCCCTGTGCAAAGCGACGAACCCCTTAGGAGGCCTCATCGGGGTGTGATATGAACCCAATGAGACAAAATTCAGGTCCTCAGGAATCTGGTATTTATCACGGAGACCAATCAGATCAATCTCTTCGATCAACTTATCTTCGAAAAACTCATAACAAACGAGGGCTAGCTTCTCATCAGGACTAAGTTCACTTCTATCAGCCATTGAAGAATGTATGAACCTTCGATTGCGTTGCGAAAACATAAGTTGAGAAGAACAAGAGAACAGAAACAAAACAACAAATGAACAATCATGTACCCAATTAATGATGTGCGCCGCTTGAGGAAACGTTTCAGACTCAATCATCACGACTGTCCAGTTCCCTCACGAAGAGACTTAGTGGACCGACAGAGCAGTTGAGATACACCAAACTGTCTAGTAATCTCCGCCGTACACATGGCATGAGGATCTCGCTGACAAAATGGAGCAGGCTCAAATCAACGCCATCCGACCTTTAAGACAGGGAACCAGGCCCAGATCACTCCAAGGCCACTGAGGCGAGTATCTGGAAATTGGACCCAAACAACAAGACCCTATTCAGCCTATAAGTCAAATGGTCAAACTCAAAACCCATAAGACCAAACAAGGCAAGTATCTAGGAGTTTAACCTAAGACAGGCAGACTAGTAACGCATTGACTACTACAAGGAAACAAACATCAAAGTATAAGTCGTGCACGAAAACACTCTTGTATGGACAATTTTCAACAAGGAAAGGATATCCGACATATATCCTTCCTTAAACTACGCCACCAAAGGTATAGCCGAACAAAGACGCTCGCATGATAAATAGAGCACAAGGTTGAGAAATTAAGGTACACTACAGAACCTTAATCCCAAGTAATATACATTTCTCTACGCCTTGTCTGACTTTAACATCGGAGTGTCATCGACCGCCACAATGGTGGTCTTCGCCTCATGTTTGTTCCTTGTGCAGGTCAAGGTCAAAGAGAACGGAAACTGATCTATCAGTTGGTGTTGTCAATTTGATGCGAGAATATGAATTTCTTCCCTCTTTTCTTGTTTTTCTCATTTTGTTTTCCTTTCGTAATCTAATTAAATTCCCAATTCCCCTTAAAATTGACCTTTATATTTTTTCGCCACACTCAGGCATATCTCTCATGAAACTTTAGTAGTTTAAAGGAAAGATGTGGGTGCGAACCTGTTAAGTTCATCTCTTAACTCGTTTGATATGAACATCTGACCACGACCATGATCTATGGAAAAGAGAAATAAAGTCGCATGATGATGTTTCTACAGCTACGAGTGTTAATGAGTACAGAAAGAAATACTAAGTATTGGGTCTCACTGTAAGAAAGCAATGGTTATTACAAGAGGCATATTTGCAAATGGGAATAATGTGAAGATGGCAGTGAAGAGAAATTTTGAGAAAGGGCTTTTGCCAAAGAATGAAATTTAAAAGGCTAACTGTGAGAAGTTGAAATTATGGAAATGAAAAATTAGAGTTCAGGTGCAACTGTGGTGCATGCACAATCTGGATTCAAAAGATGATGAGTTTGCATTGAAATTAAGGTTCAATGTAAGTGGGTCATTCTAACAAGTAGCTCCTTGATTTCAGGCTATCATATATGGGACTGGTTAATTATCTAGCTAGCTTCGGAGAAATGAATGGTGGAGTTGTTTGTATGGCAACGTTGACAAATGTAAGGGATAGGCAAAATCAAAAGTAAAGTTTGTACGACACAATGGACTTGTTCATCAGGTGCATGTTAAATGATGTTTGGTATATAATGAGATGCAAAAAATAAACATTTGGTTTGATAAGATTGCAGAACCTACTGCTCCTTGATCGAAAAGAAATACCAAGACTATTTCAAGGAAATTGCCCAAGAAGAAGCTCTTAAATTAAACGAAGTTGGGACAGAATGCAGTCAGTCGTCATCTATAGCTGATGCATCAACTCAACTTTTGTTGCAACCCATGCAAGCAGCTAAACATGCATGGATAAAATCATCATATGGAGTTTCTCTTTTTGTGAGGGAGGGAAACTGAATTCACAATTTACATGTGCATTAATTATTAGTGCATATATACTGTACGTACACATGCATGAAAAGCATTTTAGATATGAATTGGAGAATAATATTAGAGCAGTAGAAGAGGAGGCCAGGCCAGGCCTCAAAGTTGAAAACCTTCTCCTGGGCTGGCTTCAAATTCTGACTTTCTATTAAGCATGTGAAAGTGAAACATCGTTTGCTGACAAATGAGACTCTGACTCTCCTTACAAATCACAAATTCAAAGTTTTGAGTCAGCCAAACCATTAATGTTTTGTTTTGCTTTGCTTTGCTTTACTTGCTGCATTCACCTCTTCTGGATGCATGTTGTTTTATTATGGGTTAGAAAACAGGAATGACCAAAATTTTGACATCTATAAGTTGAAAATTTCTTAGAGCATGATCAATTTTTATTGTATGGAATGTGAGGAAGGGAAGGGCAACGTATAAAGACCAAATTATACTTCAATCATCTTTTATTATGTTTTTAATACGTGGGGGTTGAACAGTTTTAAAAATAGTTAAGGTAACGTGTTTTTTTTTTTTTTTTTCCTTTCTTAATGTATGACATGTTTAGATATACTTCGTATAACACATTTAATGGCTAAACTTAATGTATTGTTTGAACTAATTTGTCAATGAATTAACACTATGTCATTACGTTCTTCAATAAAAATTAAAGCACGTGTTGTTTTGAAAACATGGAAGATTGTGAAATAACATTTAAATTAGGGTTGTTCAAGTTCCTTGCAACTTGAAACTACAAATCAAACCATAATTACCCGTCTGACAAAAATCTAAATCGAAAATGCATGTATAATGAAACTGAATCCAAATAAAATTCAGTGAAACCCAAAACAGAGCCGAACCAAAAACAAAATGATGTATTATCTATTAGTTGTTTATATATATCGAATTGAACTGAAATCGAAACAAAACCAAATCAAATTAGTTTGTTCGGTTTGGTTCGAGTTGTTTGATTGGTTCATCTGATTATTTTTGTTCAACCCTATGTAAATAAACAATTTTTTTAGAGACTCAGGCCAGCCCAATACCATCCATCATCTTAGAGATTGGGCCATTTTCAGCATTTCTAAATTTTATGGGTTTAAAAAATAATCTAGATTTTTTGGTAAATAAAATTTAGACAGGCACTTTAATCAGGTATACAATGTAAATATATTCAAATTTGCATCTCTTTACTTTCTATTCGGATGATCCAATTTGAACCTTTTTTTTTTTTTTTCCCCTTTCCAAATACCCTTTAGTTGCTCACATTTTCTCTAACGAAAATCAAGACTCCGCCAATGATCTACAGTCCAGGGCAAGCAACTGGGAAATTGAACAGAAATTCTAAATGTTCATGAGGAAACCAGCGAGGGAGGGGGAACCCTCCATTCCCCTCGGGATGGGTGCCTTCATCCCCTTTTGCGCATCCTGAAGGGGATGGAGGGTTCTCACCCCCTCTCTCGCTGGTTTCCTCGCCTGTTAGACAAGCTCGGAAATTGAATAGAAGAAGTACAACATGTAAGTTGAATCATGATCAAGAATCATGATCAATAAAGGTTGAATTATTGGAATTTGTACATGAGCAACAATTCCCTCTAATGGATCCCAACTCATCAATTTCTACTTTCACTAATGACCTTGTACAACTTTTAAATCTACTTTACTCTTGGAGAAAACAGGTAGTACTTCATGAATGAAAGGATAATGTAGTAATTTCAATTGGTTTGGTGCAACATCTACAACAACTATATAACATAATAATAATAATAATGCTATTGCTATGCTTGTTATTAATCAAAAGTATATAGTAGTAGTGGCGCATTCAATTTTTTTTATTTTTTGTTTATGGGGGTTGTCTCATTTTGAGTCAGCCCTCCAATAACTATCAATAGGTGGTTGCCACAACATTACACAACCACAACCACAACATAAAACACCACAAGAAGATAGATTTGTTGAGCTACTTGACCTAAAAGATAAAAGTCTCCATTTCTTTAAGCCTAAGTTTCTTACGTCACTTAAATTTGGGTAGTAACGGATTGATTGATAGGTGAAATCTGTCCCCACTTGTTTTAATGATGATTAGCCATATGATAAGGAAGTCAAAGATTACATGATCATCCATAGAACACCATTGAACATTTAAGAGAAAATAAGTATTATCTTCAATTTAGTCTTGGAAAAGTGTAATTAAATCTTCAATACTTATACTCTCGAACAAATACCCAAATGAATCATGCTTATAAAAAAAAAAATCAACTCGTTATGATGATCATAGAATGATTGACAAGCTAATGATTTCCGACCATCCATTTTCATTCATATTCATCGTATTTATTTCAAAACACGTATAATGGAGTTAGAAGCATCGGAGAATGCAGACAGATTATTTGTTTAATTATCATTCTCACTTATGGGGATCAACTCTTAACTAATTTGTTAGGGGCACAAAACATTAGTTGTAATTGGTTTCAACCCATATGAAATCTTCAAATCTGCAATAGTTTTGTTTATAAAAAATCTCTCCAAACAATTTTCAATATCTTATGGATTTTCAAATAAATCTAAGTACATTTTCTCAAAATCTATATAACAAATCTGAATGATGTTTGAAGTGGAGATAAAAAAAAAAAAAAAAAAAAAGGCTTATATGAATCTAAAGGATCACAAAGAGAGAGGTTGAAAAAATAAGGTTTTTTTTTTTCAAATTACTTTATGCCTCAGCCAAGTCTAACCATCACACATCTAAAGGCTTAGATTCAATTTGAGTGTCGAATGCATGGGAAATATCCTACCTGGATATAAGGCAAATCTTAGATTCCTTAATTGTCTTGGAGATAGAAAAAACCAATAAATTTTTTGTGAAAACATTTCTATCGATTTTCATTATAGATTTGTAGAGATTATTGAGACAAAATTTTTTGTGTATTAACATTTATTCAACATGTAAATCCAACCTACCGAAGATACAAATATTTTAATTTAATCAGGTAAAGTAATTTCTACGTTTAATTCAATTAGGTAAATTAATTTCTACGTACGTGTCTGCTTTTAGTTATAGTAATAACTATTCGTTGGTTGAGTAAAACATGGCGAGACACTTTTTTTTATGCACATTATCAGTATAACGTAAAATACATCGTTAAAGTAATATTTCAGCTTCAACGACAATTCAATTGTTATCCATCTTCGAACTTTAACATCTGGATCCATGATTCATGCATTTTTTTCATTGGCATGTGTAGTCACAATTCTCACATTTTCTTCCGTTCTTCCATTGACATTTAGTCATGAAAATATGCCGACCACACGTATCTCAAATTGAGATTGCATATACTTTTATTCACATTCACTTATCTATCTATTTTTGTAATAACATTGATTGGATATACTATGTGAAATGTCTCGTGTGTTGCAATCCAAAAAAACAAAGAAAGAGTAGAAGAATTGGTCGTCATGGTGGTAGTACAAATTTGAAGTACAAGGACACGGAGAACAATTAATGTGAAAATCAAGGGACAAAATGGAGAAGCAAAATATCTTATTCTCTCCCGGGGCCAGGGCCAGGTGGAGCAGGCAGCCAACACACGACACGACCACCTTCCTCTCTGCTTCTTTTCTAAGATAAAAACTCATCCTCCTTTTTAGGCACCAAAAATCAAATCAAAACAACAACCTTTGTTTTTGGTGTTGTCTTTGGTCTCGCAAAAGTCTCCCCTCCATTTTCGTTCTTCATCTCTTCTCTTCCTATTGGTTTCTTCGCAATCTCCTCTTCTTCTTCTTCTTTTTGAGGGACTCGGAATGGCGCCGAGTCTGAGAGATCTCCAGCTCACATCTCTGTCTCCAACTGCGGCACGGGACGATTCTGTCGACCTTGAAGATGTGCGGCTTCTCGATTCCTATGATGAAGAAGAGAGGCAGAAGAAGAAGACCCAAGGAGGACACGTGGCGCTTTCGATTGATGGAGAAGAGGTGGAAGATGATGGGATTAGGAGAATTCAAGTCAGAGTCACTGGGATGACTTGTTCTGCTTGTTCCAATTCCATTGAATCTGCTCTAAGAGGGACTCGTGGGGTTGCAACAGCTTCCGTTTCCTTGCTACAGAACAAGGCCGATGTTACTTTTGATCCCCAATTGCTCAAGGTCCGTCCTTTTTTTTTTTTTTTTTTGGAAAGTTTGGATTTTGTGTTTGGTTTGGTGACATTCAGGCTATTTCGGATCATGGGTTGTTGTTCAATTTTGAAAACTAATCGTTTTTTTTTTTTTTGGTGACTAATTGGTTAGGGTAAATGGCAGATGGTAGATAAGATATGTTTGTTTAACCCCTTTTCCCTGATTGATTACATAAATGATTTTCGTTTTTTGAATTATTGAGACTTTTGGTGGATTTTGAGTTATTAGGATTAGATAGGTTTTTTGGATGTCTACGTCAATTTGTTAGTAAAACACCAATGTTTTGTTTCTTTTGATGGAGAATTGTAATGGATGACTGGATGGGTAATCTCCTACTGTGCGAGTTGCAAGGTTGAATTTGTTACTATGATGCTGTTGGTTTGTATGCTCGCGTTCTATACTGTGGTGCCTCATGGTGAAAACAATTAGGAATCTGTGTGGCTAGGAAATGAACAGGGACATAAAATCTCAATAGATTAATGAATTAATGCTTATATGACTATTGGTGGGAAGGAAATTCTTAGGAAGTTTAGGGTTATAGTTACCATTGTTATTGGCTGAGCAGTGAAGCATGTGCATTCTATGATAAATTTAGGACCCATTTTAGACAAAAAGAAGGGATGATAAGTCGGAAGGATATATTCATGGTGGAGTGGCCTTATCCTCTCCATTGAGAGTGTCATTTGAAGAGAATGTTGTGACCCTTTAGGGCTTTGCTTGATTGTATAATCAAATAAGAAAATCAAATTCTTGGAGGAATTTCATATAGTAATACAACAAATGGTTAGGACATGAATGGAAAAGCAACCTGGTGACCAATTTTCTCTAATAGAACATATGTTAACAACAGCTTAAGTGAGGTTTGGAATCAAACCATGTCTCCAGTCCTAGGCCTTTGAAATTTGAAGGAGAAGTCAAGGAATGATTTCATAGTGTGTTAGGGAGCTCAAAGCCGGAATGAGTACGAGGTCAAGAGGATTCTTAATGGGTTTCTTTTCCATTTTCATTAGTGTGTGTGTGTGTGTGTGGGTTGGTTCTCTCATTCAATCATCCTGAATGACAAGGAGAAGGTTGTGGTGGGAAAGTGCCGGAGACATTGGATCGGTTTGAAGAATCTACTGATCAGTGAACTTTTCTTTTTCCTTCTATAGAATGGATCCCCCACGTAAGTAACACTACTAGATTGAGAATCCCTACCCTAGTACATTTGCAACAATGTAGAATATCATTTCATTGAGAGAGAGAAATTGTCAACTTGTCAATCTTTCATCCGTGTACATTTTTTTGCTACGTCGACTTGTCCATGTTTTGAAAATTGTCACCAGCTGTGAAAACTTTGTTACCAATAGGCCTAGTCATTTCAAAAACATATTTTTGTGGACGCTTTTGAGAAGTTATAACCAATAGGCCCACTTTTAAACCTTTTGCTATTTTGCAAAATATTGCCCTAATTATATACAATTGTCATGATCTACTGATAAGGCAAATATTGTTATTGTTAAGATCTATAAGTATAGTGCAATTTTCTTTCTTTTAACATTGCATCCTCTGAGTTCATATAATGGGTGGGTATCACATGATGTCAGTTGCAGAAAAGGATTGTGATTTTGTTTTTCGAGTTAATTTCGGTCTCCTTATTTTATGAATATTTCGAGAAATATTTAAGTGTGTAAAGAAAAAATGTAAAATTTCGAGGATACAATAAGATCCCTGTAAACAAATCTGTTAAACACATTAAATGAAGCCTGAATTCCAAGTAATGAAACAAACATAAAATCAATATATAATTAGATAATCAAAGGGTGGTTTAAAAATCAATAAATAATTAGAAGAAATGATAATTAGAAAAACCCCAAAATTTACGAAAAAACTCCTAAAATTTTCAAAAAACCCCTCTAAAAATGTAATTTCTGAAAAATAAAAAATTACTGAAAATTTTAAAAAAAAATGTAATGTTTTCTTTCGCCCTTTTTCTTTTCGTAATTTCAAAAAGACAAAGATTTCATGAAATTTTGCGAAAACAGAATCCTTCGTTGTAGATGAAGTATTGGAAATGAGGTAAAATTGTTTTTATTAGGTATTGACGCATTAGGCACAAAAAACTGGTTTTTAGTAATCTAGTTGGATCCCCAAAGTTTTGATTGTAAATTAAAGACCCTATGTACACATGAGGAAATGAAAAATATATATTTGAGCCCAAAATTTGAGGAAAATTGAAAAGGCCAACAACGAAAATAATGTGTCAAAGTTTCAACTCGTTTCGACATGTGTGCCTTGAGATACGCGCTAAGTGGGACAAAGGGAATTTCTCTATTAGTTTCATGAAGAGAGCCAAGCGAGCGAGGGCCCACCTTGGGCATGACACAAGCCGGCCAGTAAACCGGATTTGTCCAAGACCTCCCGAAAAGGTGGTCCTTAAACACTCACAAAGACCATTTATCAAGATATCTAATGGTTGGGACCTAAACACGTATCTCGAGGAATGGTGTCGAAACGGTTTGAAACCTTGGCACGTTGTTTCTAGTGTTAATCTTTAATTTTTCTAAAAATTTCAGCTCAAACGAATGTAAAATCAATTTAAAAAACTTAAATAGGGTCCTTAATTTACAATGAAAATTAAGGAGTCATCTAGATTAGTAAAATCCATTTTTTGTCCCTAAACTCCTAATTTTTTTTATTGTCCTCTTTTTATATATTAAACCTTTATTACAAAAGTTTTTCGTATAATTGGCTTCATTTGTAGATCATAACAATCATCGTGCTACACGTGTGTGTAGGTAGTCAGTAAGGGTAATATCTTCCTAGAAGGCTAGAAGTAAGATGTGGGCTTATCGGCTATAACTTTGAAAATTGTGCCCATCAAAAATGTTTTGAAAAGTATGGTGCTATTGGTACCAAAGTTCTCACATCTGGGCGTATGTTTCCCCAAGATTCTTTATAGAGACCATGTAATTGATAGAAGAAAGAATTTAATTCAAGCTAAAGGAGGAATAACCAAGTGCATTGGGGGAAGATTTTGTTATATACACCATCATATTACTAGGATAGCGTGTTTAACCGGTGTGCTTGAAATATGCCTTAAGAAACTGTGGAAATTCTGTTCTACCTTCATGCAAGGGCTATTTGAGGCAGTTATAGTTGGGATTATTACATTCCTTAATTTCAATTTTTTTTCCCCGAAAAATTATATAAATGGACAATAAGCATAAAAAACCTCATTTTGAGGCTTTATTAATATTGACACACATGTTTTTAAAAGAAGGCAATAAACGCTTTTGAACATAATATATTTATTTGAAAGAAGCAATGGCTTTTCTCGTAAACTCATTTGTTGTTGTTTACTAAACTTACCAAATGCAGGATGACGACATTAAGGAGGCAATTGAGGATGCTGGCTTTGATGCTGAGATTCTTCCGGATTCCAATTCTACTCGCGGAAATTCAAAGGGAACCTTAACTGGACAATTTAGGATAGGAGGCATGACATGTGCAGCCTGTGTAAATTCTGTTGAAGGTATTTTGAGAAAGCTACCTGGTGTCAAGAGAGCAGTTGTTGCTTTGGCAACGTCACTAGGAAACGTGGAATATGAACCTAGTTCCATTAGTAAGGAGGAAATAGTTAACGCAATTGAGGATGCTGGTTTCGAAGCTTCTTTTGTACAGAGTAGTCAGCAGGACAAGATCTTATTAGGAGTATCTGGAATCTCCAGTGAAATGGATGCACAACTGTTAGAAAGCATACTTGTTAACTTGGAAGGGGTGAGGCAGTTCTGTTTTGACAGAAAAATTGCAGAACTAGAAGTCCTTTTCGATCCTGAAATCATTGGTTCCAGGTCCATAGTTGATCGAATTTGTGATGGGAGTGATGGAAACTTTAAAATATCTGTCAGAAACCCTTTAACATCTATGAGTTCAGCTAATCTAGAAGAATCAGCAAACATGTTTCGGCTTTTTACGGCCAGTCTGTTTCTCAGTGTGAGTAAGATCATACTCATCATAAGTGATAGTTATGGTTGCTAACTCACCTTTCGATGAAAATAACTTTGCCAAATTGAATGAATAACGGTATTTTGACTGAGACATGTATGTCTAGTCTCTGTTAAGTTTCTGTATACTGGTTTTTCTTCTTTGTGATGACTTATTTGTTGATGCTCATTCATAACTTTTTGAACAGATCCCTGTCTTTCTCATAAGGGTAGTTTGTCCCCGCATACCGTTTGTGTATTCTTTACTGCTCTGGCGATGTGGACCCTTCCTTATGGGTGATTGGTTGAAGTTTGGGTTGGTGACAGTTGTTCAGTTTGTTATTGGAAAACGATTCTATATTGCGGCTGGTAGAGCACTGCGGAACTGGTCAACAAACATGGATGTTTTGATTGCATTAGGGACATCGGCCTCTTACTTCTACTCTGTCTACGCCCTTGTATATGGCGCTTTAACTGGTTTCCAGTCTCCAACGTATTTTGAGACAAGTTCCATGCTCATCACATTTGTGCTTTTAGGCAAATATTTGGAAACACTTGCTAAGGGAAAGACATCGAGTGCTATCAAGAAATTGGTAGAACTTGCACCAGCAACGGCAATGTTGCTTGTCAAAGATTCTGGTACATCATGCTTCTCTTATTCTTATTCTAATTAGAATCCCTCCCTTGAAATTTACTGGAAATGTAATTTGTGAGCTTCTAACTATGATTCTTTATTTTCCTAATTTTTTATCTTTTGTATCCTCAAAATTCCCCTCTCTCAGTTCAAACAATTTAGTGTTTCTTTTTTCATTAATTATTTTTATTTATTTATTTATTTATTTATTATTTATATGTTTTTGTATTGGATCCAGCTGGGAAGCTAATTGAAGAAAGGGAAATAGATGCCTTGCTAATTCAACCAGGTGATACTCTGAAGGTTCTACCTGGCTCAAAGGTTCCTGCTGATGGCATTGTTCTATGGGGTACAAGTTATGTGGACGAGAGCATGGTAACTGGTGAATCATTACCCGTTCTGAAGGAAATTAACTCTTCAGTAATAGGTGGTACAATCAATTTACATGGAGTTCTTCACATACAAGCCACCAAAGTGGGCTCTAGTACTGTTTTGAACCAGATAATAAGTCTGGTAGAGACAGCACAAATGTCAAAAGCTCCTGTTCAGAAGTTTGCTGATTTTGTAAGTTCAAGCTATTTCACTATAAATATTTTTACCACAAAATGTTTAGTTGAGTTTCAACTTCATATTGGTCCAGTCTCATAGTGCTGAAAGGCAAATTTTCTATTCCTGATCATATTTTTCAAAATATGTATCGTCTCGTGTATTAGAAGCTATAATTTAAGATGCGTGTACGGCATCACATATCCTAAGATAGGGTGCAAAAACGTATAATATGTACATTACTACAGGTCTTTAAGAAAGTATATAACCTAAACAATTGAATTTACAAAAAAAAAGGGACCCTGTCCCTATCAGAATGTCTAAATGTGGTTGGCACTTGATAGAAAAAATTAAAAATAAAAACTAAACAGTTAATTAATTTGATTTAACCTAAGCTATTCCATATATAAAAAATTGGCCCATTTTATACAATTCTGGTTGACTATTTTTGTTGGAAAAGAACTTAGAGAGAGAGATAATGGGGATCTGGGGATCCATACGCTGAGGAGATTTTTTTTTTATTTTTTTTTTTCCAACAAATTTGTCCCGGCGAGGATTACGCACCTAATATGATACCATCCATCAATCATACAGGGTTTAGCTGAAAGGACCTTGGTGTTAGAAGAGTGTAGGCTCACACTTGAAGATTTTCATTGGGGCCTAAGCGTGTGGGACAAAACATAGTGCAACCATCTCCACTTCTCGGGCTAGAGTCTAGATGCCTTTCTAGTACATCATCCTCCTCCGCCACATCAGGATTTTGGGTATCATAGTCCCCGCCCACTGTGATTATGAAATGAAACAATCATTACATTCCTTTGAATATTTATGGTTCGCCGTTAAATGAAATAATCATTTTCGTACAAGGGTGCATGAACCTCTGTCCGTGCGCTAAGTACTATTATTTCATGGTGTCCTCAGCAAGTATTATATAAAGTGTGAAGATTAAGAATGCACATTTATAGCTGTTTGATGTTATAAAACAAGTAGGTAGAGAATTATGAACTTGCATTAGACTCGTTTGATGTAGTTACATTAATCCTTTGCGAGCCATATCACCATGCAACTCCATGTCAACTTTTTTACTTCTCGAATTGGTTTTTCATATCGTTTTTTTTTTTTAATATTTTTTTTTTGTTAATATCTTATAGTACCATCATAAATATAATAAAAACTGCGCTTTGATCAGAATTATGATTTGGTTTTCAGGTCGCAAGCATTTTTGTCCCTACAGTTGTTGCGGTAGCTTTGCTGACATTATTAGGATGGTAAATTTAATTTACGTTGTGTGAGATATTCAAGTGCCATGCAACGTGATCTGAATAATGACCACCTTATTTTCTTATCCTCGTTAGGTATATTTGTGGAGTTCTAGGAGTGTACCCAGAAGAATGGCTCCCTGAAAATGGCAATTATTTTGTTTTTGCTCTCATGTTTTCAATATCAGTTGTGGTGATTTCATGTCCATGTGCACTTGGATTGGCAACACCAACTGCTGTTATGGTCGCGACTGGTGTTGGAGCTAATAATGGTGTCCTAATAAAAGGAGGAGATGCTCTTGAAAGAGCTCAAAATGTTAAGTACGTGGTATTTGACAAAACTGGAACTCTTACACAAGGAAGGGCCAGAGTTACAACTGCTAAAGTCTTTTCAGGGATGGATCGTGGAGAATTCCTCACTTTGGTTGCCTCGGCTGAGGTATTCAAGATTTAAAGCTGTTTGTCAGTAATACATGATTTACTTGAATATTTTAGATTTTTGAAACTTTTTGGCTTAGGTTTGAAGGCTTTGAAAGTATTTATAAGTAGCACGAGATGTATTTGTTTACTTGAACCCTCGGTGGGTATTTCATTTTGCCCTGTGTATTTGTCAGGCTAGCAGTGAACACCCATTAGCAAGAGCCATAGTGGACTACGCACAACATTTTCATTTCTTTGATGAACCTTCTGCAGCTAATGAAGATAAAAAACATATGGACTCTAAGTATTCTAAGTGGCTTCTTGATGCCTCTGATTTCTGTGCTATGCCAGGGAAAGGTGTGCAGTGTTTCATACACGGAAAGCGGGTCTTGGTAAGCTCATATATTGGCTGCATTTATTGAACATAATTGATTAAACTCGTAGACGCTCTTCCTTATCGCATATATGTGACTGAACAGGTGGGTAACCGGAAGCTGTTAACTGAAAGTGGGGTCACAATATCAAAGGAGGCTGAAACATTTGTTACAGAGCTGGAAAATAGTGCAAAAACTGGGATACTTGTGGCATATCATGACTCACTCATTGGCGTGTTAGGATTAGCGGATCCTCTAAAGAGAGAAGCTGTTGTTGTTATAGAGGGGCTGAGGAAAATGGGTATCAGACCAGTCATGGTCACTGGGGATAATCGCAGAACGGCCGAGGCTGTGGCTAAGGAGGTTCGTATCTCTTCTATTTTTGGTTCATGATTAAATCCCATCTGTTAAATGTTTTTTTCCTGGAGGTAATTAGTGATGCATTTCTGGATGTCACCGATTTGGGTTGTGTTTGTCATGTTGCAATTGACAATTTGAAGTAGCTTGGTTAAAGTACAATTATTGCTGGAAGCCTGTATTGCTTGGAAGCTACTGTGGGTTGGAATAGGAGTTGAACATGGATTGTCTTACTCGGTTAATTAGGTCAAAAAAAAAATCAGCTTCATGCTTTCGCCAATGTATATGGAAGACACTAGAAAATGAATATGTGAGGGAATTTATTAACTGATATATGCACGACAGAATACAAAAACCAACATTATATTGCTTTGGAGAAACTCTTTCATTATTATAATGTGTTGGGTGAATCAAAATTTTTATTTTTTTTTAATACATAATTTTGGACACAAATTTATTCACCCACATTGAAATTTCATAATAAGTTACTTTATTGGGGATGATAAGGTATATCACTTCCACAACAATTAATAATGTTTGAAATTACTATCTCCGTCAAAGAGCAAAATTGAATGGTGGATAGTTCTCTAACCTATGTAGCGTATTTAACCATGCTACAAGTCTCCAAGTTGAATTTTATGTGGATGATCTATACAGTGAAGATAACCCCACAAAAGTCATCCTACTTTGAAATTTCTATTTGGAGACAAAAACTTGTGTCCAAATGTATCCAAGTGTGTAATTTGATCTCACCCTATTATGGTGTTGTAAAATCTTCCACGTTAGGGTGTACTGGTAAAATATCTTGTTAGGAAGAAATAGAACATAATAATTTTGATTCATGTTCTAGAATATATATAAACAAAAGAAAATTTTGACATGTCAGCACTAGAGTCTGCCTCGGGTCTCGGATCAAATTTATGTTTTGAGATGAGCTTGTCTCCCCTTACAGAAGACTACATGCTGCATATACTCCAACCATTTGCCCTTTGTTCAATGACAGTGAATATGCTGAATTTAAAATTTTAAAGTTTGTTATTCCGCTTGGTGCATTTAAACTCATGGTTATCATTATAGTTTCTTTTTCTACCACGGAAGTCTTTCTGCATTGTGATGAAATGGGCATAAAACACATTTGTGGGATGCAGGTTGGCATTCAAGATGTGAGGGCAGAAGTAATGCCTGCGGGAAAAGCTGATGTTATACGTGCATTTCAGAAAGATGGGACCATAGTTGCAATGGTGGGTGATGGTATCAATGACTCTCCAGCCCTAGCTGCTGCTGATGTTGGGATGGCAATTGGGGCAGGCACAGATATAGCGATAGAAGCTGCAGATTATGTTCTGATGAGGAACAACCTAGAAGATGTTATCACGGCCATAGATCTCTCAAGGAAGACCTTCTCCAGAATACGATGGAATTATATATTTGCCATGGCCTACAATGTAATAGCCATCCCTGTTGCAGCTGGGGTATTCTTTCCATTGGTAAAGATTAAGTTGCCACCTTGGGTGGCTGGTGCATGCATGGCCCTCTCCTCTGTAAGTGTTGTGTGCTCCTCGTTACTTCTGAGAAGATACAAGAAACCTAGGCTCACCACTATACTAGAAATAACTGTAGAGTAAAGGGCAACCACAATTTCATAAAAAAGAAAGTAGATATAGGGTTGTGATATATATAGATATATATTTTTTGTATGTCCAAATTTTGTGTTTCCCTTCAATGGAGTATGTTATACGCCATGGGGTGCTCTCTACCACCTATTCAATGTACATTATACATGTATTTTTCTGTTTTCAACATCTTGTGATTGAGTGGAAGAAATGAAAAAAAAATGTTTCGTGTGATGTTTGCACTGTTCTCCCACTTTTTCCTCCTCCATTTCTTTTACAGAACTGAACACGTAAAATCAAAGTTTTTACACTGGCAGCCATGCCTTGTGCTGTTTTATTGTAGAATTTAGGAGTATAAGAAAATTTCGAAGTCTGACAACATCAAGCAGACTGTGAACATGATCGTCCCACAAAAGATTGGTTCTGGGTCAAGAGTGTCAACTACCAACCAAACCTGTTGGTTCACTTCTGTTTAGCCCCCATTTGAGTTCTACTTTTGCTGCAGAAGGTTCTGCATGAAAACTGCACTTTTTAGTGCTATTATCTTATATTGAACATGTGAAACATGTCAACTGAGCAATTGTGCGAGGCTGTGAGCTGACAGGGAAAACATGTTTATCCTGGGTAGAGTTTCATTGGTTACGCAAGTTCCTTTTTCTTTTATGCAAGTTACGTGACTGCATCATCTTTCCATTCATCTGCTTTGATGTTTTTGGATCCGTTGGTATTTGGATTTATGTTTCCAATACGATTCTTCTCTAAAATACAGTTCCTACCACTCACTTTTCAATTTTATTTATTTATTTATAGTTTCTGTGTAATTGGAGCTTCATTTACAAATTGTTTCCAAACTTTTCTTTATATGCCTCTCTTGTAGTACTCTCCAAACTACGTACTTTTTCAAACTTTGATGCTATGGGTTGTACAACGGGATTGTGTGTTGTCAAGTGATCTTGCCACACATATGTCAAGGGTGATCTTGCCATACATATCTCAAGACATCAGAGATTTGTCTCAGTGTACCTGTTACCTAAATAAGGAAAAGTCAATTTAACAATTTTCAAGAATGAGTCAACAAGGCTGAAAATCAGCATTTATAAGGAGAATAGGACTAGTTTACTAACGATTTATCTATTGGATTGATGTCACAAGTCACTACCAAAGGGTTTATATTAAAGGGAAAGGTGTCACTAAATAATAGAAAATTGCATTGGTTATTTCACAAGGGCAAAATATCAAGAGTACCAAACAAATCTGTAATTGATAATCACGTCTGCTGTTTAAGAGATAATAAAAGGAGGCTGAAAAGAAAATGAAATGAAAGGTGTTTCTTTCTTGGCAGGGACTACTCCACACCACAATGCACCTTTTTTTTTTCTAACCCACGTATCCCAAAAAATTGTTTTTGAAAAAAACAGTAATATAAAATCAGGTAACTTTCGACCAATTTAAACCCATAATTGAGACTGATTCTCAAGTTCATCAAAACACGAAAATTGTAGTACTCTGAGTTATTTAATAAACACAATTTGAATCACTTGAAAATGTTATGAAATGAGAAGATTATGACCATTTTACTAAAGTCACACAAATTTGTCCTCATTCGCATTGGGCAAAACTTTGCTCAGACCTATGCAAAGTTTCGCCCAATCCTCGCATTGCCCGAATGGTAAAAACAAACTTTTTTTCAGACAAATTTGCATGACTTTAGTAAAATGGCCATAACTTTTTCATTTCAAAACATTTTCAAGTGATTCAAATTGTGTTTATTAGTTAACTCAAAGTACTACAATTTTCGTGTTTGAGAATCGACCATAATTATTTTTTGATGAGCTTGAGAATCAGTCTCGATCGAGCATATAAATTGGCTGAAAGTCAGGGACACTACCACATTTTCATTGCGAGACAGATTTGCGCGACTTTAGTAAAATGACTATAACTTTTTCATTTCAAAACATTTTCAAGTGATTCAAATTGTGTTTATTAGATAACTCAGAGTACTACAATTTTCATGTTTCGATGAGCTTGAGAATCGGTCTCAATCGAGCATATAAGTTGAACCAAAGTCAAAGATAATATCATGTTTTCAGCTACAAAGAGGGTGAGGGAGATGGCGGGGTGGTGGTGGTGCTTGATGGAAGAAAAAAGGGAAAAAGGTGGCGGGGTGATGGTGATGATGGCGGTGTCTGAAGGAGAAGAGAGTGAGGAAGGAGAAGAAAGGAAGGGAAGAAGAAGGAAAGAAAAGAAGAAGGGAATAAAAGAACATGAAGAGAGAGAAAATTTTAAATTTTGAGTTTTTATTGGTGGTGTGCAAGAGAAGTGATTGTGTAGAAAATAAAGTAGGTGACATGGGAGAGAAAAAGTTGATATGATGATTTGGAATGTGGTGTGGAATAGTCGCTGCCTTCTTTATTTGCCTTAGAAGTTTTTTTTTTTTTTTTTTGGTAAGGCTTTAAGCCAATAATATTAATAATTAGGTTCGAGTACATAACATATTGCTAGCCGAAGCTGCCAAATCATGAGCCTCGGTATTAAGGTCTCTACCAATATAGTACAATACCAAGAAGATGGCAAAAAGAAAATATGTTTAATATTGCATACTAGTGGATGCCAAACCCAATCAGTAACAAAAGAGCTATAAGAGTCCTCTGCATGGAGCGCCTCAATCATACTAGCTGAATCATAAAAAAGGAACCCAATTTTCCATTCCTGAGCTTAGATCAAGAGCATTGCCGTCTCCCCCGCAAAACATTTTGCCATGGTGCTGTGTAACACTTTCCCTGAGATTGGAATTATTCCTTCCATACATGAGAGTATAAAAAAAATTAAGTCAAACTCTCACTTTTCTCTTCTCAATTGGGGCAATCAAATTGATGCTTTAAAAGGAATGCTCATGCCCAATATTTCAATTATTTCAGTTTTTATGACATGATTTTTTTCTATTTATTTTCCGCCATATATACTCTTTAAATTTAATGGCCATAATAAAATTAAATCCATCATAGAGCATCTCCAATGGTAAAAGTTAAAATGGGGATCAAAAGTTAAATTTAGGGCTATTTCTTCATCACTCAAACCACATCCCCTATTTAATTTTTTATCATCATTATTTATATATATCTTCCACTTTTTTATATCAATTTAATTTCAATTATACTCTTATTAATTTCAAATTAATATAATTATACTATTACTAATTTCAATTATACTATTATAATATTATTGAATATATACTATTATTAATTTAACTTAAATATAAAATATTATTAATTTGTTTTGATTTTTGGTTTTTTTTTTAATTTAGAAAATTAAAGATTTGGAATATTTTATTTTTATTTTAGATTTAAGGATGGTTTGATTGCCTTTAAATTTAGGGAGAAGTTGGATTTGAAGTTATTTTAGGGGATTGATTGGAGCATGAATTTTCTCCTATGAAACCCCTAAAATAGTTTTAGTTTTAGTTTTTTTTTTTTTTTTTTTTTCTTTCTATTTTAGGGGATCCATTGAAGATGCTCTAAGAGCATCTCCAATCATCCCCCAAAAATCTATTTTAGGGGTTCCATTGAAAAAACCGTCTTTACAACATCCTCCTAAACCATCCCCAATAATAGCTTCTCCTTCAACTTCTCCCTAAATTTAGGGGGAAGTTAACTACCCCTAAATCCCATATAATAATAACATAATGATGAAAAGTGATTAATTAAAATTTTATAATGATTTAAAAAATTATAATTATTTGCCTTTTATTTTATTTTATTTATTTTTAAATAAATAAAAGTGGTAATAAATAATATTATATATTTAAGTTGAAATTAATAATGGTATATATTTAATAATATCATAATAATATAATTGAAATGTTATATTAAGTTGAAATTAATAATAGTATAATTGAAATTAAATTGATATAAAAAAGTTGAAGATATATTAAAATAATGATGAGAAAGTTAAAATGGGGGATGTGGTTGGAGTGGTGAAGAAATATGGGACCCCTATATTTATATTCATCCCCCATTTTAATATTTACCATTGGAGATGCTTAGGCAAAAAGCTATTTTGAGGGTTTTAGGTGAGAAAAACTTTGATCCAAGGCTTTCCCTATTCAAACCTCCATTTTAACTTTTCCTCTTCCTCCCTCCCTATATTTGGGGGTATTCATTCCATTCTCCAAATTCTAATAAATATTAAAAAAAAGTCAATTTTCTTCATTCTCTCTCATCTGATCAAATAAATTTAAATAAATTTTTTAAAAATCAGGGAAAGATATATTTAAATAATGACGAAAAAGTTAAAATGGAGAATGTGGTTGGAGTAATGCAGAAATAGGATGACCCCTAAAATTAGCTTTTGGTTAAAATGGATGATGCTTTTACCTTTTACCCTTGGAGATGTTCTCACCCAGCTTAATTTACACATTTTCGTAGGGTTCACGTGGATTAGAATTTCCGATCTTTTAATTTTCTATGTTAGTTAATTGCAAAATTAAGTTTAGGACTTATTTTGAAACCATGCATATAACATGTAAGACGCTTACAAGCGGCTGAGATACAAAGAACATCTTTTAAGAAAATATTCAATCTCAGTGCTCTTAACAGAGAAAAGGCGTTTGTTAAATACATACTCCGAATTATTAGTTGTCTCAAGCTACATCTCCTATCCCACGCGAGATTATTATTCAGGCTCTAATCCCACATGAGATTTATTAAAGCTCTAATCGTACCATATATCCCACTTAATCCATAAAGAAGAATCCGGTAACGGGTAGGAGGGGACCCAAATAATCCAAATGTAAGGAGACAATTATTATTCTAATTAGTAGCACAATCAATACTTTTATAAGGGTGTGTTTGGTTGTATGGAATCTTATGTCACGAGAATCTATGAAGGGATCCCTACATTTTAGATTAATTTGAGGTATCACTCCACATCCACCATTTGATTTTGTGATCAATGGTGAAAATGGAAGTCACATGAACATGATAATCACATGCCTTGGGAGACCAATGAGTGTGATTCTCATGTTCATGAAACTTCTATTCCCATCATTGATCGCAAAATCAAATGGTGGATGTGAAGTGATACATTAATTAAACCTAAAATATAGAGATCCCCGCATGAATTCCCATGACATAAGATTTCATGCAACCAAAGACACCCTTAATAGAACCATAATTTAAGTTCCATGTACCTAAGTTGTATGGAACTGCAGAAGAAACAAACATTCCTTTGGATGGGAAGGAGAAGCTTTTTCTTTTGATTAGAAGAAAGGTAATGGCTTGACAACCTCAGTTTCCATTAATGAATTATTCAAAGGTAATGGTTTGACACCTCAGTTTTCTTGTTAATACACAGCCAAACTGGAACTTGTAGTGCTGTCCAATTCATTGGTTCATATAAGATAATATTTGGTGTGATTCTCAGTGGTAGGTATTATACCATCATACAACTAACACCTTATTACAACACAACATATATATCTATCTCCAAATATTAGGTATGAGATCTGAGGTCCAATTGCCTGGGTGCTTTCTTATTCAATTTATTTTCTTGCTCAACATAAAGTCACATTCATTATATATACGACTGCTCCCCTGACGAACCAGTGATCTGGGTTTTTGCAAAATAAATTCCATAAAATGGGATAATTTGCCACCACCGCCTCCGGAAAAGTAGAATACGATATAAAGTAAAAAGAAAGGGAGATAGCTAAGGTAAGGGAAGGCCATACCATACCATACGTAAGCCCACTTATAAATGCATGAAACATGAAAGGTGGTCTTCATATCTTATATAATCGAGTTTGAAAGGAATAATGGTCTTCATATCTTATACAATCGAGTTTGAAAGGAATAAAAAAGCATCCTCTCCTCATCACCAAACCCACAAATTAAAAATGCTTTTGTGGCTATAAAAACAGAGGAATCAGGTCCCTCTCTTTTTGCTTGATAATTATTGAACACCCACAAACACATAGAAAAAAAATGTTGCAAGGACTGCGTACAGATTCCTTAGATTACAGAACCGAGCTTCTCTCCCCTACCCCTGGCGAAGAATCCACCATCGTCATCCCCCAGACAGAGGAAGAGGAAGAGCAGTCATGGAGGCTCAATTTTGATGGTGTCAAGTTGCCTGGAAAACTCATGGATTCTTCTTTTTCTTTTGCTGATTTTATAACAAGTTTAAGTGAGTTCTTTCTACTAATAATTCCTCTTCAATTTAACTTCTCTACTAATTCAAATACATGTTTTACTTGAGGTTAATCTCTATCTTGTTACTTGTGTGTCTATATATATTTTTTTTATTTACATGAGTAATTGTTGTAGGGAGAAAAAGAAAGGTTGCAGACTATTACAAAAAGCAGGAGAAGCTTCTTAAAGGATTCAATGAAATGGAGACTATCTCAGAATTGGGTTGTGTCCCTGGGAGTCTAACTCATGTTACTACTCTTACCCCTTTCACTATATTTATTTATTTTTCTCTTCTTTTTAATTTTCAAATAATAAAAAAATAAATATAAATTAAAGCCAAAAACTCTAGGGAACAAAAAGCTATTGAGATACTGAAAATTATGGAATACACACAAAAACAGTTGTCTATCGGAAATTGATCATCTTCTTTGCCAAAAGAATTTGGGTTATTTCAGTGAGCTCATTTTTTGTTAGTCATTTTTGTATTTTAATTCAATCATGAGCCAATTGATAGATTTATATGAAAACGATGCTAGGATGAAATGAGGCAACTTGAGAAAAGCGAGAGGACTGCAATTATTGCATCCAATGTAGCCAATTTGGTGCTTTTCATAGCAAAAGTTTATGCTTCGATCCAGAGTCGGTCCTTGGCAGTGATAGCATCTACATTGGACTCTCTTTTGGATTTGTTATCTGGTTTCATTTTATGGTTTACTTCCAACGCCATGAAAAATCCAAATCAATATAGATATCCTATCGGCAAGAGGAGGATGCAACCAGTGGTACGTGCCTCAGCATTGTTGGCACTAATGATCTTTGCTGTGTTACGCTACAAATGTTAACTAATGGGACCTATTTATTTGATTTGCAGGGCATCATTGTTTTTGCTTCAGTCATGGCTACTCTGGGATTACAAATTCTGTTTGAGTCCGGTCGGGAGATCATTCAAAAGGTGCTAATCTTTATTATACTTACTCGTTCAGAAATTTAGTTTAAGAAAAATTGATATTGATTATGAATTTTCATGTAATCTTGTATATTGTAAAAAGTTTTGTAGACTATCTAGTACTATTTGAGAGTTGTAACACTCAAGAACTGGTAAATGCACGCAGACTCGGCCTGATATGAATCCTGAGAAGGAAAAATGGATGATCGGTATAATGGTTTCTGTCACCGTAGTAAAATTTGTACTCATGATATACTGTCGAAGATTCAAAAACGAAATCGTGAGAACCTATGCTCAAGATCATCTTTTTGATGTGATGACCAACTCAACTGGTCTAGCAACTGCAGTCCTCGCAGTTAGGTTCTATTGGTGGATAGATCCTACTGGAGCTATAATAGTAAGTTGTTCATCACACAACAATTTAGGCTTAATTTTCAAAATGTGTCCATGAAGGCTTCATCATAAATCAATAACACACTTGAACTTGTGCGTGCAGATAGCGTTATACACAATGAGTACATGGGCAAGGACAGTCGTGGAGAATGTGTGGTCTCTGATAGGAAGAAGTGCCCCACCGGATTACCTGTCGATGCTAACATATCTGATATGGAACCATCATGAAGAGATCAAGCAAATAGACACAGTTAGAGCATACACATTTGGTTCTCACTACTTTGTAGAGGTAGATATAGTGTTGCCTGGGGACATGTTGCTTAGTGAAGCACATAACATAGGTGAAATGCTTCAAGATAAACTTGAACAACTTCCAGATGTTGAAAGAGCCTTTGTTCATGTAGATTTTGAGTTCACTCACAAACCAGAACATAAAACCAAGGTATGATCAGGATGTTGATTACAGATTACAATATATGCCACAAGGATACAAGACCTTTTGTAATATGTTAAATGAATGCTTTTATTTAGGTGTTATTGTAAGTTTAAAATCATTGACGATAGCATGTAAGTTATTAGAATGAGGTCTCTCCCACATGGATTGGTGTTGTGAAATTAATGAAATTTCGTTAGAAATGAAAATATAACAAGAGAACTTCTATTGACTTGAATTTTTATGTTCGGAAACTAAATGCTTAATCAGAGATAAGTATTTACCGTGTATGAAGAGAAATTGAAAACAAGAGATAGAACTTTGTTTATAAGGAACAACAAGACCTGAATACAAAAGATTACTCGTGACTAATTACATGATGATGTAGGGAACGTTTTTAAGGGTCGAATTTAGCTAGGCGACTAACACAACCTTCCACTGTTTTGTTGATTCTCTAAGAAGAATACCAAGAACAATAGGGAATTAACGCAGCAAGAGAAAATTCTCTAGAACTGATTCAAACTCTTATCATAAAAAAAAAAAACTAAACTCCTTCTCTATTACAATCACCAATTTTAAAAAGAAGACTCATATTTTACAATTACCCAAAAAAAGAACTTTTTAAAATATAGTAGGACTCCTATTTTAATCGAAATACTTCTAAAATCCTTATACTCATTAATAAAGACATTCTAAAAAGAAGCGGAATTGAAACGGAATTGAAAGACTCACTAAAAACTGCTAAAACAATAAATAGCAAAGACGCTATTAAAAGATTTGATGGAATCCGGTTTAAAAACGACAAGTCCATGACGAACAATTGTTATTCATTCTGGGTTTTCCTCTTCGCGTGGACTTCATTTGATCATACCGTATTAAATAATTTATTGCCCTTTGTTGCACTGCATCATTCTCCCCTGGGTCAAGAGAATTCGCCCTCGAATTCAAAGAATCATCATCAGAACTATCACCATGGTACGGAATAAGGTGTTTCACATTAAACACATCAGACGTGCGAATGTGACGTGGACTTGGTAACTTCAACCGGTATGCATTAGAGTTTATCTTCTCAAGAATCTCCAACGGGCCAATCTTCCGTGCATCAAGTTTGTTATACTCTCCAACTGAAAATTTGTCTTTAGTTAAGACGGCCCACACGAAATCCCCAACCGCGAAATCCACAAGTCGTCGCTTCTTATCAGCTGCAACCTTATATTTAGCAACATACTCCAATAAATTCTTCTGAGTATCTTCATGAATGTGTTGAAGTTGTTCAATAAAGTTCTCAGCTTCACCATGGACACGATTTAGATCTGGCACACAAAATGGACTAAATCCCATACTTCAGTTGACACTACGATTGAAAGCAAATTCAGCCTGAAAGAGTTTTTGATCCCACGTCTTCAGCCCCAACCAAACTGCACAAAATATCACCTAATGAGCGATTAACAACCTCTGTGTTTCCCATCTGTCTGCGGATGATAAGCACTACTGAAATCGAGCTTGGTACTGGCAAGTCTCCATAAGCTTCGCCAAAAATGACTAAGGAATCGTGTGTCTCTGTCCGACACAATAGACATAGGAAGTCCATGAATACGATAAACTTTCCGAAAGTACAATTAAGCCACATTCACTGCATCCGTTGTTTTCTTACTGGCAATAAAGTGTGCCATTTTGGAGAAACAATCAACGACCACAAAAATAGCATCCAAACCGCGTTGGGTACGAGGAAGCCCCAACACGAAATCCATGCTAACATAAGTCAATGGTTGACTCGGAACAGGCAAAGGCATATACAAACCCGCATTAGTCGCTTTGCCTTTAGCAACATGACAAATACGACAACCATTCACAAATTTATACACCTATCTGCGCATGGTCGGCCAGAAGTAAGAGCTTGAAACAAGCTGATACGTCTTATCTCTCCCCACATGCCCTTCCCCATGTAGTTCCTGAACGATCTTCAACCCGAGGCTAGAGTTAGGCACACACAAATGGTTCCCTTTGAAGAGAAAACCGTCACAAACCACGAAGTCGGAACGGTTGCCTGCTAGTACATCATCCACCACAACTGCAAAATATGGGTCAGTAGCCAATAACTCACGGAAAGAATCAAAACCCAATACCTTGGTGCGCATAGTGGTGAGTAAAAAAGACCGACGACTAAGAGCATCAGCCACGCGATTCTGCACGTCAGCCTTGTGTTTGAGGACAAACGTAAATTCCTGCAAATATGTAGCCCACTTTCCATGTCGAACAGAGAGTTTATCTTGACTATTAATATGCTTCAATGAATCATGATCAGAATATAAGACAAACTCACTTGGTATCAAATAATGGCGCCAATGTTTCAATGCTTGGACCATTGCAAAAAATTCCACATCATAGGTGCTGTAATTTAATTTTGCGCCATGTAACTTTTCACTGAAAAAGGCAACTGGTTTGCCATGCTGACTTAAGACCGCGCCAATACACACTTTGGAGGCATCACAATGTAACTCGAACGGTTGAGAAAAATCAGGCAAAATAAGGATAGGCGAGATGAAATTAGCTTATCCTTGATCACGCAAAAGGCTGCGTCTGCTATCTCAGACCATGAAAACTGTCCAGCCTTCATACAGTCGGTGATGGGTGCCATAGAAATGAGGAATGAATCGGCGATAGAAAGTCGCTAGCCCGTGAAAACTCTGCACCTCATGCAGGTTGGAAGGCGTTGGCCACTGCCTGATGGCTTCCACTTTTGACTCATCCATTGAAATGCCATCCTTGGAAACAACGTACCCAAGGAACAGTACCCTATTGGTCATGAATGAACACTTGTTGGCTGCTGCAAACAATCTCTCCCTGCGTAACACTGAAAGAACGTCTCAAAGATGTTGAATATGTAAGTCGGCATTAGCACTATAAATCAGTATATCGTCAAAATAAACAACCATGAATTGACCAATAAAAGGACGCAACACTTGGTTCATGACCCTCATAAAAGTACTTGGTGCATTAGAAATACCGAAAGGCATCACTAGCCATTCGTATGGCCCCTCGCGCGCCTTGAAGGCTGTTTTCCATTCGTCTCCTGGGCGAATCCGAATCTGATGGTAACCACTCTTAAGATCAAGTTTACTGAACACCTTGGCTCCACATAGCTGATCCAACATGTCATCAAATCGAGGAATAGGAAAGCGGTATTTGACTGTTATCTTATTTATGGCTCTACTATCAACACACATGCGCCAACTACCATCCTTTTTTGGCGTGAGCAGTGCAGGTACTGCGCATGGACTAAGACTCTCCCGGATGTGACCCTTGGACAAAAGTTCTTCTACCTGGTGACGAAGTTCCTCGTGTTCTTTTGGGCTCATACGGTAGTGTGGTCGATTAGGAAGGTTGGAGCCCGGTACCAAGTCAATCTGGTGTTGTATATCCCTGACAGGAGACAACCCTCGTGGTAGGTCACTTGGAAACACATCTTGGTACTCTTCAACCAGAAGTTGCACAACCTTCGGAATGTCATTGCTAATATGTTCATCCTTTCCTATCAGGACGAATACTATCCCGAACTCTTCCATTTCACCCACAAATTTATTCATAGATAAGAGATTTGAGCCCTCCCCAGCTGGTGGTTTAGGTGCGACCTCTTTGCTAGGCATGAGTACAATTCGGGTAGCATCCCACATGAAACTATAAGTATTTTTACGCCCATCATACATAACACTTCTATCAAACCGCTAAGGTCTACCCAATAAAATATGACACGCGTCCGTGGCGATAATATCACACCACACTTTATCTTTATACTTAGAGCCAATAGAAAAATTTACTAAGCAACGTTTCGAAACCGTTACCTCATTGCCCTTCTTAAGCCAAGAGAGCTTGTAAGGACTTGGATGTTGGATGGTATCCAATTTCAGCTTTCGGACAACCTCCTCCGCCACCACATTTTCGCAGCTGCCAGAATCAATGACTAGGAGACAAATTTTCCCGCCAATGGTGCACGTAGAATGGAAGATGTTATTGCGAAGCCACGCATCGCCCTCAGCCTCCTTCGGAATGAAACATGCTCTTCGTACTACCAATGACTGTCCTTGATCGCCTGGGACATATTCCTTTTGCGGTGGGTCATCACTGTTGGTATTGAACACAGGGTCTTGTTCGAAGTCCCCAAATTTCTCATCGCTAAGGTCTTCGCCTTCGACAAACAACCCTTTTTCCTGTTCGATTGCCCTTCCTGCACTCAGCTGCTCGGTGGCCTGTTTCGCCACACTTGAAGCATTTGGTACCCGAGATGGATGCTCTATGTAACTGTCTAGTGACATTCGGCTTACTGGCAGCATCCCGTTGGGCTGGTGCGCGGCTCGTGGGCTGTGTGCCAACGCTGTTTTGGATGCTCGCATTAGTGTCGTTCCACGGAAGATTACTGCCCCTCCGACTCATCTGTTTTTCAAGATGTAATGCTCTCTGATGTGCTTCGGAGACTGAGAACGGATCAAACAGATTGAGAGTGTCCTGAAATTGTTGTCGCATCCCTCCAATGTACCGAGATACCAGCTGTTCGTCTGTCTCTGCCAGGTCATTGCGCACCACTAACTGGTAAAATTCTGTGGTGTATTCATCGACCAATTTAGCACCTTGTCGGAGGTTTTAAAAACGTTGGTCCAACGCCCTCGCGTAGTTATGAGGCAGGAATGCCAAGCGCATGTGCTTCTTAAGTTTTTCCCACGAAACAAGTTTTGTTTTTCCACGTCGGGCTTGAGCAAGTTTGTTTTGCTGCCACCAAGCAGCGGCTCTCCCACGAAACCTCGTTGCTACCAGCTGAACATGCTTGTTATCGGGAACCTCTTTGAAGTCGAGAAATTCCTCGACGGTATTAACCCAATCAAGGAATTCTTCGGGCTGCAAACCCCCATGGAATTCGGTTATTTCTACCTTCAACCCGGACTCCCATCGCCTCGAATCACGATTTTGTATAGGATTTTCAACCACCGGTCTCCTCATGTGTCCTTGCTCGGCAAAGGGGTTATCAAGATCACCACCGGCATCTTCCTCCTCCACAAAACGTGGGTTTGGGGGGTGATTCTGTCGTTGGACAGTCAAGGCGACCACTTGCTGTGACAGTGCCTCAAACCGTGCTTCAAACTGTTGTGCCAATCACGTTATATCATCATGTTCGATTACCTCTTCTAGTGAAACTTCACGAACACCAGGACGTCTTCCACGCGGCATGGTGCAGGAAACGACGCATGCTCTGATACCAACTGATGTAGGAAACGTTTTTAAGGGACGAATTCAGCTAGGGGACTAACACAACCTTCCACTGTTTTGTTGATTCTCCAAGAAGAATACCAAGAACAATAGGGAATTAACGCAACAAGAAAAAATTCTCTATAACTGATTCAAACTCTTATTCATAAAAAAAAACTAAACTCCTTCTCTATTACAATCACCAATTTATAAAAGAAGACTCATATTTTAAAAGAAGACTCCTATTTTACAATTACCCGAAAAAAAGAACTTTCTAAAATAGTAGGACTCCTATTTTAATCGAAATACTTCTAAAATCCTTATACTCATTAATAAATACATTCTAAAAAGAAGCGGAATTGAAACGGAATTGAAAGACCGCTAAAAACTGCTAAAACAATAAATAGCAAAGACACTATTAAAAGATTTGATGGAATCCGGTTTAAAAACGGCAAGTCCATGACGGAACGTTGTTATTCATTCCGAGTTTTCCCCTTTGTGTGGACTTCATTTGATCATACCGTATTAAATAATTTATTGCCCTTTGTTGCACTGCATCACATGACTTGATGAAAACTCAGCTTGATGATCCAAATGATCCATTCTATGTAGTGTATACTAGTAGTGCAGATATCTCATCACTTTGGTTAATACTTAAATGACTAATATATTGACACCTTAACTACTTTTTCCTCTAGAGAGTCAGTTCAAGCGCGCTAGGTTAGAGATCCTCATAATCCACCAATCGAATACAAACACACACAGAGCTCCCCTGGTGCTAAGGGCCTGGCTCTATAGAATTTTTCGGATCCAAATGATCCATTATTTGCTCTTCTTTTAATTGTTTAAAGTTAAACCATGCTAAATGTCATGTGTTTTCCTTGTCAATAAACCTCTAGTATAAGGATATTCTCATATCATGCACCTCCTATATGGCACCTACCCAGGATCTGAAAGTTAAAAAGTTTGAAGCATCTTTTGCACAATATTTCCAATGGTAGTGGTGGTACCTAATGAGCCGTTGTTGTTTACATAATAATGTTTTTATATTGGAGATTTTGATGGTTTCATTAATTTTGAAATTTTAATTAAAAACTTGACAAACTGTAATTTCCTTCCAATCAAATAAATTAACCAAACCACTATTTAGCTTGTTCTAAGAGAAACTTTGATGAATAAAAAAAAAAAAAAAAAAAAAACACTCAGAATGTTCCTAAAAAACATCATATGACAGCAACTTAGGTGTTCCACCGGCACCACATCCAAAGCTAACAAAATGGTTCACAGTTCAACAAAGTTGGGTGGAAAAAGCTTAGTTCTTCTCTATAATTGTTTCTTGTGAGAGCGAACAAACAAAAAGTTTATGAACATAGGAAACATGATAAATAAATGTAAATATAAATATAAGAAAAAAATTGGAGTGTGTACAAGTATCCGGATGAACAGAATTAAATTTATGGGTGCCAATAGCACCTTTCATATCTAAATGATTGTTGAAGAGAAGTCCAAAGTGCAAAAACCCTCAACACCGTAAAATTCTAATTGGCGAGGGATGCAGCGAGGAAAACAGCGAGGGACCCCACAAGGGGGTGGGGGAGCCGTCCACTCCTCCCGGGATTTGTGGGGTCCCTCGCTGTTTTCCTCGCTGCATCCCTCGCCAATTAGACGGACTCCTCAACACCCTCAAAACCTCACTAATTTTGCAGTGTTTGTTTACAGTTCTTCACAAAAACATCTCCAACAAGTCTCTCTCTCTCTCTGCACGTAAATTCATCAAATCTTCAGCTAAAACCATCATCAAAGATCTCAACTTTGGTAAGTGATTCTCACCCCTTATCTCAATTTCACATTCAATTCTTTGGTCTCAAACATCTCTCTTTATAAAATGGATGTCAAACCCTTCTTTTCTTCCCCAAAGACTTCATCTTTAACCCCTCTATCCCTTTGTTTCTCATACCCATCTACATCTTTTCTTCAAAAAACCAGACGTTCTTTGAAAACCCATTTCTCTTTATCCATAAAAATTTGCAGAAGGGGTCAAAACTTGGTTTTAGACCAGAAGAAGCTCGGGTTTAGGAATTTGAGAAAAACTCCCCATTTTCAGCCAATAACAGCTGTTCCGAAGAGAAGAAAGGAGACGCCTTTTGATAATGTTATCCAAAGAGATAAGAAGTTGAGATTAGTTTTGAAGATAAGGAATCTTTTGATGAACCAGCCTGATAGAACTATGGCACTTAGGGAGTTGGGCAAGTATAGGAGAGATTTGGGTATCTGTGTAGCAGGAAAAAAGAAGGAACACTTGATAATGAAGGGCAGGCCAAGATAGAAATTGTGTAACATATAGTTCAGATTTGTTTCAAGTTTTAATTTTATTTTGACATATTTGCAGAAATATAATTGGTCTAAATAATTGTATATTTTCGCTTTCTTTATATTTGCTAGTTATGGTTATTGCTTGAACAAGATGCTAGAGACCTTATTTCATTCACCAAAGCAACCTTACAACTTCTATGAGTTAGCTAGCTAAGGATCTATTCGAATCTAGATCCAAACTATTGACGCACACTAGAATAATGCCTGATGTAACCCAGATCCTTAGTGCTTGGTTATTTGTTAAAATATGTTCTATTATATATTGTAGTAGAAATCAATTATTTAAAACTTCAACAAGCTTCGGAAATGATGAAAACATTGTAGAGAAAGAAGAAGATTAAAAAAAAAAAAAAGGCAACAAGAGAGATGAAAAATTACAAATTTACAACCTTTAAAAAAAAATTGAGGTGAGCCTCAAATCAATGGTTAGCATTCAGGCTTAAGCCTTGTGATATAGGTATGATGCTTACATTTTTTGTGTATGAGGCTATACGAGGCTTAAGCTTAGTGATATAAAGATGAGAAATTCTAGGTGTCTTTTGTGGCACGCATCCCGAGGGAGGTGAACGGTTCCCACCCCGCCACCTCCCTCCCCTCGCTCATTTCCTCGCTGGTTTCCTCGACACTATAAAGATATATCTGTTGGTGAAACTCCCTTGCATTGATGATGTTGGCTAATGGTGAAGTTGATTGGAAATGGGCTTGGTCAAGGAGTGTAAATGGGATTGAAAGAGTCTAAATGGTTGTGTCAAAGACAAAGAGTCTAGAATGTTGCCAATTTTAGATTTGCAGAGAGGGTTTTGACAGAGAGGGTTTTGCAGAAGAGGTTGCAGAGAGGGTTTCAAAGATGGGGTTTCGATAGAGAGGGGGTTTCGACAGAGAGGGGGTTGCAGAAGAGGTTGCAGAGAGGGTTTCAGTGAGCTTCTTCCTTCTTCTTATTGCAGAGAGGTTGCAATGAGCTTCTTCCTTCTTCTCGATCTGCCATCGCCAGGGCTTGACGGTGGTGAGCGAGGGCTTGCGAGGCTCTTCTTTTCTTCTCCTTTAGGAGGTTTTCGACACAGAGAGAGAGGGGGTTTCGACAGAGAGGGGGTTGCAGAAGAGTTGCAGAGAGGGTTTCGACAGATAGGGGGTTGCAGAAGAGGTTGCAGAGAGGGTTTCAGTGAGCTTCTTCCTTCTTCTTATTGCAGAGAGGTTGCAGTGAGCTTCTTCCTTCTTCTCGATCTGCCATCGCCATGGCTTGATGATGGTGAGCGAGGACGGTGGTGAGCTCTTTCTCATACTATGGAACAGATTTTGCAATTTTTCGGCAATAAGTTACACCTTTCAGTTTTTTTTTCCTTCACATTGCTATGATGCTTGTATGATGGTAAAATTGTGCTTGTATGTTTGTGAAATTGTGCTAAATCTTGGGAGAGATGGAGTTCAAAGCAGGAAATATTCGTTTGTTGAAAATTGATGGGAAAAAATTTGGGATTCGAAAGTCAAGAGGAGGTTTGTTGTTATTCGAATCGAGCTCGAGGGTTAGAATCAAAGTTTTTGTTGAATTGCAGATGGGACAATAGATTGAGTTTCAACTTAAGAAAGCTGTGGAATCAGGCTCTAATGCCTTCTCAGCCAGTTGAAAAATCAATAATAGATGGGTTATGATGGTGAAAGAGGCCAATAAAGGAGGAATATTCCTTTCTATTATGGTGGGTTGGGGTTTAGGGTCCAAAACTCTCAGGGTGCCAGCTGATGTGGAAGGGACGGGCTGAAAACAACTCGCCCAAGCTATGAAGGAAGTGGTTTTAAATAAGGTGCATCAGCCTTGTCCTAAGCAGCAATTTAGAAGAGATGGGGTTTCACCTTTGCCAGGTATTAGTGTTGTCCCACCCTTGCGCAACAAAACCTTTGTTGAGGTAGTGGCCACCAATCCCTCAAGTGTGAGCCCTACCTCTGTTGCCAGTAAGGGCCCCATTGCAGCAACCTCTATTCATCGGGATTTTCCTATTGATTTCTTGTCCCAAGTATGGGGCAATCATTTTCCTCCAGATCCCGTTGCAAGAAAGAATCTTGCGAGGTCGTTGATAGAGTTGCCTGATTCAGTGATTCAGTGGACACCTGTTGCTCTTCCGTTTGGACACACAGCTTCTTGGTCTTCGCTAACTCTCCACAAGTGACCTCATGCGAGGCATACGAGCCGCCTCCTAGGTTGCTAACACTGAGTGATCAGTCTCCCCAGCAATACCCAGCGCTTCCCCATTCCCCTACTTCTCGTGCCGTTTTAGTGGGTAAAGTTGGTAACTCGATGTCTGAGTCAGCTCGTCCATCTCAGCAAGATAAAGGCAAAGGTATTGTTGGGCTTTCGCCTGGCAAGGGGCCCAAGTCTTTTTCGGAACATAATTTGGCCAAGTCTAATGATCAACAGACATCTGGCAATTATTGGAGGGTTTTAGAAGCGGTGGAAGAAAATGTTTTCAACTTGGACCCTCTTTTGACCAAGATGTCTATGCAGGCCAGTAGGGATCGAAAGCTGGCTAGAAAAGCTCAGCATGACAGAGCCGCTGAATGGGCCAATTTTTCAGTTTTTCCAATCAGATCTAGGTTCATGCTTAAAAAGAGATCCACCAAATCAAGCTCAACCAACAAAGCAGGGCAGGTAGAACTTAAAGGATGTAGCGCCCCTGCTGGGCTGACAAGGGGAGAGTCTTCCAACCAGACCCAAGAGTGTTCGGTATCTCTCACTTACCCGCCGGGTTTTGAGCCACTAGCAGAACAATGTGTTGAAGTCCATGGTTTGTCTACAAAACTATGTGTTTCTCATTTGGAGACTTGCTCATCTACACCAGACCACGTAGGTGCTCCCCCAGGCTTCGAGGTCCCACAGACGAAAAATCTTGGTTTTCTTCTCCCTGGCGAACAAACTTTTGACAAGTCTCCAGGGTTTGTTTCTAGGGTCAATGACAGCGTGGAGCTTTCTGTCTCTGACTGTCATTCGACTCAGGAAGAAACATCAGATCGTTCGGCTTTCAAAGAAATTGGCTTGACAGTGGGAGTGGACCTCAGTCAGGATGAAAAAAGGGCTTTAGATATGGTTCAAGCTGCAGCGCAGGGTACAGTATTTGACAAAGCAATGGACAAGTGCAGCAACCCCGGGGTTGAAGGTCTTTCATGAACCTCAAAATTCTTTCGGGGAACTGTAGGGGGCTCGGGAATACTGAGAGGCAAAGGGGTTGTCGTAGATTAATTTCAGAGAATTTTCCATACCTTGTTTTCGTTTAGGAATCGAAATTGGAGAGATGCTCTAGAGAATTTATCAAAAAATTGTGGGGTGATAGCTCTTTTGATTGGGTTATGGTGGTATCCATTGGCAGCTCGGGACGCCTTTTAGCTATTTGGGATGCTGATCTTTTGCAGATGAGGGAAGTGTTGAAATGAGCTTTTTCACTTTCTATTCAATTTCAAATGATCTCGGACAACTCATTTTGGTCAGGGACTAACATTTATGGTCTGTGTGATCCTTCGCTAAGAGAACACTTATGGGAAGAACTATATGACATTACTGGTTGGGTGCAATCACCATGGGTGTTAGCGGGAGACTTCAATGTTGTCCGTCATATGAATGAAAAAAAGGATGCAGGAGGAGGTCCATGAGCATGCAGAAATTCAATCAGTTCATTAATGAGGTGGAACTCGCTGATTTCAGTCTAAAAGGGGGAAAATTCACATGGTCAAATCGAAGAGATCATCATATCCTTTGTCGACTTGATCGATTTCTGGCTTCGGTGGATTGGATTGACAAATTTAATGATAAAGTTGAATGGCTCAAGGGTGCAGCAGGTTCTGACCATCACGCGATTTTGCTTGCGAACTCGTCTGTGGCTGTACTCGCCTTTTTTCATTTGATAATGGTTGGTTTGATCATCCTACCCTGGCAGAGGAGATGAAAGCTTGGTGGAACAACTCAGTAGTCTCTGGCCACCCTGGCTACTGTTTATGGTGGAAGCTTAAGGCACTCAGATGCAACCTTAAAAGTTGGAGGACTAAAGTTTGGGGTAAGACAAATTTATGTATTCAAAATATTTCTGCCTTAATTGCTAACATTGATGTTGATGAAGAGATCAGAGACCTGACTGCTGAGGAGAGGTCTTGTAAAGTGCAGCTACATCAAGAGTGGGCAACATTAACCAAAAGAGATGAGGAGTTTTGGAGGATCAGATCAGGAGTTAACTGGGTTTGTCATATGGATCAGGGGTCCAAATTCTTTCATAACTTGGCTAACAGACGCAGACAGTTTAACTCCATTGAATCTCTTAGCATGGGCCAGGAGTTGGTAGTGGATGAAGTCAGTATCAGAGAACTCTTGATATCTCACTTCAAGGAGTTGTTCTATGAAAAGGAGGAGTGACGACCTTTCTTCTGGGAGATTACCTTTAAGTCTATCTCCTAGTCTATGGCTACCTCCTTGGTAGATAATTTTTCAGAGATGGAAATTAGAGCGGCAATGGAAGAACTAAAATCTGAAGTTTCTCCAGATCTTGATGGTTTCTCAATGGTGTTCTATTTGAAAATGTGGGAGGTAATCAAAAATGATTTTCTGAAAGTTATTGAAGATTTTAATTCGAGAAATTTTCTTGATTGGCGGTTGAACACCACTATCATCTCGCTTATTCCTAAATGTGCGGGAGTGCGGACAGTCAAAGATTTTAGACCTATCAGTATTTTGAATGGGGCCTATAAGATCATTGCCAAGGTGTTGGCTAACAAATTGAAAATAGTTCTTCATTCAGTCATTTCTCCTTTTCAAAGTGCAGCAGTCAGTGGAAGACAGGTGGTTGATAGCCCTTTGATTGCCAATGAAATTATTGAGTCTAAAAAAAAAACAAGGTGTTCCAGGGCTCGTTATCAAATTAGATTTCTCCAAAGCCTTTGACAACGTCTCTTGGAGATACTTGGATTTGGTAATGGCTCGCATGGGGTGTGACTCCAAATCGATTCATTGGCTTCACACTTGCAGATCTACAACTAATTTCTCTCTGAAGATTAATGGTCAGCCGGGTTTTTCAATAGCTCGAAAGGCTTGCGCCAAGGCGATCCCCTGTCTCCTATTCTATTTACTATAGCAGCAAAAGGTCTAACACAAATGATTCTTAAAGCGGTTGATGCTGGCCTAGTGAGAGGGTTTTCTATCGCGGAGGGTAGTCCTCCTGTTTCTATTCTCCAGTATGCGGATGATTCTATCATCTTTTGTGATGCTTCCGCTTCTCAGGTTCTTGCTCTTAAAAGAATTATGCTTTGGTTTGAAGTTATTTCAGGTCTGAAAATCAACTTTCACAAATCAAGGGTGTTGCCTATTGGAGAAGTCCCTCATCTGCACCAGTTGGCGGGTTTATTGGGTTGTTCAGCGGGTCATCTTCCAGTTAAGTACTTGGGCATGCCTTTGGGTGCTAGTTTTAAAAGTAAAGTTGTGTGGGATGAGACGATTGAAAGGATGAAATCGAAACTAGCGTCTTGAAAACGCAATTTTCTCTCTAAAATAGGCAGATTAGCTCTTGTACAATCCACATTAGCTTCTATCCCGGTGTTCATTCTGTCTCTTATCAAGGTTCCATCTTCAATAGTAGCCAAGATGGAACAAATCATGCGCGATTTTCTTTGGGGTTCTACTCAAAACTCTAGAAAGATGCATTTATTGGGCTGAGAGAAAATTTGTTACCCTAAATCTCGAGGTGGTTTAGGCATTCGTCAGGTGCTCACATTCAATATTGCATTACTTTCTAAGTGGCTTTGGCGATTTGCAGAAGAAAATGACAATTTATGGAGATCTCTAATTATGGATAAATATGGGTGCAATAGATGAGTTTGGGAAAAGAGAACTAAGTACACTTTCTACGGATGCTCTTTGTGGAAGTTCATCTCCCGGTGCGCAAGTGGCTTCTACCCTCACACCTTTCTCCAATGTGGAAATTGTGATCTCATTTCTTTCTGGCATATTTTTTGGTGTAGTAACCAATCTTTGAAGGATTTGTTTCCAATGTTGTTTATCATTAACAACAATCAATATGGGAGTGTGAGCAATTTTCGGTCTAACGACAATTCTTGGGATCTTTTCTTTCGAAGACCCCTAAATACTGGGGAGCTAGAGGAGGTCGCCAATTTAATGCATCTGTTAGATAGACAGATGCTCTCAGAGGGATCTGACAGTTTGGTGTAGAACGGTAAAGGTGTGGGCTTCTCGGTGAAAGAATTTTCGGATATGTTGGCTGCATCTCATTATGAGACTCACTCCAACCCCTTCATTTCCTCTCACAAAAATCTGGTATGGGTGAAAAACCTTTTTCCTCAGATTAATTTATTTAGTTGGTCAGTGTTGCACGAGAAGATCTTGACTAAAGATAGGTTAAGGAAAAGAGAAATCCACACAAGGAGTCTTTGTGTGCTTTGCAATGAAATTGTCGAGACGTTAGATCATTTGATGCTTCACTGCAGATTCTCCAAATCCATTTGGAGCAGTTTCTTGTCAGAATTTGGTTTGAGTTTGATGTTTCAAGGCTCCATTTTAGATTGGCTAAGTTGGTGGTCCTAAGCTAATCTTTCCCGTCGAGGGGAGTGGTTATGGTGTAGGGTTCCTCACGTACTCATGTGGTGTGTGTGGAAAGAAAGAAATAAAATGATATTTGAATGAATTTTTATCGAGATTAGAGAATTGCTGTGGATGATGGGTTCGATTTGTAATTTGTTTAGGAATTTGGATTTTGACATCTTCATGGTATCTTGGCATTCCTTGATATATGAATGTTTCTCTTTATTTTTTGTTTTCTTTTCTTTTCTTAATAATCATCTTCATGTTGGACAAAAAAAAAAATATATATATATATATATATAAATAAGGAAGGAGTGTCTTCCTTCTTAGTCAACTCTATCATAGTCTTGCTTTGGAGGTGTGTTTCCTCTATACTTTAACATTTTTTATTCAGGAGATATTGTGGAAACATATTACAATGTGGGTCTTGGCCGACTGGGAGTGACTTGTTCTCTGTGTGGGAGGGTTGGAGTCTCGAGGTCACTTCTTTTTCATTGTGATTTTGCAAGATCTGCATGGTTAAACTCCATTCGAGCTTGTGGGGTTGATTGTGATATGCTGCCGTCCATTGTGGATGTGCTTTGTAATTGGAATGTCAAGCCTACACTATGGAGAGAAGAGGTGTGTAATGAGGTTGATTGGGATATGTACTTGTGGTTGGAACTTCTTATTGTTTGCCCTTGGCTTTTGGCGCATAACATCAAGAGGAACCCCTGTTTTTCCTTGGCGTTTATGGACCGGAACTTTCTCCCAAACCATACCAAATAAGGTAGAGAGAATTCTGTGAAGGCAAAATTCCTTAATGCTTGTCTTCCTTATTGTCCTTTTGATGCCTTCTTTAATTTTTTTATGTTGGTGAACTAAAGAAGAGAGAATTCCGTAAAGGCAAAATTCCTCGATGCTAATCTTCCTTATTGTTCTTGAATTTTTTTTTACCAAGTGTTGATTCAAGGATGCAAGTACAAGAGGAATTGGATATGGCTACAGCATAAGTGCATAACTTGGAAAAGAAGTTGCATTTGCAATCTTAGGTAGCTGATACAAGACACTATTTTAACTAAGATTTTGAACCATATTTATGTTAACAACTTTATTTTCAATACGAATTTTGCATTTTGTGCCTTCCCTGGTTTTTTTGCAATGTTTTGGATCATCTGCAGAGGGATACAGAAGGCATTAAAAATACAAAGAGAGTTGGTGAGAAGGAGATAAGCAGACTGCACCAAACTCGTTATTCAGGGTGAGTCGCCTTTTTGAATTTTAAGTGACTTATCTGTTGTTATACGTTAGGGATGCACAATTGAACCGTTTTTCGTCTTTGAGTTGTTAAATTGCCGGTGGAATTTTAATACATACAGCTGCTGTGATCTTTTTGAGAAGTTGTACACATCCTACAGTCAAACCAACACATTGCATGCACAGTGAGCTGATTTTCTTAAATGAGCTTTTTGTTCCTGGTGGGTGACCATTTGAGATTAGTATTTCTGTTGTGATATTTTTCATATGTTGTCCATATGGTTGACATTCTGAGCAACCAACATGGTATGCATGCCCATTCTGCCGTTTAATTATGTTATCAATTTTACTAAAAATGTCTTAGAGATAGGGAGTGATATGTTTTGATTAGTTACCGGATATTTAGAATGTATTTATATAAGGTTGATATCTACTAATGATAATGGTTGTGGACAGATCTGAACCCATTCATTGGTAGACATCACTGGTGGGGATTTTCTGTCACATTCATTGAGCGCGCTACATAGGCCTCTGATTTCCAATACTATGAGACGGTTTAGTGTTTTAGATTTTTGTACTGTTAGTAAAATTAATTGAGTTATACTTCTTTTCATATATAAAAATATGAAATTCAGACTCGTGACAAGCCAAGGCCTTGAAAGAATCAGTAGCGAAATACCGCATTTAGAAGCCCATTTACTTTGCAGTTTAGACACAAATGGAATTGTGAAGCTAGGCTATTGGGTAGAAACGAGCAATATTTTATAAGGGTGGGCAAAAACCGATTTAAATTCGGTTAATCGATTGAACCGGTTTTCAATTTCGGTTCGGTAACCAAGCCGAACCGGTTATAAACGGTTCCGAGTCGGCCTACAATTCTGAACCGTCTGATTAAAAATTGAACCGACCGAATAATTACATATCTAAATAAATATAAAAATAGGTAGGTGTCAATACCTGATTGGTGCAACAAATGCCCTGCGACGCATCCTGTTGCATTGAATCACGCCAAAATACAAAAACCCAAAACACACACAACCCCTTCTCTCTTAGTTTCTCTCTTTCACTCTCAAACCTAAACGGCTGCCAAACCCTAAACCTAAACGATCTGATCATCTGAGACTCCAACACCCTTTTGGGTAACTGTAGTTAGCAGGTTCGATTTCTTCTTCTCTTCTTATCTTTTTTCAGTTTCATATATCTTGTTTGTTGTTGGATCTATCTTGTTGTGGTTCAATCAGCTTGTTTGTGGTTCAATTTCTCCCTTTCGATATCTTGTTTGTTGCTTCGATATCTTTTTTGTTTGTTGTTTGTTGGTGTGATATCTTTTGGCCCAACCGAACCGATTTCATCGATTTACAAATAAAAAATTCGGTTTTGGTTTGGATTTTAGGCAAATCGAATGAAATCGGTTCGGGTTTCAAAACCAAACCGAACCGACATTGCCTACCCTTAATATTTTAGTAGGTAAATTAATGTTGCAAATGCCAAAAAAATCATAATATTCCCTGGAGGATAGATTATTATGTGCCATACTTGGCAGCTATCTACCGCAAATGAAACTTGTCTAAAATTACTTATAGGTGGCAGATGCCGAGTTATTGATGTGAGACGGATCCATAAAAAGGGAATTCCAGCTATAATCCGGAAATGATCCGTGTATATATTTCACAAAAACGTGAAATCAATTAAGGTGATAAAGTAGTTGGAAGACATGGAAATAAGGGTATCATTTTAAAATGACAACGACTATTTGGCACCACGGATTCCTCTCACCCACACGACCCATCTAATTTTTTTTCTTTCCCACACCGTGCACTGTCTGTCCCACAACACAGTTTTTTTCCACACCACCCATAAAAGGAAACACCTAAATATTTCTCCCTTCCCAACTTCCTCTTCTTTTCTTCAATCTTTCCTCTTCTCGTCTTCTTCTTCTTCTTTACATCTTCTTCTCTCATTTCTCTTCTTCTCTTCCATCCCCATCTGGGGGCAACCCCAAAGCACCATTTGCATATCCTCTCCATTATCTCAAATCAAAATTGAAGACGAAATCGAAGAAGAAGAAGAACTGAAGCCTTTACATGATCTCGACCTCGATTCGGCTGTCGCCCATCTCCATATTTTCCTTCCCCTCGTACTTTTTTGTTTTTTTTCTCGCCCCCGCGGCAGCCTGTGTGAGGATGGGTTCCCCACTCACTGCATGTACCTTCGCAAGGGTCAAATTTTTTTGTCCTTGCAGCGGCCTGTGCGAGAAGAAGAGAGTGTGGGAGGAAAAGAGAGGGAAACTGAGAGAGTGTGGGAGAACTGGGAGAAGGGAAGGAGAATAAGAATATGGAGAGGGGAAGGAGAAGAAGGTTGTGGATGTGGCTCCATCTCCTCCATCTCTTGCTGTCGCCGATCGTCTCTCACTATCCCTCGCAATCGATTGCGCCCTTCCATGTTGTTGTTGTTGTTGTTCTTGAGAAGAGAGTGTGAGAGAGGAAGAAGATGAATAGTGGTTTAAATGAGTGGTGTGGGTGAGAGGAAGTTGTGGTGCCAAATAGTCGCTGCCTTTCAAATTTTTTGCTGAGACAAGATATCCCATATTTGCAAGACTGAACACTTGTTGATATGGTTTTCAACCTATTAGGGGTACCTACACGAATAAATGTAGGACAAATATTTGAAAGCTCGCTCGGGTTAGCAAGGGATCTACTAGGTAGGCTGATAAGAACTGACCTTTATCTTGATTCTTGCTTGCAGATTCGGAGCTTGGTTGCAATTTCAACTGATCAAGATCAGCACTATACTTCAGAGATCATATACTGTCAGTTGGTGATTCACAATGGTAGACAATGAAATGAGATGGAATCAGACAAATTAGAAGTAGCAGATATGGAAGGCAGAGAAGTGAAGCAGATGAAAAAGTGATATTGTATTAGAAAGATAGAAGTAGGATAACAAGCAATGTACATAGCAACTTAGAGAGTGCCAATCTCCTTGTAGAGCTATTCGAGAAGCTCCAGAACTCCTAGACAACTAATGCTATCTGTACAATGAGATTACAAATCAATGAATGACCTTTCTCTCTTCTATTCTATTACTATTTATAGTCCCTAATTCCCATATTATTCTGTTACACATTCTATTGTATTCAGTCATAGCACTTGGTCCCCATCAGCATTTCTCAGTAGCAGCAGCACTTGGTCCCCATCAGCATTTCTCAGTAGCAGCATCCACTTGCATATCTCAGTAATAGCATTACTTCAGTAATAGCAGCATTCACTTGCATTCATCAGTAATAACAACATTCACTTGCATTCATCAGTAATAACAGCATTCACTTGCATTCATCAGTAATAACAGCAATAACTTGCACTACTGTTATTCGTGTGATAATGCTTGCATTTCTGGCAGTCAGTCCCCATGCTGTTTCCCATTGGCATGTTTCCTCCTAGTATAAGTAAATCGAATAGGGGGCCTATCATAGGCATTATCGAATAACACCCATTTGATGAGATATATGAGCAAGAGGCTTCGAGAAAACTAGTGTTTTCTAAATTATATGAAGCCTATAAGCAAACAGTGAATCCGTGGGTAGTTGAACCTGAATATCCAGGAAAAAGCAGAATATTTGATGGAAGAACGAGGGATCCTTTCGAACAACCTATTATAACAGGAAAGTCTTATATCCTAAAACTAATTCATCAAGTTGATGATAAAATCCATGGATGTTCAGTGCACCTTACACGCTTGTTACACAACAACACCTTAGAGGAAGAGCCAAGCAAGGGAGACAACATATAAGTGAAATGGAAGTTTTGGCCTAGAGGGATTTGGTGTTGCCACTACAACAAAAGTCCTCTTTTATAGCATTTCATAATAGCGTTTTTCACACATTTGCTATAAAAGCCAATTTTTAGTTCCTATTGAAATCAGAAAACACTATTAAAATTGGGCGGGATTTGAAAACGCTGAAGGCGCTCGCCCAAATATTGACATCGCGCGATTCTCCACTCCCTCCAACCTACAAACCTGCATCGACATCCTTCTCACGTCTCTCTCTCCTGCAATTCTCCTCCTCTATGTCTCCCTCTCATGTTGACATCCTTCTCATGTCTCCCTTTCCCTCTCATGTTGACATCCTGCATCGACATCCTTCTCACGTCTCCCTCTCCTGCAATTCATGCGTTGCTCTGAGGAGAGAACGAAATGAAGCAAGAACGACAACAACAACCGTCTCTCTGTTGCTCTCTGTTGCTGCAGATATGGTTTGGTTTGAGTGTTTGAAGTAAAGGTACCTCTCTCTCTACTCCTTTCATCATCTTACTCTTCTTGTTCATTTCAATCACTTTTTCTCTAAAACCCAAGCTCCAAAAACGTGCCCAGACAGATTTTAACTTAGGGTTTCTATTGATTGTAGAAGATTCGGGTTTCTATTCCCTCTTCTTCTTCTCCCTTCTTCATTCGCCATCTACTGTGACGAAGACGATTGTTACGATTTACTTGGGTAAATCTCTCTCTCTCAATTTATATATTTTCATTTCCCATTTTGCCCATTTGTCGATTTTCAATTTTCAAGAATTGCCATCTCACACCGATGGTTTTGCAGGGTTACACAGAGTGCTAATGCGTCGGAGATCAAGAAAGCTTATTACAAGCTTTCCCTGAAGCAGTAAGTGCAATTTTTTTTCCAGATTTATTGCTTTGGATATTGAACCGTAGATTCTGATTTTGTGAATTTTATTTGAACATTTTCAGTCATCCAGATAAAAACCCAGATCCCGAATCGCGGAAATTTTTTGTGAAAATAGCAAATGCTTATAGGTATTTTTGATCTTGTTTTCTCCATCTTTGAATCAATCTTTGGGTAATTTTGTTCAGTATATTATTGGATTTGGGTGAGGTTTACAATTGGCTACAATTACTAATACCCAAACTTAAATGTTCAATGTCATGGATCAAATTTGCATTGTAGTGTTACCGGCACCGCAATGGAGAATGAAATATCCAATTTTCATGTTGGTAAAGATATTTGGGCAAAATTTTCTGCTGTTTTATGTGCATTATAGACATGCATGTTAGAGAAAATCAAATTTATCTTCAATTTAATTGATTTTGGAAAACTCAGAAAAACCAAAAGAAAAAAAAATTAAAAATTATTGAAAAACAATGAGTAGGTATGTGAGGGAAGAGTATTACAGGAAGTGACACTTCACTGTTATTTATCAAATTGAGGGGCAAAGCCAATTCTTCTATCCTATAGAAAGAAGAATTTGTCTGAATTTGGACTCTGAGAAATTCAGAATTATGAAACAATGTAACCAAAATTGTGAAAATTCGGTCACCAGAAACCTTAGGCTTACCATTGGTACCCTGCCACTTTGATCTAGATGATAATGAGAAGTCCATTCTTTGAGTTTGGTTTCATTTTGCTTAGTAATACCATCCTAAAGCCCCTAATATGTATTTCTTTAACACTTTCTTAGGAAGGGCATGAGTTTTTCGTGTCCTCCGTAGTATACTCTTCGATAGAGATTGGCCGAATGTCCCACTAGCTACAACTCATATACTCCTTTAATGGAATTTCCCCACTTCTCCTCTACCTTGCCAGTGGCTTTGGTAGACTCTCCATCGAAGTCTCCTTTTTAAGTTTAAACATTAGCTCATAGGCGTGCTCTAGCAGTTGATAACCTGGTCAAGTGGGGTTTTATATTGGTTAATAGATGGGTGATTTGTAATTGTGAAGAAGATTCCCATCGATCATGTTTTCCTTCAATGCTCTTTCTCCTTGGGAGTTTGGAATAGTCATTCATTATTGTGGAGGTGTGTTGGCTTACAGGAATTTGCGTCACTGAATGGGGCAGGAAATGGGGGAGGGGAGGGATTTGGGATTTGGGATCGCACCTTCTTAGCAGGTCTGTGGCTTATTTTGAAGGAGAGGAATCTAAGAATGTGGCAGCAATTGGCAGATTCATTAAGTCAGTGGTTTGGCATTAGGGGGAATTGTTTGAGTAATACTCAAAGGGGTAGAGTTCCATGATTGAATGTTCAATTAGTCGGATGCTCTGTTTTCTTAATCAAAATTGTATTTTTTTCTCTGTGCAAGTGTCTTACGCGCGCCTTTATTATCAATATAATGCTTGCTCTTATGTCCTATAAAAGTATAAAATTAGGTTTTTTTTTTGTTTAGGAAGGGTAAATATGTCCTATAACTTTATGAGTTAACCTGAGTTAATAAAATAGTCCTTGTCGGCAATAAAAGTATAAAAGTAGACACAAATTAATCATTACATAAACTATGATATCTAAATGGTCTCTTTTGTGAAGAAGTTGGCCTTAAAAGTCATTTTCCGTTATTTTATTTGCTTGATGGTATATATGTTTGATCAGCTTATTCTTTCTAGTGTTCTCATTAGGATTTCCCTGGCATTCTCATTGTAGTCAGTCTATCTATCTTCATCTGTGTTTTACTAATTGTAACTTTGTAACAAAGTAGCTGGTACACCCTTATTGCAGATTCTGAAAGATGAAGCCACACGGGAACAATATGATTATGCAATTGAACATCCAGAAGATGTATATTTAAGGAGTTTCTTTGTGCAACTCTGTGTTTGTTTTAAACTAGAAGTCCTCATTCTATGGTTGTTCCTGTCAGTGTGACTTGTGAAGCATACATTTGAATAAATCTATAAGAAAGAGACTAGGTTACATTAGATTGAGTGATTGAAGAATTTCAATGCTACTTCAGTTAGATTCTGCAACATTTATTTAAATTTTGGCTTAGGGATCATATTTCGAGGTATCATACACACCTGCCTTATGTGACACCAGAGTTTTTTAGTCAATAAAACCATGCAGGTCAAACATAAATTGTATTGTATATTTGTATGCCTATGGCATCCAATACACCCTTTCCACATAAAACTTGTAAGATGTGACTGCAGCATCCAAAACCTTCTTTCCAAACACACACACACTATCCTGTGCTATCAGATTCGTTCTCCATTCTCATATTATCATCTGCTACATCTGTAGGAACTTTGCATGCGATTATTGGAAAATTTGTTATCCACTTATAGACAATACTCTCATAATATGAGCAGTTGAATACCCATTTTCTATACAAAGTAGGATCATATTCTTAAAGTGTAATGCTTTCAGAATTTTCGTGTTGCATGCAAAAACATTTTCGTGTTGATGAATCCTTCACAATACTTTTTTTTTCAAAGGTTTTATACCTTCCAGACTGCTCTATGTGGGATTAAACAGATTTTTTCAGTTGCTTTAAACAATAATATTATTTATTTTCTGTCTTTCAGGTATTCTACAATACTGCCCGCTACTATCATGCATATTATGGGCACAAAACGGTAAGAAATTTAGGCCCTTCTGTAATTCCGAACGAAAAAATAATTTCATTCCGAAGTTCATCTCATAATTGGATATTCTGGTAGTAGGTAGAAAAGCTTTATCTTGTTGTTGTATCCCTAACTTATACATTTATTTTCTTCCAGGATACTCGTGCTGTTCTAGTGGGTCTGCTTATAGTTCTCTCAGCATTTCAATATATTAATCAGTGGACAAGGTATACACAGGTACCGAGATAAAATCTATTGTAACTGAGACATTTCAGTAGTATTTCCTTTCATTATGCAGTTTTCAACTGATCTGGATAAGTAATTCTGTGGATAAGAGATAAATTCAGATCTAATTTCATCATGTATATGTGTGCTGATGCCACAAACCTGGTTAGCCCTCCTTGGAAAATTTGGTTATCCCCGGAAAGATGGGAATTGTTCTTTGGTAAAAAGTGAATATTTTTCTCCATCCTTTTTTGGAGTAGATCTTACAGTAGTAAATAATAAATTAATATGTTTGTGGCCTGTGATATCTTTTTGGTTGAGTTTTATATTTGTCCAAACAAAATGCCCTTATGCAGGAAAAAAATTTAAAAATGGTTTGCAGTTTATTCTTCTTTAGGCCCTGATAATATACAACAATCATGACCTGGGAATCCGGGATAATATGCAACAACTCATAACCAATCAATTATTCAAGAGAACCAAAAAGACAACCCTTAAGAGACAATCCCTGATGGAGAAACTAATGCTAATATGTTTTGGTCTTCTTGACCTCTTCAACAAATAATATAGGTATGACAGCTACATAACGACACTATCGGCACATATCGTGTCGAATACTCATGTTCACGCTCATGTTCACGCTCACGCTCACGCTCACGCTCACGCTCACGCTCACGCTCACGCTCACGCTCACAGCTACTCTCATCGGACACTGCATGCTTAGATCATCAATTTTTTCACATATCTTTGAAAAGTTTCAGTTTTATACTAATGTTAGAAGCATACTATCACAAGTAAGTAATACATGAGTAGTAATATTGACCTACAAGTGAATGAATATGACTAATAGTTCAAAAGTAATTGCTAAAATGTAAATAATATGATGTACGAGTGTGTCCCTAGCGTATCTCGTATTGTGTTTTTTTTTTGCCAACACGTCCGCCACTTTGTATTTGTGTTAGATTGAAAGGAAATACATCACACCCTTGATCTTCTTCTTCTCCGTGTCACCTTGAATTTTCTCTACTCCCTTTCTAATGTCTACATTTCTACGCTTTAACTTTATGTAGAACAACTCCTAAATTAAGAAACAATTTCAATGCCATAGACCAATGTAACGCAATCAAAGTAGAAACTGTACTCAAGATAGGAGGTGAAATTCCAAATTTAGGAATTTTCAGAGAACTGGTAATTACATCCTCCGTTTGATTGAGCAGCTGTGCTACTTGTGTTCCTTTGGATCGTTTCTGCTTTTCTCTTCCGACCTACGAATATTGAGCCATCCTCTCCACCAATTACTCCTGAGTTAGTGGGAAACGTTCCTACTCCTGATTTTCTTTTGCCTTTCCGTTTTACATTGCATACTTAATGATACATCTTAGCATATTGATGACCTTTTCGATAAGATTGCCAAAAAGTATCATGATCCTGATATAATCTGCGATATCTTGAACGCTAGACACTGCTTTTAGGACCGCAAATGAGTCCGACATATGTCAATTTACTTCTGAAAGTGGAATGAATCAATGCATTAGTACTGCGCTAGAAGAAAATTGCTGAATACAATCATGCATTCATATTTTATCCTACTTTCTCTGGAGACAGTTGCTTGTAACAAATTGCTCTTTCATGTATTTTCTTTCCGTTTTCCATATTTAATCATCGGAAAGTGTTTATTTCACTTCAATTCAATATTTTGAAGTACTCTTCACTTGTTTCAGGCCATAAGTATGGTAAAGAAGACACCGGCTCACAAGAATAGATTACGGGCGCTGGAACTTGAATGCAATGGTGGAGTGGCTAGCAAGAAAAAGGGACACAAGCAGATAGACAAGTATGTCTTTATCATAACTCTCACTCATTGGACTGTTTAAATGTTCTGGGTTGCAGAAACTGTCAGAATTGTAATCAAAATGAAAAGATGTGTTTCATTATAATTTTTCATGGTGGTGCCTAGCTTTATTTTTTCCATTCAGACTCGTATCCTTCACTGTTCATGGCACGTTTTGTATGTATTTGAAATGTACTTAAAGACCTTCATTTGCTCACTACCAGGAAGGCAGGAGAAGATCTTGAGAAAGAACTTGATTTGCAGATTAAAGGAGCTGAAAAACCCTCCATATGGGGACTTCTAGGTGTCCAGTTTGTTCTCATGCCATACACTCTCAGTAAGGTCAGAATACCCATATCAGCAACAAAAAGCATAAAATCTACCGATTGATTGTTAAGATGTTTTCTTTGTTCAGTTAATAGCGTCTGATTTATCCTCTTTACTCTATGCAGTTACTACTGTGGAGTAGCTGTTGGTTCTGGAGATACCAGGTTAGAAAAGCTCCATACACTTGGGATGACGCTTGTTATTTGACACGAAGGTCCCTTAGAGTGCCTCTTGACACATGGATAAATACTGGTAAGCTCAAGAAATTAGTTCCTGATACTTTGTTTCTGTGGATTTCATAAGTGGAAAGATTTAATGATCCCAAGATATCCCCACAACAACTGCCATGATGCCATCCTATTTACTGAAATTTGCATTTCAATGATTTGATAATTGCAAAAAAAAAAAAAGAAGATATTATTGAATTAGTTCCTTTGACCTCAACAAACTTGAATCCCCTTATGAACAGTCCAGTTGCTTTTGAATACAAAAAAATTCCGGCAAACTCACAAATTAGTTGACAATGGTATTGAAGAAATTAGTAGACCAAAACCCCCGACTTATTCGAATTACCGTCTGCACTTTGTTAATTAATTAATTTGATCTCAACTTTCTACATTAGTTAGACTTAACTGAATAGCATCATATAATTCCCATTTTCGGCCAGTAAACATGCATGTTTGGTAACCTTTTTCTTGTAGACCAAATGCATACTGGACGGGATACTTCAGCAGTAGGCCAGCCTTCAAAGGCTATGTCAGATGGATGAGTGGCTATTATTTGGTGAGACGTTATGCCTAATTCATGTTCCATCAGTGGTTATTTTGACAGATTTCTAGCATTTAAGTCTATTGTTTACAAGCTACTCATTAATCTTCAGGCTGCGAGGCAGCTTGCATTTTTGAAAGGGCGGAATGATTCTGGTCCCAAGATGGACTTGTTGGCTGATGCTTTAGCAATTGCTCAACATCATGACGCTGTTACTGGTACACAAAGGCAGCATGTTGATTTTTTTTTTACTTCATGCTACTATGTTAGAACATGATGGTTCTCTTATAACTGAGTCACTTGAAACATTCATTGATAACTGTGGCTTGTAGGCGTGCAACATTTGAGGGATATTTTCTATCGGATGGATCTGTCAGACAAAGATATAGTAGCATTATCTGGAGGACACACATTGGTAACCATCTTACAGAGTTTCATCTGCCTATTGTGCATGTTTGTATATAGACACATCTATACGGTTTAGTTGGTTTTGGCATTGTAGGGAAGGGCACATCCTGAAAGATCAGGCTTTGATGGTGCATGGACAAATGAGCCTCTTAAGTTTGATAACTCCTACTTTGTGTAAGAAACAAGGAACAACATCATTTTTGCAATATCATTTATCTTTGTTTGAAACATTTTAGAGTGACAAATTATATCTGACCACAAGTATCACATGTATCAGGGAACTTCTAAAGGGAGATACAGAAGGTTTACTGAAGCTTCCCACTGCCAAGGCTCTACTGGAAGATCCTTCGTTCCGTCAATATGTTGAACTGTATGCTGTGGAGAAATGTGCCACCAGACCCTGATGTACCAGTTAGTGACCTTGTGGAGCACTTTTTTCTTGTCAACCACCCAGATCATTATCTTACTCATCAGGTACGAATCCTAGTTTCAGTAATGCATAAATCCAACACTTAGTTTGTACCGTTTAGTTGTATGTTTGAGGTTGGTTACTAAGATATGCTATGGCATTTAGGTTGTTTACAATGCAAACACACTTTCTGATTTGGTTGAGGAAAAGAAAAAGATGCAGAATAGGCTTGATTACTCCCAGCTTAAGTATTCTAGAAACATATCTAGAAGGCCAACAAGAAAGGTATTGCTTGTTTGTGATCCTATTTTTATTTCAGTCTACTTCTTTACTAGTGACTGGCATTTGTGAAACCTTGCAACTTGCTTGACCGTTGATCTCCTTTTCATATGGATGTCGTTAAGCAGACTGGTTTCCTGGGCCTTTGGGGAGAAGGAGTGGATTCACATCTTACTTTTATGGAGAGTATAAAATGAAAATGAATGTGGACAGTGGAGGCTATGCACCCTTGGCAGGCAAGGGTGAATTAGGTATCAATAAATATGCATGGACTGCAGACGGTTCTCAGAAAACTCATATCCTGCACAGGTATTACATCTATACGTTTTATCCATTTGGATCTACTTAAAACTTATGTATGGTTCAAAGATGCTTATGTGTCTAAACCTGATGATGTTTAATTTGCAAAGGTGCATGTTCATATTCGAAAACAATGCAAACCCTTAGCAGAAGAACAGTACAGGCAAATATTAGCTGATAACTACTACGGGCAGGGTCATCACTTTTGGTTTGAGTTGGATCATGCCCAAACAGGAGCATTGCTCTTGTTGTTTGAAAAAAAATTTCCGATGTATACTGCGCCCACATATGCTCCTATCCAAAGAACTACTCACAGAGCTTTTAATAATGTCAATAGGAGGCATGAAGTTTCAGATAAAGAGCGCATGGGAAGGGAGGAAAAATGTGTATACGAGAGACTCGAACACATTGCACTCAATAAGGGAAGTCTACATACTTCTGCTGAGAATGATAGAAGAGAAGCTGCTGTGCCATCTACGGTCACTAAAACATGCTCGGGGAACGCGTAAGCTAACTCTTCTGGTTTTCTATCTGAAATCAACCAGGTAATTAATTAGGCTGTAGAATTTGTAACACATTTTGAAATAATTTTCCTTTTGTTCAAATATTTATTCTTCAATTTATTTATGCAGTTGAGGCAAGAAATGAATGAGTTGAAGGCATTTTCAATGGAAAAAGAAAGAAAGATATGTGCTCTGGAGATAGAAATGGTATTCTTCCTTTACATGCTTATGCTCTAATCATTTTTAACTTCTGATTGAATGCCCATTCACTTTTTATCGGTTTTTTGAAGTGATTGCATCTGAGGTTAGAAGTTTTAGTTTGCTTATTTGATGTCAGTTGGGTATTAAAACCTCCTGAAATTTGAGATGGATGTTCATTCCTTAGATATGTTTGCCTTTTACAAATGCGTGAAGCTCTGAAACCTAGTAGTAGTGCGCATTAAGATGAACTACAACCTTTGGGTTTCTGGATTTTATTACAACCATAAGGGATCTTAACGAGGATTGAAGAAATTATAGTAAATTAAGATTGTTAAACCAATGTCGAATTTGAATGTTAGATTAAAGTTTTTTTAGATCTTATAGATAATGAGTCTCCAAATTGTGTTGCAGTACTTTTAACTTTCAAGTATTTGCTTGGCTTTTTCTTTTTTCCTTTTTCTTTTCTTCTAATGTCGTCTACCACCAACAGAGAAGATTCTTCTGGTTGCTTTTTTGTTTGATAAATTACAATAACAAGTTGTGAACTTGTGGTAATTGCATATTCATGCTGTCTGTTGCTTTATTCTATACCACTCTACAATTATTTTCTGAACTAATTGAACTCTTATGTCAGGCTAGTTCACACATGGAGTTTCAACAATTGAGGCATCGTGTAGTGTCATTGGAAAATCAGTTGAAGGGCTCTTCCAGAGTGTGTGATGATGAAATGTCAGGCCACCAACTTGAAGCTCAAACTGCAAAGAAAGATCAGGGTAAGGGTACGTAAGGCTGTGCAAGAAGAAGAAGACCAAACTAGATGTTGATGTTAGAGTTTAGTTCAACAGTATTTTCCATGTACGGTGGACGGTGGGTTTTCCCAAATTGGGGTTGCAGACATGCGGTCTAGTGTAAATCTTGTAAAATTTCGCTGGAACTTGTAAAATTTTGTACAATTTCTCTTGAACTTGTTCAAATTGTTTAGCTTCTATGGTTAAAGAAATCAGTGTTATAATAGCGTTTATGGAATTTCAAATTGATAGCAAATGAATTTTTTTTTTTTTAAAAAAATAAAAATAAAAATTGCTATGTATACCTACCATAGAGTTTCAGAAACGCTATAAAAGGCCTACTTACTATAGCGTTTTAAAAACGCTATAATAGACTCTGGGTCTATTATAGCTTCGGCAGACATAGCGTTTTCTAAAACGCTATGGTATTAATGGCATTTTTTCTTGTAGTGTGCTCATATTTTACAAGAGATGCATACTTATAAATCTGAGCATATTAGAGCTCGTCGAGAATTACCTAGTACTACGACCATTGGAGGAATAATACCTAACCCTGAGGCTGCTCAAGAATCTATTTGGTTGCTCATTTGAAAACTATGATCTTTGGCTCTAGAATTGAACCATTTCCTTGTATCTAAGAAGAACATCCAGATAAATAGGAAGAAAACTTGATCGGAATGAATCAATTTTTTTTCTATGATCGATCGGTATAACATCAATAACTTCGAATTGGATAAGTTTCTCCTCAACATATAAGTGGTTAGGCCAATAAAATCCTACCTAACGGAGAGATGGTTGGAGAGGCGACAAAACCCTATACTTTTCATTACAAAAGCTATAAACCGGAAGATGATGGATTATTTTGTGAAATAATTTTTGGGCCTATGAAAAGTGGAATTTGTGCTTGTAGAAATTATCGATTGATTGGAGATAAAAAAAAAACCCTCAAATTTTTTTGAACAATGTGGCGTTGAATTTGTTGATTCTTGGGTACGAGGATATCAAATGGGATACGTTAAACTAGAATGTCCAATAACTCATGTGTAGTATTTGAAGTGTTTCCTAGTTGTATTGCAAATTTTTTAGATAAACCCCTTAAAGAATTAGAAGGCATCTATACGCGATATGTGGTTTGATCGAAATTATTATTTTACAGCTTCGAAATGAGAAACTGTCATCCTGCTCAATCCGATTGGGGCGGTGCCCCGACTTTGACATGTCTCTTGGGGGAGTATGGTCGATTCCATAATAGATAAATAGGAATTGTTAGTTGTACCTCGTTAAAAGGCATCTTTAGTGGAATTAACCATTATATTTCTTTAAGAAAAAAAATTTGTTCAAGTAAACAAATATGACATGGTTACGAGAGTCTATTCATTGCATATAGGCTTTAATAAGGGCATTATGATATAAACATCGAGGTTAAATAGAAACCTACAAGATCGAATGGAACGATATATAGATATAGATAAGAAAATACCTTATAGGTTTCAAGGTATTCTTTATAAAAAAAGTAATAATAAATAAAAATAAGAGAGGGGTTCCTTATTTGAAGGGAAGTAGATTACTCAAGAATTTCACATTTTATTTAAGTCATGACTGATGAATAAGGAATTTAGAAAATCTAAATAAAAATGAAGAATGAATTGATGAAATGTTGATTTGTCCTGACTGGGAGTAAGGAGTAGATCTTTGTTGGTTTTTTTTAAGCTAGAACCCCTTTCTTTATCTTTATTTTGTGTAACTACTTGAGCTGGATGAGAGGAACTCCTCATGTCCGATTTTCAAGGGGGGGAATCCTATAGGAACCTGTCATAGTTTTTCTTTTGCTAGGCCCATAGCCAAAAAACCTACTTTCTTACGATTACAATGTTCATTCAATTATGAAATACAATCTTGGAAATACAGCACCCCCCCTTATTTTACTACCAAGGCTTCGATACATTTCAAAATAGAGAAATCTCGACTAAAACAGGTGCTATCAGAGAACAATTAGCTGACTTAGACTTGCAACTCATTATAGATTGCTCATTGGTTGAATGGAAAGAATTAGGGGAAGAATGGCCTATTGATAATGAATGGGAAGATAGAAAAAAATGGAAGAATAAAGGATTTTTTTGGTTAGACGCATGGAATTAGCTAAGTATTTTATTTGAACAAACGTACACCTTTTGATAATGAGGTACGCGAACAACAAATAAGGGACAATCATAATAAAGTTTACAAGTCATTTTCAAATGTAACTGAAGGCAAAGATGAAAGATTTTGCGAGACTCTGCTTGGTAAACGGGTCGATTATTCGGGGTATTTCGTCACTGTTGTGGGCCCTTTGCTTTCTACATCGCTATGGATTGCCTCGTGAAATAGCAATAAAGCTTTTCAAGACATTTGTAATTCGTGGTCTAATCAAACAATATGTTGCTTCCAACATAGGAGTTCCCAAAAGTAAAATTCGGGAAAAAGAACCAATTGTGTGGGAAATACTTTAAGAAGTTATGCAGGGTTATCATGTATTGCTGAATAGAGCACCTACTTTGCATAGATTAGGCATACATGCGTTCCAACTCATTTTAATGGAAGGACGTGCTATTTTTTTTGTTTTACATCCATTAGTTTGTAAGAGATTTAATGTAGACTTTGATGGGGATCAAATAGTTGTTCATGTACCTTTATCTTTTGAGGCTCATTTACTTATGTTTTCTCATATGAATTTCTTGTCTGCAGTTATTGGAGACATTGTTTCCATAACAACTCAAGATATGCTTATGGGACTTTATGTATTAACGATTAAGAATCATTGCGGTATTTGTGCAAAGAGGTATAATCCGTGTAATCACAAAAACAATCAAAACGAAAAAATGGATAATAAAAATTATAAGTGATGATACATCAAAATAGACCGATCCTCACGGTCGTACACGTGGCATAAAGTCTCATCACGAGAATACAACGCCCGATCCATTGGGCCAGCTCATAAAGCCCAGAAAAAATGAGGCCAATTATAGAGCCTAGACTAGGCCCACGATTAAGGAAGCGTAAACATGATCCTAATCCAGGCCCAGACGAATCAAAGCCCAAATCCAAGCCCGATACACGTTCTCTAATAAAGAAGAAAAACGTTGCACCAAGAAAGAGCCATGGAGGGACCTATGCCTCCATGAACGCATCTCCATTAAGGAGGAGACTGTTACAGAAACATCTCTTTCGTTTGTGCCTCACATGTTTAAGTCACGCAGAGAGTTAACTATGACCATTATAAAAGGTAAAGGGATTATTCAATAGAGGTATGCAACTTTAACTGAGTTTTGTCCAAATTTGCATCCTTCTTCCAACAGAGTTACTGACTTAAGCATCAGAGTGCCTTCGACCACAAAAAAGGTGGTCCTTGGCAGTATAACAGTTGTTTTGCAGGTCAAACTCACAGGAGGACGATTTTTGGACGCATTAGTTTGGCGCCGTCCGTGGGGAACGACGAGTTTCCTTTTTTTTCCTAAAAATAAGATTCAATGACAAAGCTAATGCAACCTGATAAAAGATCAATGGAGTACTCCACAAATCTTCGGTCTAATGATAACAGATACGACATGCCGCCTAATACTGATCCAAAGACAACCATCGAGACAACCATACCTACCGGTAGAAAACTCCAGCAGGTAATAGCTCAGACGTCTCTGACATCATGAGGAATCCCCTCAGATCCCGAGTGGAAACGCTTATGGCTCAGATAGACAGCATGATCGAAATGATAGATAGGATCATCTTAAACTTACAAGGCAACAACTTTCAAGAAGATCATCCAACTTAAGAAACATTGGGCTAACAATAGCTCCAAATGCAATTAGGGAACGCCCAAAAGTCTACAACTGAATAAGCCCAAATATGATAAGGCATTCTCGACTTTGACAACAAGTCGAAACGAGATTCTTGAAGAAATGGCAAAAAAAGGTGTCAAATGGCCGCCAAAGATGAGGGGAAATCCGAAAAAGCGGAACAAGGGCATATATATATATATATTTTTTTGGAAAGCGAGCGGGGGTTATTTAGGATCCCCAAACCTGAAATAAAAGGTGAAGTTACATTCGAGAGTAAATTGTTCCTGATCTATCTTCATGTACAATGTCTTTCAAGTCTTGAGCAAACGAGCTCGGTGTAACTTCCAGAAATTTCGAGCTAGGGTGAAGGCTAGCAAGTCTGTCCGCGACTCTGTTAGTTTCTCTATACTCATGGCTGACAATGTAGTCTTTAAGTGTTGTTAGCAGTCTTCTGATCTTACTGATAATGTGTCTCAAGTTCCACGCACTGTGTCTCGCTTTCGTCAAGTAATCACTCACTAAAGTGGAATCAGTGCTAATGTCTAACTTTTTGAAACCCTTTGAGTTGGCTAGCTGCAGCCCGGCCTCAACCCCTTGAAGTTCATGCGTGATTATGGACTGACCCACACTCGAGCCAACACAAGCAGCCACGACACTACCTTGATCATCCCTAATTATTGCACCATAACCTCCTGAGTTTGCTTTTAATGAGCCATCAGAATTGAGTTTATACCACCCAATAGGAGGCTTCTTCCACGAGCACATGATCGGGGTTCGAGTCCTAAACTGTGGGTCAAGCTTCCATCGCCCAAAGATCTGCCTGTTAGCTGCATTGTCTTCAATGATGAGTCCTGCATTCGAGTACCTGAGCCTAATGTCATTATAGATCCTCTTGACTAGCTCGATACTGGAGCAATGTTACTGCTTATATAGCCTAGCATTTCGTTCAGTCCATATGTAATAGATAGAGGCACTCAATGCAATCTTCTTCACTTGTGCATTAGAACTAGTTCCTTTGAAATTGTTGGTGCTCCATCTAAGCTCCTCATCCCAGGCTGCTATCTTCCAAGAGTAGTTCAAAAGTTGTAACATTCTGCCCCAAACAAATCGAGAGTAGGTGCATTCAAAGAAGAGGTGATTTTCGGTTTCACTTTCCAGGTTGCACAGCGAGCATAAATCATGTTGTGCTTTGCCCCATTTCTTGAGCTTATTAAGAGTTTTTAAAGCACCATGACATAGAATCCAGGTTATAAATGCATTCCTGGGAATGTAGCCTTTGAACCAAACAATTCTAGCCCAGTCCACTGAAGGGTTATGTTTCCTGAGTGCTTCATAGGTCGATTTCATTTGGAACTGTCCGTCGCTACTAGAGCTCCATAACACTTCATCTTGCATACTAACATCAAAGGCAACATTGTCGAGGTGAGTGAGTACATCACTAATAAGGTTACCCGCACTGTGGGGTATGTTCCAGTCATTGCTGCTGATAATAGCCGCGACCTTGGCGTCTTTGTGGAGTGTGGAATCATACAATAACTCCTGTGGGAATTGATCCATTAGAATGCCCGACGAGTGCCAAGGGTCCTTTTAGAAGAGTGTGTTCTCTCCATCCCCAATAGAGTGAATAGCTATCTGAGCTGCCTTGGCCCTGCATTCGAGTATCTTGCGCTAGCACCAAGAGGCTTCTTTAGGTGTAGTCATCAGCCAAAAGTCTCGATGTCTGATCAAATATTTGTATACCCACTTGACCCATAATGAGTCCCGATGCGTGATTATACTCCAAATATGTTTCATGCAAGCAACCTCATTGTTTATATGTATGTCTCTGATCCCTAGTCCACCCTCTTTATATGGGAAGCATATCTTCTCCCAACTAACTAGGGCTTTCTTAGAGGCTATATCTCCACCTGACCAAAGGAACCTTTTTAGCAAGGTGTTAATACAATCCAAGGTTTTCTTAGGGAGCCCGAAGCAAGATGTCCAATATATATGCATGCTGGCTAAGACAAATTTGATGAGTACTAGTCTGCCTGAGTAAGACAAAAATTTATTCTTCCAGGAATTGATTTTCTTCCTGATCTTGTCTATAATAGGGGCACATTGTGTGTGAGATAAGTAGGAAGAGATCATAGGCAGCCCGAGGTACTTAACTGGTAAGGTCCCGTTTGCAAAATGAAGATGCGAAGCGATTATAGCCTGCTCACTGTGCGGAATCCCTGCCTGGAACAACATGCTCTTATCACAATTCACTTCTAGGCTTGTGCATTCCTTGAATTCTGTGAGGACATTAGCCAGAGCCTTTGCCGAGCCAACATCTCCATGAAAAAAAGCTATAAGATCATCTGCAAAGCATAGATGGGTGATGATAGGGTCCTGGCATCGATAGTGGAGTTTGTAGTGGCCTTCCTGAACTATTTTACGCAATAAGACATGTAATATCTCCATGATCATAACAAATAAATAGGGGACATATGGCACCCTTGTCGGATTCCTCTAGTAGCGCTGATATATCCTTTAGGAGAGCCATTGAGACAAATAGAGAATTTTTGTGTAGTGATACACTCCTGGATCCAGTTAATGAAGGTTACAGGGAAGTTCACTTTCTTGAGCAGCTGTATGATAGCATCCCAGCGAACCATGTCATAAGCTTTCTTGAGGTCAATCTTCGATGATTGTTCCTGACTACCTCATGAGCGAGTAGAATATTGTCTTGAATGTGTCGGCCTTGAATGAAAACGGACTGTGAGTCACTTACAATTGTTTGAACTGCTTTTTTCATCCTGTTGATTAAAATCTTGGTAATACATTTATATAGTACATTGCAACAACCAATTGGCCTGTAGTCATTGAAGTAAGACGCATTAGTAACTTTAGGAATTAAAGCTATATGTGTAGCATTTACCTCGCCTAGTAGCTTAGAGCTACGGAAAAAATTCAACACGGCCTTAACAAAGTCATCCCCAGTGATGCGCCAAGTGGCCTTGAAGAATAATGAGGTGAAACCATCTGGACCAGGAGACTTGTTGGAATCAATATTAGACAGTGACTCAGTGATTTCATTTCTAGTTATCGGTTCGATCAGTTTGACCCTCATGTCTTCCGTCACCATATTATCAAACTGCATGTTTCCTATGATCCCAGGATTGTATGCACAGTCCGACTCCCCTGCAAATACATTTGTAAAATGTTGGATACATTCAGATGCAATAGCTTCAGGGTCCTCCAGCTTCTCATCATTCCTGTTATATATGCTCATGATTTTTTTTTTGTAACCGTCGCTCCCTGACCAAGCCATGGAAATAAGCATTGTTTTGGTCCCCTACTTCAAAGAATTTTGATATGGATTTTTGTTTCAGCTCGGACTCCTCACTTCTGAGTGCGTGTGCAAAGTCTTTGACAACAGTTCGTTCTTTCTGGATCAATTGATTAGAGATAGGAAAGCCTTGTAGAGCCTGCTGAGTATGAGCCATCCTAGCTCTTGCTTGGTCCACAGCCGAGCTCGCCTTATAGAAGCCTGCTTTGCGCCAGCTAGTTAAGGCGAGCTTAACAAGTTTGAGTTTTTTGATGAGTCGGTACATATGGTTACCAGTGACTCGAATGCGCCAAGCTTCCTCCACTGTCTTATAAAAATCATGCTCATGTACCCAATAGTTAAAATTTTTGAATGGGATAGGGCCCCTATCATTATTGTTATATAGTGAAAGCACCATTGGGGCATGGTCAGAAATACCTGAGTTGAGGAACTCTGCTTCTGCATCTGGGTTCTCCTGAAGCAATGCGTCATTGATCAGAATTCTATCTATCTTGGATGATACTCGGTCTGCTCCATATTGATTATTGCTCCATGTGAAGAAATTGCCTCTGTATCGACAGTCATATAACCGAGCTTGTGTGACACAGTTCAAAAAGTCATTTGCACCTCTTTGTTGAGCTCCTGCTCGGCCCATTCGTTCAGTGGCATGCAAGATGGCATTGAAATCTCTTAATTAGCAGAGCCCACGGCAGTGTGACTGTGCTTGAGAGTTGAAGTAACTCATGCCATAATTGCTGCCTAACTGTATACTGATTGCTACCAATAGGCCGAGAGAGGTTGGACAAGCTACAAGGGGAATCATAATCCCACATCGCCTGGGTAGGGGAGGAGGATGATCCTTATATGTGTGGGGTCAGCTCCCCATTGCATCGACACGTTTTAAAGCCGTGAGGGCCGGATGGTAGCCCAAAGCAGACACCGGCAACTCGACAAACCTATTATACCTAATAGCTTTCCGAAGGATGTAGTTCACCATTGAGATGCTCTCACCAAGCGATCAGTCTATGGTAGGTTTCAGCGGGGGGTTGTCGCTGCTCTGTGAGGGCAGCCTTGCGCAGTTCCCTCCTTTCTAAGGAACAATGTGGCTCAATCCTTCGAATGGTCCACAACGTCAAACTCCGCACTTGGATTGGGCAGGTCAGTAGAAAGCTACAAAGATCCAACCCGTCAACCTAAACCAAAGTCCAATCACTTTAGTGCCCCCACTCGGGTTACAAGCTCGTACTGATGAGCTCGGCTAGTAAAGAAGAAGAACGGGAAATGGAGGGTGTGCGTGGATTACATTGACTTAAATAAAGTCTGTCCCAAATACAGCTTCCCACTTCCATGAATAAACCAAATAGTGGACACAACTGCTGGGCACGAGATGTTGAGCTTCATGGATGTGTACTCTGGGTATAACTAAATGCAAATGTACCCCCCTCCCCCGACCAAAAAAAAAATCTTTCATAACGGAAAGAGGAACATACTGTTATCGAGTAATGTTGTTCGGGTTGAATAACGTGGGAGAAACATATCAACAGCTAGTAAACAGGATGTTCAGATATCAGATCGGCAAAATAATAGAGGTTTACATCGACGATATGCTCGACAAAAGCTTACGCAGAACACACCATGTTACAAACCTCGAGCAGATTTTCCCCTAGTTTTAGAAATACAAGATGAAGCTAAACCCAGAGAAGTGCGCCTTTGGAGTAGAGTCAGGGAAATTCCTCTGGTATATGGTCAACCAACGAGGAATTGAAGCCGATCCAAAGCAGATGCAAGCGCTTATCAACATGCAATCGCCAACAAACACAAAAGGTGTTCAAAGTCTTAACGGGAGGATAACAGCTCTAAACAGATTTATTTCTAAGTCGTCAGATAAGTGTATCCCTTTCTTCAAAATCTTGAAGGGGAACAAGACATTCGAATAGAATGACGAATGCGGAAAAACCTTTCAAAACCTTAAGACGTACATGGGAAGTACGAAGCTGCTAACAAAACCAAGCACATGAGAAACAATGTATCTATACCTATCTATGTCCAATCGTGCAGTGAGTTCAGCGCTAATACGAGAAGAAAAAAGGTGCAGAAACCGGTATACTACATTAGCAAAACACTCGCAGATGCAGAGATCAACTATCCGGCCCTAGAGAAATTGGCACTCGCTCTGATCGTGTCATCAAGAAAATTGAGATCATACTTCCAGGCACACTCGATCACGGTCATGATCAAACAGCCACTTCGGTCAGTATTACTCAAGCCAGATTTATCGGGAAGAATGGTAAATTGGGAAATAGAACTCAGACAATTTGACATTACTTATGCCCCCAGAACTGCTATCAAAGCTCAAACATTAGTAGATTTCATCGCCGAGTTCGCAGGAAGCAACAACCAACCCGGGGATAAGGAAAACAAAACAGAACAGCCTAAACCAGTCTCTAAAGGATGGATCCTTCATTGTGATGGGGCATCTAATGAGACAAGAAGCGAAGCCGAAATAGTCTTATACAACTTGGAAGACATTGCATTGGAAAAGGCGATAAAATTCAGCTTTGAAGCCTCCAATAATGAAGCCGAGTATGAAGCTGTGATAGCAGGACTACAGTTAGCAAAACACCTAGGAATAAGGGACATTAATGTTTTTACGGACTCTAGGCTGGTGGTCAATCAACTAAGTAGCGAATTCCAAGTGAAAGACGTTCAAATGAAAGCCTACCACCAGAGAACCACATAACTAATATTAGAAGGCTTCCAAAACACCACCATCCGACAATGTGCACGAGTAGAAAACAAAATAGCAGACGAGTTAGCGAAAAAAACCTCAACAACAAAGGATAATGGCAATCCATTCATCACAACACAAGGTAGTTCCATACTGAAAATCAATCAGAAGAAGCATGCGCCGTAAACCAAGGTGTTAATTGGATGATTCCAAACATACATTTAAAATGGGGAACTCCCAAAAGATAAGATGGAAGCCAGAAAACTACAAAATCGAGCAGCAATATATACAATGGTCAATGATAGACTATACATGAGATCTGCCACGAACCCATTATTAAATTGCCTTACACCAGGAGATGTCGAATACGTCCTACAGGAAATACACCACGACACATGTGGAAATCACCCGAGGGGAAGAACATTGGCCCATAAAGCTATCACGTTAGGGTATTACTGGCCAACTATGCAGGCAGGCGCTCAGTGGCTAGTTCGTAAATGCGAAAAATGCCAAATATTCGCCCCATACACTCACATGCTGGGACTAAATCTGATTCAAATGAGCAGCCCCTGGACGTTCGCACAATGGGGAATGGACATCAAAGGACCACTCCTAGTGTCCGACAAAAAAAAGTTTCTCCTCGTAGCAGTAGATTACTTCACCAAATGGGTAGAAGTAGAGCCCCTCACAAAAATAAGGGAAACACAAGTCAAGAAATTTCTCTAGAAAGACATCATATGCAGCTTCGGAATCCCAAGAGTAATCGTTACGAACAATGGGAAGTAGTTTGAAGGCAAAAGGGTTAGGAAATTATGCAAGAGCATGAATATCCAACAACACTTCTCAGCACCAGCTCACCCACAAGCAAACGGGCAAGCCGTACTCACTAGCAGAACAATTTTGGAGGCAATCAAAAGAAAACTTGAGGCAACGAAAAGACTATGAACGTCTGAATTACCTGATGTCCTTTGGGCATACAAGACAACAAAACGAACAGGCAAGCCATACTCACTAGGAGAAACACCTTTCGCACTCGCTTATGGGTTAGAAGCGATGATAACCGTGGAGGTCGGAATGCCAACATTCTGAAACGAAGAACTCCGTGCTGAGGACAACGTCAAAGCATTAAGAGTCAGGCTAGATCTCCTCAAAGAAAAATGAGAAGCAACCTCGATTTAAAAAGTAGCATACCAACAATGCATGGCGGGGTACTATAACAAGAAGGTACGGATCTGAAACTTCAACGTCGAAGACTGGGTGTTACGAAAAGTCCAACTAAACACGAAAGAGCCCGGCACAGACAAGCTTAACCCAAACTGGGAAGGACCTTATCGAGTGACGAAAATCAACAGACTAGGATCATATTGGTTGGAAGACAAAGAGGGTGAAATGATACCTCGACCATGGAATGTAAAGTACTTGAAAAGATATTATCAATAAAGTCTTTCACTATCAATATCGAAACAACCAAATCTGACCAATACAAAAAGTCAGATTAAAAACAGACTCGAGAAAACACTCAACATGACTAGAATATCGAGCAAAAAAAATATGTTGGATCAACCACGAAGTAATAAAGTACCATGACATAAGAGCCGGACTTTTACGTCGATTGCAACGTATGACATCGTAATCCGAATGAAAAATAGGATTCTATAAACTAGAGCTTCAATACGACTAGACTGTCGAGTATCGAAGCCACCCACGAAAATCCGGATGACAAAAGTCGAAGATTTCCCAGAAATGTCATAAGTAAAAGCTAAACAAGCTAGACATACAGGACACGAAAATGTGAAATAACAAAATTTCCATTTATCTTCTAAAAAAGGAGATCACAAAAAACAAAAAAAAAATAACAACTAAGAGGAATCACTATCGTGAACAACATCTTTAGGAAGCATAGGGTCAGCATGCTTCTCGACATTCGGATCACCCATAGAATCTGGAACAACTTCCTCGACGTCGTCAAACTCTTGCTCAGCAAGGCTATGGTAGAGGGACATGTTTAAACATTGCGTTTCCAGAAAATCTAGAAAATCACGGCAAATTCTCAACCACTCTCGTAAAATTCACGGCCTCCGCTGCCTTCAACTTCTCCTTAACAGTCGACAGCTCGGCTTGGGTAGACACTAACTCTTTGTTGACATTGGCAAGTTTAGCAACAACTGCCGACTTGGTCTCAACAAACTCAAAATTCAGCTCAATGATGCAAGCAGTAGCAGCCTTAAGCTTGTTAGAACACTCGTTGGAGGAGCGAACAACCTCGTCACATTCGGCCTTTCGGTCAGATAGCTCTTTTTTAGCAACATCCAAACGGGAATGCAACATGCCCAATTCCACCTCAAATGTCTCTAGGTCAGAAGCAAACGCGTCACGCGTAGCCTCGAGTTCTCTTAGTAACTCCCGCGCAGAGTCTACGACCCTCTCATGTTCCGTGCACTGCACCTTCAACAAATTCATTCGATGAAGAACATGGGAAAGAACCAAAATGTGTCCCGAACGCTTTCGCTCGACATGAACAACTTGATCATGAGACGCCTTATAGTCTGACCTCATGACAACCGCATAAGTAAGATGTGTCATCCCCTCCATAAGATGCTGGAAGCCATCATCAATATGACAACGTGGCTGACGCACATGCATAAGAGTTTTGTTAGCCAATCTCCCATGACAACCGCCAATAAGGTTGCGAACACTATCCTGGACATCAGTCTCAGAAGGCCAGAAGGTCTCGCCAAGGACAGAAGGAGCAACACGAGATCTTGAGTTCTAGCCACAACAGAAGAAACAATAAGCTTGTGATCTTGAGAACGAGCAACAACTTGATCATCTGCTGATGGATCATAATCAAAATCATCCAAAGTCTAGTACCCTTCGGATTATTCGATAGCCAAACACCCAGCTGAAGCATTTTATTCTTGATGATGCATGAATCATCAATCGATAGCTCAGCAGAATCCAGCAAACCATAAGAAGCAAAAAGTTTTTTCTCATGGTCATTAAGAGGGTGGGAAACCTGCTTCTTACTCACCTCGAGGACCTAGTTTGCCTCTTTGTCCTCACGAGCAGAGGAATCATCACCCGAACCATGACCCCTCTTCTGAAGAGAGGCAAGGTGAGAAGGGGTCCTGGCAGATTCAAGGAGAAGAAGCAAGCTTCTTCCTCTTTGAGACACGGCCAGAATCGATGGTCGATATCTTGGAGAGGCTAGGAGGCCCATAAACTTTCCTTTTCTTAACAATTGGACCAGTGTTCCTAGGACCTCGAGCAGAAGCAGAGACTCATATATCGCCAGCGCACGCAACAGTAACCTCAAAAGTAATGTCTGCCCTACCCGGTGAAAGCAGACCATCACGTACAACAACGTCTGAAGCAAGGAAATCTTCTATCGATACTCGTGGAAAATCACAAAATCGACGACAGAAATCCTGCTATTCCAGAGACGGTGATAGCTCAACCTTCTTAGGCTCCCGGAACGATCGCAGAATCAGATTCTCGCGAAACCTAAAATGGTTAGAAGAAATAGAGGCGTAAAAACATGACCTCGACCAACCCACATACTCTTCTCGCAGGTCCTCGAAGCAACGAGAAGAACCCAAGTGACAAATTTAACTAGGATCCATGCTAAACCCTACTAGGGAATGCAAAACCCTAACATTCATAGGGATGCGAGCAGCAACAACCCTAGCCAAGGTTGAAGTCCCTGACATTCCAACTGTTAGAAACAAGTTGAGCCGGAGCAATTCCAATCAAATCCAAGTACTCCCAGACGATAAAAGGAGCCGGTAGCCTGAAACCAGAAAGGAACATACTTGGATACAAAGCAATGTATCCAGACCGAGGACGACAAGGACTATCGTCATCTCCAGGGCGAACAATCTCCAAATCATTGGGCAACGAGTAGTCATGACGGATGCTATCCAGAGTCACGCATGTCGCCCTCTTGGGCGTGAAAAAAGCTTCGCAAACGGCAAGAGCGTCACCACACAAAACTCTAGATTTAGACATGACTACAGGACGAATGCGAAAGAGAAAAAGGTTAACAACCAGAAAGCGAGAAGATGCAGAAGGGAGAAAAGAATACAAAAACTTCTCCTTTTTATAGGAATGGTAAACGAAAATATCGCCCTTGGAAAACGTGCAGGGTGTGCCATCCGCACGAAATCCAAGAAATTGCGCCAAAACGAACAGGCAGATGGAACAACGGAGAGAAAACATCAGTGACAGATAGCAAGGGCACTAACCAAGCCGCAATGCTGTAATCAAAAAACAAAACTGCCACACAATTAGTGGATACTTGAACATACCCACTAACTAAGTGGGGGAGTAGCTGATGATACATCAAAATAGACCGATCATCATGGTCGTACACGTGGCGTAAAGTCCCATCACGAGAATACAATGCCCGATCCATTGGGCCAGCTCATAAAGCTCGGAAGGAATGAGGCCAATTATAAAGGCCCAGACTAGGCCCATTACTAAAGAGGCGTAAACAAGATCCTAATCCATGCCCAGATGAATCAAACCCCAAATCCAAGCCTGATACACATTCTCTCATAAAGAAGAATAGCGTTACACCAAGAAAGAGTCGTGCAGGGACCTACACCTCCACGAACGCATCTCCATTAAGGAGGAGACTGTTACAAAAGCATCTCCTTCTGTTGTGCCTCACATGCTCAAGTCACGTAGAGAGTTAACTACGACCATTATAAAAGGTAAAAGGAACATTCGACAGAGTTATGCAACTTTAATTGAGTTTTGTCCAGATTTACATCCTTCTTCCAACAGAGTTACCGACTTAGGCATCGGATTGAATTCAGCAACCAGAAAGGTGGTCCTTGGTAACCTAACAATTGTTTTGCAGGTCAAACTCACATGAGGACGATTTTTTGACGCATCAATAAGTATGCAAAAGAACCCTATTTTGTAGTTCCTACGATGCATTCGGTGCTTATCGGCAAATAGAAATCAATTTAAATAGTCCCTTGTGGCTTCAGTGACGACTAGATCAACGCGTTATTGCATCAAGAGCAGTTCCTATCAAAGTTTAACATGAATCTTTTTGGCACATATCACGAGATTTATGAGCACTTCTAATAGTAAGAAATATTAACAAAGAAATCCTTTGTATAGATGTTAAAAAAGAAATCCTCTGTATAGATATTCGAGCCACTGTTGGACATATTTATTTTTATCAAGAAATATAAGAAGCCATATAGGGGGTTTTACTAGGCTTGTTCATATGATCACTAAGCTAAGTAATTTAGGATACCTATGGGAATTCAATTTGAGTCTCTCCATCTTAACCAGTATTAGAATTACTGAATTTCTATGCGAATCATGATCGAGTAAATGACATCTTCGAATCACTGACTCAAACCTATTGTCCAATCCTACTCATCGGAATCGAAGGGTACTTATGGCAGAACTTGCCGATCTAGTCTTTCACAATAAAGTGATAGAAGAAATTGCCATAAAACTACTGATTAGCAGATTAATAGATCAATTTGGAATGGCATATACATCACATTTCCTGGATCAAGACTCAAGGGTTCCAGCAAGCCACTACTACATCCATTTCATTAGGAATTTATGATCTTTTAACAATACCTTCTAAGGGACGGCTAGCCCAAGATGTTGAACAACAAAGTTTGATTTGGAAAAAACCATCATTATGGGAATGTACACACGGTAGAAAATTATGTCATAAGTGAATATTTGCGACAAGAAATTAATCCTAATTTTAGGATGACTGATCCTTCTAATCTAGTCCATATAATGTCCTTTTCGAAAGCTAGAGAAAATGCATCTCAGGTACACCAATTAGTACGAATCCGAGGATTAATGCCGTATATATCCCTAAAGACAAATGATTGATTTACCTATTCAAAGCAATTTACGTGAAAAACTCTTTTTAACGGAATATATCATTTCCTGCTATAGAAACTGCAGAGGGGTGGTGGATATTGTTGCATGAACATCAGATGTGAGATACCTCACGTGGAGGCTTGTTGAAGTAGTTCAACATATTGTTGTACGTAAAATAGATTGTGGCATCCTCCGAAGTATTTTTGTAGAATTTTTATACAAACATTAATTGGTCGTGTATTATATATATAGGTTCCCGATGCATTGTCATTTGAAATCAAGATATTGGGATCAGACTTGTGAATTGATTCATAACCTTTTGAGCACACCCCATATCTATTTGAACCCCTTTTACTTGTAGGAGTACATCTTGGATTTATATATATATATAGGTTCCCGATGCATTGTCATTCAAAATCAAGATATTGGGATCAAACTTGTGAATTGATTCATAACCTTTTGAGCACACCCCATATCTATTCGAACCCCTTTTACTTGCAGGAGTACATATTGGATTTGTCGATTATGTTAGAGTCTCACTCATGGTGACCTGGTCGAATTGGGAGAAGCAACAAGTATTATTGCGGGTCACCCGAGACTCAACTAACATCAAGAACTTTTCATACGGTGGAGTATTCACTGGTGGTACTGTAGAACATGTTCGAGCTCTTTCTAATGGAAAAATTAAATTCAATGAAGATTTGGTTCAGCCCACTCGTACACGTCATGATCATCCTGTTTTCTATGCTATATGGACCTATATGTAACTATTGAGGGTCAAGATATTCTACACAAAGTGACTATTCCACCAAAAAGATTTCTTTTAGTTCAAAATGATCAATATGTAGAATCAAAACATGTGATTGTCGAGATTTGCATAGGAACTTCCACCTTGAATTTTAAAGAGAGGGTTCGAAAATATTATTCCGACTCAGAGGGAGAAATGCACTGGAGTACCCTTGTATACCATGCACCTGAATATACATATGGGGATGCTCATTTCTTGCCAAAAACAAGCCATTTATGGATATTATCAGGGGGTTCGTACAGATCTGGTATAGTCTCTTTTCACACTACAAAGATCAAGATCAAATGAATGTTCATTGCATTTTTGCTGAATGAAAATCTGTTTCTAATCTCTTAGTGACTAATGATCAAATGAGACACAACTTTTATAGTTCAGAGCCTCTAGGTAAAAAAAAGGAAAGGTTTCTTGATTATTCAAAACCTGATCAAATCATATGTAATGGTCATTGTAATTTCATATATCTAGACACTCGCCACGAGAAATTTGATTTCCAATATAATCAAGAATATGGGATTCGAGATGCGCATTCAATCGTCAAAAAGAGGATTTGATTGAGTATCGAAAAAAGCCAAAATAGAAAATATATCGATTTTTTTTATTCCCGAGGAAGTGCATATTTTACCCGGATCTTCTTCTGTAATGGTCCGTAATAATATTATTGGAGTAGATACACTAATCACTTTCAAGACAAGAAGCTGTAGGTGGGTTGGTTCGAGTGGATAAAAAAAAATTGAACTAAATTTTTTTTTCTAGAGATATCCATTTTCCTAGAGAGACGAATAAGATATCCTGACAATGTGGCACCTTGATACCACCCGGAACGGGAAAACAATTCTAAGGAATCAAAAAAATTGAAAGTTTGAAATCTATGTCCAACAGGTCACCCTTACCAAGAAAAGTACTTTGTTTTGGTTCGACTTGTAGTGACATATGAAATAACAGATGGGATAAATTTGGCAGCGCTTTTCCCCAGGATCCATTGAAGGGATGGGATAATATTCAACGTCGAGTTGTCAATTATATCCTATATAGAAATGGCAAACCCATTCAAGGGGTTTATCACACAAATATCCAATTATTTCGAATTTGTTTATTAGTGAATTGGGACAAAGAAAAAAATGGTCCTTTTATAGAAGAGGTTCATGCTTCCATTGTTGAAGTAAGGGTACGGGATCTGATTCGAGATTTCATAAGAATGGACTTAGTGAAGTCACCTATTTCATATACCAGAAAAAGGAAATCTTCGGCAGGGACATAATTGATTCTAGCTAATGGTCAGATGGCACCAATCTCAATCCTTTTTTTTTTTTTTTTTTTATAATTCGAAGGCAAGGATTCAACAATCACTTATCCAATATCAAGGAGCTATTCGTACACTGTTGAATAGAAATAATGAATGTCAATCTTTTATAATTTTGTCATCATCTAATATCTCTCAAAAGGTCCATTCAAGGGTTTGAAATATACGAATGTGATAAAAAAAATTCAAATAAAAAGGATTCCCTACTTCCAAGTAGGAATTACTTGGGTCCTTTAGGGATTGTCCCTAAAATTGTGAATTCTTTTTCATTTTACCATTTAATAACTCATCGTCAAATCTTGGTAAATAAATATTTGCTACTTGAAAATTTAAAACAAACTTTCCAAATCCAAATACTTCATATTATGTAATGGATGAAATTAGGAGAGTTTATAATCCTGATCCATGCAGTAACATGATTTTGAATTTATTCAATTGGAATTCATATTTTCTACATTATGATTATTGTGAAGAAACTTTGACAGTAATTAGCCTTGGACAGTTTTTTTGTGAAAATTTATGTTCATCTAAACATGGACCACATCTAAAATTTGGTCAGGCTCTAAGTGTTCATGTTGATTCTTTTGTAATAAGATCTGCTAAGCCCTATTTGGCTTTTCCAGGAGCAACCATTCATGGTCATTATGGGGCAATATTTTCAGAAGAAGATATTTTAGTTACTTTTATATATGAAAAATCGAGATATGGTGATATAATGCAGGGTCTTCCAAAAGTAGAACAAGTATTAGAAGTTCGTTCAATTGATTCAATAGCAATGAACTTAAAAAGGAGGTTGGAGGATGGAACGAACGTATAACAAGAATTCTTGGGATTCCTTGGGGATTCTTTATTGGCACTGAGCTAACCATAACACAAAGTTGTATCTCTTTGTTTAATAAGATTCAAAAGATTTATCGATCCCAGGGAGTCTAGATCCAAAATAGGCACATAGAAATTATTGTATGTCAAATAACATCAAAAGTGTTGGTTTCATAATATGGAATGTCTAATGTTTTTTCACCTAAACTTATTGGATTGTTGCAAGCAGAATGAATGGGGCCTGCCTTTGGAAGAAGGGATATGTTACCGAGCCATCTTATTTAGAATAACGAGGGCGTCTTTGAATACTCAAAGTTTCGTATTTGAAGCAAGAGTTTTCAAGAAATCACGCGAGTTTTAGCAAAAACGGCTTTGTGGGGTGGTATCGATTGGTTGAAGGGTCTGAAAGAAAACGTGTTCTGGTGGGTATGATACATGTTGGTACTGGATTCAAAGGATTAGTACACCGTTCAAGTCAACACAACAACATTTCTTTGGAAATAAAAAGTAAGAATCTATTCGCAGGGGGCATGAGAGATATTTTGTTCCACCACAGAGAATAATTTTCTTTTTGTATTCCAAAGAATTTTCGTGATACATCAAAAAAATATTTTAAGGGATTTATTGATTCCTAAGAGTGGATTCATCCCTTAAACTATCTGGTTCAATTATAATTTTTTTAAAAAAATAAATAAAATAATGAATAGAAAGGATTTAATGGCATCACATTCATTAGGCACTCTACATAGGCGTTTGATTTCCAATACTATGAGACGGTTTAGTGTTTTAGATATTTCGGTTTTTAGTAAAATTAATAGAGTAAGATGTGAGACCCTGAGTGGGCGGACCTGAGGTGAGGGTTAGGGTTGGAGCCCAACAGGCCCAATAGGCCGAGAGAGGTTGGACGAGCTACAAGGGGAATCATAGTCCCACATCGCCTGGGTAGGGGAGAAGGATGATCCTTATATGTGCGGGGTCAGCTCCCCATTGTATCGACACGTTTTAAAGCCGTGAGGGCCGTATGGTAGCCCAAAGCGGACAATATTGATACAGTGCGGGAGGGGGTCGTCACAGTTTGGTATCAGAGCCTGATCCAGCCGAAAGTGTGCCACGTGGAGGTGGGCCCTCGGGCAACGTGGACGTTGTGCCTGTGTGGCCAACGAGGACGTTGGGTCTTAAGGGGGGTGGATTGTGAGACCTTGAGTAGGCGGACCTGAGGTGAGGGTGAGGGTTGGAGCCCAATAGGTCGAGAGAGGTTGGACAAGCTACAAGGGGAATCATAATCCCACATCGCCTGGGTAGGGGAGGAGGATGATCCTTATATGTGTGGGGTCAACTCCCCATTGCATCGACGCGTTTTAAAGCCGTGAGGGCCGGATGGTAGCCCAAAGCAGACAATATTGATACAGTGCGGGAGGGGGTCGTCACATAAGATATCCTACATGTCATCGTGGTTCAAATGATTTGATGAATATTTATTTTCTGTAGATAACGAACAAGACTTGGTTGTAGAGTTGTAGTTTGATGAAGGATATTCAAAATTGGGAAAAAATCTAGCAATAGTAAAAACAATAACAATAAATAAGTAATCTTTGTTTAACTTAACTCAATTTTTTTTTAAACTAATACAAGTATAGAAAAAGTTGTTAGAATTAGGGGTGGGCATGAGACAGGATGGACCTCATCCTATCCCATCACGTTTGTTCGAGATCGAGACGGGACGGGACGGGATAAACCTCATCTCGACCTCGTCCCATCCCAAACGGGTTCGAGACGGGACGAGACGAGCATGTACTGAATTTTGGATTGAAAATTTAACATGTAAGATTGAAAATTTTGGATTTACCAAATACACAACTCTAAGAACAATTATATAACTTCAAGCCATTCATTATTATTTTCCCACTTCATTAGCTTTTACTCCGTTATTTTAGAACCACTATTGATGATAGCCATTTTTTTGTACATTGCTAAAAAAAATGATCAATGGGTTTGTCATTTAAAAAACTACGAGGAGTACACATTGTTGTGGTCAAGAATTAGGAAGAGGAAAAAAAAAAGGGTTCGAGTTAGATTCATTATCTAGGTGAGTCACATGGAAGCTTGTGAGAATAAAATAGTCATGTCAATAAATAAAATAACAAATAAAATAGTCATGCCAACAATAGTTTCATACTACATAAATCATACTAAATATTAAAAAAATCAGTTCGGGACGGGATGGGCGGAATTGAAAAATCTTCATCCCGATCCCATCCCACTCTAGATCGGGACGAGACAGGATTAGGATGTGATTAATCAATCCCAATAAGACCAAAAAACATTGGGACAAGATCGGGATTGGGATCGCGGGATGGGATGCCCACCCCTAATTAGAATTTTACAGAGGTCTTTTGAAAAAGAAGGGATAAGAAACAAAAAAAGGAAAGAGGGTGAAAATAATAGAGAATGTGAGAGAAACAACATTGTAAAATCTTATAGTATCGTTTTTACCTCACTTGTTGGATCACGGACACGGGAAATGCGTTGTTAAGTTTTGGCTATGTCATCTTTCATATCTTTCACATGTAACAATGATATTATCCCCAAGTTAAACACTAACACTAAATGTTATTGTAGACTTTCTAATGTGATTTTTTTTATCTTAAAAGACTTCATCGCTGGTGAAAAACACGTCACACATATTAGTGTCACATACTCCTATTGTAACCCATATCCTTGTGGATATGGTCATTTTAGGGCTTAAACGTCGAAGTGAAAACGCCCAAGCCGCGATGGAGGTATCGACGGTCACAAAGGAAGCCTCGGTTGTGTAAGTATGGTGCGAGTACAAAGGAATGAAGGTCACCACAGTTGTACTTTCAATGTGTGGGTTCGTAGCCTCGATTGTAAAGTATGGTGCTAAGAGGAAACGAAGAAAAGGGAAAGTAGGAATAGGTTTTGTACATCCACTTTTATTGTTTTTCTTTTAAAAGTTAGAAATTTTTTAGTGAGGAAACTTTCATCACTCTTGGATTGGGCTTTGGATAAAATGTTACGACGTGTTACTTTTCCTCACAAAATGTATTTCATTTAAACGCTTGTTTTCCCACTTTATATTGTGCGACGAATGTAAAATGCTTATATGAGGAACTAAGAACCAAAAATTTCTTGGACAAATATGTGACGACTCATCAAAATTTCTCACCTAAACTCAAAAACTGTGACAACTATCTAAGCGTCACATATAATTTGGCCACCTAATGCCAAATTTCTTGTAGTTCGAGTTTTTAAGAAATCACGTGAGTTTTAGCAAAAACGGCTCTGTGGGGTCTTATCGATTGGTTGAAGGGTCTGAAAGAACGTATTATGGTGGGTATGATACATGTTGGTACTGGATTCAAAGGATTAGTACACCATTCAAGTCAACACAACAACATTTCTTTGGAAATTAAAAATAAGAATCTATTCGCAGGGGGAATGAGAGATATTTTGTTCCACCACAGAGAATAATTTTGTTTTTGTATTCCAAAGAATTTTTGTGATACATTAGAAGAATATTTTAAGGGATTTATTGATTCCTAAGAGTGGATTCATCCCTTTAACTGTCTGGTCCAATTATAAAAATAAAATAAAATAATGAATAGAAAGGAATTAATGGCATCACATTCATTAGGCACTCTATATAGGCGTTTGATTTCCAATACTATGAAACGGTTTAGTGTTTTAGATTTTTCAGTTTTTGGTAAAATTAATAGAGTAAGATATCCTACATGTCATCGCGGTTCAAATGATTTAACGAATATTGATTTTCTGTTGATAACGAACAAGACTTTGTTGTAGAGTTGTAGTTTGATGAAGTATCATATTCAAAATTGGGAAAAATCTCGCAATAGTAAAAACAAAAACAATATATAAGTAATCTATGTTTAACTTAACTCATTTTTTTTTAAATAATATAAGTATAGAAAAAGTTGTTAGAATTAGGGATGGGCATGAGACGAGATGGACCTCATCCCTATCCCATCACGTTTTTTCAGGATCGGGACGAGATAGACCTCATCCCATCCCAAGCGGGTTCTAGACGGGACGAACATGTACTAAATTTTGGATTGAAAATTTAACACGTAAGATTGAAAATTTTGGATTTACCAAACACACAACTCTAAGAACAACTATATAACTTTTAGTCATTGATTATTATTTCCCCATTTCATTAGCTTTTAATTTGTTTTTTTAGAACCACTATTGAAGATAGCCATTTTTTGTACATTGCTAACGAAAATGATCAATGGGTTTGTCATTTAAAAAACTACAAGGAGCACACATTGTTGGTGTCAAGAATTAGGAAGAGGAAAAAAAAGGGAGAGGGTTTGAGTTAGATTCATTATCTAGGTGAGTCACGTGGAAGCTTATGAGAATAAAATAGTCATGTCAATAAATAAAACAACAAATAAAATAGTCATGCCAACAAATAGTTTCATACTACATAGTTCATACTAAATATTAAAAAAATCGATTCGAGACGGGATGGGCAAAATTGAAAATTTTCATCCCGATCCCATCCCACTCTAGATCGGGACGGGACAGAATCAAAATGTAATTGATCAATCCCTATAGGACCAAAAAAATGAGGACGAGATCGGAATCACGGGATGGGATGCCCACCCCTAATTAGAATTTTACAGAGGTCTTTTGAAAGAGAAGGGGATAAGAAACAAAAAAAGAAAGAGGGTGAAAATAATATAGAATGTGAGAGAAACAACATTGTAAAAGCTTATAGTATCGTTTTTACCTCACTTGTTGGATCACAGACACGAGAAACACGTTGTTAAGTTTTGGCTATGTCATCTTTCATACCTTTCACATGTAACAATGATATTATCCCCAACTTAAAAACTAGCACTAAATGTTATTGTAGACTTTTTGATGTGATTTTTTTTTTTATCTTAAAAGACTTCATCGCTGGTGAAAAACACGTCACAAATTTTAGTGTCACATATTCCTATTTTAACCCATTTGTGACTATTTGTCCTGCTGAAACAATTGGAAAAATTACACTATTTTGGATTCATAGTCATAAACTATATCAATCTATCATCCATTTTATGTGCAAAGATAAATCCCAACGTAATTATTTGTGGTTACACATTTTATACCAATGATTTTCCAAGAAATTTATAACAGCTCCAATTGGCCAAAATAAATCAATAAAACCCTTCTTAAATTAATGGTGTTTTTTCATAACAAGGATTAATGGTGTTGAGATGTTTTTTGCCAAATGAAGGATGCAAATTGAGTGTTTTTTTTTACTTGACCAAATGAAGCTTCTCATTTTCACCAATTTTGCTAGGTAGTCAGGCCAGCTAGCCATTTTTTTGTCAGAGTTTGGCCTTTTTACAATTTTACCCATTCTCTTTAAAATACAACCATAAACATTATTTAAAGAAGGAATAAAAGTGTAAAAATGCCTAACTTTGACAAAAAAAAATGGCTGACTAGCTAGAATTGTTGCATTCTCACATTTAAAACCAATAATTAAGCAAAAAGTTTGATGTATATATATATATATCAGTCATTATTCACAGCCTACCAACCGAAAGAGAAAATTCAAAGATAACGGATCCAACTCCCTATCAGTAGAGCCAACCTTTCCAAGTCAAAAAGGCAAACTTAGCAAGTCTTCATTTGATGCTTATGGGTCCCATCATACACCTAACATTCATCCCCCCTCTTCATTCCTCCAACCCATTTTTCACTCAATTGCCAACCCATTTTTCACTCAATTGCTAATCACACTCATCTTCATTCCTCCAACCCATTTTTCACTCAATTGCCAATCACACTCATCTTCATCCCCATTGAGAATGCATGTATAATGTGTACATTATTAGAACCACTCACTTGAACTTGTTTTTCACAAATTATTAAAACTAAATATAAGACCATAAAATATGAAAACATGCAAGTGAGCTAATATGATATAGAATGGTATTTACACAAGTTAGTGAAACTCCCCATTTGAAGTACTTAAAAAACTGTCTATTCTGTTGTTTGTGCAAATCTCCCTCTATTTCACATCACATGTTGTAGGCATCACTGGAGTTTGATGACCTTGGAAACACAACTTGATGAGAAGAAGAAGAAACATTGTCAATGAAGAACCCATCATCAGAGGCCCCATGAGTATTAGGCCTATTATTGTTATAAACAGATCCATATCCTTCATTACTATTGTTCAATGAGAGCATATATTGTTGTTGTGGCGGTCGTTGTTGCAGATGATGATTGAAGTAAGTAGGGGGCATCATCTGATGTCCACCCGCTGATCCAAAACTTATGTTAGGTGAATTCGAATGGTAACCGAATGCAAAGGGTGCATTGGGAACACCGGTGAATTGTTGAACCATGGCACGGAAGTTAGCGGTATCGGTATTGAGAAGGGTTGTTGGAGCAGCTCTTGATGCCCTGCGCCTTCTTGTGGGCTTAGTAACCCGGCCTTCTGCAGGGTTCAAATGAGCACCCCCACCAGCAAGCACGGTGCTGGTAGTGGTTGTGACAACGGTAGCATCCGCCACGGATGAAGTCATATTGGAATATGATCCTCTCTGATCATTACCATTACCATCACCAACAAGGATCCCTTCCCCTCCATTGTTCTGATAGAATTGCATCCAGTCTCTGCTGCTTGACATTGGGTGTTGCATTCAAATGAACAAAACTTGACAACTAAAGTACCAACCAGACCTCACTTATATATACAAACACTTGAGGGAGGATAGATACCTTATGGTCCAAATAAGACTTAGCACGTGATCTTGACCATTGATTCAAGTGAACATGAATGATGAAGCATGCGTCACTATGGTCCTACGAAAGCTTGAGAGAGGCACAAAGTGGTGTGAGGTTCCTGGAAGCATATTTAGGATGTGAACGAGTGAGATCACTAACATCTAATAACGACACCATTAGGTATGTGTGGACGACTTTAGAGTCTTCTTTTTTATATACATGGTCTTTGGTCTTAAAGGAAGGAAGGTATTCAGTTCATGCATGTACTACCAAAGCTCCTTCATTATGTAAGTGTAATTAACAATACCATGGTCATTGATCATTCGTTCGAATCTTTATAATATTTGCAATGAAGCTGCAGGAATCCAATTTTTTTTTTTTTTTTTTTATCTAGCTAGAGTACAATTATATATTGGTGCTATCCTAATTGGGGTCGTCGTTTTCATCCTTCATTTATATCTTATCCTTGATTAGACCCCTAATTTGAATCCTTTGTTAGACATTCAACTCTTATCACCAAACATTTGCATATTTTATAGGGAGTGGTTGTTGCTTGCATTCCTCCCCATCCAACATCCCAAGTACCCCAAATCTTTGATCACTTCATGGTGATATCTATTCTGCCATGCTATTCATTATGTTTTCAAAAATAAAAAAAAATAAAAAATTGGTCACTTGTTAGTTCTCCAATTATTGATCAAAATATTAATTACATAAAACTCCAAAAGAGGTTAGTATGAGTTATTGATAGATTGAGCTCATCAAAACACTAAAAATCAGTGTGCGTAGGTCCTTTGAGCAAACTGTACGTCGATCCCCTGTGGTCCATATATATATATAAGCTGTCAACTGAGTTGAACATGTTGATAATCTACTTGAGGCGATCAGATCTCCTTCATTTTGTTTGAACAAATAAGGTGATAAAGCTTGACTGTGTAAGTTAGCATCATGACCAAGTCTTAGGGGAAGTGGAAAAGAAACTTCTGCATCGGCTCTTCTAGACTAAACTTTCAAAAATTCAACATTACTGTACGTAATACTTGGTCACAAATGGTAATGTAACTTGGAGACCAGTTGATTCCATTAAGGTTTACTTTCACACCTGCCACCCTTTCAACCAGTTAGGCCTCCTATTTTGGTCTCTCTGCTTATTCAACCAACTCATCCTTTATAAGTCCAAGCTTTCTACTGTTGGAAGTGCAGTGGGTGGCTATATTATGGTGCTTTTTTTTGTCCTGGTATTCTCCTTGGTTTCCTTGTCCTTGACATGTTCTTTGCAATGAAGTTTAATATTTAAAGTAAAAGTGAAGAGGATGTTCTACCTACATATTAATAAAACAAAAGAAAAAATGAAAAAAAAAAAAAAAGAAGAAGAATAAGAAGAGGAAAACTTACCATTACCTCAAGCATCCATATAGATACAAACCATACTGGTGTTACATAATATAGAGAATGAAGACTCTGTTGAGGCCAGGGTAACTCGGTCGCAGAAGATTGTTGATGTGATAAAGTAAATTAATGAATTTAGGATTGTTAAATCGCCATATACCCTAAAAGCTTAAGCGGTTAGAGGAGGCTACTCTAGCACATATCAAGTGTCGCGGTCCATGGATGGGAGCGGACTTGTATTCTCAATAAGGATACTCAAACATGCACACAGAGTTTGACGATAAAGGGTAAGCCCCATGGATGGGTGTAATGAACTTATAGTCTCAATAAGGATACTCAAACATGCACACACAGTTTGTTGATGAAGATAAGTCTACCTATGAGGACTTTGTGACTACTATGATGCTTGTACTCTCATCTGCCAAGTTGTTGAAACCGCTATCTCTAGCTAATTGTCTAAAAAAAGGAAGTTGAAAAGGGTTATAGGCATTAGCCATGGTACAAGCAAAAGGCCTGTGGGGTGGGATGGGGACATAACTGGGAACAGACTCAAAATCAAAACCTCGAGGCAAAACATTGAGTTTGTCACAAGGAGGGTCACACATAAGGATCAGAGATTTCCAAACAGGGAACAACAGAAGGAATGCAAGATATCCTTTGCTTGAAGTGCCATATTCAACAAGTATTGAGCTAATCAAATCATCATAGAACTCAAATTTTTATAGAGCAGGAAGAGTTAGGATTAACTAAAGATGCAAGTAAATACAATATTAGCTCCTCACTTCCTCCTTATGCTCTTTAATTAGATCCAAAATCAATTTTACTTTCATCACTTAATTAAATTCTCCTTCTCACCAGATCAATATTAAAGCGACTTGTAATTGATTAACACAAGTTTATCTTTTATTTTTCTAATAAACATGCATGATTATATAGACGACACTAGCTAGCATGATTGGGTTGATCAGCTTAGAGTGGATTCCTTGTAGAATATGGATTTTGCAACCTACACCATATTTTGTATGCATCCTCACATGATTTCAATCAATTATCCCAGCTCAAAACTTGCCTAGCTACATTTAGAGTTTCTAGATCAAAATATTTTGCTGGAGATCATATATGATTAAAATCTTGGTTCCAGTAACTTGTTTCGGCTGAGATGGTGGATCATAGCTCAGGCCTCAAGTCATGGGCTATTTTAGCCTTACCCTTGGACATCCTTACAAACTGTTCCAAGCAACACCCATTGAGGATGGTGGGTGTATGATAACCAGCTTCACAAGGCTGAAGAAGGAAAGGGTGATTTCCAAGACATGCTATTTAGCCTTGCACTGCAAGTGCATCTCCATCTACTATTTTAGAAATATGTTCCTCTCTCAATCTGATCAGTCAAGGAAAATGGGTCTCAAAGGAGTTTCAATATCACTTCTATCTTCCATCTTGGTTGTTCTGATATCAACACAACTTATATACCCTGAGCCACCATGCCTCAGTTATCTACATAGTATAAGCTTAACCAAGTTATCATCACACATTTTATCACTTTTAATACAAGACAACATTGAGGGTCGACACCATCATCGCCACCATAAGGAAGTAGTAGTTTCTATTTGTGATGACTTCCCTCGTAACTTCCCCCCTCCAGACAATACCACGGTGTCCTTTTATTGTGTTGATCGAAACGGCTGTTGTAAGTTTACAACAGTTCAATCTGCAGTTGATGCTGTGGGCAATTTTAGCGAAAAGAGAAATATTATATGGATCAACAGTGGCATATATTTGTAAGTTTGTTTCTGTTTTCTTCTTGAGCATCCGTTCCACCAAATTAACTGCTTAATTGGGTCTCTTGTGTACTCCAGTGAAAAAGTATTGGTTCCAAAAACCAAACCAAATATCACATTTCAGGGACAAGGGTTGGAAATAACTGCGATTGTTTGGAATGACAATGCCAACACATCACATGGTACATTCTACAGTGGCTCGGTTCAAGTTTTTGCGAATAACTTCATCGCCAAGAACATAAGCTTCATGGTAAGACTAATTGTTAAATGTGGTAAAATAAAGTTGCAGTGTTGTATAAGCCTTCTTAATTATACGCCAAAACTAAGAGTTCTATCATACCTGTACTAGAATGTAGCTCCCATTCCAGGCCCTGGTGTTGTTGGAGCTCAAGCAGTGGCAATCAGAATAAGTGGAGATCAAGCTGCCTTCTGGGGTTGTGGATTCTTTGGAGCCCAAGACACCCTTCATGATGATAGAGGTCGACACTATTTCAAGGAATGCTTCATACAAGGATCCATCGACTTCATTTTCGGGAATGGAAAATCATTTTATGAGGTCTAACATATATTTAACTGGACCCTAAATACATGGAGTACTAATCCCTGACATATACATTTCCATTAACACGACTCTAAACACATGATTGAGTACTAATCCCTGACATGTTATTTGCCTCAGAACTGCCAGTTAGTTTCTATGGCAAATCCAGTACCAGCGGGAGTAAAGAACATAAATGGAGCTATTACAGCACATGGTAGAGCTTCCAGTGACGAGAACTCTGGTTATGCATTTGTGAACTGCAGTATTGGAGGAACCGGAAGGGTATGGCTTGGTCGTGCATGGAGGCCGTACTCTCGTGTTGTTTACGCTTTCACAACCATGTCTGACATCATTGCACCTGAGGGATGGAATGACTTCAATGATCCTACTAGAGACCAGTAAGGATAAACAAATATCCCAATTTGAAACTCTTCACTTATATATATATTTTTTTTTGTTAAATTGGAATTTGCTTGATATGTGAAACAGGACGATATTCTATGGAGAGTACAAGTGCAGTGGTGGAGGAGCAAATACAACCTTGAGAGCACCATATGCTCAAATGCTCAATGACACCCAAGCTTCTCCTTACCTCAATACATCTTACATTGATGGAATTCAATGGTTGCAACCATACTAATGGAAACCTTACTGAGTCCCTTTACACAGATCAAATAATACAGTTAGCATTTGAATATGTATTGGAAAACATTTGAGGAAATCACAAATTTACTTATTTATATATGGCAAATAAATTTTTTTTTTTTTACCATGTGGAAACATTTTTTAATTTATATATCTTGTGCAATTGATGAATGTAACTTTCTGGTAAATCGTATTTTTTATGACTACATAATCGATTCTTATGGAGGTTAGTAACCGTGTCAGTGTAAAAAGTCTTAAAGTTGATTAATTTGTCTCTTTAAAATTTTTTAAGGGTTATTTCTCATTTGGCTCCCCATTAGTTTATGATTATTCTTATTTGACTCCCATTAGTTATTTTTTATTCTTTTCTAACACCCATTACTGATTGTTCAACTACGATGACTAACAAACTCCATCAATTTTTTTTAAAAAGACCAACTTAACGTATATGTGTTTGCACATGCTTTTACTAAAATCACATAAATAATGTTGTTTGATGATCATGTTTGATCTAACGGCTAGGAAAATACTAGTGTTCTAAAAATCGAGGCAGTAGAAAAAAACGCCCAAATTAATGGCTGGGCGGGTTCTGGGCAGTCTAGGCGAGTCTGGGCGGCCTAGGCGGGGTCTGGGCGAGTTTTTATTTTATTTTTTTTAATTTTTTTAATAAGGTTGATTGTGTTCTTATTTTATTTTTCTTTCCTCTTTTTTAGAAATAAAAAATTTTATTATTTTTTATTTTATATGTCTAAATGTAGCAAATGATGATTACTTAATGAAATTCTCAAACGATCTGTCGGTACCAATTTTAGTAATGTAGATTTTATCAAACACGACTGAGGTTATTCATGCAATTTGAAGAAAAATAAAATAGTAGGTTTGGATATTTGTCCACAAATTCAACTTTTTATAAAGTACCCATCATGACCAACTTCAGTCATTTGAGTTTTAATAAATTTTGTTCATGATTGTTAATTTTTCATGTTTTTAAATTTTGCATATGTATCTTGGCATTAAATTGGATGTAATTGATAAGGTATTATGCTTAACTTTTGTAAATTATTAAAGTTATAATACAAAACCTAAGACCGCCTAGACCCCTGGGCGTTAGGCACCCGCCCACCGCCTAACGCTTTTTAGAACAATGGAAAATATCATTGGATCAATTTATTATTTTAATTTTTTAACAAAGAAGATGGGTGCCAATTAAAAGTAATATACAAATTTAAATTATATGCACATGTTATACTAAAATCACATAAATCATGTTGCTTGATGATCATGTTTAATCCAATTGCTAGGAAAATAGCATTTGGATCTATTTTTTATTTAATCTTTTTTAACAAAGAAGATGAGTGTCGATTAAAATTTATACACGGACTTAAACATATGCACGTGTTTTACTAAAATCATATAAATCACGTTGCTTCTTGATCATGTTTAATCCAACCGCTAGGAAAATAGCATTAGGATCTATTTTTTATTTTAATTGTTTTTTAACAAAGAAGAGGGTGGCAATTAAAATTTATATATCAACCTAAATTATATGCACATGTTTAGCTAATCAAATAAATCATGTTGCTTGATGATCTTGTTTGATCCAATGGCCAAGAAAATAGCATTTGGATCTATTTTTTATTTTAATTTTTTTAACAAAGAAGACGGGTATCAATTAAAAATTATATACAAACTAATGCGAGAGTTGCTAATAGTTACCCTTGTGGAAAAATATCAAAGGTTGGTGATGAACTTGATAAATGATAGGATATGCAAGGTTGGGCTCATGAATGAATATGGAATGATTTGTATATAATTTAGTTTGCATATAACTTTTAATTGGCCCCATCTTCTTTGTTAAAAAAATATTAAAAAAATAGATCCAAATGTTATTTTCATAGCCATTGGATCAAACATGATCATCAAGAAATATGATTTATGTGATTTTAGTAAAAACATATGTAAAACACATGCAAGGGTAAGTTGGTCCTTTTGAAAAAATTGGATGAAATTTGTTAGTCAACATAGGTGAACACACGGTCATGGGTGCTAGACTAGGATAAAAAAAAACTAATGGAGTCCAAATAAAAACATCCATAAACTAATGTAGGCCAAATGGAAAATATCCCAAATTTTAATTAGAAGCAAACTTGAAGGAATAAATTACCATGTGACTATTTTTTTCTTAGTATTTAGGTTTTGCTTTTTTTAATCCCAGTGAATTTATTGTACCTAGAACCCAATGTTAGGTAGAAATTTGGATGTCACAAGATGTTAACAAACTTTCAGTACCACAAACATAGACTTTTGATGGAATAAAAGGACCTTCCTAGGGCTACTTAACACAAATAAGGATAAATTAGGGTTATTCACGGTCCAGTTTCAATCTAAAACCACAAATCAAGCCAAATCAGTTGATTTAAAAGAAAATCTAAATCAAACTGAATAGAACCGAATATGTAATGAAATCAAGCTGAAACTGAACCGATATGAAAAATAATTAATCGAAACTTCAACCGACACAACAATAACTATGCTAAAACTTACCTAAACCGAACCAAACAACTATCTATATATTCTATTATTCTTTTATATTATGTAACTTAAAAAAAAAAAAGTAAACAAAACATTATTTTATAACTTACGTATTTTTGTATTGGTAGGGTTTCCATGGTTATTTTAAAAACCGAAAATCAAATTGAACACTTTGGATTCAAACTATTGTAAACTGAACCAAACTGAATTCAAAACAAAACCAAACCAAACCAGTTTATTTGAGCACTTAAATCAGTTAGTTTGATTTTTTGTTCAACCCTAGAATTGATAGAAGGATATTATGGATTTTTTTTTGTTTTTTTAAGGAACATCATAAGGGAAGAATTTTGTGAAACAAAACCGAAGTGAGGATGCACATAAACTCTACATTGTCTCCTACTTTGTATGTGCATGCGAAGGGTTGGTCGCCCTCTCTCTGTTCTTCTTTGTCACAACTATGACTAGAAGGTAATCGGAGAATGGGGAAATAACAAGAGATTCGATTGAAAACTATCGAACTACAGTGACTTAGGATTCTTCTCCAACAAGAGAGCCTTTGTTACAACTTTTTAGATGGCCCTTCACGTCTCTTTTCCTCATTTTTATACATCAACAAAATTTCATATGAACCAATGTGTTGAACACACGTGTCACACCATGTGTTTTTAACTAACTATTGCTAAATTACAATTTAGTCAATTCTTATTCAAATTTGAACAGGGCACCAAATTATGTTTCTTCTTCTAAACTTCGTACTTGATTTCTAGTCGTGACATTGCCATCTCCTTCAAAGAATCCTTGTCCTCAAGGATTAAAATTTGGGAATATTGAAGTGATGTGTGTCTAGTCCTCCCAAGTAGCCTCAACTGGTGAAGAATTAGACCAGTGAATGAGCACCTGAGTAACAGTCTTGTTGTTGCGGGGAACCATGCATTTGGCTAGAATTGCTCTTGGTTCAGTTTGCATTCTACCTTGGGTATCAACCAATGGTAGTTGGGGAGAAGGAATTACAACTGAACCCAGTTTCTTCTTCAATTGAGAGACATGAAACACTGAATTTATTTTGGACTGGGGAGGTAGTTGTAGCCTATAAGCTACTAATTAACCTCACCTTCTCAATGATCTGAAACGAGTTGTCAACTTCATATTCCTGCGCACATTCACTGAAGTTTGTCTGTAGGGTTGTAATTTCAATTAGACCCAATCCCCCACATTGAATGATATTTTTGTCCTATGCTTATCAACATACAAATTCATTCTTTCTTGGGTCTTTGATCAGTTGAAGTATATGGTCCCTCTCTGTCAAATACTGTTGCACATCAGGGATTGCCATTGAAGTGATTGGAGGCAATATTAGTAGAGGAGGTGAGTAACCATGAAGTGCTAAGAAGATAGCGGTGTGCAGGCTGAAATGGAATGTGGTATTGAACCAATACTCTGCAAAATACAATTACTTGGACCACTGGGTAGGCTGAAATGGAATCAATTGGACCACTGGGTAGGCTGAAATGGAATGTGGTATTGAACCAATACTCTCCAAACAGACATTAACCCTCTCAGTTTGTCCATATAACTGTAGGCGATAAGGTTGTGCTTCAAGAAGTCCTGCCAGAAGGAACTGCTGAAAACTTTATCCCAGTCAGATACTATAGAGGTAGGTAGACCATGTAGCTTATACATTTGTTGGAAGAAGACATCAACTACTTTGGCTACAGTGAAAGGGTGTGTTAATGACATGAAATGGCAACATTTTGTAAGCCTGTCCACAACTACCATAATGATTGTTTTACCTTGAGATGGTGGAAAACCCTCAATGAAGTCCATAGATATGTGTTGCCAAGCATGCTCAGGGAATGGTAAAGGTTGTAATTGACCTCCATAGGCAGTTTGGTCGTTCTTATTTCTCTGAAAAACATTACAACTGGTAATGTAGTGGGTGAGTTGAGAGTTCATACCTGGCTAGTAGAAATATTGTTGTAGATTGTGGTAGGTAGCACTAATTCTAGAGTGTCTTCCTATAGCAGATTCATGTAAAATTTTCATTATTTGTGATCTAAGAGACCCATTGGAGACAATGTAAACACATTCCTGATGCTTGAGTATACCCTTAAAGAATGTATAAGTGGGCACAACATGGGCATCCACTATGGGATGCTGGATAATAGTCTTGGCAGTAGCAACATTATCGTAACTAGAGGTTACTTCTTGCAGCCATTGAGGTGACACATTTGAAATAGTATAACATGTAAGATCTTCCTCTGTACACCTAGACAGGGCATCTGCAGCCTTATTTTATGTACCCTTCTTGTAGTGTATCTCATATTCAAACCCTAGTAGCTTAGACAACCACCTTTGTTGCAACATGGTAGTTACCTTTTGAGCTAGGAAATGTTAAATGCTCTGGTAATCAGTGTAGATGTGGAACTTGGGACCTAATGACTTGTTGAAGTATGAAATATGTTGCCACCCTGAGATAATACAGCTCCTACCCCTCTTGTGCAGACATCAATTTCTAGTACAAATGGGGAGTTGAAATCAAGTAGGGTGAGTACATGAGCCTTACACATCTTGTTTAAGGGTTTGAAAGGCCTCGGTGGCTTGTGGAGTCCATTAGAAGAAATCCTTTTTAGTAAGTCAATCAAGGGTTATGCAATTTGGCCATAATGTTGAATACATTTTTTATAATACTCAGCAAGTCCTAAGAAACCTCTCAATTGTTTCGGAGAAAAAAGGAACATGCCAATTAACCATGGCTTCAATTTTTTGTGGATCTGCCTCTACCCCATTGACACTAATGACATGCCCAAGGTATTCTGGTCTAGGTTGACCGAAAGAGCATTTTGAGGGATTGGCAAATAACTGGTGGTGTCTTAGGATAGAGAAGGTAATATGTAAATGAGACAAGTGGTGGTCTAAGGAAAGGGTATAAACCAATATGTCATCAAAGAATACAAGTACAAATTTCCTAATATAAGGCTGGAATATTTTGTTCATCAAAGCCTAAAAGGTAGCAGAGGCATTGGTGAGTCTAAAGGGCATAACCTTGAACTCAAAGTGGCCATGGTGTATTTTGAAGACAGTCTTCTAGATGTCGGAGGTGTATTAGAATTTGATGATTACCTGACCTAAGGTCCAACTTGGAAAAAATTGTGGCTCCATGTAACTCATCAAGGAGTTCATCTATAAGAGGCATTAGAAATTTGTCCTTGATTGTGATGGCATTTAGCCTTCTATAATCTACACAAAACCTCCATGAATCATCATTCTTCTTGACTAAAAGGATTGGGACAACAAAGGGACTCTAAGACTGTTGTATAAGTCCAACCTTCAACATTTCCTGGACAAGTTGTTCCACCACAGTCTTTTGGACATAATGTACCTTGTAGGGGTTTTGAAAAGGTGGTGTTGACCCTTGCATAAGGGGTATTCTATAATTTAGGGATGTATCAGAAGATAAATGGGTGGGTATTTGGAATATGTCATCAAACTCTATGTGTTTTTCAAGGACAGGGTAAGAGTAATGGTTTTGGTGTGTACAAGTCATAAAGAAGAATTGTCCAATAAAAGAGGTAGGGTATTTTTTTTAGAATTTTTGACAACCCCTTTGACTCAATGAGGCAAAGAGAACCCTCATTGGAAGTACCTTGGAGGGCGACCCTTCTTCCCTTGATATTCAATGTCAATTGAAGTTTTTGGAGGTTAATAATAATATCTCCAAATTGTATGAGCCAATCACCCCTAACACCATGTCATATGCCCTCAATGGTCATACCCTGATCTTCCCTTCAAAGGGTATACTCTGCATAGTCCACTATAACTTTTCACATATTGGACTACTGAGGAGTTGATGCCCATTTGCTACTCTGACTACCATTTGTGGTGTTAAGGTAGTAGGCCAATTGATTTCTTTGATGACCCTAGGATCAACAAAGGAGTGAGTGCTCCCGGTGTCGACTAATATAGATATGGGGTTTTTTTTTTCTTACCATTCCCCTTAGATGAATTGTATTAACTAAATTGTTGCCATGAATAGCATGTAAGGACACTTCCATTACAGTGTGAACTTCCTGAACAATGTCCTTTGTCTCTAGCTCAACCTTATCTTCTTCCTCAATGAGGTCTTTTTTAGGCACAAGCATGTACAAATGTTGTTGTTTACAGACATGTTCATACTTATACTGTTTTTCACAGTTGTAACAAAGTCTCTTTTCCATCATGATTTTCATTTGGCTAAGGGTTAATCTCCTTATTAGAGGTGTAGAATAGGCAAATTTAACAGTTGGATAAGAAGAAGATGAAGAATAGTTAGGTCTGATGGAGTTGGTGGCTTGATGAGTGTTAACAATATTTGTGGGTTGGGACGTGGAAGGAAAGTTAGATTTAGTATGAATAGATGGTGTAGAAGAATAGCCCACATTCCTAGATGTATATGAAGTCTAAGGATTGAACTTGTAAATTGTTTGTTTCTGGATGGAGGAAGCTTCATGCATTCTAGTGAGTGAGAAGGCTTGGATGATATTAAATGGTTTGAATAGCTGGACCAAGGCTTTGATGTCAGGTTTTAGTCCACTAATTAAGAATACTCAATATAAAATATGTTTCATCCAAATGACTATTGTGGGTAAGCATAAGAGACTTTAGTTCTTCAAACTTATCATAATACTCTGTGACCGAGGTGTCTTGGATCAACTTGTTGAATAAAAAAACATAATTGTCTAGTATTGAGTCTTTAAAATGTTCGCATAAATCATGAACAAATTGAGGCCAGGGTAAGCTATTGTTTCCTACTTGTAATCAAGGAACCATGAATCAACCCTCCCACTAAAATGAATTGAAGTTGTAGCTACCTTATTCTCTTCCAAGACATTATAAAACATGAAATATCACTCACATTTTTTTTACCCAAGATCTAGGGTTTGTTCCATCGAATTGGAAACAAACCGAGTTTAGGGATTCGATGGTTCATACCAGATGACTCCCAAGGAATTTGGGAGTGAGATCTTTCGATTAGATCTATAGTTCCAGAACCTTGTGTGAGTGGCAAATTGCTTGAATTTGCCGATCTCGTGGTCTTCTTGGGGCTTTGCAACAATTGAACTAATTGCTTGAATCAAGCATCCATGCGCTTCTCCAATATCTCATTTGCTTGGGCTAACTTCTTTAGTTCTAATTTCATCAATTAGATCTGCCCAGTCGTTTCAATCCTATTTCTCTTGATTCCTTGATGTACAAATCAATATATTTCGTTCGAATTTCCATGGTGATATAGTATTGTGGATCTCGATGTGGCTCTGATACAAAATTTCACAACTGTGACTAGAAGGTAAATGGAAAATGGATAAATAACAAGAGATTAAATTGAAAACTATTGAATTACAGTGACTTAGGGTTCTTCTCCAACAAGGGAGCCTCTGTTACAACTTTTCAGATGGCCCTTCACATTTTTTTCCTCCTTTTTATGCATCAACATAATTTCATATGTACCTATGGGTTGAATACATGTGTCACACCATGTGCTCTTTTAACTAACTACTGCCAAATTATAATTCAATCCCTTCTTATTCAAATTTAATTTGGCGCTATAGGGCGCCAACTTTTGTTTCTTTTTCTAAATTTCCTACTTGATTTCTGGTCGTGACATTCTTTTTCCCCCTGTACATTTGTTTAGGGGTGGGCACGGGACGGGATGGGACGAGATATGCCCATCCCTATCCCATCCCGTTCATACGGGATCGGGACGGGACGGGATGGGAAAAACCTTATCCCGACCTCGTCCCATCCCAAACGGGTTCGGGACGGGACGGGACGGGACGGGACGGGATCAGCGGGAAGCCTGGACTGCTAGAAGCCTGCTGCTGCTGCTGGAAGCCTGGAAAGCCTGCTGGAAGGCCTGCTGGGCCTGCTGGAAGGCTTGCTGGAAGTCTGCTAGGCCTGCTGGAAGCCTGGAAGGCCTGCTGGAAGCCTGCTGGGCCTGCTGGAAGCTTGCTGGGCCTGCTGGAAGGCTTGCTGGAAGTCTGCTGGGCCTGCTGGAAGCCTGCTGCAGCTGGAAGCCTGCTGCTGGAAGCCTGGAAACCTGAACATTTTATGCAAATGTTCATAAAATAAATAAATAAGTAAATAAAAATATTAATAATTAATATTAAAAAATTAGTTCGGGACGGGACGGGATTGGCGGGATTGAAAATCTTCATCCCATCCCATCCCATTCTAGATCGGGACGGGACGGGATCGGGATGAAATTATTCAATCCCATTAAGACCCGGAAAAATCGGGACGGGACGGGAACGGGATCGCGGGATGGGATGCCCACCCCTACATTTGTTCTCCCTTTCTCTTCCTTCTCTCTTTGTTCATTCACAAGTTACAGTTTTTATGGGCTCGGTATCTCCTCTCGTTCGTTGGCGAAACAAAATTCATAAAGCGAGAAGCTTCTCTCTTCCATTCCATTGCCCAAGTGAACCTCTCACTGGTAAGTAATTTTTTATGTGAGTTGTTTGTGTTTTCATTGAATTTGATTCAGTTTTATGTTTGGGTGATCCAAAAGATATACAAATAGTTCAAGTTAAGATTTTTTCCATTAAAAGATTTAATCTTTCTTAAACCCTATAAACCCATTATGTAATTTCGCAGATTTCCCTCAACTACAATGGAGGAAGAAACCCTATCCAATGAAAACTTCATTTTCTCCAAGAAGTCCAAAACCAAACCCCTTATAACCACCCCCCCCCCCCCCCCCCCATACGCACACACGATTTTGTCACAACTGTGACTATTAAATTATCAATAGCAGAACAATATAGATGGATTATTACTCAGAAACGGATTTCGCAATACAAGTTTTCTGGTTCTTCAAGAACTAGAGCTTAATTTCTCTTAAAACTTATTTGTTTTTCTTTTCTTTTATTTTCATCCCCCTTTTAAGAAAGTAAACCCTAACAAAATTTTGAATTACATCACTAGTTGGTTGACACGTGTCCATCCCTTGTGCTCTCAACTAACTAAAGAAACAAAATTAGAGAAAAGACCTTTATGTTTAATTCAAACTTCGCGCGCTTCTTCGCGCCCAATTTTTCTAGCTATTTAAACTTTCAGCGTTTGAAATTACCCTCCTCTTCTACTAATCCTTGTCCTTAAGGATTTAATAAGAGAAACCTAGAGGTGATTGTTACGATCCTTGTTATGGACCTTCCCGTCCTGGACAACTCGGGCTTTTGGGAGAGTTGGTTGGTTCATATCAATTTGGTATCAAAGCCAGATCTCTTGGACCTTAATCATGGCTAAAAAAAAATAGAAGCACTAGAGGAAAGACTAGAGATGGTACAAGGAGAATTGCAACAAGAATTAACTACGGTACAAGTTGGGCTCCAGAAATTACCTGGTATGGAGAGTCACCTCGAGGTAATTGAGAAATCCTTGGGATATTTGACAAGCAGGATTGAACAATTGCTGAAACAGGATGGTGCTGGGCCTTCCTCATTCAGCGCTGGACCTTCAGCAACAGTAAAAGAAAAACTCAAGCAAGTGGAAGGTGAGGTGAACACTTCCTCGGGCTTAGAATCTCTTCTTAATAGCCAAGAGACCCCAAAGGAGATGGATAGCCCAGAACCAAGGGGGCTACGAAGGTTGGAATTCCCAATTTTCACGGGAGAAGACTCGAACGGCTGGATCTTTAGGGTTGAGCGATACTTCGCAATGAACAATATGGCGGAGAAGGAGAAGCTAGAAGCAACAGTGGTAGGTATGGAGGGTCGGGCACTTGCTTGGTTTACCTGGATGGAGGGTCGACGACCCTTGGGAGATTGGAAGGAATTTACGAGGCTTCTACTGACCCGATTTCGACCTCTTCGCTAAGGTACCTTGACGGAGAAGTTCCTTGCAATCAGGCAGACCGGCACTGTGGATGAGTTTGTCGAGAGCTTCGAAACCCTAGCTTTGCCGCTGCGTGAGCTCTCTGATGAAGTACTCGAAAGCACCTTCATCAACGGGTTGAGAGCAGATATACGGGCTGAAGTGAGGTTGCTAAAGCCCAGGTCTTTATTTGAGTTAATAGAAGCGGCCCAGATGGTAGAGGCCCGAAATCAAGTTATGGGCTCGAGTGGGCTGGGTAACCACTGGGCCAAGTCGGCCCAAACCAGGACTTTCTCTCACGGCCCAACCGCCAACCCTAACAGCCAGTTCGCTTTTCCATTCTCCTACACTCCCTCCCCTCATCGCTCCTCTATTCCATGGGAGAACAAGGTGGTTCCACGGCGCCCACCAGTCGCAGAAAGGACCGAATTGACGAGCCACCATCGAGATTGAGGGTTCAAGCGCCTCACTGAGGCCAAAATTCAGAGCAAACGAGCTCGAGGCCTCTGTTTCAAATGCGATGAGAAGTTCGCTCCTGACCATCTTTGTCAAAATCGACAACTGCAAATCCTCTTGGTGGATGATACGGAGGTTACCGACGCCGACCACAAGGCTGAACTCAACACTGAGGAGCCTGACCCTGACCCACCATCCGAGGAAAGCTTCGAGCAGATAGAAGGGCAGGTAGAACTCTCCCTGAACTCAGTGGTTGGCTTCACTTCCTCGCGTACGATGAAACAGAGGGGTGAGATATCTTCCCACCCAGTCACCGTCATGATCGATTGTGGGGCAACACACAATTTCATCGCCAAACACTTGGTTGATGAATTAGGGCTCCCCCTTACCATCACTGCGAGCTATGGGGTTCTAATGGGGACGGGTGATTCAGTACGCACGGAAGGTATTTGTAAGGAGGTGGTGCTCTCCCTTCCAGAAATTGAAGTGGTTGAGGATTTTCTTCCTCTGGCGCTAGGAGGGGCTGACGTCATTCTCGGGATGCAATGGCTAGAAAAATTAGGGGTTACACATATCAACTGGAAGGCCTTAGTGATGAAGTTCACCGTGGGAAGGACTCCGGTCACTCTTCAAGGAGACCCGAGCCTGTGTCACACACAAGTGTCCCTCAAAGCATTGGTTCTCACAATCCGCCATGAAGGGCATGGGGTCTGATAGGGGCATAATTAGGCTATTTTTAGTACCATATTTATATATATATTTTTAGCTATTACTTGTTAATTATGGTACTAATTGCTATTTTCATGTTTGTGTATGTTTCCAATTACAATATTTGAAAATAGAAGCAAATTGGCAATTTAGAAATACTAATTGCACAAGGAAATCACACAAGCAAGAAAATCACACCCACAAGGAAACCAAGCAAAGAAGGAAACCGAGCAGAAAACAAATATAAAAGGAATGATACCTGCTCTGGAGCAATCACGCATCCTCCCACAGCCGACGCCATCGTCCTGAACCCATCCAGCAAAAGCATCCATCCACAGCATCTACAACCTCCTTTTCCATCCATCCATAACCTCCACCAGTCAGATAAAACTCTCGCTTGATTATCTAATCATCTCTCAGCCAATCACTTCCACCAGTCAGATAAAACTCTCGCCACCGTCTCTCTCGCTGTCCCATGTCTTCGCCATCTTCACCGTCTTCATCTTTCTCTCGCCTGACTCCCTTATCGCCATCACCATCAGAACCTCCTCACACGAAAACCCTCGTCTCAGTCCCTCGTCCTTCCCTCTTCGTCCCTTCTCACCCGTTCTCAACCAAAGCCACCCATCACCATCCCCCTCACACTGGATCAGGAGCTGAAGAGATCAGAAGAGGAAGGAGCAGATCGCGAAGAGGGAGGAGAAAAAAGAGGTCGCGCTATTCGCACTCCAGCTTCTACTCAGTACCACCACGGATCAGTGTTTTGTTTTCATCTCTAAACATCTTTTTCTCTTATTTTAGTTTGATTATTGATTATAGATTACTGTTTGAACATAATTAATATGTCTAGCTAAACTCCTCTTAGTTAGGGGTGGATTCGAATCCCCAAACATGTGCTTTATAAATTAATTGAATTTAATCTTCCTTGCTATTAGTGATTGTGTTTTGCTTAACTGCTTTATAGAAAACTTTTCTTTGTATGTTTGTTAAGGTGGCCAACTTAGTAAGCATGCTAGGATCTGGGGCTAGAGTATAGGAGAGTTTCACCTAATTGTTATGATCCTGTATTCACAAGTAGTAAATACCAAGGAACGTTGGTAAGGTTAAGTAAAAACCTAGGCAAGAACAAGATGTTGATCATACTTGTAATTGCCTAGTCAGTGTTCATATTTTCCACAAAACTTAATGATCTTAGATTGTTATTTAACTTGCGATTCTTATTTAGATAGCATGATAAGAATAGTTTGAAAGTGACGCTTGGTTTAATTCAACGAACTTGGGAAAATAATAAGATTAATGCAGTGCGATCACGGTTAGTCTTGAGCATTGTCTCTCACGAGTTAGCAAGTGATTATTGAAGATTGATTTATAAGCATATGTTTGGTGTGTGGAGATAAACCCTTAACTAATTTCTCATCTTTGCCATCCCTTTAATTTTATTATCTTTACAGTAATTTTCGTAGCTATATTCATAGTTTAATTTAGAAAATCCAATCCCCTTTTATTTAATTAATTAGGTTGTTAGTTGTCGTTTAGTTATTATTAGAATTAATTGACAAACCCTTTAATCCCCAGTCTAGAACGATTCCTACTTATTCTATACTACAATCACAAAGCAGAGTATTAAATTGTGTGCTACTAAAATAGCGCATCAATTTTTGGCACCGTTGCTGGGGATTAGAAAAGTTGTTGATTACTTAATTAGTTTTTTCTTTCTTTCTTTCTTTATCTCACGTACCAGTTCATGCGCAATAGGAGATCCATCGAAAACTTAGTAGAATACGATTCAGAGCCTGAGAAAACATTTAGAAGACGAAGAAGAGAAACAAAAGAACTACAAACATCTAGCTCTGAATCTGAATCTGAAGAGTTCGACATGGGAGATAATAGATCTATTAAAGAACTTTCGACATCAACCTTGGACAATGCTGCACCCTTGTGCATTCAGTATCCATTAGCCGCGCAGGGCAAGACTGAGTCATTCGAGCTGAAATCCAGCCTACTTCATCATATTCCGAAGTATCATGGTCTTTCTATGGAGGATCCAAATAAACATTTAAAGGAATTTGAAGTTGTATGCTCCAGTATGACGCCAATAAATGTGGATGAAAACATCCTAAAGTTGACAGCATTCCCCTTTTCTCTGGCTGATAGGGCTAAGGATTGGCTCTATGAACTACCTTCCGGAACAGTATATTATTGGTTGAGCATGAAGAAGGTGTTTCTAGATAAATTCTTCCCAACTTCCAAAATTATCTTGTTGAGGAAGAAAATCAGTGGCATACAGCAAGGACCAGGAGAATCATATCCGGCTTACTATGAGCGTTTCAAAACTCTCATAGCATCATGCCCGCAGCATCAGATGTGGAAGGAGCTCCTGATTCAATACTTTTATGAGGGATTGCTTCCTCTTGAACGACAGATGTTAGATGCAGTGGCAGGAGGAGGTTTGGTTGATAAAACTCCAGCAGCAGCAAAAACTTTGATTGCAAACCGAGCCTTAAATGCCCAGCGGTATGAAGGAATTGTAGAGCCTTCACGCTAAGTCAATGAGGTAAGTACTAATTCTAGTTTGGAAGCTCAAATGGCTAATCTTACCTCACTTGTGACTCAGGCCCTAGGGAAGCCGAATATGCTAGGAGTTGCACAAGTTTGTGGCGTGTGTACAAAGCCAGGACATCCATCTGATCAATGTCCTCAACTGATTGAGAATGGCGGTTGGGAGAATGTAAATGCAATAGGTTTTCAGGGGCAAAATCACTATAGGAATAATCCTTATTCGAACACCTACAATGAAGGTTGGAGAAATCACCCCAGTTTTGGATGGAGAAATTCAGAACAACCTCAACAACAGGCTTCGAATCGGCCACCCCCTGGTTTCTTTCAAGGATCACCTAAACCACCTCAGCACAATTCAGGTATGCTGCTTAATTATGATAAGATTCTGAAATCATTAACTATTTCTCAGCAGAATCAAGCAAAAGATATAGCAGATTTGAAGCTACAGATGGGACAAATAACTGAGTTTATTGGACAAATTCGCGAGCAAGGAAAACTTCCTAGTTCTACCACTCCAAATTCGAAGGGCAGGTTTGAAACTGCAAAAGCAATTACATTGAGGAGTGGTAGGCAAATTGAGAATGAGCCAATAGTCCCTAAACATAGTCGAAATAGGGAAATTGAGTTACATAAGGATTCTCCAGCCATCATTGAAACACCATAACTCCAAGGTAAGAAGGTGAGCATTCCAAATTCAGTTTCTGCTAATCTTGTTTCAAAAAGATGAAATTGAAAAGTTGGTTGGGGAAATGCTAGCAGCGGGAATTATACAACCCAGTCGCAGTCCTTTTTCAAGCCCCATTTTGCTTGTCAAGAAAAAAGATGGCAGTTGGCGTTTCTGTGTAGATTATCGGGCTCTCAACCGTGCTACAATACCTGACAAATTTCTGATTCCAGTAATCGAGGAGTTGCTAGATGAGTTACAGAGGGCTGTAATCTTTTCAAAATTGGATTTGAAGTCAGGCTACCATCAGATTCGCGTGCGGCCACAAGATGTTCCCAAAACGGCATTTCGGACTCACGAAGGACATTATGAGTTCCTCGTCATGCCGTTTGGCTTGACCAATGCACCAGCCACCTTCCTTGCCTTAATGAACGACGTCTTCAAGAAATTTTTGCGTAAGTTCGTTTTGGTATTTTTTGATGATATCTTAGTTTATAGCAAAAATGAAGATGAACATGCACGACACCTACACATTGTGTTAGCAACTCTGCGTCAACACTCACTATTTGTAAATCGGTGTAAGTGTTTATTTGGTCAACTTGAGTTGGAGTATCTGGGGCATATAGTGTCCGCTTCAGGTGTGGTCGCGGACCCGTCAAAAAGAAGCCATGGTAAACTTACGGGCTATGCAATCCTGGCCAGTTCCTCCTAGCCTCAAGGAACTACGGGGCTTCTTGGGTCTTACGGGCTACTATAGGAAGTTTCTCAAGGGGTATGGCCAGACTGCAGCTCCCCTCAGAGAGTTACTAAAAAAGGACAGTATGGGATGGAACGACAGGGCACACGAAACCTTCTCTAGGCTAAAAGAAGCCATGGTAAACTTACCGGTCCTAGCCTTACCCAATTTTTCAAAGCTATTTGTCATCGAGGCCGACGCCTCCGGGTCAGGGTTAGGGGCGGTATTGATGCAAGACCACCACCTTGTGGCCTACTTTAGTCAAGTCTTGGGAGCTCGGGCTAGGATGAATCAGTTTATGAGTTGGAGCTGATGCCCATAGTACTGGCAATTCAGAAATGGAGGCCATACCTCTTGGGTCGGCGATTTCTGGTTCGCACCGATCAAAAAAGACTAAAATATTTGTTGGAACAACGCTTAGTGGCAGAAGAACATCAACGTTGGCTTTCTAAATTGTTGGGCTACCAATTTGACATCGAATATCGGCCGGGCATCGAGAATAAAGCAGCTGATGCGTTGTCCCGCCAGCCCACAATTATAAGTGCCGCCACCTTATCAACCTCCTGGGTCAACAATTTAGGGGAGCTCCTAAGTGAAATACAACAGGATGCCATATTAGGCCCTATTTACTCCAAATTAGTGGCAGGACAGGAGGGACCAGCGGGGTAATAGCTGGTGCATGGGCGCTTGGTATATTAGAGCCGACTGGTCATTCCATCTTCTTCGCCCTTGGTTGCAAAATTATTAGAAGCTTATCATGATAGCCCAGTAGGCGGCCACTCAGGGGTGCTAAAGACTTATCTCCGCCTTTCACAAGATGTATACTGGGTGGGCATGAAAAAATGAGTTCAGTCATATGTGGCCAATTGTGGCGTTTGCCAACGCAATAAAACGATGGCCCTATCTCTGGCAGGCTTACTTCAGCCCCTACCAATTCTGGATCAGGTTTGGGATGATTTATCCATGGACTTCATTGAGGGTCTGCCCACATCAGAGGGTTATTCTTGCATTCTGGTGGTAGTAGGCAGACTGAGAAAATACGGGCATTTCCTTCCCCTCAAGCATCCTTTCACAGCTCTAGGAGTAGCGGCCTTATTTATCAAGGAGGTGGTCCGCTTACATGGTTTCCCCAAATCCATTGTGTCCGATCGCGATAAGGTCTTCATGAGCCATTTCTGGGCAGAACTGTTCAAACTACACGGCACGACTCTCAAACATAGTACCCCATACCATCCTTAAACGGATGGACAAACCGAGGTTGTTAATATGAGCATTGAAACATACTTAAGGTGCTTCACCGGGGATAAACCACGGAAATGGAGTCAGTATTTACCTTGGGTTGATTTTTGGTACAACACATCCTTCCACACAGCCATCAACACCACTCCTTTCCAGGTGGTATACAATCGACCTCCTCCCCCCTTGCTCTGACTGGAGGGGCACTCCACCACTAACTCAGCGGTAGAGTTGCAATTGTGAAACCGCGATGCTTTACTGGAGGAATTAAAACAACACTTGCTGCGTGCTCAGAACCTGATGCGTAAGTCAGCCGATCGCCATCGCCGGGATGTTGTTTTTTCTGTGGGTGATTCGGTTTATGTGAAGCTCAAACCCTATAGGCAACGCTCGTTGGCCCGTCGACCTAATGAGAAGCTGGCTCCAAGGTATTTTGGTCCTTACAAGGTAATAGCACGCATTGGCGAGGTCGCATACAAGTTGGACTTACCTGCCACCTCCACAATCCACTCCGTCTTCCATGTCTCAATGTTACGGCATACCTTGGGCCGAGATTGTGTGCCTCAGCAGCTCCCTTCTCTGTTGTCTAATGAGCTGGAATGGCGTGTTGAACCAGCGGAGGTATTGAACTTGCGATACAATTCCCAGGGTCTGTTGGAGGTGCTTATCAAATGGAAAGATCTTCCTGATTTTGAATCCACTTGGGAGGAATTTGATCTAATTCACACACATTTTCCGACCTTCCACCTTGAGGACAAGGTGAAAACTCATGGGGGGAGTATTGATAGGCCCCAAATCAAATACACTTATGCAAGGAGGAAGAAGGATCAGGGGACTACTAGCATTCACTAGAAGAGAATAGAAGGCTGAGGTGTCCAGTCTGTTAGCTGAGTTGTTTGGGTTGTTATTTTTTAGTGGTCAGTATTGTAGGAGTAGTAGCTATAAAAAGGCAAGGAATGAGAGTAGGGAAGGGGGAGAAGAAAAATATTGTAATAGAGTGGAGAGACCAGGCTCACGAAATCCTGGATTATCTCCTATTATTAATACAATTTGCTTCTTTCTAATTCTCCTATTAGCATCCTGTTCTACTTAGAAACTTAGTGTGTTTACTAATTACAATTTTCATCTCAGGTTCCCATCAATTTGGTATCAGAGCCAACCCCACATCCAAGGTTCGATTCCCGGCAGGGGCGACCTATAGGCTGGATTAAAATAATTTAAAATTATGTATGGGCATAGTGCTAAGTTGTTGAATACTGGTAGCTGAGAGAAGGCTCACTGGGCCAGTGTCGATAGAGTGGGCTGACGAGGACGTCGACTTTGGAAACGTGGGGCAATGTTACGATCCTTGTTATGGACCTTCCCCTTCTGGACAGCTCGGGCTTTTGGGAGAGTTGGTTGGTTCATAACAAAGATGTGTGACCAGTCCTCCCAAGTGGCTTCTCGGTGGAATTGGACAAGTGAATCAAAACTTGAGTCATCACTCTGTTGTTGCGAGGTACTATGCGTCGAGCAAGTATGGAGAATGGTTCAGCTCCAATGTTGCCTTGGTAGTCAACCAGTGGTAGTTGGGGAGAGGGAATGAGTGAGTTGCCAAGTTTATTCTTCAGCGGTGAAACATGGAAAACAGGATGTATCTTCGATTATGGAGGTAATTGAATGCGGTAAGCAACTTGTCCTATTTTTTCAATCACCTGAAAAAGGGCATACAATTTAGCTGAAAGCTTTAGATTTCTTCGTAGTTATACTTTAGTATGATGGTAGGGCTGGAGTTTCAAGTAGACCCAGTAACCAATTTCAAATACTCTCTGTTCTGTGACAGTCAGCGTACATTTGCATGCGTTCATGTGCCTTGTGTAGGTTGTCATTTATAATTTGAAGCATGTGATCTCTCTCAGACACATACTGATGGACTTCAGGAATTGTGAGAGATAGCATAGGTGGTAGAGCTAATAAAGGAGGAAAGTAACCATATAAAGCTTGAAATGGCGTCGTCTGTGCTCGTATGATATGAAGTATTGAACCAATATACAACAAGGTACATGACTAGTCATACATCGAAGGTATAATTCTAAACAAGCATTGACTCTCTCAGTTTGGCCATCAGATTGAGGGTGATATGTTGTACTCATAGCCAATGATGTCCCCAAAGCTGCAAATAAGTCATTCCAAAAGGCACTTAAGAAAACCTTGTCATGATAAGATACTATGGAAGAAGGTCTGTGTAATCTATAGACTGTTTGTAGGAATACGTCAGCTACGATTGAAGCATTAAAGGGGTGGGAGAGGGACATGAAGTGTTTGTAGTTTGTCAGACGATCCACCACCACAAAGATAATTGTTTTCCAGTAGAATAAGGTAGTCCTTCAATAAAATGCATACTGATGTGCAGCCAAGCATGGTCTGGTATGGGCAGTGGTTGTAGTAATCTCCCATATGAAGTCTGGTTTGATTTGTTTCTTTGGCAGATATCACAACTGGTGATGAATGAAATAATTTGAGTTTTCATTCCAGGCCAATAGAAGTGATGTTTCAAACGTGGATAAGTCATTTGTATGCCAGAATGACCTCCCAATGCTGAAGTGTGCGGAGCAGTAATGATTTGGGTTCTCATTGTGCCATGTGAACTAATATATAAGCAGTGTTTATGGCGTAGTAAACCCTGAGATAGGGAAAAGGGAGGGGCAGCCTAAGCATGGATCACCAGCTTACTATCAATGTTTGAGCAGTGTTATCAGATGAATAACTTTGTAACAGTTCTTGTAACCATTGAAGTTCTGCTGAGGATATAGATAGACATGTGGCCTCCATTGTATTTCTTCTTGAAAGAGCATTAGCAACATGATTGTCTGGCCCTTGTTTGTAGGCAATCTCATTGTAAAATCCAACAACTTAGTGAGCCATCTCTATTGTAATAGAGTGTTACTTTCTGAGATAAGAAGTACTTGATACTCTGATTATCAGTGAGTATTTAAAACTTGGAACCCAAGAGGTAGGACCTCCACTTGTTTACATCCATAACAAATGCTAATAATTATTTCTCATAGGTAGAGAGGCACAAGTTCTTTGGACTCAATGCTTTGCTAAAAAAAAACAATGGGATGGCCTTTTGGGAATAGTACATCACCTACTCCTTTAAAGCAAGCATCAGTTTCCACATAAAAGGGAGAAGAAAAATCAGGTAGCACCAAGACAGGAGGTGATATCATAGTTGTTTTGATTTCTTTGAACGCCATGTAAGCTAAGGAAGACCAAGTGAAAGAATTTTTTTTAACAAGTCAGTTAATGGCCGAAAGATATGTCCATAGTTTCTCACAAACTTTCTGTAATAGCTTGTGAGTCCCAAGAACCCTCTCAACTATTTCAGGGTTGTTGGTTTTGCCAATTAGTCATGGTTTCTATTTTGTAGGATCAGCAGCTACACCCTTGGATGAAATGATGTGACCCAAGTATTATAGTTAATTTTTTCCAAAAGAACACTAGGAATATTTAGCATACAAACTGTGTAATTTGATAATGGAGAAGGTCAGTCTGATATGAATGAGGTGTTCAGCAAAAGAGGGGCTGTAAGCCAGAATCTCATCAAAGAAAACAAGAATGAACCAGCGGAGATAAGGCTAGAAAACTTGATTCATTAGGGCTTGGAACTCAAAATGATCAAGGTGTGTTTTGAATGTTGTTGGAGCATTGGTTAACCCAAAGGGCATCACCTTAAACTCAAAATGATCAAGGTGTGTTTTGAATGTTGTTTTGTGAATGTCAAGAGGATGTACTAATGTAGCCTGATCTAAAGTCAATCTTGGAAAAAATGGTTGCTCCATGTAACTCATCCAATAGCTCATCAATCAGTGGCATGGAAAATTTGTCCTTGATTGTCATTTCATTTAATATCCTCTAGTCAACACAAAATCTCCAAGTGTTGTATTTTTTCTTGACTTGTAAGATGGGAGCAGAAAAAGGACTGTGTGAGTGTTGGATGAGTCCTGAATCCAACATCTCAGTGACTAGTTGTTCAACCACAGCCTTTTGCATTTATGGGACTTTATAAGGGTTCTGGGAAGGAGGTGTAAACTCTAGTTTGAGTGGGATTCTATGATCAAGAAGCCTATAGGATGATGGTGTAGTGGGGTTCTGAAAGATGTCTTCAAATTCATGGAGAAGGCCTATGAGGATAGGGGAATTCTATTGGTTTTGTGAGGTGTCATTAACAATAGAGAAAAGATGGCCGAGGAATGATGGAGAATGTTTCTTAAGAAACTTGGAAAGTCCCTTTGGTTCAATTAAGCGTAAGGATGCTTCATTTGTAACTCCTTGTAGTGTGATAGGTTTTCCTTCTACAGTCAAGGTAATATGAAGTTTTTGAAGATTGATGACAATATCACCAAAAGGCTTTAAACAATCACCTCCTAGCACCATATCATAGCCCCCAAGTGGAAGTAGCCTTACCTTCCCTTCAAAAATGAGGCCCTGCATAGTCCATTTTAGACACTGACAAAGATCATTGTTGTGCAACTGTTGGCCATTAGCCATTCTTACAATCATCTGAGGAATCATGGTAGTAGGCCAATTGGTTGTTTTAATAACACTAGAATCCACAAATGAATGGGTGCTTCCAGTGTCTATGAGAATTGAGATTGGTCTCTTCTTAATCAATCCTGTGAGTAAAATGGTATTAGTAGAGAGATTACCACTTAGGGCATGTAAGGACATCTCCATGTCAATTTTCACCTCCTGGAACATATCGTTAGTTTCTATCTCATTTCCACTTTCTTCTATTGGTATTTCTTCTTCTGGTACCAGCATGTAGAGACTTTGTTGCTTGCAAATGTGTCCTGGTAGTTGTAACATAAACCCTTCTCATGCCTTAACTTCATTTGAATAGGAGTCAAATTTTTTATCGGTGGCGTAGGTGGATAAATTTGGTCATCGTAGAGGGAGTAGTGGTAGAAGTAGGTTTAGTGTTGTTGTCAGATTGGCTTGTGGATTGTTGACTGATAGATTGAGTAGTGGGGTTTAGTAGTTACACTGGTATTGGTGGAGTATGTAGTATACTTGGATTGATGTGGGTTGTAAGAGTTGTTTCTTGTAGACGATTGTTGAGATATTGATGAGGCTTCATGCATTCTAACTAGTATAAAAAGAGAGAAAATATCAGAAGAAAAAAAGCCAAAAAGAAATCCCAGATTCTAAATAGGTTTTCTCTATTCTCCTTTGTTGGGTTTGGGCTTTAGGTTAACTTTCGGACTTGGGGTTAGGTTAAATTATGTGGACCTAAGTTTGTTTAGGTTAGGTTTAGACATGTGACCCGCTACTTTGTACCACCATTAGAATCAATCAATTTATCGTTCCTCAAATTGTCGCCTTAATGCGATTTCACCGTTCACGCTCAAATTCCTACAAAAACATGAAAATGAAATAATTAGAATAAAATATATTAATTGAAACACTAACATATATAAATTAAGGGATATAATATGTAATAATTACGTGACCATCATAGTTCCATTCTGAATTGGAGTTGTGGACCCCAGTGTGCTTTACAAGTTTTCCAGACCGCCATTCTCCGACGCACTCATGAGAACCCCTCTGCCAAAAAATTTCATTTCTCCAAAGTTTGAAACTTACGCTGGAACTACCGATCCAACATTCCATTTGTGACATTTCCATCACATGATGGCCCTGAAAGAAAGCACAAAGTCTATTATGTGCCAAACTTTTCTAACCAGCCTCACATCCACGGTGATGAGCTGGTTTAACAGACTACCACTCAGGTCGATAGACTTTGCCTTCATCACGAGATTCATTGGCAGCCAGCTGATGAGAAAGGATCCACACTACTTGCTACACATCAAGAAAAGCCTAAAGAAACCATCAGGGAGTACGTTACTCGTTTTACAAATGAGTTATATGATTGAAAGATGCAACAACGACACGGGCATAACCACCTTCACTTTCGAATTGAAAAAATGGTCGTTCTACAACTCTCTAAACTTGGACCCCTCAAAGAACATGGCGACTCTATTGAAACCGCCCAAAAATATATCACCCTCGAGGAGATGTTGGCTGCTAATAAGAAGAACGGATCTGAGAAAATGCCTTTTTCAGGAAGTTGGGAGATGAGAGAAGAAAGATGAAGAGACGTCAAGCTTCAAGAGAAGAATGGTCAGTGGAAAAGGCATCGGACCAATGGCAAGTCCGAGTTCAGCAGACAAGAATTCAAAAAGTTTCAATCCAAAAGATCAAGATATGAATGGTCAACAAATGCAGTCAACGCGATGTACAAATCGTTCACGGCTTTGAAAACAAGTTAAGCTGAGGTTCTGAAGACCATGGTGAAATGGGAGGACGACAAATGGCCACCCAAAATGAGAGCTAGATGGGCGAGATAAGAGAAAGTATTGCTATTTCCACAAAGAACACGAGCACGACACCGATGATTGCTACAACTTGAAGGATGAAATCAAGCACCGTATCCAGAAAGGACGACTCAGAGAGTTCATTGGGCTGAAAGATAAACAGTCTAAAGAGAAAGAGAAAGCAGACGCTACAGCCGGGTCAAACGAGGAAACAAGAGAACTGATATGCATCTTTTATTGTAGTTGGAGATAAAGAGTTATCCAATCTATCATGGAAGCGATCAATCAGGATTTACGGACAAGGATTCGATATCTAGAGCCTTTCGTACAACGCGTCAGAACTACCCAACGAACTTTGACCTTCTCTGAAGAGGATGCCAAGGGAGTCGACTTCCCTCATAATGATGATCTGGTGATTTCAATTCTAATAGCCAGATGGGAGATCAAAAGAGTATTGGTCGACACGAGTAGCTCGGCCAACCTTCTGCACCTAACAGCATTCCGCAAGAGGCAATTCACTGAGGAAATGCTCGCACCTAACGATCAGCCAATGGTGGGCTTCAACGGAGATAATATTGTCCACTCTGAATGATCTGATTACCAGTTGAAACGAGAGAACTGGGTAGACAATGAGTCTTTCTAACGGATTTCCTTGATGTCGATGCATCAATGTTTGAAGTATCACACTAACGATGTCATCAGGGTAATCAAAGGAGATCAGCCTGCTGCAAATGAATGCCACTACGCAACAATGAAAACTGCGCACAAATAGTAATCACTGCCACGACTAGATGAGCCCTTGCAGCGACCTGGTCGGACTCCGACCTCCTAGACGACAATACAACTACAACCATTCCAAAAGGTTGACCAAATACTGGACAACCAGAAGAAGAAACAACTATACTCCACTTGGACGGTGAAGAGGGAAGAAAAACAACTCAGATTGGCACAAAATCCACCCAGAACTAGCCACGAAACAAATCCAACTGCTGAAAGACAACTAGGGCGTTTTTGCCTAGACGATGAAAGACATAATGGGTATCGATCCCTCATTTATTACTTACCGATTGCAAGTCAATCCGGACAGGAAGCCAGTCCGACAGAAAATAATGCTAGTTGTCCCAGAACGCAACCAAGCAATAAATGAGGAGGTGCATCGTCTAATGACTGCAGGCATGATGAAAGAATCTTATACCTAGACTAGCTGGTTAACACAATCTTGGTAAATAAGAAAAATGACAAGTGGAGAGTATGTGTAGACTACACAGATCTGAATAAGGCCTGCCCATAAAACAATTTTGCACTCCTGCATATAGATCAAATAGTGGATGTCACTACCGGACACGAACTCCTAAGCTTCATGGATGCATACTCAAGCTACAACCATGTACAGATGCACCCACCCGACCAAGAAAATACATCTTTCATAACAGAAAAAGGTATGTACTGCTACCGAGTGATGCTATTCGGACTGAAGAATGCATCAGCACACGCACCAACATCTTGTCAACAGGATGTTCAAAAATCAGATAGGCAAGACCATGGAGGTGTATATTGATGATATGTTAGTCAAGACTTTACACAAAAAAGGCCATATCAAAGACCTCGAACAAGCCTTCTCTCAGCTCCGAAGATACAAAATGAAACAGAATCCAGATAAATGTACATTCGGAGTAGAATTAGGGAAGTTCCTTGGATACATGGTCAATCATAGGGGAATCGAAGCTGACCCAAAACAGATACAAGCACTCCTCAACATGCAGTTGCCGACTAACATCAAGGGTATGCAAAAGTCTCAATGGTAGAATAACAGCTTTGAACATATTCATTTCCAAATCATCAGATAAATCTCTTCATTTCTTCAAAATTTTGAAAGGAAAAAAAACGTTCCATTGGAATGAAGAATGCGAAAAAGTTTTCCAAAGCCTAAAAGAGTACATGTGAAGCACTGAACTGCTGTCAAAACCAAGCACAGGAGAAACATTGTATTTATACTTGTCAGTGTTCGAACATGCAATCAACTCATCATTGATACGAGAGGAGAATAGTGCACAAAAGCCAGTCTACTTCGTCAACAAAACACTTGCGGACGCAAAGATTAACTACCCAGCTTTGGAGAAACTAGCACTCGCCCTGGTCGTATTTTCAAGGAAGCCACAACCATATTTCAAAGCTCATCCCATCATTGTCATGACCTAATAATCACTTCGGTCAGTGCTTCACAAACCAGAACTATCCGAAATGATGGTGAAATGGGCAATAGAGCTCGAACAGTTCAACATTAGTTAAGCTTCTAAAACTGCAATAAAAGCTCATGCATTAGCAAACTTCATTGCTGAATTCACAGGCATCAACGAACATCATCCAAAGAACAATCAAGAAGGGGAGCAAACCGAACGAACTGTTCACGAATGGATCTTGCATTGTGACGAAACATCCAATGAAATGGAAAGTGGAGCTAGAATAATCCTATATAACTCGGAAGGCCTAACGTTGGAAAAGGCAATAAAATTCAGTTTCGAAGCCTCAAACAATAAAGCCGAGTATGAAGCAGTGATAACTAGACTGCAGTTGGCCAAGCACTTAGGAGTGAGAAAGATTAGCATCTTCATTGACTCAAAGGTTGTGGTCAATCAGCTGAACAACGAATTCCAAGTTAAAAATGCACTTAGGAGTTGATCGAAAGCTTCCAAGTTGCAACCATTCAATGATGTGAAAGAGCATTGAATGAAAGAGCTCACAAGTTGGCCAAGGAAGCATCACGAGATGAAGAAACAGATAATCCCCTCATCACAATACATGAAAGTACCATACTAGAAAACCAAGTGCAAAAGACATGTGCAACGGATCAGGAAAATAACTAGACGACTCCAACCCTGGCATACATACAAAGTGGAACTCTTCCAACAGAAAAGATGGAGGCCCATAAACTGCGAAATTGAGCAGCACGGTACACACTGATTAATGACAGGCTCTACAGAAGATCTACCACAGGACCACTGCTAAGATGCCTCTCACCCGACGATGTCAGCTATGTTCTTCGAGAAATTTACCATGGCATATGCGGGAACCATCCAGTAGGAAGAACATTAGCCCACAAGGCTTTAACACTAGGTTACTATTGGCTAACAAAGCCGGTGGATGCAAATGAACTCGCTCGCACTTGTGACAAATGCCAAAGATTCGCCCCATATACCCACATGCCAGGCCAAAATCTAATCTCGATGAGCAGTCCATGGCCATTTGCACAATGGGGAATAGACATCGTAGGACCACTTCCAGTGACCGACAGAAAGAAATTCCTCCTTGTAGCGGTGGATTACTTCACTAAATGGGTAGAAGTGGAGAAGCTCAAATCGAAAACTTTCTCTAGAAAAATATAATATGCATATTTGGAATCCCAAAAGTAATTGTCACTGACAATGAGAAACAATCCGAAGGCAAGAAAGTCAAGAAGTTGTGCGAAAACTTAAGTATCAAACAACACTTCTCAGCACCTGCCCACCCGCAAGCAAACAGACAACCCGAGGTGACTAACAGAGCAATCCTAGAAGTAATCAAGAAGAAGCTCGAAGCATCCAAATATTGTGGGTGTCCAAATTATAAGGCATCCTTTAGGCTTACAAAACAACAAAAAGACTTCCAACCTCTCGCATATGGATTTGAAGCAATGGTACTGATAGAAATTAATATGCCAACATTCAAAACCGAAAAATTTCAAGCAGAGGATAATAAAAAAGCCCTAAGAACCAGATTAGATATCCTAGAAGGGAAGCGAGAAAAAGCTTCAATCAAACAGTGGTCTACCAACAATGGATGGCGAGCTACTATAACAAAAAAGTAAAGCCTCACACGTTCAATATTTGTGACTTGGTACTCATGAAAATTCAACACAACACAAAAAGAACCAGGAGCGGGTAAACTGAATCCGAATTGGGAAGGACCATATAAAGTGGTAAAAATCAACAGACCAGGAACATACTGGTTGGAGGACATAAAGGGTGAATATATACCACGACCATGGAATGTCGAGCACTTGAAGAAGTATTACCAATAAAACTTCCAAATTTAAACCCTTCATCTTGTGTTCAAAAAATAAAGTTCAGTCGGAACGTCGAAGTCAGACTAAAAGTCTACTCATAAAACACCTAGCACGACTAATGTATCGGGCTACGAGTAAAGCTAATATATATATCAGGACAAATAAGTCAGACGTATACATAGAACTTTTGGTCCGATCAACCATGAAGCAAACTTATAAGAGCCTGAACGTATAAGTCAGACTTATCTATGACTCTTCTGATCGACTAGAATGTACGACCTCGAAGTACATTTGAAAATCTGGACATATAAAATCAGATTTACTCACAAAAGCTTCTAAATGACTAATATATCGAACCACGAAGCGTACTTATAAGAAATTCAGACAAACAAGTCAGAATTCAATCAGAAATGTCAAAAGCAAAAGTAGCTAAGTCTAGACTTATAAGTTAGACGAAGAGACATAAAAAATACAAACAACAATTATATATAAAATCAAATTTTTGTTGATTATTTACTTCATTACATCAAAAGAAGTTACATGGATTGGAGAGGGGTTAGTAGAAGCATTCAAGAAGAGACATGCAGAGGAGGTTGAGTATTTGTATCAACAATACTGTCAGTTAATGGCACAGTTCGGATGGAGGAAGAGATGATTGTTCCCCATCAACCGGATCACTTAGAGGGTCCGAAACAAATTCCTTATCATCATTCGAAGACTTGGTCAGCCAAACCATGATACCTTAACAGATCTAAACCCTCCGACTCCATAAAATCGATAACGTCAAGGCGACCATCAAAAACTCTTTTCCAATCCGTTGCTTCTGCAATCTTCAATCTATCAGCGATTGTTGCAAGCTCATTCCTAGTTGACATAAGTTCACCTTCAACAGCGGTGAGCCTCATAGAAATTGCCGACTTAGCAATGGCAAGCTCAGCGCCAATTGTACCACTCGTTCCTCAGCAGCCTTCAGATTGGTAAATTGCTCAGCAGCAGAACGCATGGCCTCATCACGACCAGCTATTGGACAGCTCCTTCTCAACAACATTCAACCGGTGACAAAGTTTATTCAACTTTGTTTCTAAGGTCTTAAGTTCAAAAGAAAACATGTTCTGAAAAGCCTCCGCTTCCTTCAACGAAGCCCGAGCAGTCTCAATTGCCTTCTCATGTTCCACACACTACGCTTTCAACAGATCAAATTGACAGAGGACGTGAGAAGGCGCCAAAGCCTGCCCCACCATTTACCTCTCAATGAGTGCCACCTGATCACATGCAGCCCTATAATTTGACCCATTACTCCAGCGTAAGTGAGGTGATTCATTCCCTCCATGATTTGCTTACGACCTTCATTAAGGTGACTACTAGGCGGATGCGTGGGCAGCGGAGCTCTCTCAACTAACCACATGTGCCATTCAACAATGAGATTACGCCCGCTATCCTGCATGTCAGTCTCATAGAACCATCTGAACTTCCCATCTGATTTGATACAAACATCTTTAGGGTTGGGTTCCTTCCAACCCACTCATGGATGAAGAATAGTAAGATCAGGAAGAACTGAAGTTTCGCCCCCAAAAGCCGAATGAATAGTCGGGATGGCAGTAATGACAGAAGTACCACTCTTGCCATTCTTCTTAAAAGCAACATTAGTAAGACGAGCAGGAAAAAGACTTTGATGAGCAGAAGGAGAAGCATGCGACTCCAATGTGCCAACAACAATGGAAGAAGCATGAGGAGACTTAACACTTCGACCACGGGCAACGTCCTGATCGTCCAATATTGGGTTGAACTCGAAATCAGCTATAGTCTTCGTGCTATTTGGATTATTTGACCGGTCGATAGCAAGCTGAAACATCTTATTATAGAAGACTCGAGGATCATCATCAAACAACTCGAGGTCAGGCATGTCATGTGAAAAGATGAGGCTCTTTTCATGCTCGTCTAAAAGATGAGACACTTCCGTTTTGCTCCTCTCAAGAGCTTGATTTATCTATTCAGCCTCTCGAGAAGCAAGGTGAACATCTTATCCATCACCTTTCTCAGAAGACCTCAGACGAGGAGGAATCCGAGTAACACCATGAACTGAATCAGCCAGTTATTTCTTCTTCGGGATACGGCCAGGGCTGATCGCCAGTAGCTTCGATGGATTGGCAGGCCTAGGAAGTTTTCGCTTTCTAATGCTCGAGCCAGCATCACCAGCAGTAACAGGAGCATCAAGTTCCGTAAGCCTCCTAACAACAACCCAGAATTTGCTCCTGTCCCTCATCAGAAATGATGACATTGCTAGCACGAACAATAGTAACCTCAGCAGCTTGAGCCTTAGTAAGCGTCGCATGTTTCGCCTCACTCATAGTATACAAGCCACTGCGCTCAACAACATCCGTAACAAGGAAAGCCTCTACTGAGACTCGATGAAGCTTATTAAACCGATCACAGAACTCTTGCTCTTCCACAGTCAAGTACAGTTCATTCCTCTTGGGCTCCCTGAACGATCACATAATATGTCGATTTCGTAACTTGAAGTAGCCAAAAGTAGTGGATGCATAAAACTAGGACCTCAACCAGCCCTTGTAATCATCCCTAAGTTTCCTAAAACAAGCAGGAGAGCGGAGATTGCTAGTATGGTTATTGCTTACATTCAACCCCACCACGGAATGCAAAACCCTGATATTCATAGGAATCCCAGATAAAACGACCCTCGCCAAGGTTGAAACCATCACACTCCACATGTTAGGACTCAATTTGAGTAGAAATGATGCCCAAGAAGTCTAGATACTCCTAGAAGATCTCAATGGTCGGAAGCCTAAGAGTTGACTGAAACATGTCAGGGTACAATGCAATGTAGCCAAGCCTTGGATGACAAGGACTATCGTCATCGCCAGGCAAGATGGTCTTGAGGTCAACCGACAATGCGTAATCATAGCGAACACTATCCAAAGTCGCCTGCATCACCCGCTTGGGCAAAAAGAAAGCCTCTCAACTATCGAGCACTTTACCACTTAGAATCCTGAGACCAGACATTGTGCAAACACGAAAATGAAAAGGGAGAAAAAACAAATTCTGATAATGAAGATAACGTAAAGAAAGAAATGCAACTCTCATGCCCTCTTTTTATAGGGTTGAGCAACGAAAATACTGCTAATGGGAAGATTTGCGAGATACGATGGTTGCACGAAATCCTAAAAATTACGCCAAAACGAACAGGCAGATGAGACATCGGAGTAACAAACGTAGCAACAGCGGTCAATGGCATTAAATGCAATGCAATGATGAAGTCGAAAATTCAACCATTGTAGAGTTAATGGCCACGTAAGCATGCCCACTAACTAAGGGGGGAGTAGCTGATGATACATCAAATAAGACTATCATCACGACCATACACGTGGCAAATATCACTTATCACGAGGACCAAGTATTTCAATTCAAGGTCGATTCGCAAAGCCCAAAAAGGACAAATCTAGCCATTAAAGCCCAAAAGGGTTCTTCAGAACATATCATAGTTAGAGGCTCAAATCCAGGCCTAAGGAATCTGTCCCTTAAAGAAGATAAATGTTACGAAGGAAATGAGTCATGGCGGGAGTTACTTTCACAAGGACATGTCTCCATAAAAGAGGAGACTGTTACAAAAAATGTACCCCCTCATCAACTCTCACATGGTTAAATCACACAGAGAATTAATAACGACTACTATGATAAAGGGAACATTTGACAAAGGTATGCAAGTTTAACTGAACTATGTCTAAATTGAGCTCTCTCCTACAAATTTACTGACTTAAACATCAGAGTGCCTTCGACCACCAAAATGTGGTATTTGGCAATTTAACCCTGGTTTTGCAAGTCAAATTTCTACGAGACCAAATTTGGACGCATCGGTTACTTTTGAATGTTATATCATCACGAATGTGATTTGATTATGTTCATTAGCTAGGATGACCTTTGATATCGAAAAGCTTGTGGACTATAAGGTTTATTTGAGATGGCAAAATTTGTGGTTATAAATTAAAACTTTCTATCATTACTCAAGATTCTTACCTCAAGCTTATTTCCTTTTAGTTGGCAAGCACACATCAAAGGCATCTAACATTTAGTAGATACAAGTACGAACATTTGACTTCAGTCTCAGTCAATTATGTCACAAAATTTATGAATGATTATCCTCTAGTGCTTAAGATGTAATGTTTTGGCATTCTTAAAAGGCCAGTCACTTTTGTTAGATCTTTAGTTATAGTGAAGACGTGAATTAGTTGTGGAAAAAACTAAAACTTTTTAGAGATAGAATAAGTCTAAGGAGCCTTGTTTTGGGGCCTCTTTTGATTTTTTTACACTTTTTACTCCATTTTCTTTAAAACACAACCACAAACACTATCTACAGAAGGGGTAAGTGTCAAAAAACCCCAAAGAGGCCCTCTCCTAACAAGGCTCCCCAAAATTATTCTAGAGGTATTGTTTGCGTGGGTACAATGTGTCAAATGCAATGTCTCTGAGAAGACTACAAGTGTTCTTCATACACAATATTATTTAGAATCGTGTTTTTCCAACTGGTCGTAATTTAAAATAATGCTTTATGAAATGCCAAGTCAGTATTTACTATGAAAATCTGAAACCAGCTTTGTACACCAAGTCAAAAAAATTTGTAACATGAACGCATATATTAGAGCACTTTCTAAAGTCCCTTTAGAAAGTAGTAAAATACTATGCCCAATGACGATACATCAAATGAGACTCGAATCACGACCGTACACGTGGCAAATATCATCGATCACGAGGAGCAAGCACTTCAGTATAGGCTCGACCCAAAAAGCCGAAAAAGGCAGGCCGAATCATTAAAGCTCAAAAGGGCCCTTAATAATAGATGATAATCAAAGGCCTGAATCCAGGCCCAATAGATCTCTTTCCTTAGATAAGAGAGACGTTACAGAAGAGATAAGTCGTAGCGGGAATCACTCCCCCAAGGACATACCTCAATAAAGGAAGAGACCATTGCAAAGAACGTTTCCTCTCATCATGCCCTACATGCTTAAGTCACGCAGAGAATTAATGACGGGCATTATATAAAGTTAAGGGAACATTCGACAAAAGGTATGCAAATTTAACTGAACTATACTCTATCCAAGGTTAGTTCTCTCCTACAAATTAACTGACTTAAGCATCGAAGTGCCTTCGACAACAAAAAAGTGGTTTTTAGCAATCTAACCTTGTTTCGCTAGTCAGATATCTAGGAGATTGTATTTGGACGCTTCAATTTGGCACCGTCTGTGGGAAACGATAGTTTCCTTTTCTAAAAAAGAGTTTGTTGTTGATAATTCATTATCATGAATCAGTAAAAGAAAGACTTAGTGCAAATGAAACATACTACAAATTCTCAGCTCAATAATCAAGGCAACCCGTCCACTAGTGAGACTGAGTTACCAACTAGGCATATCCCAAATCCAACGCCAAGAGAACCAATCATTTCAGGTAATGCAGTACCACCACATGGAGTGGTGGTCTAGCCATCTCAAACGTCTGGCGGTATAATGACAGATCCCATGTGGACCAACTCTTGGTCCAGACAAATTATTTGGTCAAGTCGTTGAAAAGCTCACATGGAACGTGCTACACCTGTCGAGCATGCCCAAATGCCACTTCAGCAAAATTCCGCCAACCACGTTCGATAGCACCACAAAGTTCCTACCAAACTTTGAAGGTAGTAACCACAAGGAGATGGCTCCCAGAGTAGTGGAATTCTTCCACAAGTTCCATTCAAGATCAGAGTCACAAATTCCAACATGTTTTACGAGTTGGCCAGACCATTATCCTCCGATGCACTCATGAAAACTCCTCTACCGAAAAAGTTCACTCCCCCAAAGTTTGAAACATATGATGGCACTACTGATCCGACAAACCATCTACGACATTTTCACCACATGATGGCACTGAAAGAAAGCACGGAGTTCATTTTGTGTTGAACCTTTCCGACCAGCCTCACGTCCACAACGATGAGTTGGTTCAACGGCCTTCCACCTAGGTCATTAGACTCCTTCCAAACATTAGCCATGGCCTTCATCACAAGGTTCATTGGCAGTCAATGGATCAGAAAGGGCCCACACTATTTACTCCACGTCAAGCAAAAGTCCAAAGAAACTATCAGGGAATACGTTGCTCGTTTTACTCACCAGTTAACCATGATCGACAGATGCAGTGACGACACGACCATAGTCAACTTTCACTTCTGGATTAAAAAGAGGGTCGTTTTACAACTCTTTGAACCTGAATCCTCCAAGGTACATGGAAACATTATTGAAAACTGCTCAAAATACATCACCTTCGAGGAGATGTTGGCTGCCAAAAAGAAGAATGAGTCCGAAAAAAATCCTTCCCGACAACTCAAGAAATGAGGGAGGAGAAATGAAGAGATGATATGCCACGGGAGGAAAATGGTCAGTCAAAACGACATCGAACCTTGGCAGGTCCGAATTCAACAAGCAAGAACCCGAAAAGCTACAATCCAGAAGAGCCAAACATGAACGGTCAATGAATGCACGACCTACAAACTATTTACAGCTTTAAAAGCAAGTAAAGCAAATGTCCTAAAATCCATGGCAAAGTGGGAGGACATTAAATGGCCACTCAAGCTAAGGGGAGATTCGACCGAATGAGATAAGAGCAAGTATTGTTCTTTCCTCAAGGACTATGGACATTACACAAAAGATTTCCTACAACTTAAAAGATGAAATCGAGTATTGGATCCAGAAAGGACGATTCAGAAAATTCATCGAATTTAAGGACAAGCAGTCCGAAGAGAAAGAGAAAGCGGACACTACTACAGAACTGAATGAACAACCCAGAGGACTGACATATGTCGATCAATCAAGGATTTACGAATGAGGATTTGATACCCGAAACCTTTCGCTCAGCGCATCAGAACAAATCAACGAACTCTAACTTTTTCGAAAATGATGCACAAGGAGTTCATTTCCCCCATAATGACGCCCTGATGATTTCAGTATTGATAGCCAGATGGTAGATCAAGAGAATACAATTCGACACGGGTAGCTCAGACAACCTTTTGTACTTCACAATATTCCGCAATATGCAATTCAGCAAGAGATGCTTACACCCAACGACCAGCCGATGGTAGGTTTCAGTGGAGAACAGTGTCGCCCACTCAAAATGATTTGATTGTCAGTGTAAATAGGAGAGCCAGGTAAACAAGGAATCCTATTAACAGACTTCCTTGTTGCTGACGCACCATTCGCATACAACTTGCTTCTTGAAAGACCTTGACTACACGAGATGGGTGCAATGTCCTCTACCATGCATCAATGTCTGAAGTATCACACTGATGATGGCATTGGGATAATCAAAGGAGATCAGCTAGTTGCATGTGAATGCAGTTATGCAACAATGAAAGCTCCGAACAGATAGCAATCACTGTCATGACAAGAGAAGCCATTGCAACAACCCGATCAATCACAGATGAATCACGACCTACCAAAGGACAATGCAGCTCCAATTAGTCCGAGAGGCCAACCAAACACTTGATAGAAAAAAATAAAATAATAATAATAATAATAAATAAAACACCAGTCCATATGGACGGTAAATAGGGTAGAAAAATAGTTCGGATTGGCACAAAACTTCACCCAAAACTAGCTAAGTGGATGATCCAACTATTAAAAAACAACCAGAATGTCTTCTCTTAGACAATAAAAGACATGGTAAGCATAGATCCCTCCGTCATCACTCACAGGTTGCAAGTCAACCCAGACAAGAAGCCAGCCCTATAGAAAAAAAAAAAAAAGGCTAGTTGCCGCATAATGCAACCAAGCAATAAATGAGGAGGTGCATCGTTTAATAAATGCAGGGATGATCAAAGAATCCCACTACCCGGACTGGCTGACCAACACGATTTTGGTCAAGAAAAATAATGGTAAATGGAGGGTGTGTGTAGACTACACGAACCTAAATAAGGCCTGCCCAAAAGATAGTTTCCCGCTCCATAAATATATTAGATAGTGGACGCCAATGTCGGACACGAACTCCTAAGCTTCATGGACGCATACTCTGGCTACAACCAGGTACAGATGCACCCACCCAACCAGGAGAAGACATCTTTCATAATAGAAAGAGGTACATACTGCTACCGAGTAATGCCATTCGGATTAAAGAATGCGGGAGCCACGTACTAATGTCTTGTGAACAGGATGTTCAAAGATCAGATAGGCAAGAACATGGTGGTTTATATTGATGATATGCTTGTCAAGAGCCTGTGTAAAAATGACCAAATCAAAGATCTTGAGCAAGCATTCCCCCAGCTCCGAAAGTACTATGAAGCTGACCCCAAAAAAAATGTATGTTCAAGGTAGAAACAAGGAAATTCCTCGAGTACATGGTCAATCAGAGAGGAATCAAAGCTGATGATATATTGAAATGTCCTCTCTCTTACGTTGTACATGTGTCATGATGATCTCGAGAAATAACAGGCCCATGCGTCAGCCCAACACTGATTCGGCCCAAGTAGTTCCAAGCCCACACAATGCAGTTCGCCAGACGGACCCCAATCATCACAAACTACTAAGCCCATGCATCTCATAGCTATCCCCATTACCCGTAGGCCCTGTTAAGGCAAGTATCTCGAGGATCAACATCGGACAGACAAGACAACAACACTTTGCTTCCAACTAAGAAGTAAATACCATAGTATATATCGCACATGGAAACTTCTATGTATGGACAACTCTCTGATTGGGAACTATCTCCCTCGTATCTAGGAGCATGAAACAACTCCTAATTAGGTAATAACCTCCACGAAGATTTTCTTCCAAAAACTATGCCACCGATGCCCTGGTCGAACCAGGACTCCAACACTATAAATAAGACATGAGGTTGGTAAGCTAAGGTATGCTACAAATTTCATTTTTAATGCATTACGCCTTCATTAGTTCCCTATCTAACTTTAGCATCAGAGTGTCATCGGCCACCACAACATTGGTCTGCGGCTCATGTGTGTTCCTTGTGCAGGTTAACATGTCAAGGTCAAAGCAGGGAGTGTAAATCGACTACAACAGTTTGTCACCATCCGTGGGGACGACAAAGTTTCTAACCATTCACTAGTATCATCTCTCTTCAGAATACAAGGAGATGGCGACCACCAGATCAAGCAACAATGAAGAACAAGGGGACATGTCAAACGCTCTAACTTGCGCTACACCACCTCTTCCAATGGTGCCGACAACGCAGAGGTAGCGGACTCACGCCTCCGTAACAACAGCAGTAGTGACGGACCCCGAGATGGATCTAAGATCATCTTATATGCAGCAAATCCTACTAACAATGAAGACGCTCAGGTCGATGAAAAAGAAGCCTGACGAGACACTGAGAGCGTACGTCACGCGCTTTAGTAACGATTTGACTTGGTGAAGGAACAACAAGTTCTATAACGTGTGCAACGACCGGTATGAGGAACAACAAGTTCTATAACTTTCTAACGTGTGCAACGACCGGTATGAGGAACAACAAGTTCTATAACTTTAGTAACGCGCTTTAGTAACGATCTAACGTGTGCAATGACCTGTATGAGAAACAACAAGTTCTATAACTTTCTCTTTGAACCCACCAGCAAATATGGCAGACTTGGTGAAGGAAAGACAAAGTTAATCACCCTAGAGAAGGAAGGGACCATTGGGAGAAAAGTCGAACACGAGTTGAAATCCTCCGACAAAAGGGTAAAAGGTGAATCGGCGAGCACGATTCCCATACTCCATGGGGTCCGGTCCAGGAAAAGAGCTCTCAGAAAGATGAGGGTCCAAGCGATATGTGGCAAGCGACAAGCGTCACATGCCCAGAGAGGTGATTGTCCTATGCCGCTGGCCTTTACAGACGAAGAACTCAAGGGCGTCCAGCTCCCGCATAATGATGCTCTGGTGATAACGATCTCCCTAACAAGTTGGGAAGTAAGGAAATCCTTTGTGGACACGGAAGCTCATTGAATGTTTTATTTCTCCGCACAATCCACAACATGCAGCTAAAGGAAGAAGCCCTAACCCCTGATAACCATCTAATGATCAATTTCAAAGGCGAAAAGTGTTTTTCGGTGGGAAAATTACAACTAATAGTAGCAAAAGGAGAGCCACCGACTCATATTTCAAGAACTCATAGTGATCGATGCACCTTCCACCTATAACGTTGTCATGGGGAGACTCTGGTTATACCAAATGGAAGCAGTAGTCTCCTCTCTCCACCAATGCATCAAGTACATGATTAACCAAACAGTTGGTACCTTACGAGGTGACCAGGCAGCTGGCAGAAAATGCCAGTACATGACCCCACAGGGACCAGGTAACTTTTGATTAACAACTAGTCCCGCGGTCAAGATGTCTCTTAATCTTACTAGAAAAACTGAGATAGAGCAACCAATCCCGGACGACAAAGCTCATGTGAGCCCCCGGGGCAGGCCCTAAGTCGGACAACCAGAGGAAGAAACTATCACGGTCTACCTAGACATCCCTCCCAACAATAAGGCCATTCAAATGGGTTCCTGCTTGAGCAAAGAATTGGTGGATCAGCTGACAGAGCTGCTACAGTGGAACTAAGACGCCATCGCCTGGACCATGCGAGACATAGTGGAATTGACCTATTGGTAATCACTCATCGCCTAGAGGTGGAACCCGCGAGGAAAACCACATGGCAGAAGAAGAGACTCGTGGCGCCTGAGAGAAATACGATCATAAGCGAGGAGGTACATTAATGGTTACTCAATGCAGACATGATCAAAAAAGCACGATACTCGGACTGGCTGGCGAACACTGTCTTGGTAAAGAAGAAAATGGGAAGTGGAGAGTATGCGTAGACTACAAGGACTTGAACAAAGTTTGCCCGAAGGACAACTTCCCACTTTCCCGCGTCGATCAGATCATGGACGCCACATTTGGGCACAACCTATTAAGCTTCATGGATGACTATTCAGGCTACAACCAGATATTAATGCACCCCCCGGATCAAGAAAATACCTCTTTCGTAACTGTGAGGAATATACTACTACAAGGTGATGTTGTTCGGTTTGAATAACGCAGGTGCTACATATCAACGACAGGTAAACTGAATGTTCAAATAAAAAATCGGTAGGAACATGGAGATCTACATAGACGATATGCTGGTCAAGAACCTCTGTAGCCCCGACCACACAGGAAACCTCACCGAAGCATTCAACTAGCTCAAATAATATCAGATAAAACTCAACCCACAGAAGTGTACATTCAAAGTTGAGTCTAGAAATTCCTACGCTACATAGTGAACAAAAGGGGAATCAAAGCTGATCCAAAATAGATTCAGGCCATTCTCAACATGAAATCCCCCGCAAACATCAGAGACGTTCAGAGCCTGACTAGGAAGGCGGCAACACTCAACAGGTTTATATCTAAATTATCAAAAAAATGCCTTCCTTTCTTTAAAATACTAAGAGAAAACTAAGGATTCTCATGGGACGAAGAGTGCGAACAAGCCTTTCAGAGCTTGAAAGCATACATGGGGAGCCCCGAGCTATTCTTAAAACCAGCAACAAGAGAAACACTCTACTTAGACTTATCTATTTTCAAGCATGTCGTCAGCTCTGCCCTCGTGCGAGATGATCGAGGAATCCAAAGATTAGTGTACTACACCAGCAAAACTTTTGTGAAAGTAGAGGCACACTACACATACCTGGAGAAGTTAGCCCTAGCACTAGCTGTATCCTCGAGAAATTTAAGGGTTTATTTTCAAGCCCACTTTATAACAGCTCTAACCAAGCACCCGCTCCGCACAGTACTGCACAAGCCAAAGTTATCCGGCAGGATGGTGAAATGGTCAGTAGAACTCGGGCAGTTTGACATAAGCTACGCCCCAAAGACCGCCATCAAAGCCCAAGCGCTGGCAGACTTCATTGTTGAGTTCACCAACGGAGAATAACCAAATATGGACCTTCAAGCCAAGACTCAAGCATTCGGGGATGGACCTTACATTGCGATGGATCATCTACAGGAAAAGTAAGTGGAGCTGGAATCACACTCCACTCTCCAAGCGGCTTCACTCTCTAAAAAAGCCGTCAGATTCGGCTTTTCCGCTTCAAACAACGAAGCCGAATATGAAGCGCTCATGTCCGACCTGAATCTAGCCTTGGGGATCGGGATAGACCACCTAATGGCATACAACGACTCAAGGCTGGTAGTCAACCAGGTCAAAGGAGAATTCAACAACAAGGACCCCCGCATGATAGCTTACCGCGAAAAGGTACTCCGTGTTATAAGCAGGTTCAAAAGGTGTGAGCTCTTACAATGCCGTCGAGACTACAATAAAAGAGTTGACACGCTAGCCAGGGAAGCCTCAGCCTCCACCGAAGTCTCAAACAGTCTCATCGAATACCAAGAGCAATCAAGCTTTGATGAAAAAGAACCTAGATATGTTTGTGCTACAAACACATCGTCGAGTTGGATAACTATGATTCTCGAATACATCAAAAGCGGAGCCTTGTCGGCCGAGAAAGTTGAAGCCAAAAGACTCAAAAACAGAGCAACATGGTACACTCTCCTAAACAACAAGTTATACAGGAGATCGGCGACTAGACCTCTACTCCGATGCTTGTCACCTCCCGAGGTAGATTAGGTCATAGGAAGGATCCACGCGGGATATGCGAAAATGAACTCGGTGGGAGAATTCTAGCCCACAAAGATTTAACCCGAGGGTACTATTGGTCAGTGATGCAATGAGACACCAAAGAAAATGTTCGTAAATGCAAGAAATGTCAGAGGTTCATGCCATACACGCACATGCCTGCCCAGCCACTGACACCGATCTGTAGTCATTCGCACAATGGGACATCGTCGGACCACTCCCAGCATCAACCGGCAAAAAGTTCCTTCTTGTGGCAGTCGACTACTTTACTATATGGGTCGAAGCGGAGCCCCTATCCAAGATAGGGCAAGTCCAAATAGAAAAATTCATATGGGCAACTATCGTCTGCAGGTTTGGCATACAGGTCAGAAGCCATGGTTCCGGTAGAACTAAAAGTGCCAACCTTCTGAATAGAAGAATTCAAACCAAACGGTAACGACCACTACACCAAAAGGCTTGATTAGCTACACGGAGATGGCCACGGCTCAACACCGTTAGTTTATTTGCCACGGCCCAAAATCGTGGCTAGAGCCTAAAACCGTTACTACAACAAAATGCTTGATTAGCTACACGGAGATGGCCACGGCTCAAAACCGTTAGTTTATTTGCCACGGTCCAAAACCGTGGCTAGATCCTAAAACCGTGGCTATAAAAAGGACACTACAACACAAATGGTATCGCACATGTGGGCGAGAGTAATTCGCTGGGGGCGCCAAAGTTCCCGCTCGATCCAAACCAAAAAAAAAAAAAACAAAAACAAAACAGAACATTGAAAGAAGGAAAGAAGGAAGGAAGCAGAAGCCGAAGCCAAGTCTCATCTCCCTCTTCGACTTCTCTCATCTCCCTCTCCCTCTCCCTCTCCCTCTCCGACTGCTCGCAACTCGCCTTCTCGACAACGAAGTTCGGATACTAAAGGTGAGACCTTTTTCGCGATTTCTAGGGTTTTGGTTCAACTTTTACTCGAATCGTAAGTGGGTATTGATTTTCTTTGTTGAAATTTGCAGGAGGAATTGCAAAGAATGAATCTTGAACTAGAATCGTATAAAGAGAAGATCAAGGAGAATCAGGAGAAGATTAAGCTCAACAAGCAACTTCCTTCCTTGGTTGGGAACATAGTTGAGGTGATTTTTCTATTCATCCTGTTTGATTTGTGAACTAATTTTGACCTAATTCGGTAAATAGGGAAGAAATGTTGTAAAAAAATTGATTTTGAAAATCGCGAATCTGATAGAGTTCGTTCACATCACAAACCCTAGAAAATATAGCTAAAACAAGTTTAATTTTCATTTTATCATTCATGTCGATTAGTTGTATGACTTGAGTTTCTACATTAGTGAAATTGAAATTTGGTATGGGGCATTGTTAGTGTAATTGCATTAGTATGTATACTTCCCTGTCTTAGCTGATTAATTAGGGAAAACCAAGATTGATTTCTAGCACCTCTAGAATCCCGACACTTGAAAACCATCCCTTGGAAGTCGGCGACTATGTTGAACATGAAGCTTAGCAACCCACCTTTTGAAGTCGTAATCACTCCATGGAGTTAAATTTTACCTATATGCCTATCTGGAAATTTCGCTTGCAGTATCAGCAACTTCATTTGCTTTATACTTGTATGCCTTGTATGTTTATTTTATTATGTTCATGTGAGATACCTTGTAGATTTTGGAAATGAATCCTGAAGATGAGGCTGAAGAGGATGGTGCTAATATTGATCTAGACTCGCAAAGGAAGGGGAAATGTGTCGTCCTAAAAACATCCACGCGCCAAGTAAGTCTGCTAGTTTTGTTGTCAAATTATTGTACATTTTTTTTTGCACTAATGTACTTTTGTATATTGTTTTGAGCAAACAACAATGACATTGGAGGATTGGAGAAGCTGGTTGGTTATGCTTCATAAAATTTCCTTTCTAAGCATCCATGGTTTAGATTATGAACTGTTTTCTGTTTATTTCAATACAGATCCAAGAACTTGTTGAGGCCATTGTTCTTCCTATGACTCACAAAGAAAGGTTCCAGAAGATAGGGTTCGCCCTCCAAAAGGAGTTCTTTTGTATGGACCTCCTGGGACTGGTAAAACATTAATGGCTTGTGCGTGTGCAGCACAGACTAATGCCACTTTTCTCAAGCTAGCAGGTCCCCAGCTCGTGCAGGTTTGGTTTTGACCTCGATACTTTCTATAGTGCAGTTGCATTCTCTTCTTGCTGTTTTAATCTATATTACTAATTCCTAATCCTAACTATTTATATCTTTGTACATAAGTTATATAGTTTTAATCTATATTTTATCTATCCTGTACATTACTAGAGATAAGTCAAAAGAAAAAGGCTGCTAAGGGAAGGAAAGGTGTGGAAGAGATAGAAGAACTAATTTTCTTGTGCTTGATTTGCTTAAAGGAATTGATTGTATTGAGTTTATGTACCCGTCAATTTATTGGAGTGATTGATGATCGTAAACTCATTTTCGGGATTGAAGATCGACCTAAAAAAAACATACTCATATTCTTGGAAAAGAGAGTAAAACTGTTGCTCTCCGAACTTCTTTGTCTTTCACTTTATCGAGAATTTGAGGTAAGTGTGCACTTTTATGTCTTATTCATGCACTTTATTGTCTTATTCATGCACATTTAGCTGATCGATAACTGAAATTATGTAATTTTGTGAGATGTGTTTGATTCAACTTGCCTCTTAGGTTCTCTTTGATGTGATGTTGATTACTGGAAACAAATTACCAAGCAACATAAGGAACTCTTTTGGAGTTTGGGCAATTGATATGGCTAAAAGTTGTACTATAGAGAATCCCAAGGCTACAAAGAGTGTGGTTGGACTTACTGTATATTTGAGTTCACCCCCAAACGATCTCATGGCATCCCAAGAAATAGCTTCTGAGCTCTTAAAAGCTGTGGGTTCAGAGGAGAATGATTCAGTGGACAAGTCTGAAAGCTATGCAGTCATTAACAAATCGACCAAGACTGCAGTAACTTCTGTTTTACTAAAATTGATTGAATCGGTTATTGTTGATGTTGATTGAGCCATAACAAAACTCAAAGCATTTTTTGTCATAAGTGTTGGGCCTGTTTGTACCAACGAGCATGATTGTGGGGAAAGGGCACCTGGGCAGATACTAGAAGAAGCACTCTACTTGAGGTCTGCAGCTCTGGTGAGCTTGTTATCATTTTTTGCACATATGAATCTCACAGGTATTATTTACATGTAAAATATTTGTACATGAATGTTCTTTATAAAAATATTTTTTTTAGCTTAACCCTACATTTCAATACACAGATACTCAGGCAGAGCAATATTTAAGGCTGACAACAAGGCTATATAAGCAGTTGGCTCTTATGACAAAACTTCAGATAGCTCCAAAAGGTTTCAAGCAACTTTTACCTGGGTTCTTGTTCCAAAAGCTTGCTGAAATAACTTGCCAAAGGCTTACTGCTCCACTGTACAATTTTGTGTTTCTGATTCAAAAGGTATGGAAGTTTAACATTGCCTGCATTTTCTCTGCATCAAAGTTGTCATCATTTCCTCTTGTTGTTCCTTGCAGAAACAACAAGAATCTACCCCGAGTAAGGGAATCATTAGTAAGATCAAAACGGAGAACCACTGCGTCCCTGATCTGATTTTCCAGATTGAGGACTGTGAGAAATATCTCATCCAGCTTACCAAGCTGACAAAAATCAATTTGTTAAGACATGCCAAACGCAGTACTGTCAGAGATTTTAAGATAGTAGATACCAACAAGCTAAACATACAGGAAGAAGAAGTTGGACGTGAATCTAGTCTTGTTAAATCTGTCGCATCTGAAAATGAATTATGTGACGATCCTGAAGGAGAGGAAGGAAATGAATTTGAGAAGGCCATGTCGCCAGAGTTGGATGCTGCTACAGCTGCCGTTGATTCTGGGTCTGATAGTAAAGGGACCAATATTAATATCAAAAGTAAGAGGGCAAAAACGAGCAGGATTGTGCAGGACTCAGATGATGAAGCATAGACTGAAAAGGAATATTTTGTTTCACTCGCTTGTTCTAGTCTTCTGTTTTTGGAATCAAGAGCAGTGAATGGACTATGGTAATACACTGGATGGAAACTTCAAACTCATTTATGCAACCCGATGAACTGGTGATTGATCTGGACTAAAATCTTGTATGTCCCAGTTTTTTGTTGCTAGTTGATCGACGTTCAACTTCGGGGCACTAAATTTGAGTCTGAACATGGTATATGTTCTTCAGGTCTTACTCATCTATATTTGTTGCTTTTCAGGTCACTGCAGTTGTATATGTTGGGCTCAGGTTTTTGCGATTAATTTCTTGTTTAACCACTTCATACAGTAAGCTTCTCTTTACCATCACTAGTTTGATTAATTTTCAGGTTCCGTGAGTTGAACAAGGTTGTAGATGGATATTTGGTTTTCTTTCAGCACTACCATTCTGCAGGTAATGAAGGTAATCACATTCCAAACCATGGATATGATCAGGGTAATGAAGGTAATCACATTCCGAACCATGGATATGATCAAGGTAATGAAGGTAATGACAAGTGGCCTGCTTCAAAATGGAGATGCCTCAAGGTAATCACTTTTTTGAAGAATATTTGGATTTATTTAATTGATTTGTTTACTTTATTATGTTTTTAATTTGTTTGTATTGTTTGTTTCTGCAGGTTAGGTGGGATGAACATTCTTCTGTTCCTTGCACAGAGAATGTCTCGCCATGGAAAATTGAACATGCACTAACTCCTACTCTGAATACACTTCAGATGCCTCGGCCTAAAAGGCCCAGAGTTCCATCATCCCCAGATTTTGCTGTTCTCAGTAGGGAAGGTAGAGCCTACTATGCTTGACACATTTATCTCTTTATTGTCAATTAGTTCGGGTTACCTAGTTACCTAATCAATGTAGAGTATGTCAAGTCATTGACAAGTTTGTTGACTTGCTTAGGTCAATCTAAAGTCACTGTAGACCCTGCACCTGTAAATGGCTTTTCGAGGGTCTTGCAAGGTCAAGAAACCTCGACCTTGAGAGGTTCTCTTGCTGAACATAATGAGTCTGACACTGCTCAAAAACCTGTTTCATGGACAACATTGCAACATGGACGATAACATGAGCCTGGCCCTGGGACCTCCACAATCATCTACTTCTGATTTCCTCACTGGGGGTCCATCTATTCAGCAACCAAATCTCATCACCAATGATGATTGGTCTAACAACAATAGGGTAGATGACTTTTTCACAGAAGATGAGATCCGCATGAGAAGCCATCAGATGCTCGAGAATGAAGATATGCAACATCTGCTTCGAGTCTTCAGCATGGGTGGGCATGCTCCCAAGAATGTAGGAGACGAGTTTCCTTACTCATCTTATATGCCTTCTCCAGCAATAAACTATGGCTACGAAGAAGATCAGACACGTTCATCAGGGAAGGCAGTTGTTGGCTGGCTCAAACTTAAAGCAGCATTGCGGTGGGGCATCTTTGTTAGGAAGAAAGCAGCTGAGAGGCGGGCCCAGCTCGTCGAATTGGATGACTCTTGTTCAGAATCATGAGATGTCTAGGACTGACTCAAACTATTGGTTTGACTCTCATGGGATCTCAGCTTCCATCTTTTATGAGATTCTTATAAAGATAGCTGGGATCCTCTGCTTGTACAGTTCTTCCTTGCTGCTCATGTCCATGCTTCCTAAGGATGATGCAGATGAAAGGGACTGCATTTTGGAGGTGAGAGCAAGTAATACATGAGCATCTTAATGCAAGGTCCACCATCTTTTTCTTTACATTTATCTATTCAATGGCTGTCACTTTCTGTTTGATGATATTACTTTATATCTTGCAGGAACTGGAGGGGAAGATACGCACACAAACAGGGTTGGAAGTTTAAAGCACAAGCTACACAACAATGAGTGTTAAAAATTTTCAATTTGATTGTTAAAATGTTGCTTGCATTTGCATGGAGTCTCATTGAAGCACAAGCTGCACAACAGTGAGTTTGGTCACACTTACATCTTTATTTGTGATGGTGTAGAGTATTTTTTATCCATAGTTTATGAACTTGACAGACCTGAAAATGCGGGACTTGGAAAATCTCTGAAGGCATGCTCTATCTCTCTCAATACATTCTTTATTATGTTCTATGCTCATCTACATGTAAAACTTCGACATTCTTGACTCACTTAAACCATTGACATAGCGATAGGTGTTGATTTTACTATAATCTGAATTGAATTTTAACTTGGGTTCTAACAACTCTACTCAACAAATGCATTGTTGTTGAGATTCTAGAAAAAGTGAAAGGAGAAATTGATGAAACAAAACCAGGTCGTTAGTATATAAACCTATATTTTACAAGAATTATAAAGTTAGTTAATATTTTTATTCTAGACTAACATGTTAGCCGGGTTCCCTATAGAATGGAATTTGTGTTGCTTTACCCTACACCATTGAAAGACTGTTACGGTAGTAATTCTTAACATACCTTGAAAGCAAAGAAAATAAATAAATAAATAACTTCTTTTGTTCACTGAAGCACGAAAAGGAAGACATATTTGTATTTTCAATACTGATATCTGAAATAATTTGTTATGTTTTAATACTTTTTTGATATTCGATCAGGATCTATTACTACAAAGGTCTCAAACTCCACAACTGAGATTGCTGATACGATAGAGGTTCATAATGAGAAACTAAAACATATTACTACAAAGGCATCAGGTTCTCCAGATATGGGCATGGTTGGGACTGAGGTTGAGAAGCCGAGACACACAACCAGCAAGGCATCAGGCTCTCCAACGCCTCATGTTCCAGATATGGGCATGGTTGAGCTTTCTGAGAAGACGAAGAAAGAAGTGGATGCACAAATGTCTAAAGATCTTCATGGAGGAAGTCCTCTGAAGTCATTGGTAGCAGATGATATAGTTGATGAGTTGCATGATGCTCATCCTGTTGATGATTCACCAACTGTGGAGAGCACTAGGAAGGAAGAAAATGGTCATGTGACAAATGAGGAGTTGTTCTTAAAGGAAGTTAAAACTAGCAATGAGAAGGCCAGCAAGAGGAGAGCTTCATTTCCAGCAAAGCAGGAATATCCGGAAAATGGGTCACATAACAGTCCAAAGTTTCCAAGCTATATGGCAGCAACAGAGTCTGCAAAGGCAAAGCTTCGAGCACAAGGCACTGCAAAGGCAAAGCTTCGAGCACGTAACAGAGTCTGCAAAGGCACTTTGTCGTTGTTGTTTGATTCTTCAGGTTCATACAATACCATGTCTTATATTTTCTTCATTTCCTCATTTTTGCCTGTTCTAATATTGAGTGTACTAGTTCATGACTTAAGATGTTTACAATCTAGGAATAAAGTATTCATTTGCAAAGATTGTTGTGGTTGCTGCCTTGTAGTAGTCTGAGTTGACTGTTTAAGGATTTGATTTTATATGGATGCTTTGTTATGATATACTCTATAACTTGAAGAAAATATTCATCTTAGTAAGGACTGATTTTGCAGGTAAGGGGCTGTGGTTTTGCTGCAGCAGCAAAAAAATGTAATTTTTTTTTCGATTATATTAATTTGCAACAGTTTCAAACCCTCGCAACAAACCAAATTTCTTTTTTTTTTGAATTTTGTTTTGACTGGCCACGGCTTAAAATCATGGTACTTCATGCTTGCCACGGCTTAAAACCGTGCCATCATGTTTGCAACGGCTTAAAACCGTGGCTAAATGCAGAAAATCATCAAGTGTCCTCGAACATAAAACCGTTGCTAATATATGTTGCCACGGTTTATAGCCGTCAATGGTGATTTGGCAACGCCTCAAATGGCCAGGCCTCTAAGCCGTGGCAATAGGTTACCCCCATGGTCCCAAACCGTTGCTGATGGGTATTTTTGGTGTAGTGGATGAAGCCTTGCGCGTCGGACTAGACCTCCTCGAAGATAGCTGCCTACCAGCAACGAATAGCGCAATACTACAACAAGAAAGTCAAGCCACGCGAATTCAGAGTGGGAGACTGGGTACTCGGAAAAACGTAGCAGAACACCAAAGAAGCTGGCACCTGACGCAGTAAAGCTGAACCCAAACTGAGAAGAACCCTATAGGGTGACCAAGGTCAACAGGCCGAGGACATACTGGTTGGAAGACATAAACGGCGATGGACTTAAACGACCATGAATGTAGAGCACCTCAAAAAATATTATCAATAAAAATATTTGCTTTTACTAAACTTCAACGGTTGTCCGTTATGTCCAACGCGACCTCCAATCATCCCCGCTAGGACCAAATCTGAGAGATCACGCCCGATGCCTAGTTTGCTGAGCACGGATGACGATGGCCTAGGAAGTACGAGTCTAGTCAGAGCTCTCACGCCTGATGACAGCGACTCGCCAAGAAATCATTGCTCTTCAACAACCAATGATCGTCGAACTTACCAGGTAAGCGTAATCAGTTCACGACTGATGACGACGACTTCTGGTGCCCGACGCCTAGTCCGATGCACGGGGATGACGATGGTCGAAGAAGTGGGAGTCTAGTCAGTGCTCTCACACCTGATGACGACGACTTGGCACGCCTGATGATGATGACTCGCCAAGGAATAATTGCTCTTCTACAGGTAATGACCGCCAAACCCTATCAGACAAGCCTAGTTAATGACGATTGATGAACTGCAGCTTCTGATCAACGCCCAAATCTGTAGCTCGCCTTGTGCGGGTGTAGATGATTTGGATGGTGGAAGTCTGATCAACCCCGACTGATGCCGAAGGCTTGCCACGGGACCACTACTCATCTACAGTTTGTGGTCACCGAATTCAATCACAACTCGATCAGTGCCTTTACGCCTGATGACGACGACTCGCCAAACAACCAATGATCTCCAAAAAGCTAGTCTGCAGTGCTCGGACAACGATGGCTAAAAGTATATCTAATGCTGCCACGGCTCAATCACAACTGTAAACATGGCAAATATCATCTATCACGAGGAGCGTGAACTTTAGTTCAGGCCCAACCCAAGAAGCCCGAAAAGGCAGGCCCGGTCATTAAAGCCCAAAATGGCACTTAATAATATATCATAACCAAAGGCCTAAATCTAGGCCGAATGGATCTCTTCCCTTAGATAAGAGAGATGTTACAGAGGAGATAAGTCATGATGGGAATCACTCCCTCAAGGATGTACCTCAATAAAGGAAGAAACCGTTGCAAAGAACGTATCCCCTTATCACACCCTACATGCTTAAGTCACGCAGATAATTAATAACGGACAATATATAAGGTAAATAGAACATTTAACAAAAGGTATGAGAATTTAACTGAATTATACTCTGTCCAAAGTTAGTTCTCTCTTACAGATTAACTGACTTAAGCATCGGAGTGCCTTCATCCACCAAAAAGGTGGTTGTTGGCAATCTAACCTTATTTCAGAGGTCCGATCTCTAGGAGACTGGACTTGGACGCTTCACCCATATTATAGTTGAGGAGTTGTGAATTGTCAAGTTTATGAATGTTTGCCAAGTTGTGGCTCTAAATTTAGGCATCTCATCCGAACATAGCTAGGTTGAGTTGATTGTTTGGTTTAATTACTGTGAAACTGAAACACTCATTGAATATATAAATATGGACAAGGATTAGGGCAGAAAATGGACCTGGTATTGTTAAAATTTACAGTAGACCCAACAAAAATCCAGCCTCTTTTTATGCCATGCATCACAAATATTCTTGGAAGCAATTGATGAATACAATTGAAAGATCTAGCAGTGGAGTATAAGGGTTGATGTCGAGTCTTTGGTAAATGGGTGTTAGTTTCCGAATACAGTTGTGGAGACATTTGGTAGGGATAATTTGTTTGAGTCTTTATTGAACATGTGGTGGTTTTCAAATACAGTTCTACACATCACCCCTTCTCGCCGTATTGCCTGGAGAGGTCTCTCTGTGGCTTCTGAAATAACTTAAATTGGAGTTAGATTCAAATAAGTGGTGGGGACATGATTTGGCTTTTAGATGAAGAAAGATGCTCCCTTTATGTGGACTCATCAATTCCCTCCCTACTGGATTAATTTTTACTGGAAACTTCCCAACCTTAAAAGTCAATTTTTCTGAACTTTCGTAAATTTATTGTCTTTTTCTTTTGGTCGAGAAAGTCTAGTCAATCATGTTTGTTAGTCTTTTTTTGTGTTTTTTAATTTTTTTTATCCTTTCTCTTTAAAACACAACGACAAACACTACTTATAGAAGGGGTAAAATTGTAAAAAATCCAAAAGAGGCCAGCAAAAAAGGTTGGCTAGAATTGTTGTTTTTCGTCACACGTCTGGTCGCCGTCGTGCTCACGGCTGCTCTCTGCTAGGCCGTCGCTTTGCGAAAAGGGTGCGACGAACAGATCCGGTGAGAGAGGGTGCGCGAGGGGTTGCGCTGCACAGATCCAGTGAGAGAGGGTGCGAGAGGGGTTGCGCTTCCGGCTGAGAGAGGCTGCGAAGCACAAATTCGGCTCTCCAGCCTGGCCGGTCTAGCCGTCTCTCTGCCGGGATCTTGTTTGATCATGTTGTAGGCCTGGCTTGGGCAGAGTAAACCGTGGTATGACGGCTCCTCTAGCCGTCAATTCTTCCTCTCCCCCAATGGGGAGTAGGGAACCTGCGGAAGAGGCTAATAAGCTTTTTTCGCCCAAATACTTGGGAAAATGTTGGTTGATGAGGTTAAGGAAACACAGGTTGAGAGAACTAGATTCCGAAAAGAAGTAGAGCCTGTCATTGGGCTCACGAAATCTGACGAAACACGTGGGGAAGCTTTCATGGAAAAACACGTGATAGTTTTGAAGTTCTCTAGCTACAGGCCAACATTGGAAGATATTCGAGATTCGATACATCAACCTGGGGGATTCTAGGTGATTTCTCGCTAGGCTTGCTAGATCAACGTCACGTTCTTGTCCAGCTTCAATCTAAGGCGGAAGCAAAGAAGGTCTTGTCAAGGGGCTCGTTCTTGATTCGGGGAGTTCGATTCAAAGCTTTCCGCTGGCATGATGGCTTCAGTCTGAAAGCAGATCCGATATCGGTTCCACTATGGGTAGACTTGCCTAATTTGCCTTTGCATTTATTTCATCCCCCTCTTTTGACAGCAATTGTGAACTTTTTTGGTGTCTTTTTGCGCATGGATGACCATACTAGATGCTATCACGCCCGGGTTATGCCCATGTCTGCGTGGAGATGACTTTGGCGGAAAAATTACCAAGTAGAATTTGGATAGATAAATCCAATAGGGGCTTTTGGCAAAATATTGAATAGCCGAGTTTCAAATATTGTGATTATTGCTCATTGATAGGGCATCAGGAGGATTTTTGCAGGAAAAATTTAGGTCTCAAGGGTAATGTGAAAACATCCTGTGTGGTAAACGAAGAGAAGAATGACAAACAAAAGGTGGAAGCTAAAGTTGTCAAACAGCAATATGTTCCAGTGGCTCATAAAAAAAGTTACAAAATCAGAGGTTGGCATGAGTGGTGCAAAAATTAATATGGGGGAGGAAATCAAGGAGGGAGTGGGTGCGGAGAAACCAGTGGCCAAAGAGCCGGTGAATTTATTGTTGTCGAACAAGTTTGAGATGCTTACGGGGGATAATGTTGAAGATGAGAGTAATCAAACAAAGAATTTTTCGGCTAGTAAAGAAAAGGCTACCGCCAGTGACATAGTCGTACAATAAACAACAGAGGAAGGCCTTCAAGAGGCGGGATACACAGCTAGTGAGATTGAAAAAGCGAAGTAAGAAGACCCAACTAATCCTGATGATCTAGGCAGCCCAGGGAGGACAAGTCCTGAGTTTGAAGATGTGAATACAAGTCTTGAAACCAACCAAATTAAGATATTACAAAGAGAGGGACCTTGAGCCCCCCAGGCAGATGATGAGCTGATCCTTAAGGTCCCTGGGACACAGTCTGGGGCACAGCAATCGGGGTGTCAAAATGGTGAGCATGAATTGCTCAACTCTGATCAGATATGCTCTGCTTCTCCCATAAAAAATCAGCTGGTAAGCGTGGAACCAGGGGTAGCTATCCCAAAGATAACCGAGAACAGGGGCCAAGACGCACTAAAAGAAAGTGAGGAAAGATGCAGTGAAGAGGTTGATGCAACCTCAAAATCAGCTTCTACACTTCCTGAAATAGGACGAGAGATAACTAATGGAAGACAAGGGGAAGATCCAACAGCGCCCATGGATTGGCTAACACCCCAAGTCATCAATGTTTTGAATTCAGAAATTGCAAGAATAGGCAGGGATGCATTGGCCACCGAAATTAAAAGTTTACTTGAAGCGAAAGCAGCAAAGGTGCGGCAAAACACTATTGAAGAAGAACATGAGGTTACCACAATACAGCCTCCCACGGAATATGTTCCTCAAAGATCTTCTCGAAGCAAGAAGACAAATCCTAAATTCAGGTAACTGATGATGATAATACAGGTAGAATGCAAATGCTTATTAGAACCTTGTAGGGATGCTAGATTAGTGCTAGCATTCAATGGTTTCTATATCATGATTCATTGTGTTTCGATTCTTTACGACGACTTCTCGTACATCCTGGGGCCCACATTAGGTATAAATCAGGTCATGAGAGTGCTTAAAGGATTGATTGGTAATTACGATGAAGAAAAGTTATGGAAGGTCTATCATGCAACCACTTTAGTAGCAGAACACTTTGCAAGGTAACTCCCTAACCTAGAAACGGTGAATCTAGAACTAATTAGGTTCTTTGTTGAAGCTTTGAAGCAAGTATAATTTCATTAATCAGAGCCTCCATGTATATAGATTTCGTTAATTAGTAATTGAGTCTTGAAGCTACCCACATTAATCTCCATTTTATCAGCTAATCTCACATTAAACAGAGCCTCCATGTATAATTTCTTCATTCTGAAACTGAAAAATTAGCAGAAAAAGGATTAAAAATACTAGAATAAGAAAAGAAAAAAGGACAAATCTTCTAAGGAATAGGCTTGAAGCAGACTTGGAGAAGGAATTATGCAATAATAAACTTGATTGTTCTTTCTAACCCGCCCTTTTTGAGAAATTATATAAATCTGTGTTGTATATTAATTATCTCCATGTAAGATAATTGGCTACCAACATTTTCATGTGATGTTCTCTTTTGGAAAAAAAAGTTTTGGTAATCTATAAAGCTATAGATTGTTTTTACCATTCTTGCATCGAAATACTATAATTATTTGTGTTACTTGTTGAATTGGATTTTATTCATAACAATTAACATCTCTGTCACTGAATGTTGCAATACAGTATTTTAGTTTTATTTTTTCTGGTTTTCGTTTTCAAGGTGTACTTTTTTATTGGAACATTTTTGGTATCAAGGAAGTGCAAGGTGGATGGAGAGATTTCAAACTGCAGTAAGCAACATCAACAGTGATTTAAGGAAAGAGGATCAAGTGGCAGATTTTGCGAAGGTCTCAACAAACCTTAACGTGGATGTGGCCTTGCTGACTCACGTATGTTAAATCAAAAAATACTAGGGAACCGGGTTTATGCAATCAGCAACAGGGTGACTTAACGTGATATTAGAAGAATGATGAAATCTCCCAAAGTGTTTGTGTACTCGACGTTATGAAAACCTCCTCTAATTATATCACATCATCGATCCTGATTGCAAAATGAAAGATTTAGGGTAATTGTTTTTATGTATTCTCATTAACTCAATAGAAAAATATTTATACAAAAAGTCCAACAGTAGCTTTCCTAATTTCTCATAATACCTAGCAATAGTTTAGGAAATATTAAACTTCTTGATGAAGTAGTTTCCTATAACAAAGCAAGTACCAATATATAGCTATCCTAGAATAAAGGAAAGAATAAATAAATAAATCTCCTAAATAATCTCCTAACACCCCCCTTCAAGTTGGAGCATGCAAGTCTAAAATGCCCAATTTGTCAAGGAGAAAATCGAATTGCTTCTTCCCCAAAGCCTTGGTAAAAATATCCGCCAATTGGTCCGTCGTCGACACATAAGACGGAGCAATAAGACCTTCCTGGATAGCATCTCGCACGAAATGACAATCAACCTCAATGTGCTTCGTGCATTCATGAAATACCGGATTCTGCGCTATATGCAACGCGGACTGACTATCACAAAAAAGAGGAATCGCCTTAGGATGATGGATTCTCAAACTCAAAAGTAGACCCTTCAACCATTTTAATTCACAAGTAACAGAAGCCATAGAGCGATATTCGGCCTCTGCCGAAGAACGAGCTACAGTATGCTGCTTTTTAGTTTTCCATGAAATTGGCGAATGCCCCAAAAACACAAACCACCCAGTGAGAGACCGCCAAGTAAGGGGACAGGCTGCCCAATCCGAGTCACACCAACCTATCAAAGATAACTCACTGTCTGAACATAATAGAATGCCCTGACCCGGGGATTTCTTTAAATAGCGAACAACCCGTAATGCAGCATCCCAATGTTCTTGTCGCGGCTCCTGCATGAATTGTGACAAGACATGAACCGAGTATGCCAAGTCAGGACGAGTAACCGCCAAATAGATAAGACGCCCAAGCAAACGCCTATAGGGCTCGGGATCCGTAAGAAAATGCCCATTGGCACGCGCCAGCTGATGATTTTGTTCAATCGGGAATGAAGCCGGCTTTGAGCCCAATAGTCCTGCCTCTGAAATAATATCAATGGCATATTTCCTTTGACATAAAAACAACCCTGAGGAGCTTCTAGCCACCTCAATGCCAAGAAAATATTTAAGCACACCAAGATCCTTCATATAAAAACATTGACTCAAATAGGCTTTGAAAGCCGTCACCGCAGCGGAATCATTACCAGAGATTATCAAATCATCAACATATACTAGGACGTTGATCTGTACAGACCCTTTAGAGTAAGTAAAGAGGGAATAATCGGAGTAGGATTGAAAAAAACCGTACCCCTTTAAAGTTGTCACAAGCTTTACAAACCAACATCGAGGTGCCTGTTTCAAACCATACAGCGATTTACCCAAACGACAAACCAGATCAGAATCAGTGGAGCTAAAACCTGGCGGAAGTTTCATATACACCTCCTCATCTAAATCGCCGTGAAGGAAGGCATTATGAACATCCATCTGATGCAACTCTCAATGCTTGGATGCTGCAATGGCCAGAAAAGCTCTAACTGTCACCATTTTCGCGACTGGGGCAAATGTCTCATTATAATCAATTCCTTCAACTTGATGATTACCGAAAACAACTAATCTGGCTTTTAACCTCTCAATGCTACCATCTGAGTTGTACTTAATTTTGTACACCCATTTACTTCCGAGAGCTTTCTTTCCAGGAGGTAATTTTTCCATAGTCCAAGTGTCATTATCTTCCAAAGCACGAATCTCCTTTTGCATAGCAGTACACCATCTTATATCTTTTGCAGCCTCCTTAAAAGACTGTGGCTCAACACCTGCAGTTACAGCTGCAAGAAAATTTCGGTGTTTCACAGTAAATTGATCACAACTAACATAATGTGTTATAGGAAAAGGCGTACCTGAGGGAGTGTGATATGGCGGAGCAGATGGAGCGAGAGATGGATTGTCCTTGATAACCGTATGCGTCACGAAGTCTCTCAACTTTACTGATGGGAACTTCTCCCGGAACCCGCGGCCCAAATTGTCCCTCCCCGTTCCTTCGGGAGCACCATCTACCCCCCCCCCCCGACAGCCGAGGATGAAGCGTCCACTGGTGGCACATCCCGAGCATTTTCACTTGGCACGAACGCGGTAGACGGTGGCTCAGCATTACTAGGCGTGACGCTAGTCGTGGGAGAGACCGTTTGAGGACCGACGATGGCATCCTCGTGCATCACCTGATGATCCCCCATACTTTCAATAAGCTCTTCCTGGGTTCCCTCATTATAAGTCACATCACTGTCAAGGGGAGGAGTATGATTTGTGACTTCAACATTCAAATAAGGAAAGACATTTTCATAGAACTTCACATCCCTCGACACAAAGAACTCATTTTTCTCAAGATCAAATAAACTCCATCCCTTCTTACCAAACGGATAACCCACAAAAACACATTTAAGGCTTCGACTGGCAAACTTGTCACCTTTAGCGCGTTGATTATGGGCATAAGCTAAGCAACCAACAACGCGCAAGTCACTAAAAGAAGGTGTACAACCAAATAGCATTTCATATGGAGTTTTGTTTAAGAGAACACTAGAGGGAGTCCGATTTATTAGGTGAGCAGCGGCCAAAACGCATTCACCCCAAAAATAGATTGGCAACCCCCCTTGAAACCTCAATGCACGAGCGACATTGAAAATATGTTTATGTTTCCTTTCCACTTTTCCATTTTGTTGAGGGGTACCCACACAAGAGGTTTGAAATAAAATTTCATTAGCCACAAAGAAATCTTTCATGCAGTTAAACTATGTTCTATTGTCACTACGTACAATTTTCAACTTTTGAGAGAATTGACGGTCAATCATGGCAATAAAGGACATAAACATCTTGAAAACTTCTCTTTTATCAATCAATAAATAAACCCGCACAGCACGTGAATAATCGTCCACCAAGGTTAAAAAATAACGAGCACCACACGAAGAAACTTCATCATACGGACCCCATAAATCACAATGTAGTAAGTCAAAAATCCTAGTTGATTTATTGGCACTTAAAGGAAAACGATCTCTAGAATGTTTAGCACGATGACAAACTTCACATGCTTTATTCAAATGACTCCTAGAATTATTAAAAAAAAGGAAGCAACTTCACTACTGTCTCGGAAGGATGACCCAAACGACTATGCCATAGCTCCAAGGACTTCGAATTATCAATCGAAACCGCTTGCACCTGTAATCCATGTCGTAGATAGTAAAGTCCATCCCGTCTCTCACTCGTGCCAATCACCTCCCTCGAATGTAGGTCATGTATAGCACACAAGTTAGAATTAAATTGGACAAAGCAATTTAGATCATCATTTAGTTGTGAAACCGAAATTAAATTGCAGTTTAACTTAGGAACAAAAAGAACATGTTGGAGGATTATTTTGTCTGTGAGTTTCACGACACCCTCCTTAGTAGCAACCACCGTTTGACCATCCGGAAGGCCCACGGGACATGGCGAAACTATTGTAGTATCCACTAAACAAGATTCATCACCAGTAACATGATGAGAACATCCAGTATCAATTATCCAAGAATCCATTTCCAACTTACCATGCAACCTGTTAGAAGGAGTGTGTGTAAAACCTGGAAGATGTAGCGCAGCAGAAGCGGGGTTCAGATTCCCAATAGATGCGCCGCCGGCCATGGTTTAGGGAGAAAAAAAATTTTGAAGAAGCAATTTTGGCTCTGATACCATGAAAAATTTAGGGTAATTGTTTTTTTGTATTCTCATTAACTCAATGGAAAAATATTTATACAAGAAGTCCAACAGTAGCTTCCCTAATTTCTCATAATACCTAGCAATAGTTTAGGAAATATTAAACTTCTTGAGAAAGTAGTTTCCTATAACAAAGCAAGTACCCATATATAGCTATCCTAGAATAAATGAATAAACCTCCTAAATAATCTCCTAACACAAAACCATGTTAAATAACATCTTTGACTCGAACTAATTATGTCGTAACCTTGTTCTTTTTAAAACCGAAATAACACCAACATTAATATGTATGAATCATGACAACTGCTGGAAGCATTAGTAAAACTTTTGGCTGTAGTAGTTAGACTTGAGTAAGGGTGAAGTTCTTATAGACAGGCAGACAAGAAAGAAGGGGAAATGTACTTAATCATTTGAACAAAGCAAAATAGCTAAAAAGAGTGTTCTCAACTACATGTTATACATTTTCAGTTGGGGCTTCTCTATAGTCTACTGAACTCATTCCCTACCATAGGCAGTGAGTTAATTGTCATAAAACTGTTGAAACAATTAAGCAAAAATCCACTCCACAACAATAGGGGTTTGGATCTTGGAAAACCATAGACCAACTTCATTTGTCTCATTATTTGTTGACCGACCTCTCAAGAACAAGCCGGGACACAATCATATAATTAGATACCATTATCATATAATAACTATAATTAATTAAAAATAATCAAGTTAAATAAAATGTGGATCCCACAATTTTTATTGAGCTAACCGAAGTTTGGCCTTCTTCTTGGTACCTTCAACTACTAGCCTACCTCTTCAAGCCGGCCTTTCTAAATAATTGTTGTTAAAAATTAACAACACCACAAATCATCCATTACCACACCTAAACTCCCTTTCACTCACCATTCCATCCCTTCCCTTCGCTTGTTTCCATTCTCGATTTATATTCTTTGGGTCCCCTCCCTCTCCAACAAACAATACAATTCAATTCTATTCAAATTCCCTTTTTATATATAAGGAATACCCTTAGTGACGATAAATATTCATTTTTCTGTTAAACAATGGGATTGACCAAACATTTTGTAATTCTTCTTTGAATGGTTGTTTTAATTTCAAGCCACAAAATTGTTTCTCATAACTTGATACACACTGTCATTTAAAATGGTAAAAGTGAAAACTCATAGGATGGATTCAACCTAAGTTGTGTTAGTGAAACTCACACTAGCTGGTTCTCTTTCTCAGGCCGTACTAGATGCCTTTCTTCTCTACCCATGACTAATAATAATAAACAACAGAGAGAGGATGAATATCTTTAATTGGCATTAAACAAAGTCTAATAACACATAAAACCATTAACAAGTACTAGTACTACTACATAACTTCTTGTCTTGAGAGAGAGCAATGGCTACCATGGAGGAGTTGCCTTTCTTTTCCTTTGTATGAGAATCTCAACCAAGATATGGTCATTCGAAGATTCTGCGCTGCACGTGTGGAGCAAGAACAACTAGTAGTCAGACGAGAAGGTGGAGACTGGGGGAAAGCATTAGGTGGTGAGATTCAAATGTTGTTACCCTCTAGTACTACAAGCATTATTCATCCAACCCCTTCCACTGAGGAGGAGGATGACTTGGTTGATAGCTTCTTTAATATAGATTGCTACAATGAAGATCATGACATGAAGATGATGATTGAAAAGAAACCTCTTCCGTCGAGTTCATGCCTAACAATTTGTGACAATAATCTTGATACCATATTCACCATGGAGAATGATACTTACCAAGTGCAAGTAGATCCCATGCTTATCCAAGGAGACCATTTTAATACATTATTTCCGGTTGAAGATGATGGGGTAGCATCAGAACTGGTGCCCAGTCCTGTTGTGGAGGAAGTGACCGTGAGTCATGGTGTCAATCAAGGTCTTCATTTGGTGCACTTATTGTTGGCATGTGCTGAGGTTGTTGGTTGCAGGGATATCCAACTAGCGGATTCTATGCTTTGTCGATCAAGTTTCAGGTTCAGTGAACCCATGGGGTGATTCATTTCAGCGAGTCTCATATTGCTTTTGTCATGGGGTTGAAATCCAGACGCTCACTTCTACACAATGTTTTTTTTTTTTTTTTTTGGAAAGCAAGCTGGGTTTTAAGGACCCCAAAACCTTTATATAAATGAAACAAAAACAAAAATAACAACAAAAAAAGAAACAAACTTTCACAAGAAAGTGAATTCTAGTTGGTGCACAGGTACATTCACTAATGCATGTGTAGATGTTCACTTGGTTAGAAGGGAGGAGAAGATGGAAATCAAACAACACCTTACATTGCCTTTGGTTTCATGGCAGCTAATGAAGCCATACGGGAAGCAACCCAAGGTAAGGATCCCGTACATATCATTGATCTAGGGATGGAACATGCCCTTCAATGGCCTTCTTTGATCAGAACGTTAGCTTCAAGGCCTGAAGGTCCACCAAAGCTTCGAATCATGGGGATTGTTGGAGATAATCCAAATGTTGTAGAGCTTGAAACCAACATGAAACAAATAATTGATGATGCTAACTCACTAGGCATGAAGTTAGAGTTCCATGTCAGTACAGAGCCAGTGACACCATCCATGCTAACTAATAAAAACCTTGATTTGGGTGAAGGAGAAACACTGATTTTCAATAGTATTTTGCATTTACACAAGCATGTCAAGGAGAGTAGGGGGTCATCGATCAAGGTTATCCTTCAAGCCATTAGAAAATTAAAGCCGGCCCTGCTCACGCTCGTCAAACAAGATGCAAACCACAATATGGGCCTTTCTTTTTCGGGAGGTTCCTAGAATCACTTCACTATTACTTGGCCATTTTTGACTCCCTTGAAGCTATTTTGCCAATGAACAGCCAGCAAAGGATTAAGATAGAGAGGTTTCACTTTGCGGAGGAAATATGCAACTTAGTCGCATTTGAAGCAGCGGACAGGGTTGAGAGACATGAAAGAGCAGATCAATGGAGACGGCAATTAAGCAGAGCTGGATTCCAAGCAGTGGCGTTGAAGTGTCTGAGTCAAGTTAGGATGATGTTATCGGTATATGGTTGTGATGGATATACTCTTGCTTGTGAAAAGGGTTGTTTGCTTCTTGGATGGAAGGGAAACCCATAATGTTGGCTTCAGCATGGCAAGTGCATAATATCTCATCCTCCTGATCACGGTGGCTTTCAGGTCTATCCTTGACAAAAATGCTGATACAGGGGCTCTTATTTCTATTTGAAATATATTTTATGTAATTGCATATCTGTCATCCTGGTTTACATAGAGAAGGAAATGGCGTTGGATCATCCTTCAGTATTTTAACAGCTTACCATCATGTCCATATTCTCATTATCATTAATATCTATGCTTGCCCAAAAATACCTGTGTCCTCAAGTCTTGTTTGTAGAAGTACATGGCACTGGATGATGAATGTTGAAAACTTAGCTATGGTACCACTAATTGGAGATTGCAAGCCTGCAAGCAGGAGCCAAAAAATGAATATAAATACTCATCGAGTGTGAGTACGCATTGGCATTTGTTTGTAATCTTGGGTTCTTGTACGTGATTAAACCAACGTTTACTAATCCTTGTTGGATAGTTCTCTTGTCGGAAAATTACCAAACGATGGTGTTTTTTTACAGCATAACACCCTCGTTTAATTCAATTTTTTTAATATCCCTATACCTTCCCACCCTGAATACTGTCGGCAAGGTTCGAACCTTGGACTTGTGATACCATCCGCCACAAGCCTACCAGCTGACCTAGTACCCCATTAAATCTTCCAAGAGACTCCGTAAGGGGTACCTGTTATCATCATTGCTATTTGTAATTGCATCGAAAGTCCTAAATAGAGGCCTCACGAGGGCATTTGCTAAAGAAGAGAATGGGTATTACTACACGCCAAGATAGTGTGCCAATTACCCATTTTCTATGTGTCGATGACATGTTGATTTTTTTTTTAACAGTAAGAAATTGTCAGTGCTGGGCTGCATGAAGTTCCTCGAGAGGTATTGGCAAGCCTCAGGTCAGAAAATCAATGCTGGCAAAAGTTATTTTGTAGAGGCAATATCAGTTATTTTGTAAATGGCAAAAGTTATTTTGTAGGGCAATTTTCTTACGACCACTAGACATAGAATTTTTCAGGGGCGGTAGCCAAGCTTTAAGAGGGGGAATTTGAACTGGCTGATTTTCACTACGGAAGAGTAGCTATAGTGCAAACCCAAGTCTAATAGAAGGGATGCAGACTCTCGTGTTTGGACTCCAACAGCTGATGGAAACTTTTCTACCAGATCAGCTATGACTTGTTTCGTGATCACGGTGAAGAAGACTCAAAATTGTTCTAAGAATTTTGGCACCCTCTTATTCCATTGAAATGGCATTACGCCGTAGGTGTTGTCTGAGCCCTTCCGTGGAAAAAACTAAGCACCTGTTCATCCAAGGGGATTTGGCGGCCAGAGTATTGTCAAATTTTTAGCTACTGTTCGGCATTCACCTGCGCAGGCCTGCCCAAGTAGTCACCCTGCTCAGACTCTGGTTTAGGCGTGCAAATGGGAACACTCAAGTGGGAGTTTTGTACCTCCTGACCCTAATCTTCACTCTCTGGGAACTCTAAAATCAACACAATGGGTTGTTGTTACGGGCGGAAGCGTTACAAATGTCGAAATGCGAAGCTACTAACAAATACTTGAGACAACCAATTTAACGTGGTTCGGCAAACACGCCTACGTCCACGACAAATACCAACTTTACTAATGAGAGTGAAAGATTAAAAATAGAGAGTGCTACGTACAAAACGTCTAGGCCGTTACAAATACAAGTGTCTAAATGACACCACACAAATACGCTATTGCGTATAACCAAAACCAAGACACAAACAAACAAAACACTCTCTCTCCTCGCACCTCCCTTCCTTCCTCTCTCACAGATACAAATGGATAAACCCTAACTCCAAACAACAACATATATCACAAACAAGGAGGATCTCTCCATTTTTGGAGGATAAAGGAGAAGGGAAAGCCCCTCCTTCTTTTATAGCCTTCACAGGCGGTGATGGAAGGCGGTGGAGACCCTTCCACCACCTTATTCTCCCTTCTCTTATCTTCTTCTACATTCCAGCTCAAATCCAGCATGACTTAGCACAAAGCAAGCAAAGATCCAACCGTTCCAGCTGTTGCTAATGTTCTTGAAGTCTCCATGACGTTCTAGGGTTGCCGACAAGCCGAAATCCCATGCCGACATGCCGAGATTTGGGCGTTCACAGGTATTTCATCCTTCTTTGCATTCTCTGTTTCAACAATTATCCACCTCGGTGAAGATTTCACAAATCTGAGCCGACAACAACAACCTCGAACAAAACAAGCAAGTGGCTTCCAACAAACATAATCAAACCAATATTGATTGAGGGTCTCACCCCTCCACACGCACTCATAGACGCCATACACAACTTGAGGGAAATTACCCCTCCAAACATGCTTCCAAGCGTCATACACCTGATGTCATGCAAATTACCAACATGAGGGACATCACCCCTCCATAGGCGCCCACAGCGCCATACACGTACATATCAATCATATTGAGAGACATCACCTCTCCATACATACACAAACATATCATTCATAGTAAGGGACATCACCCCTCCAAACTGCTTCACGAACGCCACACCCAAAGGTGTCAAATATATTATCAAAGTGAGGGCATCACCCCTCCAAATGCGTTCCAACAATCTCCACTTTGGCTAGGATGGAGTTCCAAATCAAGACGTCCAGAAACATAGTGTGCACGAACATACATAATGCAGATCTTCATACCAAATACTCAAGGCATCAGAACGATCATCTTTGGAGCGATGTAACTCCACCAGAAGCAACATCCTTATGGCCAACAACAACAAGTTGCTTTACCAAACCCTCGAGGCATCAAAACAAGTATCATTGGAGTGATGTAACTCCACCAGAATCAACATCCACAACATCATCGATACAAGTTGCTTCACCAGCGTAACTGTACTCATCTGCAAGAAGCACAAGTTACCCTTCCAAATGGTCATTCAAAATTACAAGTGCACCATGAACGACCTTCAAAACTTCAGCATTTCATACAACATCAAATGAGCCCATCAAAATAAATGATACCAATTTGTTGTGGGCGACGCTGCTCTGATACCAATTTGTTATGGGCGAAAGCGTTACAACTGTCGAAATGCGAAGCTACAAACAAAATACTAACAAATATTGGAGACAATCAATTTAACGTGGTTCGGCAAACACGCCTACGTCCACGACAAATACCAACTTTACTGATGAGAGTGAAAGATTACAAATAGAGAGTGCTACAAAATGTCTAGGACGTTACAAATACAAGTGTCTAAATGACACCACACAAATATGCCGATTGCATATAACCAAAACCAAAACACTCTCTTTCCTCACACCTCCCTTCCTTCCTCTCTCACAGATACAAAGGGATAAACCCTAACTCCAAACAACAACATATCTCACAAACAGGGAGGATCTCTCCATTTTTGGAGGATAAAGGAGAAGGGGAAGCCCCTCCTTCTTTTATAGCCTTCACAGGCGGTGGTGGAAGGCAATGGAGACCCTTCCACCACCTTCTTCTCCCTTCTCTTATCTTCTTCTACATTCCATCTCAAATCCAGCATGATTTAGCACAAAGCCAGCAAAGATCCAACCGTTCCAGCTGTTGTTAATGTTCTTGAAGTCTCCATGACGTTCTAGGGTTGCCGACATGCCGAGATTTGGGCGTTCACAGGTATTTCATCCTCCTTTGCATTCTCTGTTTCAACAGTTGTGTGTTTGAAGATAAACCAAGGAACTCGACATATGTTATAATCAGAGTACGATAATGGCTTCGTCTTGCATCCTCTGTTTTTGTTCTAAAACAGGGGAGCTCAAATGTGTTGCTGCTAAGGACGTTGGTTCTGCAAGTGCGTCTGATGGAAACCTTACCAGTTCGAGTGGTATATTGGAACTTCCCATCGTCAGGCTGGTCTGTATTGAATGTTAGATGGATCATCGAGGGACGAGTAAGTCTAGCCAGCCATGTTTGTTGGCATTTTTTTAGCATTTTTTTGTTTTTTTTTTTTTTGCTTTTTTACCCCTCATCTTTAAAACACAGCCACAAACATCACTTATAGAAAGGGTGGAATGGTAAAAAAGTCAAGAAAATATCCAAAAGATGTCAGCAAACAAGGCTGGATAGAATTGTTTTGTCGAGGGACAATAATGAAGAATTTTGGCTCATATTGTTTCTTTTTAGTAACAAACAAAAGTTTTCAAATTGGGATTCTTCTCTCGTTTGTTTTGAAAAGTGAAAGGAGTTTCTATTGTTTGTTTTGAAAAGTGAAAGGAGTTTTTAATTGTTTTGGACTCTCTTTTCCTAGTTTGGGATGGAGAACAAGACTCTCATTTCCTAGTTTGAGGTGGAAAACAAGAGTTCCTAATTTAGGACTTTTGCTTTTCTATAAAGCCTTGGTGATTGAAAAAGAATTTGGTGGGTTTTTGTGTTGGTTTTCTGTGTTGATCTTTCAGCTGTTTTGGTGTTGAATTTTGTTGTTTCGGGTGTTGATTATTAAGTTGTTTTGGTGATGAATTCTACTGTTTCAGGTGTTGATTATTCAGCTATCTTGGAGTTGAATTATGTTGTTTCGGTTACTGATTATTCAGTTGTTTAGGTGTTGAATTCTATTGTTTCGGGTGTTGATTATTATGTTATTTTGGTGTTGAATTATGTTGTTTCGGGTGTTGTTTTGGGCTGCATTTGTGTTGTATTTTTTATTGTGTTTGGGTTGTGATTGTGTTGCGTTTGTGACTGAAGTGTTTGGGTGGTTGTTGCATTTCTATTAGTAAACTCTTGTTTAGTGAAAATTTGTTTCTTCGTATCGTATTTTTGGAATTAATAAGAAGTAGTGTCATCATTACCCATGGAGTAGGCAATTTTCCAAACCACGTAATATCGTTGTGTTCATTGCGTGCAATTGATATTATTGTGGTAGTGTATTTTGTGTGAAAATTGAAGAAGCTTTTGTATGGGTTGAAGCAATCACCACGACAGTGGTATAAAAAGTTTGACGCATTTATGTTGTATTAGAGTACACACGAAGTGAGTATGATCACTATATGTATTTTTGCATATTTGGTTATGTTTTGGCTAAGTTTTAGCATTTTCTCAACTTTACCAACATTTATTATTGTTAAGGCCTTTTGGGGCATTACACCTTCAGGGCGTTGTGTGGTGATGATGGTTTGGGTCTTCGCGAAGTGTCGATTTCATGCCAAGGTGGAGATATATAGAAATGGCCTGAAATATGAGTCAAGGTGGAGATTGTAGAATATTGGCTCATATTGTTTTTAGTAACAAACAAGAGTTTTCAAATTGGGATTCTTCCCTTGTTTGTTTTGGAAAGTGAAAGGAGTTTCTAATTGTTTGGACTCTCCTTTCCTAGTTTGGGATGCAGAACAAGACTCATTTCCTAGTTTGATGTGGAAAACAAGAGTTCCTAATTTAGGATTCTTGCTTTCCTATAAAGCCATGGTGATTGAAGGAGAATTTGGTGGATTTTTGTGTTGGTTTTGTGTGTTGATCTTTCAGTTGTTTTGGTGTTGAATTTTGTTGTTTCGGGTGTTGATTATTAAGTTGTTTTGGTGATGAATTCTACTGTTTCAGGTGTTGATTATTCAGCTGTTTCGAGTGTTGATTATTCAGTTGTCTCGGAGCTGAATTATGTTGTTTCGGTTGCTGATTATTCAACTATTTTGGTGTTGAATTCAACTATTTCGGGTGTTGATTATTCTGTTGTTTTAGTGTTGAAATATGTTATTTCAAGTGCTGATTGTGAGCTACATTTGTGTTGTGTTTTCTGTTGCGTTTGGATTGCGATTGTGTTGCGTTTGTGATTGCAGTGTTTGGGTCGTTGTTGCGTTTCTATTAGTAAACTCATGTTTAGTGAAACTTCATTTTTTCGTATCATATTCTTGGAATTAATAAGAAGTAGTGTCATCATCACCCGTGGAGTAGGCAATTTGCCGAACCACGTACTATCGTTATGCTCATTGCGTGCTTTTGTTATTATTGTGTTGGTGTAGTTATGTGTTATTGATAGCAAATAAGATTGCTGGGGGGAGTGATCATCAGGTGTGCAGTAGGTGAGGAGTGTGAGGGCTCAACAAATCTTTTTCGGAGATGGTTCGATCAATAATGTGGAGGTATGGGTGTTGTAGAGGGTTTGTTGCTGCGTAGGCAGGTGGGAATCACGAAATGCATCATTCAAATTGATTTGATGTTGGTTCCACGTAAATTTTAAAATCCCTTGGCAGCTAGAAAATACATGTGCGAAAATTCATGAGTTGATAAGAGACATTGTGGTAGTTTGCATTCATGTGTTCCGTGATGTAAATGCAGTGGTGGATGCATTGGCAGTATTGGCGCAAGCCCAAGCCCAAACCGGGTCGAATGGAAGTTCTTTGCTACCCAGAAGATTGAATGCACTTCCGAGTCTAGATAAAGCGCACATAACATATATTTGTAGGTCAGATGTAACTTAATAGTATTCCTTACGGATAAAGTCATAATGTACCCATGTTGTTCTTCAACTTTTGCAAGGTAATAAAGGTTTGGTATCTCAAAGTTGCCCCTAACCTGTGGAGGTTTAATAATAAATAAATAAAATTTTAAATCCATTTATTTGTATTATGATCACCATTGAGAAAGAATGAATGTTGGTATCCTTAGATTGCTCAAGCAAAAAGCACGTAAATCTGTGTTTTTTCTTTTGCAATATGGTGTTGGAGCATGTTGTTCAGACCTAACTCATCATTGAGAAAGCAGGGAGGAGTTTGCCTGGCTTTTGATTTTCCACACAGCACACCCCTCACTCAAAGTTGATTCTTTCTAACAGCAAAGCTGGAAGAAGCAAGTCCATGGCGTTATATTTATGTAGTCTGCACTCCAATTTATAGCTTTTCTTTGCCATTGCTTTCGGTAAGTTGGGTTACCATGTATCTATCCCAGATGTTTTCTTCAAATTTTGGTTTCTGATTGCCATTTCATATAATCACCAATACCAATTTCAGTGTTACTCCACAATGCCAATTTACCTTCTCTAACTCTGCATGGGTTACCCTTTCCATTCTGCTTAGGAATTGTAGGATTTCGCTGCAGGAAAGTTTATATGGTATTTGCAGAGAACTCTACTCATTTTTTAACTCAAAACTTGAGAATGTAGCAGCACAAGAAGGTGAAAAACCTTCAAAATTACCTTGGATTGTTAACATTCTTACTGATGCAACATTGCCAACTTTGGCCATTGTTTGTGCTACATAAACAAGTTGTCATTGTTTGTGCTACTTGAAACCCCAAAGTATACCATCAATGCTAACTTGCCTCTCCAAATGAAAATATTGAACCTAACATCCTAAAAATGGTAGCTAAACTTTTGGCTAAATCATTATTGTCGGATGAGTATTACCATTACATTAGAATTTGATTCCGCCATCAAAAGTCTATCGAAGGGCCGGTTGAGAGATTCAAATCCCCCACCTCATCTCCTTCACTCTGACACAAGAAAGTTGTTATAATGGTGACCTATGCAACCAGGCTAAAAACCCATAACAGGTATATTACTAAAATCACAATCACAACAAATTGATCAAGTTATTGCAAACAGCTTCTTTACGTGCTAGCAAACACAGTACCACCCTTGCACTACATACTTCCTCGAGGGCACTCAGTATAATACACTCTTTAAGTCGTGCATCCAATCAAGTAATGCACATAATGTGTCAACCATGTAGAATAACAAAACACAATCATCAAACCATCACTTGCTTGCTTGATTTTGTGCCTGATAACCTTGAGGCTTAGTTTGGCAGTTGGAAGTCATCACACGTAAACGACTGGCTATTTCTGTGAATGCCGGTCGAGCAACAGGATCAGGAGCCCAACACTCCTCCATTAGCCTTCTCCATTCAGTATCACAATAGCTTGGCACCAGTGGCCTCAACGTGTTGCTTACAATACCACCTGCATGTAAATGAAGGACTCCTTAAATAACCAGAATGACTTTTGAATACTTTCGATGTATGAGTTGGTTTACAATGGCAGGCATGCAAAATATACATCCAGGTGATTGGTAAATTGTGCTTCTACATCCAACTAAACCACCCATTATTAGATGATTAGGAAATTGTGCTTCTACCAAGATGGTTTTCATTTTCTTCTAGGACTTGGTTACATTTCCTTCTTTTGGCTTTGACGTATTATGAACCCAACTTCAAAACAGAGCATCAATTAAGCCCTACTAGCTGAACACAATGTATGCCAAATGTAGAAACAAATCAACCATATAAGGAACATACCTATAATTGCTCCATAATGCATGTTGGCATAGGGCTCCTCGCCAGTGAGTATTTCCCATAATACAATTCCAAAAGAGAATACATCAACCTGCCAAAACACAAACACACACATACACATGCACTATCAGCACAGGTACTGCTGAACAAGTCAGGATGGCAAAACTTCTGCAAATGAAGAGAAGAGAAGTGCACTTGATGAAACAAGATACTTTCAGGGAAGAATTTTTCAATCAACTAGGAAAAAAGGACGATATGATTTACTAAAAACAGAACAGACACAGAAAACCGATCTTTTTTTCAAAAGGTTTTCATTGCCTATCTAAACCAAATACAAGTGAAGACAGTTATAGCTTTACCTTTTCAGAAACCTTGCTACTGCTTCCATTCAATAGCTCTGGAGCCATCCAGGGCAAAGTTCCCCTCACCCCACCAGTAACGAGGGTATTTCGCTTTATTTTCGACAAACCAAAATCCCCAACCTATGAAAGAAGTTGATAATATAGCAAAACAATCGGTAGAGCAAGAAATGTATTAGATCCTATGTAAGAAACTTGGAGCTCAAGGCTCCTACAATTCAAAACTTTCAAAGAGCTTTTCTTTTAATAAAGAACAACATGAAAATCACCTTGCAGATGGGACGTTGAGGATCTTTTAGGTTCACAAGCAAGTTATCACACTTCAAATCAAAATGCACAATATTCTTTGAGTGCAAATATTCCATCCCAAAAGCTGCGTCCATAGCAATTATGAGCCGCTTCCGACGATCAAGATACCTGACAATCAAATTATCAAAGCCAGAACAACAGAGAAAAGAGAAACCAAATAACAAATCGGAAATATAATTCCATGAAACTATTGTCGATCTGACAAACCTACCTGTCCTTCCGCAGCAAAACATGTCTAAGTGAACCATTAACCATAAACTCCGTAACGGTTGCCATTGTTGCGCCTGGACCATCTTGCACAACACCGTAAAAAGCCACCACATTTGGGTGGTGAAGCTGTGAGAGGATATCAGCTTCCCGCCAAAACTCGATAGTCTGGTAAGAGAATAGTATTAAATTTTTGTCGTGATGATAATGATAAAGGGAAGTACGATCCCACTTTATACAATAAAGAGGCTAGAAAGACCAACTTCCGATGAACTCATTGGTAAGTTTACAATATAAGTTGGTGGAATTTGGGGCATCAACAGGAGAAGAGCCAAGAATTATAATGAGCTGGAATCAACCCACATTTTTATTAAGTTGGGACTTGATCTTATTGTTTTCACTGCATTATATTATTCAGTTATTCACAAAGAGAGATCAGTAATGTCTTGTATTTGGTGTCACAAAGAACATGGATAATGTCGCTCAACCCGCATAATTCATGTATGTTAAATTAGATAAAGTTATTCTTAATATTAATAACAAGGTAGAAAAATTATATCATTTATAAATTACAATATCTCGTTTTTAATTTAAATTAATTTCAATATGACATAGGAACTACATGACAAATCGTACATAATTCTTACCAATCTCTCTTGCTCAGATGATCGACCAGTGAAGCAGCTTTTCTTTATCCGCTTAATGGCAACATCGGTACCTCTCCATTTACCATGATAAACAGTCCCAAACGTTCCGGAACCCAGCTCCTTCAGCTCTTCAAGATCTTCATTCTTTATGATCTATTTATGGGGATTCAAAGATGAACCGTATAAGACAGGAAAGAAAAATACTTAAAACACTTCATTGCAGTGAAGTGAACAAACTATAGTAGACTCAATGGTAAGATAAAACATGAAATACATCCAATATAACTGAAAGAGGTTTTGATAAGATTTCAAAGAACTACGTAGTGACCAACTTTCCAATGTTGTTATAATTAGTGATATTGCCTCAGTTATCTGAGCACAAGCGAGTTCATCAAATGTTAGCTGAAAAAAGAAAAACGGGATAACCTGCATGGTTTTTTTTAATCAATCAAACGGCTGGAGAATATCATTAATAATAAAAATAAAAATAAAAAGTGACCAAGATGGTCACAATACAAAGCATAAGCCAGAGCTATACAAGAAGCTTATAAGGTAATACCCCAGTCAAACATACAAGTATGAAAGGGATGCCCTCTTAATAACCCCACACATTGCCCCAATGCAAACAAGAGTTATCTCTCTACAAACAGTGAGACTTTGATCCATAGTAGCTAGATCCTTCTTTTCCCCTCTAAAAATTATATTGTTCCTCTCGTTCCAAATTAACCACATAGTAGCTAGTAAGACTTTGATCCATAACCAAGCTCCAATGGTAGAGAGCCATCTCTCCTCCATTGCTCAACCCATCCAAGGAAGGAATTTCTAGAAGGGAAAACCCAGCTGACTCATCACAAATGGATCTCCAAATCTCCAGTGGAAAGTTGCACGCAAAGAACAAGTGTTGGATGCTTTTTTTATTAAATTCACAGAGAATTAGTTGACCTCTATGATTGAGTGAGTCCCCAGTCGGAATTTTTCCATGGGCAAGGGCCCAAGTGAAGAAATTCACTCTAGGAAGGACTTCAACCAAAAAATCTTATTCCCAAACATGGAGGGGAAGCAAACAAGGTTGGATAGTTGAATGGACTGGAGAACTTGCTTTTGATGGCTGCTATGAACTGTTAACTTCCCTCACTTACCATCCCAGATCCAGTCATCATCCTCATCACATAGGGAGATACTGCTTAAACATCCACCAGCTCAATAAACTGTGATAACTCATTGTCTCTCAGACCCCTTCTAATAGCAAGGCCCCAAGAGTTGTTCTCCAAGCCACAACAAAATTGAGAGATGTTGGCACCTTTCCTTAGAGATATGTCATGGATGCCTTGAAATTTGGTTTTGAGTGGTTGCAAGCCAACCCATGTGTCCTCCCATAACCTAATTCTAGAGCCTCTACCTGCCACATAAGAGATCAAGGCTTCAAATTCAAAATAGCTTTCTATCAACTACACCCATATGCAGTGGAGACTTGGTTGGTGAACCAACATTAGGAAGAATCTCATATTTCTGCAGGATGGTAGTTCTCCACAGAATGCCTTCGTGTTATTATTCAACCAGATTGGCTTTTTCTCCAAATTGCTTTTCCAAAATGCACAACAGCCAAACTATAAATTATAACAAAATCCAAGAAAATGGGAATCAGAGTATTTCATAGAAATGAAGGTTTATTATGTCGCAGCTAGTGATTGGAATTCAAAAAGGCAGCGGGAAGATTTGAAGAAATTATTGAGTTCAAATTTGACCGGGGAAACAGGTAGGAAGATTTTAATAATTCAATTTTTAGTTTGAATTCAAATAGTTGTTGTACCTAACTGTAAGCCACGTGTCCTTCAGACAGTGGTTGATTTTTGGTTGATTTTTGAAAATCTGTTGTATCTTCTTCTTTAAATAGAGAGAGCTGTATGAAACACAGAAAGAGAGAAGTTCATTTTAATTCAAGGCTCGAGTTATCACTTAGAAGTTTTTTCCTTTTTGTTCTCTCATCTTCTTCATCTCTCCTCTTCTTGATCCAATTTACTTGTCTGTACTTGACATTTGATATCAGAGCGGTTGAGATCCATTCCACGCCATGGAAACAAGAGCTCGAGAAATAGAAACATTCATGAAAGACTCAAAGAAATACCAAATTGAAAACTCGAACCAAATGGAGGTAGTAAGGAAGGAACTAATCAGAATCTCACAAGCAGGAGAAACGTTTAGATTCAAAGATTGACCAGCTCATTCAAATGATGCAGGGCAATCGAAACCATCAGTTGCAGCAGAAACAAGTCACAAGCGGGGGAAGCTCAAGAGAAACGTTTAGATTCAAAGATTGACCAGCTCATTCAAATGATGCAGAGCAATCAAAACCATCAGGTGCAGCAGAAACAAGTTCTTCTCAGGTGACTAGAACAAACAACGATCAATGGAGGGCTCCCTCCCTCCCACCCTCTGATGTTGGAGGTAACTTTTTTCGTTCTCCCAAAGTAGATTTTCCCCATTTTGATGACACTCAACCTAGATCTTGGATCAAAAAGTGCGAACGATTCTTTGCCCTCCACAATATTGATGAACATAATAAGGTGTCACTAGCTGCTATTCACCTTGATGGCAAAGCCAATACATGGTTTTTAAACTATCAAATTGGGAAACCAAATGCTCCTTGGCCTATACTCATCTATGATCTATGCCAACGTTTTGCGGACCCTGTATCTGTCTATCTGATAACTTCGTCGATTCCTTTAACAAACTATGTCAAGATCTATTTGTCGAGTCTTATTATGAAAAATTTGAAGAACTCAAATCTATGATGCTCCTCCACAACCCTTCTCTCACTAAACCATATTTTATCATAAGGAACTCAAATCTATAATGCTCCTCCACAACCCTTCTCTCACTAAACCATATTTTATCATGAGTTTCCTCAATGGCTTGAAACCTGAGATAAAATCAATCATTCAAATGTTCAAACCATCATCGGTTTCACAAGCATTTTTCTTGCCCGTATGCAAGAGGCTTGTATGACTACATCCTCGAGCCTGAAGAATTCTACTGTTGGTAGAAAACCAGTTCAATCCACTACCTATAATTCCAATTGGGTGAGACCTCCTACGTCCAACAATCCCAGTACTTCCACCCATGCTAATCGACTAAACATATCACCATTTCTTCCACGTCTCCCACCAAACCAACCTATCATCAAACGCCTCACCCCAATTTAGATGAAATTTCGACAAGACAAAGGTCTTTGCTACAATTGCAATGACCTCTACACCCCTGGCCATCGTTGCAAACAATAGCAACTGTTCTTGCTCATTGTTGATGATGATCAAATCAACGACTCCTTGCTACCTGGTGAAGACACAATCAACTTCATATGGAACTATCTATACATGCCCTACATAGGTGAAGAAACGTCATGTTTCCATCTTGATTGACACCGGTAGTACGCATTCCCTCGTTGTTCCTAATATGATTACTGACACAAATTGACCAACCACTCTTACTCCCCAAACGATGGTGAAAGTTGCTAATGGGGAGCATCTAATTAGCACAGCTGTTTGCCAACCTCTTCGGTGGAATATGCAAAATACTGAGTTTGAAGGGGTGATTAGAGTGCTTCCTCTCGGTGGTTATGATATGGTATTGGGCGGCGATTGGCTTCAGCCATTTGACAACATCATTATCAACCTTGACACACTACAACTCACCATTGTTTATAAAGGTAATTGGGGTACCACAAATACTGCATCTCTTTGCCTTATACAACCCACTAAACTCAGAAAATTTCTCAACAAACACACACCCTGTTTCTTGGGCCAATTATTTTCCATCACGGTTGAGTCCCCTGCTCCTATTGCTGCTCTTTTAAACATCTTCCAAGACATTTTTCACACCCCAAACACTCTCCCACCGTCTTGTTCCTTAGACCATCGCATTCCTCTCAAATCAAACACACTACCTTCTTCCCAGGCACCATATAAACTTCCATATATGCAGAAAGATGTGGTGGAGAAATTAGTACAAGAGATGTTGTCTTCAGAATTGATTCAGCACTCATACAGTTTGTTCGCTGCTCCGATCTTATTAGTAAAAAAAAAGATCAATCATGGCGTTTTCGTGTCGATTATAGACGACTCAACGATATGATTATTAAAGATAAGTTTCTGATGCCTTTAATTGATGATCTTCTAGATGAATTGCATGGTGCTAAATTGTTTTCCAAGATTGATCTTCGCTCTGGTTACCATCAGGTTTTGGTTCATCCATCCGACGTATACAAGACGGCATTCAAAACACACCATGGCTGTTTCGAATTCAAGGTGATGTCGTTCGGATTAACAAACGCACCAGCAACAATTTCAGGCTCTTATGAATCATATATTTTAGCCATTTTTACGCAAATTTATACTGGTCTTCTTCGACGACATCCTCATATACAGTCAGTCAATGGATCTTCACTTACAGCACCTTCATGTTGCCTTGTCAACTCTCAGAAAACACTACCTCTTTGCTAAGCTTTCGAAATATTCTTTCAGCCAAACCAAGTTGGAGTATCTCGGCCATATCATTACTCCTGATGGTGTAGCAACAGACTACTCAAAGATAGAGGCCATGATGGACTGGCCGACACCTGCTACTATCAAGGCCTTGCGGGGATTTCTGGGCCTCACTGTCTATTATCGAAAATTTGTTAAGAACTATGGCATGATAGCCAAGCCTTTAACTAATCTCTTAAAAAAGGATGTTTTCGAGTGGAGTGACTTGGCTGCCAAAGCCTTCAATGACCTGAAACTAGCAATGTCTTCAACCCCTGTTCTTCGTCTACCAGACTTTTCACTTCCATTTTATGTTGAAACAGATGTGTGTTCATGGGCATAGGAACAATTTTGTCACAACAGAACCATCCCATAGCATACTTTAGCAAAGCCTTAAGCATACGAAACTTGGGTCTATCCACGTACAAGAAAAAATTACTCGCCATTTTTATGGTTGTTCATAAGTGGTGATCTTATTTGTTGGGTTCCAAATTTTATATACTTATTGACCACCAAAGTATCAAGCACTTTCTCGATCAGAAAATCACTACAATTTTGCAACAGAGGTGGCTAATGAGACTGCTTGGGCCTTGGCTATGACTGTTCCATCAGTTATAAGCAAGGATCAGACAACAAAGTGGCTGATGCTTTATCTCGTCGTGATGCACCACCATTTGCTTGCTTAGCTATATCACATATCTCACCCCAATGACTCTCAAACGTCATAGACACCTATAAAACAGGCTTTATCATCACCAAATTGCTGGTTCAACCCGAGTCTAGTCCTTACACATTACAACACAGCTTACTTAAGTATAAAGGCTCTTCTAGAACTCTTCGATCACAAATCATATCCACACTTCATTGCTCGGCTTTTGGAGGACACTCTGGTATCAATGCAACATACCAACGTCTGAAACATCACTTCTTTTGGCAAGGAATGAAGACCCAATTAATACAATTCATTATTTCTTGTGACACATGCCAGAAAAACAAGAACGATCAGTCAGGTTACGGCGGTCTACTTCAACCTCTACCAATTCCTGATCATGCGTGGCAACACATTACGATGGATTTTATCAAAGGATTGCCTCCCTCTAATGGCAAGACAGTGATATTTGTAATAGTCGATCGGCTCACAAAATTTAGCCATTTTATGGCATTACCATACCCCTTTTACTACTTCCATGGTGGCTGACTGCTTTCTTCAACAAGTATACAAACTACATGGTCTTCCCCAATCCATCGTTTCAGATAGAGATAAGGTATTTCTAAGTACCTTTTGGAAACAACTTTTTGAAGCTTTAGACACCTCGTTGGCAATGAGCTCAGCTCATCACCCCCAATTTTGACGGGCAAACATAGCGCAAAAACGCGTGCTTAGAAACATACCTTCGATGTATGACCATACATGCTCCAAAAAAGTGGTCACAGTGGTTATATTTAGCGGAGCACTGGTTCAATACGAACTTCCACTCCAGTTTACAACTCACCCCGTTTCAAGCTCTATACTGGTATTCACCACCCTTGCTGGCTTTGCCTCTAATTGCTTCTCTACCAATTTCTGAGGTCCAACAATACCTTTCAACAAGCGACAACATGTTGAATATCCTCACGGAGAGATTACATCAGACTCAAGAACGCATGAAACGGTATGCTGATAAAAACAGAGTAGATCGATCCTTCCAAGTTGGTGATTGGGTCTTCTTAAAATTGCAACCTTACCGTCAATCTTCGATCCAGATCAGAAATAATTTGAAGCTGTCTTCCAGGTTCTATGGTCCATTCTTAGTTACCGAACGCATTGGCGCCGTTGCATACCGATTACAACTCCCTGCTCAATCCAAAATACACCCTGTTTTCCACGTTTCTCAACTCAAAAAGAAAGTCAGTCCCAAAGCTTCGCCACTACCTACTCTTCCAATGGTCGACGAATATGGCAATTACGGCGTCGAACCTATTGCTATCCTAGGCCGTCGATTAATTCCTCGCCATGACAAAGCAGTGACTCAAGTTCTTGTTCACTAGTCGAACTCTCGAGCCAGCAAAGTAACATGGGAGGATTGGACCTACCTTCACCAGTGCTTTCCCAATTTTCATCCTTGATGACAAGAATGTGGTGAAGACGAGGGTAATGTCACAGCTACTGATTGGAATTCAAAAAAGGAACGGGGAGATTTGAAGAAATTATTGAGTTCAAATTTGAGCGGGAAAACGGCGAGAAGATTTGAATAATTCAATTTGTAGTTTGAATTTTTGAATTCAAATAGTTGTTGTAACTAACTGTAAGCCACGTGTCCTTCAAACAGTGGTTGATTTTTGAAAATCTGTTGTATCTTCTTCTTTAAATAGAGAGAGTTGTCCGGGAACACAGAAAGAGAGAAGTTCATTTTAATTCAAGGCTCGAGTTATCACTTGAGAAGTTTTTTTCTTTTTGTTCTCTCATCTTTTTCATCTCTCCTCTTCTCGATCCAATTTACTTGTCTGTATTTGACATATTAGCAGGCTCTTTTCATCAAAAATTATTAAAGCTTAATGTATTAGGATGAAATCTTTATTCTAAGGGGAAAGGTTATCAAAAGTGTATCCTAAAATGTGTATAGGCAAAGTTATCAAACTTTAAAATACATGCACCATAACACAGATCACAAGATAGCAAAAGGTTCCAGAAAAATTTACATCACATACAATAGTTTTGAAACAAATACAACTAAGTTACTAGGAATTGACATTCATGTAGAATAAAAACTCAAGCCCGACCCTTATCATAGGCCTAATAGACCGCATAGGGACCCTGAAATTTAGTTCAATTTAGGGCCCCAAATTTTCTAAGTTATATATATATAGTCACAATCGTTTCGATTGGCATAATCAGTAACGTGATCTAAAAACTACCATGGAATCGAATCCAAGCAAAATATTTGATTATTTATTTTTTATTTTTTTGTGGGGGAGGGGACATTTTATAAATTTGCCAAGGGCCTACAAATCTCAGGGTTAGCCCTAATCAAACGCCAAGGTAAAGTTTTTTTGCATGAGCTAGAATTAAACTTTCAAGTCCCATGGATTTAAATAAAACCATGTAATCGGTGTCTCCTTATAGAAAAAACAATGCAAAAGATGGACTTTGAATCTATGTAGTCTCAAGCGAGCTTAAGCGAGAAAGGCGAGCGACCAGGACTCCAACACCTTGCATAGCCAAGGAGACTGTCACTTTTTGTGGTCTAGGGCATTCGCCTTTCTCACCTAGGCACTCGCCTCGGACTATGATTATTTTTTTTAAATTGGTCAAAAGTTTAATTAAAACCCTAATCTTCTCCTTCAACCAATCTTCTTTGTTAAAATAAAAGGATAAGTGCTATATTTACATTTATTCAAGTGCTATATTTACATCAAGAAATGAGATTTCGCGAAATCTCACGAAAATTTTGGTTTTTTTTATTTATGAAATGAAAAAAGGCGAAAGAAAAAATGTTTTCAAAAAATTTTGAGGTTTTTTATAAATTTTGAGTTTTCTTTTTGTAAAAATACAAAAATTTCTTTTTTCAAAGGTTTGTTTGAAAATTTTCGATTTTTTTAATTATAATTTCTTCTAGTTATTTATTGATTTTTGAAACCACCCCTGATTTACTAATTATCATTTTTCTATTTATATATTGATTTTTTAAACCACCCCCTATTTTCTAATTACATATTAATTTCATGTTTATTTCATTTCTTGGTATTTAAGCTGCATTTAATGTGTTTAATAAATTTATTTACTTGCATCTTCCTTTTTACATATTTCATATATCCTCGAAATTCATTATATATATTTCCTGTATTTTTTAAATTTTTATGATTTTTCTTCACACCGAAATGTTCTCGAAATATTTCTTAAAATCGAGACCGAAATTAACTCGAAAAACAAAATCACAATCCTTGATTTACATCAAATGGATTGAAAAAAAAAATTGTTGCCTCGTGCGAGCTAGGTGCCCCCAACCCTGTCGATTAACCTAGTGCCTCGGGGCTCGGGCTACATAGCTTTAAATATGACTACATAGAGAAACATATGTTGATTCTCATGGTCTAGGTATTAGCAAGGAAGCACAGACTCTTCGAAAACTTTTCGTATTCGTGTCCGACACACGACACTCGCTCGACACGCGTCGGACACTTGGTCAACGTGTCGGCAAGTGTCAAACACATGGTCAATGTGGTCAACGTGTCAGACACGCCTTCGATACACTCGAAACTTAGTCAGGACACAGTCAAGACTCGAAAACCAACTTTGTTTTATTTTTTACTTTTAGATATTTGCAAAAATAACCACGTAATATAATGGTTGTTGATCCATCTAAAGTGAATGACTATTTCAATTGTGATTTAAGACAAATAGGGCAACAACCCACTAACGCATAGAGGTAATCTATGTTTTTTCTTAATTTTTGTTTCTTATTTTTCTCTCGTTTGCTTGTTCTCTCCTCTATTTCTTCTCTACTATATTTTTTTCTACTTTAATTTTTTCTTGCAACAATGTCATCTTCTTCAAGACACTCTAGGAAGGCACTTTATTAGATTATTATTTATATTTATGACTTATTAAAAAATAGTATGACGTGTCCTCGAGTCCTAGTTTTTTTAAAATTGTCGAGTCAGTGTGTCGTGTCAATGTCGGACACGGCGCGCGTGTCTATATCCGTGCATCCTTGGGTATTAGAGACCAAGTTTTTTGCCTCTCTCGCCAAACCCCTCTCAAATTGGCTTTGTTTAAGTCAAAAATATTATTCTCAAACATAAAAAGTAGTTGGAAAAGGAAAAAGCCATCAAAGTATATTAGGGAAAATCAAGGTTGAATGTCAAAGAAGTGGTGGACTAGCCCCAAGTACATTAATCATGGCTCACTTTCATCCAACCCTACGAAAAAAAATGTAACTTTTAAACTCGACGAAGATATTGGATGGGTCAAATTATTCTATGGATGCTAGCATATAACTAGTATCCAATAGTTTTACTTTCAAGTTTCATTGTTATCTGGATCTCTACGTACTAAGGGATGTTGAAAACACAACTTTAGAGCATTAACTTTCAAATCAAAAGAGATTATTTTTTAGATCCTTTGTGCATTTTTCTAAAGAGCATAGACCTCATTTTTCATAAGCTTTCATGTGTCAGAAACTTTACACATTTCCGTCTCATCTTACTTGAGTGTATGCCAGTAATGTTTTTGGTCTTCGTATGTTGTTGTGATCGCGGAGAAAGATCATTGAAGCAAGCTTCCGTGTATAGAAGTTGGTTGCAAGTGAAAAACTCGCTCATTGTGGAACCGAGGGTGGTTTAGTAAGTACCTTGAGTGAACAATTTTGTAATCGTAATTTTTGTTTCATAGTGGATCGTTCCCCATGGATGTAGCTTATAGAGTTGGTGTTTAAAATTTCACAAGTGAACCACGTTACATCATGTGTTTTCATTTTACATCATGTGTTTTCGTTTTCTTGCACTTTATTCGTTAATGCATGACAATGCAAAGAAAAGATCTATAAATCCTTGAGCGATCACAATTTTTGAGGGTTTGAAGAAAAATTTTGTATATATTGACAATGTACTTAGTATGAGCGAACAGATGAGCGGTTATATCTGGTTCTTCTTCATTTGACTAATATAATGGTTTGGGGGATACTTAAAAAACCCTACTTGCTTAAAAAAAAAAAAAAAAAGACCATCGACTGCCTATATGACACAGGGTCTATATGGTGTAAACATATGAGAGATCCCATAAGTATCTTACTATAAACCCCATACACAGTCAAAATGATATTTTCATGCAATTATATACTAGAAAGCCAACGATACTTATTACCACTATGCTCACAGTGAGAGGATCTATATAGGTTTTCCTAGAAGGTGGCAATACAATTTGATTGTTGGAAGGGAGAAGGCAATAGTGGAGTTTGACGACTTCTACTAGAATCAAAAACAATTCTCTGGGAAATGATTAAAGATTTGCTTCTAAACCGCATAACGATAGACCGAGAAACTCAAATTTTCATTCTTCTTCAAGCAGAAAATTGGTGGGATTAGAAAATGAGGTAGACAACAATGGATTCATATATGTGGAAAGGTAAAGATCATGGAAAGAAAAATTGCAATCATGGTTGCACTTAGAGATTGAATTTCAACCCCAGTCCATTTCCCTTTTTTGGTGAAGACGGCTCAAAGTTTGATTGCTAAAAGAGTCTCCTTTAGGACTTTCGGTGTTCAAGTGGCCTTGTTATGGTGGAGTGGTGCAATCACACAGGCCCTAAATTCATAGGGCCTATTTTTTATTTTTTTTGTTTTAATTGTTAAAATCATTTGAATTCATTGTTTATTGATGGTTTCCATACTGTTGTAGATGGTTTCTATTGCTCCAATGGTTAAGAAACTTTCTCCCACAGTTTCAAGTTTCTCTACTCAACCTCATGCTGTTTTATTTGTTTATCTTCAAGTACCTTAAAAATGTATATCGTACAGGTATAAAAAATGGGTATCCAAGGGCCACTACTTTTAGTCATTGCATAGGGCCCTCCCTGCCCTCCCTTAAATCTCAGAGTTGGCCTTAATCAATAGAATTAAAATTTTACATTGGTCTCATATTAAAACAAAATCTTAGAGCATTGGCATTAAGTTACCAAGATCCACGCTACTGAGACCCAAAAATTACTTATTTCCTCCTAAACAGCATAGACCAAGATATCATAAATTCTAACCAGAAGTTGCAGGCCACGCTTACTACAGAACTTGGTGCCTCAAGTAAAGTTATTAGTGTGCATGGGATTGTGCGTGCTTCCACAAACATATGGTGATGGAAATTGAACCATGAATTTAAGAACCCAATAGAACTAAGGATTGCAAAACCAAACTTAGAATATCTTCACATATACTCATGTCATGTAAATACTTGTTTTTGTATGAGTGACTATACTCATGATTGACAAAGAAGACGTTGAAGAAGCCATCCCATGGCAGATGCATCAAAGAGGGAGACCTTGGTTTGATGTGCATCTGGATGTAGACCTTTGGGATACTGATGGTGGAGTTTTCTAAAGGGACACTTAAAAGCATAAGCGAATCAGAGATGAAAGCTGAATTGATGATGTTCGAAATAGGAGTGGAGTTTTTGGCTTTGCTGAGAAATAGGTATTTTCTATGTCATTTAATTGTGGGGGAGACGGATGAACAGCTAGGCCTACATTGAAGAAAATCTGACAATTTACTTATAGCAAAGACGGATGAAGATGATTTGTTTTAGGAAACTCTAGAAACATGGAGAGTCATTAAATTAAAATTTTGTTCTGATTCCGTTTACTCTGAAGTCATTAAATTAAAGTCTAGCGTTGTGCTCAGGCAGAATGTGAGAAGCTCTGAGGGGCTAGAAATAAATGTCAGGCCTGACATAAACATGATTTGCGGAGCATGGAAGTGGAAAGCTAGACTCTGTAGGAATTTTAGCTTTAGGTGTTTCCATATCTTTTGATCTCACTGAAGTTAGCTTGCCTCCTTAGTCCCTATAACCATGGCTCCTGAAATACCCATTGTAGGTTTTCTTCTCTCTTGTTCAATGCAAAAAAAAAAATGACATTACTCCATTAAAAAGCCAAGTTGCTTTCTCACATGCTTTTCAATAGCAAGATGGATGTTCGAGAGCTAATTGTTACTATAAAGGACAAGAAGACTAGCTGTCATGTCAACAAATAATCCCTACTGATGTGCCATACCTGCAGCTGTAAAGAACCAATGTCGAACTCTCCAATAGTGGAATCCTGAATAAGTCCACCAATATTCGACGTTTCTAACTTGCCATCCTGTAAGAATGAAATGCATTAAAACCTAGCTGCAGACAATCATATCTTGGTTGGAAAATGTCTTCACATCAAAAAAAAATACCTCATACTCTGAATCTGGAGTTCTTGGGTTTTCCCCTACTTTTGAGAAGGAAGTTTCATCGTACTGCATAAACTCACTGCCTTTGACCTGGGAAGGATCATAATCCAGATGTGAATCAATGGTGCCAGCTCCGGTGTTGCCTGGTGGTTGAATTCCTTCCTCGAAACTTAGACGGGGATCCACTGGCATGAAGGCATCCGTATTTGTCCTTGGGGCAGATAAATTGAAGGCTTCTGAGGTTCTTTCATCAACTTTGGTAAGGGAAGATGGAAAACCAATATGGTCCTGGTCCATAAGAGAAACATCTTTCCTAACAAACTCGTCTTGTGCCAACTTTTGGAAGAAAGACCAATGTTTGGGGTCATGGTTTTCCATATTTAAGCTCAAACCAGTCCCATCACTGTATAATGCATTGACACTAGAGGAGTCCCCCGTCTCTCTTGCCTTTGTGAATATATCAGAAAGGAAATCACGAGGGAACCGATCATTGATATCAATAAGAATGTCTCCATGTTCTGTTGTGGATCGTGCGGCAACCAAAGAACTCTCGAGGGGTACATCCTGGGTGGAGGTCCCAGTCTGAGTAAAAGTATGAGGAATCGTGGAATTATTATGTGCAGCCTTTGCAGCCAACTCACCCCAGTGAAGCTCTGGTAAGCTAGAATTAGGATTATCACGGTGCTTAGCAGAAGCTCCTGGTGCTGCAGAAGCATGGTTTTCATCAGAGAATTCTTTCTGTCTGCTTTTATTCTTCGTTACTCCGCTTTCATCTTGGGATTTAGAAATGCCAGACCCATGAGAAATATCATCCACATCAGGATTCATTTGAGTGAGTGCACCAGCAAATTCTCTATACTTTTCAAATTGCATCAACCCCTCCTCAATGGTTGGAACATTTGGATTTGCAACTGAAATGGGTTGCTCAATTTGGGAAGTAAGATTTCCGTTATTCAATTTATCAACAGATTCGGTGATTGACTCCTGGTGTGCCAGACCTGAATTTGACTGCTTCATCAGAAACTGAGAACCAAAGGAATCATCAGACTTTGACAATCGATTAGGTAACTCTGGTTCTGCTTGCTTCAACGAGATCCTCTCAGAGTGGAAAACTCTTTGAGGAAGAACAGGCGGCTCATAGAAGTCAGTCGAATCAGCCTCAGAGTCGGCATATCCAGAATTAAGTGCTCCACTATGATCTTCATTATTGGATTTATGTCTATGCCCACCAGCATTCATCCCATCAATTGGAGGTAAACCCCGTCCAGGCTCCAGTTGCTTTCCATTATCTGATTTTGAAGGCAAGAAAGTGGTTCCTCTCTCTGATGCAGAAGCTGCTAAAAATTGTCCTTCAGTTGTGCCATAATTTAGAACAGAACCATCATATGGCTTCGAAGAAGCAACAACCTCATTTTCCAATCTTCCAATTTTCTCAGAATTAGATTCATTCTTGTGCACGAGAGAACCATCAACTTTGACTTTCCCCACTGACATTTCTGAATCCTGTAGTCTGAAACCACCATATGACTGCCCTTCAGTCAAACCTCCTTGTTGAGTCTGAACACCATGTCGAAGAATGGGATATGGTCCTTCAAATGGCATGTAATTTGAGGGCTGGGTTTGTCGTGAAGCTACAGATGAAGCAAGTGCAGGCCTGCCATTCATGTCATGGATGGTCACAAGGGGATGAGCGGAAGAGAACTGTTGGTGCTCCACTTCTGCATTTACTGTCTGACCTGGATAACTATGCACATAGACCCCATAAGTAACAGATGAATTCGGTAACAATGTCTGAGAAGATTGAGCAGTTGAAGAAGGCACAGGAAGACCTGCCACAGGGGAAGGGTTAGAAGCAGCAGACACTGATGCAACTCCAATTCTCTCCTGTTCCCTGTTAAGACTAATCAATTGGTCAAAACCATTTCCTGAATTGCTCGCTAGTTGCCCACTTGAAACTCTTCTCGATCCAAGGTCCATGCCATTGACAGCAACTACGTACTGAATTTCAGAATCACCTTCCATGCTGCCCATGCTAAAATGAGGGTCATCAAATTCATTCATCGAAACGAGAAATATCCTAAGTTTCTGAGATCGATCTCCATCTCCTAGGACGTTACATTCCTCTAACATATTCTGCAAATCCTCACCGCAAGACACAGAAACTAACGCATCAAGATCTTCTCCAGGAAGCTGATATTTGATTATATGAGCTTCGCTGTATATGGACGCTGTTTTCTGCATAAGCTCTTGCCATGAAATATCTTTCCTTACCCGAATGATACGTGTTTCACCTCCAACATACCGAAGCCTTCCATCACTTGGACGGGGTAAAATTCTTCCACCAAAGCTGCAGAGGAACTTGATCTTTGGTGAACCCTCAGAAGCTCCTGAGGAAGCATAGCCAGGGGCAACACCTTGATTACTGGCATTGCGTGACAAGGTACGTGGTACTGATCGAACCGACTCATAATAACCTCTATTTTCGATGCCTGATGAGCCAGCTCTTTCAAATTCCCTAACGGGGCCCTTATCTGCTGCGGCAAACATTGAAATATCTGATCCACTTTCAGAACCTGTATGACTAATTCCAAGAATTCCCTTCAGATCCATATATCCTGTCACATTGTTAAGATCAGTAGTAGCATTTGGAATGAAGGGCTTTCTTGGATTGGCTCGTTCTCTCATAAACTCAAGAGAGAACTCCTCGCCTGTCTGAATGGAGAAGTTCAGTACAGGTTTAGTTCCTCCTGTTAAACCGTACTCCGGTGGTCTCATATTTGTACCAACTGAGTTTGAAGGATCCGGCCGAAACCTCTGACTTGAAGGCCCAAGTCCATCATTTGTAGTTTCTGCGGCATTATAAGGAAACTGTTCATAACTTTTTGAATGCTCCATCAAGCATTAGATGTTGCATTTAGTCCAGACCAACATGGGAGAGAACCCCCAGCTGAACCTAGCAAAAGGATTGAATCTACATCTGAGAAGCTCATTTAAGCATTTCAAGATTTGTGAATAATTACCATAAGCAATGACCTGTGAAGTTTCTCAAAGGGTTTTTTAAATAAATAAATAAGCTTCTACTGGTTCTGTAACGAGAGACCCAATTGAGAAATCTGCAAGCCTGAATATTCCTGTGTGCAAGCAGCTGGATAATTGTGATTTTCTCCAACAATTTCTGAGTATCACCAAAGTATAGTGTACTGATGCAAAAAGAAAAAGAAATAATCAACCATTAGCTTTTACCAAATGAAAGTGAACAATTAAGTTGGAAAAGAATCAAGACATGATCCAGAACTAGATAATAGAAATAAATCAACCACCTCCGCTAATGAAAAGAAATTCATATTGAAGTTGTCAGAACCCAGGGAAGAAAAACACATATCTAAATCAAACTTGCAGCTTTACTTCACAAATGGATGACATATACATATATGCTAGTGAATGGCTTGTACCTTTGGGCATGCTCTAAAAACAATAGATACAACACAAACTCTGGCAAAATGTACAAAGTTGTTGCCTTTGATATGTAATTGAGAGTTCCTTTCTAGAAACCCTATTGAAAATGAATTCACCAAGTACTATATGCAAAGAAAAGATAACTACATTTGAAACACATTTTCAAGATGTTTTGATAGACAGAAGACCCTTAAATTATCGAATTCAAGTGGGACGGGGCAATTGACAAGGTGGGCAATTGACAAAGGTGGTCAGATTACACAGATTGGGCATGATTGAAATGGTACTTATTGGGATCAACTGCATGCACAAAGTGATAAGGAGTGTAGGAGTTCAGAGCAATCAGTTGATATAATCTATGAAAGCGAAGGCCAAAGGTCGGTGCATGTGAAGCATTTCATAGAACAAAGCAGTGGCAACTTCAAGCTTATGAAACCAATTTTTTTAATTGGGTTGAATGAACAAAATTAAAAATCAACAAAAACTCTCCTATCATCATCGCATCTTAATCATAGATTTCAGATTGAAACCCCTAATTCGATATCTTAAAAACCCTTAAACCAAATAAACTCGTAAATCAATATTCTACACTAAATCAACTCAGATGAAACGGACACAAACTCATACTTCAATTCAACCACACAAGCGAAACTCCAAACTTAAATCCGATTCAAAGCGGCCCCCTCCCCTTCTTCCCCAAAAAAAAAATTAAAAAAAATTAAAAAAGAGTAAGCAGATAGAGATATACCAGCTGCAGCTGAGTCAGTGTAGAGGAAAATTGAGATGCGAGAGATCAGATACGAGCGATTGGGCGGATAAAGCAGAGAACTTGAAAGCTGATCCGATCGATAAGTGTGAGATTGCTTGAGATTGAGAGGTAGAGCTTTGGGAAGTAGAGAACTTAGAGAAGAAGAGAGTACTTTTTGGTTCTACACTAGTTGTTGTGTTGTATGTTGTAAGAAAAGGCTATCTATGAATGAAGCTATTAATTAAACTAGGTTATTGTTTGACTCTGCCAATTAAAATTGGTCGTTGGATTTAATTGTGTCTCGAGCATCTCAACTCTCCCAACTATATTAAGACTCACTCGATCTATTCCGAGATTTGCTCTATTTGATGCGGTCGGTTAACTATATATATATATATATATCTTTCTTTTCTTTTTTTTTCCGGATAACTATACTTGTTAAATAAAATACAAGTAATTTGAAAGAAAAAAAAAATACACACGCAAAGGGTTGTAAGTCAAAAAAAAATTTGTATTTGTTGAGACTCGTGAGCATGACTTTTTTTTTTTGGACATTTTAAAATTCAAACACTATTTAAATTAGAGTCGTGATTCAATGAGGTTAACCTCACGGGACTTCGTGAGGTTAACACTCCACACCATTAGATCTAATAGATTAATCTTAAGAATATATTCCACTTTTTAACGTAGAAAAAGTTACGAAAAATGACTTTAAAGACCTACTTTTTCACAAAATAGACAATTTAGATATCGTAGTTGATGTAATTGCTAATTTGTGCCTAATTTTATACTTTTATAACCAACAACGACTATTTCATTAACCCAGGTTAACTCATAAAATTATAGGACACATTTACCCTTCTTAAACAAATAAAAAACATAATTTTATACTTGTATGACCAATAAGGACTCTTTTATTAATGATTCTATTTTTATTTATTTATTTGGTTATTTTTACTTTTTTTTTTACCCTTAACCCCTCCCGTTATTTTTAGGCAACAGATGGCTACAAATAATTTATTTAACTACAGTTTGAGCAATTATTATATGTCATTTATTAGTTACAAATGACTGCATTAATATTTTCATGTTAGTTTTTTTTATTTATGAATGTTTTGTCACTCTGAATGTGTTTATATTTAACGGGTTGTGAAGATATAGCTGAGTTTGAAGAAAAAAATTTGTTTCAATTAATGGTTGCTTCAATTCTCTGTCACTATTTAGTTTACATGAAATTATCTTATTCAATATTGGTTTTCATTTTACCTATGAGGCTATGATCATGCTATATGGTAGATAGCTTGTGATAAAATAGTGACAGAGAATAAAATTTATTACTTCACAGGTACCCATGCATTGAAGAATATGAAATCAAATTTCGATAGTGAGAAAATTGATTTATTAACTACCTTATGGAATTAAGAAGCAATGATAACAAAAACCAAATTTATAATCATCATCAAGAAAGGTAATGCACGGGTACCTGTAAAATTTTCTAATACAATTTATGACAAGTTAATCAAATTCATTTTATTAACTAATTTAAACCAAATTTGTAATCATCATTAACTATATTATGAAAAGTTTACCAAACATTAGTATAATAATTTGATTAACTTGTCGGTAAATGAAAACTTATAGAAAAAAGTATAATTAGTTGATCATAATTAGAATCATTAATATCTATACCTGCAGCGGCATGGGGTTGGAGGGGTTAAGGGTAAAACAAAAATAAAAATAACAAAAAAATTTATAAAAAAAAACATTAATAAACTAGTCATTGTTTGTCATAAAAGTATAAAATTATGTTTTTTATTTGTTTAAGAAGGATCAAGATGTCTAATGCAGTCATTTTTAACTTACCAACCTCATGTTTTATTTACAGTACAAGGAGTGTTGGCTCTACCAGGTCATCATAGGCGTAGTGTAGGAAGGAGATCTTCGTGGGGATTCTTCTCTAATTAGGAGTCGTTCCCTATTAGCCTTGTGCTCCTAAATACGCGGGGAATAGTACCCAATGCGAAAGCAATCCGTGTAAGGAAGATTCCCCGTGTGGAATGTACTCTGGCATTTGCTTCCTAATCGGAATGAGAGAGCAGGTGTAGTTGCCTTTCCTAAGCTGATCTTCGAAATACTTGCCTTATTAGGACTTACAGATATTGAGAATAGATGTGAGACGTGTGGACCTAGTGTGTTGTGAGAGTTCGGGTTCGCCTGGCGGACTGAATTGAGCGGGCTTATAACCGCTTGGGTATGTTCAGTGTTGGGCTGATGTTGGGGCTTGTATTTCCTCGAGATCATCATGACATGTGTATGGCTTAGAGGTGTGACCGTTTTTATGTATCATCAGCTACTCCCCCCGAGTTAGTGGGTCGTCACATCGGTTCGCTAAGTCATCTCTTTGAAGAGATGCGCCGCTCATGATGATTGAGTCTGAATCGTTGCTTGAGCCGCACACCGCATTAATGGAACATGCGTTGGTTCAGCAAAAAAGATGCGGGAACTCAACCTCTATTTGGGTCATTCGTAGTGTAGAGTCTGACTTTTCTGTTTTCTTTGTTTTCGAGGATATCGCTCTGACTATAAAAGATTGTTTATCTTCTTCATGGCCCTACAAAACCTTCTTGACAATGCAATCTTGGCAAGGGCCTGGAGTTTTTTGAAGATAGGTTGTTGTCTAAGCCTAGCCTTGCTGAAATCCGTATGAAGTTTGGAGTTCCTAAGGACATGCTGTTGTATGTCCTGACGGGTGACCAAACGCCAATGTCGCTTCCGACCAGTTTCACTTGCTTGCATCGTGGGATGCTTCAGATTGGAGTGCGTTTTCCAGTTCTTGACGTGATTTGGGAGTTCCTGGATCTTTTAGGGATTCATCCGGCCCAATTGGGGCCTAATGGATATAGGATCATCCTCATAATTCTGCTCAGTGCCAAGGAGGCCGGTGTCATCGTGACTCCGCGGGTAATTTAGTTTCTGACTTCTCCCCAGCTAAAGAGTAACGATGTCTGTAAGATGACATCGTCAACTTGCTTCGTTAATCTGCCTGATGACTTCAAGTTCTGGCAGAAGTACTGCTTATTGGCTCTTGCAGACTCAAAGTATTTTCGATGCAAGGGTCGTTCGCTCGAGCGATAGTTCAGGTCGCTTCGTAAGTTCAACCCTTTTCATGTGACTTCAATATGCTTCATAGCTGGCTGACTATCATTGCTTGTGTTTCTTTGCAGGAAGGTTTCCTACTACTCATCTTACCTTAGCGGAACAAAACACCATGGAGACATTCTGCAACTTGCCGAAAAGGAATGCGGTCGATGTAATAAGAGTTTCCAACTTCATCCGTAATAAGCTGTGGGACAACTAGCACGTTTCCATCACTCTGTACCGGACATCACGAATTAAGGCGAAAGATGGGGTCCCTTCGAGGAAGAGGAAGGTTGTTAGGGCCAAAGCTCCCGTTCTGTCTCACACGAAGGAGTCGTCTTAAGCGCTTGCCTTTTTTGTAAGGAAAAAGTCTTGTGTGAGGACTGGGTTGTCTTCGCCACGACCCGCTCCAGTGAGATAAGAGTGCGAGCTTGCTAGGCCTGTTAGGGCGGAGGCTGACGTTTTCGACTTGGACGCGCCTTAGATAGGTCGAGCCTTAGTGACGCGCAGGTCGAAGCTCTGAATGATCGTCTAGTGCGGGTTGCAATGGCGGCTTCCGCTGCTGCTGATTCGTGTGGGATTGTTCTTGTAGAAGGCTCCCGTGAAGATTTGCCTGAGGTTGTAGAGTCTGATCACCCCATTGTTGCTTTGCATAAAAGTGGTCGCGACACTGGCCATGTCTCGTGTAGTCCGTATTGTTCACCGTCTCGCTCTAGGCCGCAGCTAGAAGTGTTGGAGGGTCCTTTGGATAATTCGCTTCCTCCTCTCCTTCCAGATCTCATTAAGCCATCTCATACCAAAGGGTCAATTGTTAGTAACAAGGGAAAAGCCACGGAGGAGGGCCTGAGGACGGTGGCAACTGTGAAGGGTGGCACTGGTGTAATTCCTGATCCGGAGAAGCTTCATCCAGGTGCACGGATAAGTCGGTTTGCACCGGACTTTGTGAAGATGAGTTCACAAGTCTGGCACTAAGAGGTGGACGTAGAATATGCTTCGAGGAAGCATATAAGTAAGCGTCACAGCTGGCTGATGGATCACGCTCCAAAACCCGAGGAGGATACGTTGGAAGGATGTATGGATAAGGGTTTGAAGTACCTTATGATGGGTATGTCTCATTTGAGCCACATGGCCATTGCTGGGACGAAAGTCGAGGCAGCTCGCGAAACGGTATACACCTTGGAGTGTGTCTTCTCGCACATGTAGGCGTTATACACCGATGCGCTCTACAAAATTGAATAGCTAAATAAGCAGGCCGAGGAGAAGAGGTTGGATCAGTCATTCGTGGCTGCCGAGACTCTAAGGGCTCAATTGGAAAACCTTGAGCGTAATCTGTCAGAGGTAGTATCCGAGAGGGACGAACTTAAGCAGGAGTTCAGCCGGATCCACCAAGAAGTTGAGGTTGCGCAGGAAGCTGCAACTAAGGCGTGTTCTGAACTGCAGTCCCTTGCTGAAAAGAGTGATTCGAGGGAAGCCGGCTGGGCTACTGAGAAGCAACAGTTGGAATTCGATGTGGAGTTCTATGCTCGGGAGGCGAGAAAGGCTGAAGACCAGCTCGAATTGGAGTGGCATGAGCTTAGTGCTATGAAGAGCAGTCTGGCCACAAAGGAGCCTCAAGTCGACGCACTTACTAGCAAGTTAGAGCTACTGGAACATTAACTTGTTGACGTGAATGTCCGAGAGGAAGAGCTTCTATAGAAGCAAGGCAAGTGTGAGTTTTGTTGGGTTCTACACGGTCGGCTGGAGCTGATGAAGGAGGAACATCAGGAATGGGATCTCGGCCGCTATAAGAAGATGTCACATGTAGACTTGTCTGTTACCTCTGCATCATCGGGCGAAGAAGACAGTTTGGGCCCTGATGTCTAAGCCGTGGTGTGCGTGGACGCTACGTCTATTCCATCTCCCACTAGACTTAGCTCTTCTGTTTCTGTACCTTCTCCTGATAAAGAGTAACCTTGGTGTGATTATACCCCTTTCCATTTTGACCGTTAATGAAAACAGTTTTATCCGTTTCGTGCTTGTTGTCTCTATTGCATGTTTTTCATTTTGCATTGTCGTCTTGGTTTGGCATAGGCTAGTTGAATCAATAGGACATTGACTGCTTTGTCCGCGATAGAGAGCTTGACCACTTTGTATTGTGAATGACTCAGGGTCATTGATGTGTAGTCATGTCCGATAATGGGCATGTTGTGGACAGTCTAGCTAGGGAATGAGTCGCCCGAGTTGCGTCTTGTCCCCAATGTAAGCTGCTTGAGGCTTACCTTGTTGGTTTGACCGGTCGACTACAGCTGCTGCTATGAGTGAGTTGCGATGGGCGAGTGTATGTGTCAGAGTGTTCATGTTAAGTTAGGCGCAGTAAGCTCGGGTTGGCATCCTAAGTAGTTCTTATCTGGTTACTGGCCATACGCGTGAATGGCCTTCGCTAATATTAGAATGTCGATCTGTTTGAGTGTGAAGACTTTGACTCAGCTAGATTCATGTTTGCGATCAGGCTGAAAAGCAGTGGTCTTGTGGCAAGCCGTCGAAATCGGTTCAGGACTGACTAGACTTCCACCTTCTGAATTGTTTATGACCGATTAAAGTGGACTACAGATTCAGAGAGTAAAAGTTTGGCGACCAGGCTGAAAAGTAGTTGTCCCGTGGCAAGCCGTTGGAATCTGTTCAGGACTGACTAGGCTCCCACCTTTCAAATCATCTACACCTTCCTCGCGCGGTGGGGGCTACGAATTTGAGATAGGAGTTTAGCGACCAGGCTGAAAAGCAGTGGTCCCGTAGCAATCCATCGAAATCAGTTCGGGACTGACTAGGCTCCCACCTTTCAAATCATTTACGCATGTGCGCATCAGGCTACAAATTTGGGAGTTTTCGGCGGCCACGCTGAAAAGCAGTGGTCCCGTGGCAAACCGTCAGAATTAGATCGTGGCTGACTAGGCTCCCACCTTCTAGACCATCTACACCCTCGCAGCGCGGGTACAAGTCCAGATTTGGTGATTTGGCGGCCACGTTGAAAAGCAATGGTCCCGTGGCAAGCCGTCAAAATCAGCTCGGGATTGACTAGGCTCCTACCTTCTAGACTATCTACACCCTCGCAGTAGGGGCAACAAGTCCAGATTTGGTGATTTGGTGGCCACACTGAAAAGCAGTGGTCCCGTGGCAAGCCATCGTAATCGGTTCGGGACTGACTAGGCTCCCACCTTCTAGACTATCTACACCCTCGCAGTGGGGGCTACAAGTCCAAGTTCTGATCATAAGCTTTCGTTGCTAGTCGTCACCAGCTAGGTTTACCTGATTAAGTTCGGTGATCATTGATCGCGAAGGGGGCAATGATCCCTGGCAAGTCGTCACCAGGCGTGATAGCGCTGATTAGACTCCTACTTCCTAAATCGTCGATGCCCGCACTAAGTGGACTAGGTGTCAGGTTGAACCAGAAGCCATTGTCATCACCTTTGGCCGACTAAGCCTGCCTCGTTTGAAAAGAGGTTCCGCCTGCTAAGAGTGCGAACCTAGTCCATTTGCTTGGTGCATGGGGTGGACGATGTTACCTTAAATCAGCTAGTGATCTGTAGGTACGATCCGTATGTCAAAGTTGACTGGGATTTTTCATGCTCATGCCAAGCATGTGACAAAATATTGTTTGAGTAATAGGCCGAGCCCATGGGCTCGCAAAGGATTTTTACAGCATACGCTGCATGACGGTTGAGTATGGCTACTCCCCCTCAATTGATGGGGTTGCGTGCAGCGCCATCAATTTGAATGACGTGGTCTGTGCAGTTTCCTTTGGAAGAGTCGTCTCCTCGTTTTCCATACTGTATTCAATGTTTGGCAGTTAATGCTAGAGTGTCCACTTGGTGAACCATCATGTCTATATAACGGTGTTTCAATGTTGTAGGCACTATCTTTCGCAGAGCTTATCTCATGTAATAATCTTGCTTGAAGAGAACGCATTGAGTTTTTCGAAGGCTGAATAAAATGTTTTGGGTTTTCCAAAGGTTGAAGGTGGATCTCCGTCATTGGAGTCTCCGAATGTTCTGACATTTGCACTGGTCAGGCACAGAGATAGTTGTTATGCGTGGTCACCTGTTATGGGTGGGCACGTAGTTGATCTGCCAAGGTCTCGTAATTTCTTTTCATATCATGGAGTAGTACGAATTTCCTACAAAGGGAGATGCCTTGGTGTTACACCGTACCACTTTTGCCTTTGTGTGCTCTAATCCCATTGCTAACCAATGGTTGATCGAAGTGTTAGTCGATGTGTGATGTCTCCAGGTGTGGTAGCTCTCAGTCACACTTGGTATCACACATGTGAAAAGTTGCCTCGCTCGATAGCATTGGGAGACCGTGACTGCGTCGCTGCTTGTGGCCATCCTCATTTGCCTTCTTCTAAGCTATTTTGGGAAGTTAGAAGAGAGTGGGATGTCTCTTGAGGAAATCAGCAGTCCGTTGTGAGGTCTACAATGTTGTAGGACGAGCACTTTTTCGGAGTGATTTGACAGAACAATCTGACTGCTCAGTCCTTTCAATCCCCTCTTATACTTCGTCTTTATTTTGGGAAGGGTTCGAGCGAATTTCGTTCGCTTATCTTTGATGTCACTTGCAGATTGTTAGCACCGGAGGGTGTGCAAGTTTTCGTCGGATGCTTCCCATAGTAGAATTGTCTAAGCGAGTCTCTTACTTCAGGTAGCATTGTATTCTGACACTTGCAGCCTTTTGTATCTGCCTCAGGACGTTCGTAATAAGCCTTTTGTATCTGCCTCAAGGTGTTTATTGTTACATTTTTCCAATAATCAATAGAGTTTGTTTTAGTAATTCTTCATTTATTTCTTAAATGATTGCAAATCACATAAGTCTTTTAAGAACTAAAACTCAATATTGACTATGGAAAGGGAAACAAATAACTTAAAGCAAACTAACTATCGACGGAGAGAAATTGATCTTGGCTTTGAAGTGAATTCGAGTTGCTCTTGCGGATCATTTAGCGGACTGTCGAGGCGTTACATAGGTTACTGAAGAGTAAACCTTGCAGTGAGGCGGAGCTATGTGCCGACGGAATGTCGGGAGGATGTGTTTTCGCTTGCCAAGGCCTTTTCGACTTGCTGGGCAGAAGAGCTTATTGCTCCTGTACCGCTTGAAAATGTTTCTGCCGTCGTTTGGCCTTGCACTACAGGCTACTCTGTAGGATGTAGCCGAATCTGGGAGCATTCTCTCTGTTTCAATGCGGCGTGGTGGAAACCTCGTGTCGTAGGTTGGTATCCACGTATTGTTCCTTCAGAGTGGTTAGCAATATACTTAACACACTAGTGAAGGGTGGAGACTACTGCTTCTATCTAGTGGAGCTATGGTCTTCATAGGATGAGATTGTAGGATGACGGTGCGTCTACCACCATGAAGTCCAGTACTCAACCTCATACCTCAGGCTCTTGCAATCATTGGTATCGTGGTCGCCCTCCTTGTGGTACGTGCAATACTTACCGTTGTCACACTTGGAGGGGTCTCCGCGTGTCTTTGGGGACCACTTTAGTTCCTCTCAGCTTTTCATTGAGTTTAGTACATCCAACAGTTTAGCATTTAAGGATGTCACCGCTCTTGATCCAACATAGTTGGACGATTTCTCCAGCCTGAACCGACCAGGGTCCGGCCTGTTGTCGTTGCGCTTCCTTTTGCTCTATTCTTCATCCTCGCGTCTTTTTCCCTCCTTTTTGTCCCTGGGAGCGGATGGCTTCTTCTCGCCTTTGGTTTCCCTTTTAACAGTCCTCAACTCTTCCACGGTGATGTGTCTCTAGACGCTCTTGAAAAGCTCCATCATGTCCAGAGGGGGATCCAGGGTGAGGTCCTCGTAGAGCTTTCCCTCTTTGAGTCCCGCAGTGAAGGTCGTCACGACTGCATCGTCATTGCACCCATCGATGAGGGTCAGCTCGTTGTTGAAGCGCGTGACATACTTTCAGAGTGTCTCGCCAAACCTCTATTTCAGAGAGAGTATGTAGTGCGAGCCTTTTCGAAAACGTTCACAAACTCTGCAAAACATGTTCTTACAGAACCTACAAAAATAGTGTTGATCCTTATTAATTGAGTGTCGTTCCCATTCACACAAGAATTCTTTCCATTCACAAACTCTGCAAAACAAGAAGTCTTCCCATTCTCCCAACGTCTATCCCCATTCACCACGTTTTGACCTACACAAAATAAGAATTAATAAAATTTTAATATTTCCACGTTTTGAAGTGTAAGTTGAGCTTCTTCGGATGTTAAATCCCATTTTAACGGGGAGAGACGTTGGGAGAATGGGATGACTTCTTGTTTCGCAAAGTTTGTGAATATTGAAAAGAATTCTTGTGTGAATGGGAGTGACACTCAATTAATAAAGATCAACACTATTCTTGTAGGTTCTGTAAGAAAACATGTTTTGCAGAGTTTGTGAACGTCTTATCCTAGTGTGGTTTTGGTGGAATGACACTCAATTAATAAATAATTCTTATGAGAATGGGAGAGACGTTGGGAGAATGGGAAGAATGTTAAAGAAATCTTGCGTTAGCAGAGTTTGTGAATAAGAATAATTCTTGTGTGTGAAGGGAGAGACGTTGTAAACTAGTTTTCCTATTTTTTTGGTTAATGATTAGGTAATTGAAAACATGGAGAGAATCTTTAACCATTATTTTTTCTACGTTAAAAAGTGGAATATATCCCTAAGATTAATATTCTCATAAAGTCAATAACCTCATGATGAAAATCTCTTTCAACAAAATATGTTTTTCATTTTCATTAGAATTTATCAATCATTTCCTTGAACCATACTTAAATGCTTCTGAAGCTCAAAAAGATTTGCGTACCTTTGAGGTTCCTTGCCCTTATCCTTACAATTAACACAATACATTTTTATTTTAAACAATGATAAGCAATAAATGCAAGAAAAATTACACAGAGTTCTCGTTTAACCCTAGATACATAAATAGATGAGTATAAGAATTAGAAGAAGGATAAACCTTTCATTTTTGGGGCGAAAGAAAATCAACTAAGATTCGAGTGAAGCATAACAGAAACATAATTGCAAAATGAGAAAATAAGAGAAAGTAAAAATACATGTGTAGAAAATTATATAAATGTCGATCATGCCCTCACTCAAATAACCTCATGATGAAAATATCTTTCAGCAAAATGTTTTTTCATCTTCGTTAGAATCTGACTGAGGGAATAAATTAAATGTTTATGATCTTAGCATCCTTTATATTGGTGATTATTTCATAACATTTCAATATCTAATGGACACAATGAGACACAATCTAAATATTTTGAAAGCAAAACTACATATTTACCTTTACACTTATATACCTTGTTTATACAACCACGATGAGTTTTTGTCTTGTTCTTTTATCAAAGAAAATCTCATGCAAATTATTTTTTAATATATCTTGAAGATATGGTGTTAATTGCATCGTAGATTAAAAAACTTACTAAAAGGAGTTCCATGTTTGTAATGCAATTGAAGTGTATTTTGTAAGGGTTTATAGTTTAATTCATCCCTATTGAATATTTGATACAGTTCTTCAACACTAAATAAACCATAATTATTAGCTCATTATCTCGATTATCATTCATTTGACAAAAATAGTGTAGTAAACTCTATTTTTTTTTCTTTTTATGATGATGAATATTTAACATTTGTGGTCGTTTCTTCACGATATTACGAGCGAGACGAGTGTTTTAACAAGGATGACAAAATATATCAGAGAAAAAAAGTGTGGGTTTGTGGACTCTTCCAATTAAAATTAGTCATTGGATTGGTTGTGTCTCAAGCATCTCAACTATTTGAACCAGATCAACACTCACTGATCTACTCCGAGATTTCATTTATTTCATGTGGTCGGTTAACTATATATACTTAATGATTTTAAAGATAATTATACTTGTTAATCAAAACACGAATTATTTTTCAAAAATAAATAAATCAATAAAAGTGCAGATGGTTGTAAGTTACAAAAAATGTATTTGTTGTGAGGACATTTTAAAACACAAATACTGTGTAAAATATATTTTCAAAATGTTATTCATTAGATATGAAGCACTTATAGTGCGAGTGCTTTTGGAAGATAACTCTATTTTAGAGAAGAAAAAAAAAAAAAAAACCTCAGCACATAACCATTTTAAGTGTCAATATTTATCTAGGATAAAATAGTGTATCATATATTTTGAAATTGCAAGTGAGCTGCTAAGTTTTCTAAATTGTACCTTCATTTTGAATTTTCTTTTGTACTGGGTTATTACAACATTTTTTAATCACATTTTAACATCTTTTTTCTCTTTTTGAAGTAGAATTGTTAGGTAGTCATTGCATTTTAATTGGATTTTTTTGTTTGATTCGCTGATAGTTCTCTTGTTTTTTGTTGTTGTTCTTGTTTTTTTTTTTTTTTTTTTTTCATTTGTGCTAGACCCAATTGGTTTTTGTTTATTTTTAACTTCAATCTTTGATCGTGAACCATATTTCTTCTTTATCTTTTTATGTGCAAGCTTTTGTTAACTCTTTGTATCTCAAATAAACTCTACAACCCTTTTATTCCCAATATTAATATTCAATTTTTTTTGTTAATTTTGTCTACTGCATACATACTGTAGATACTAATAAAATTTCTAGTATAAAGAATTGTAACTCTTAATTGTTGAAAATAATAAGTTATACAACCCAAATTGATTGTGTAAAACATTGCAACTCAAATTATCTATAGAAAATATAACATTGATTTTATAAGTATTTTTCATATTGTTTATGGAGGGAATATTCGAGATGATGATTATACTTACTCGCAGAATTTAAATAAATAGAGAGAGGACAAAATATTATATGATACAAGAGCCTCTGCGCGGCTCTTACGCTTCAAAGTTATACTTGGCCATTAGGACCCCTTCATCAAAAACATCTTTCTAATAAGACATAAACGATCAAGTTAGCCATCAATGCTTGCAGACAGCTTTGTCAGAGACTGCAGTAAGCCAGTAACAAACATCCAAATTAGCCTTAATAGCACTGTGGTGTACGATTAAAAGTGAATTGTCCTACTTGAAATTGTAAAACTAAGGAGAATTACTTTGCATGATCCACTTTTCCGTTTAAAAAAAAATCAAATTCTCTTCTTATACCCACCACTCCCTTCTCTCTTCCTCTTCTCTAAGATCAAATGTCATCCCTTTTCTTGTAAATCAAGGAAAAAAATAAAGAAGCAAGCAATGTAAGTAAAGTGAAAGTGAGAGATAATGAGATAAATACTCAACACCTCTTCTCGAGTTGTCACTGTTGTTGTCGTTGCTGCCTTGGGAGGAAGAAGAACCAACAAATATGATAACACAAAACACAAAAGTTGAGAGTCGTTGAAAGTGTTCCGCCCATAAGTGCACATTAGAAGTTGAGAGTCATTTTAATAGCCAATTTTCTTCAATTATTACCTTGGTCGGAGAATCGCAGTAGTCAGGGAGTTACCTTCACCAAGTCTTACGACAATCTTAGTACTCATGAAAAAATAACTAATGGTGACATTTTTTCAGTATCTCTTCGTGTTACATGTTCTGATTTTTGTTAGTCTTCTTTTCGGCTCAAGGACACACCTCCAAAGCGATGAAAGTAATCACATATCCCTTCTTTTCTATACTCACTAGCACCTTGCAGACGCTTCGCGTGCCTCTATACTTTCTTACTAATTCTATTAAAAATATATAATTTTCTAGTTATTGTTGTTCGTACAAAATATATTTTATAAATCTAGGACTTCAACCCTTACATGTGCCACAAAACAATATGGAACAAAATTATAAATTTTCATAAATTTTTTAGCCATTGCTAAACAACACCACCATTTTGGCTGAAGAACACCACCACCCCACTTTTTTTTATCTGTTGAAGGACACCACGACCTTCCCTTCTCCACTTCCTCTTCTCTCTTACAGGAGCAGCACCTCCGACTGCAACACCATACCGCCGACCAGCTACCGTTGGCCACACCACCACTCCTTTCTTATCTTCTCTCCATTTTTTCTCCATCAATCACCACCTCTCCTCCTCCTCTTCCTCTTCACCATCACCACCACCTCTCCTCCTCTTCCCTTTTTCTTCCTCTCTCTCTCCCTACCTTCGTTTCTGTTTTTTTGTTTTTCTTATCTTCTTTATTTCCTTCTTATTTTCTCTATTTTTTGTTTCTTCTTATCCTTTTGTCTACTTCTTCTTCTTCTTCTCTTTTTTCTTTTATCTTCTTGTCCTCCCCTGTTTTTTCTCCTTCACCCTCGCGGAGGTTCTTGCGAATGGAGGTTCCTCACTCGCTGGAACTTCCGCAAAGGCAAAAGAATTTGTCCCTCGCAAAGGCTCCTGCGAATTGGGAACCCACACTCACCCAAATTTCTACGGGTGTAGGTTCTCCACTTGTAAGAGCATCCGCGGGGGACAATTTTTTCCCTCACATAGGTTCTAGTGAGTGGATGTTCCCCACGTCAGAACCTCCACGAGGGTGAAGAGAAAAAAAGAGGATGATGAGAAGAAAATAAGAGAAAAAAGAAGAAGAAGATGGGAGGATATGGGATGAGAGGTGGCAGTGATGATTGATGGAGAGAAGAATTAGAAGAGGAGATGAGGAGAGGTGGCGATTATGAAAAAAAAAGTATAGAGGAAGAGAAGGAGGAGAGGTGGCGGTAGTGATTGATGGAAAACAAATGGAGAAAGGAGAATAGGGGTTAGGGTTTTTTTTGTTTATATTGGTGGTGTTCTTAAGTAAGCGGTGGTGTCCTTCAGCAGAAATGGTGTTGTTATTTAGTAACAACTTTTTTTTAATCAAAACAAAAGTTAGAATATAAGTGTTGCTGGTGGTAAAAATTTCATTTTAAGGGCGTATTTCAGTGGTTACATTGATTCAGTCCAAAAAGAGGAAAGATAAATTTTGAACATAAACTTGCGAGTAATGATACTATTTAAATAGTTGAGGATAAAAAATTGCAATTATATACCCAACATGTGACTAAACAACCTTTTAAGATTTATCTCCTTGCCATTTTGCCCATGTAGACTTTTGGTTTATTACCATCGTTACCTAATTATATCAAACTTGCAGAGCTGATAATACATCGGAAAACAACCACTAATGATTTTTAAGGCAATCAAATGTACCAGAGTATCATATTCTTATCTTCCTACCTCATCTCCACCATTAATAGCCTCCACCACCAATATTGAATCCCGAAATTTGTTGACCAACCTCATTAAGAAATTGCCATCGAGCTCAACCCTTATATCACCTCGCACTTGATTTTCGTCCTAAAATCATAAAGCCAAACTTCACCAAAACTAAGCAAACCAAAAATCAATATCCATGCCTTAGCCTTAGCATTGAACAGAGGGAGATTGAATAGACAAATCAATGACAAATGAAGTAATATTCAATATGCAATGTGAAGGGTTAAGGTTCATCGCTTTGCCCTTGGAGGGGCTTTAAACTGATCGTGATAAGGGCTGACAACCGGCTGTTATGGGTTTAACGAACCAATAAGACGAAGAATACATTTTTTTTGTAGCTTAGAGAAGATAAAGAGTATTGCTTCTGGAAAAAGACGATGAACTATGTTTTTTTATATCGAGGGCAGTTTGGGTTTTTTTTTTTTGTTGATTGATTAAGGGCGAGATTGTAAATTTATTTGAAATGCAATGACTGACACCGTCATTGTTCCTCGGGACAATATTCGTTATAAAGTGTTGGACAAATACTTAAATTTCTTACATAAAAAAATATTATATGATATAAACATTTACATGATTTACATTCATTTTGCCTTAAAACATTTTCAAAGCCTAAAACCATTGTAGAATGCTAATGTTTGTTACTTAATATATGTAATTAATTAATTAAACATTCATCCACTTATCCTCATCTAAATTTCTATGTGAATGTTTTGCAATATTTCATTATTGAAAATGCTCTCACAACCGTGGAAACTATAATTGTTACAATAAGTACCAACATTATGAGTAAATAAACCAAATGAAGAAGTTTAGAAGGGTTCCACATAAATAAAAGGTAATTGTTTTCTAATTGAGCCTGACAGAACTTACATAAGGTTTAGCAACATAGTTTGCACATGATAACTTATTTCTTGTTCTATCATTACTTTTTGGCAATAATATAGAAACATTCAACTTTATTAATCTTTTTGTACTATTGTAGTTGTATGTCCAACTCTATGTACTCTTCCAACAACTTTTCCTTGATCCAATCCTTATCCTCTTGATCTTCCTCATGTATTGCATCGATCACTTCCTTGACTTTATTAATGTACCCAATTCAAGTCGGCAATCGTGACATCAAATATCTAGCCATGAGGCTTCACCACCTCTAACACATCTTTATAAATCCCACAACAATAAAAATATAGATATAACTCAAATGGTTCCACAATATATGGTTTTTTTTATGAAATACAACCATGACACACCCATGCATAATAATGCAAATTTTGTTATTGTCGTCATCAAAATTGACTGAAGTGCATTGAAACTCTTATTTTATTCGTCGGCATAATTCCTCTATAAAAATATTGGGAACAATATTCTGATCCTCATAGGAGTAGGGGATGTTTTAATTATCCAAATATGAATAAGTCAATGAGTTTATGCATCGTGACATATATACTTTGTTGTAGGATAATTTTACGTTTTATTTCTTATTTTTTACATAGTCAACTATCCTTCTGAAATTCTCCCTTTGAATGACATAAATGAAAATAAATTGTGAGCGATATCGATAGAAATATTATAAATAAATAAAAAAAAAACAATCTCAATATTTTTTTTTTTTTTTTTGAGTTTTTGTTTTGGGGGTAGACTTTTTGTCTACATCTAATCTGTGTTGGTGACAATTACACACAAAGGTAATAAGCCTCAATCAGGCTGACTTTTGACTATTGCACTTAAGTTATTTATCCAGATGGTTTTTCATTTTCTCATTTATCTTTTTCCGTTAACACTTTTAGATAAAACTTATTTGGGCCAATCTCATAAAAATCATTTTTAAATAAACCCTTATTAGCAATATATTTTGCTAAATAAAAAATTAGTCAAACGTGAAAACTTTAAAATCCACACTCATAACAAAATGTGAATCCTCATATGGAAGATTTCGATGTATTGTCGTTCCATCACGCGCCTCAATTCCTTATAGACTCAATAACCTCATAATGAAAATCTCTTTCAGCAACATGTTTTTTCATCTTCATTAGAATTTTACCAAAGCAAAAAAAATAAAAATAAAAAAATAAAAAAAATGATTATGTAGTATTCTTAATATTGACGTTCATTCTCTACCATTTCAACATCTAATAGATCCGGTGAAATGCAATCTGAATCTTCTAAAAGAAAAACTACATATCTACCTTCAAACTTATATACCCTATGTATGGTTAGTACACCATGATGAATTTTGTCATGTTACAAAAAAAAATTCATGCAATTCAATTCTTAAATATAGCTTGAAGATACATAGAGTGTTAATTGCAAAATGGAGTTAAAAAAAACTTACTAAAAGGAGTTCCATGTCGATAATGTAATTGGAGTATATTTTTTTTGAAGGTTGATAATTTGTTACTTCATCCCCATTGAGCATTTGACCCGGTTCTTCAATGCTAATGGACCATAACCATTAGCTCAGCATTCTGATTACCATTCTTGTGGTTAAAAAGTAATGTAATCGGTTCCATCATATATTTTTTCTTCTTCTGAAGATTCGTTTTTAACATAAGTTGTTGTTTTTCCGCAGCCTTGTGAGCGAGACGGGTGTTTTAACAAGGACGAGAGAAGATATGAGAGAAAAAAAAATGAGATGGGTGAGGAGGAGAAAGTTTGGTTATAGTTTTAGACCGATTTCATTAATACATTTTATACCATTTTTATTCTTCCAAAAGAGTACGTCGAATATGAGACAAATAAAATTAGCAACAACAATGTAAATACAATACACAGACCGTATCTTATTTGAGTAAGTAAGTAAGTAATATATATATATATATATATATATATATATATATATCTTATTATAAAAAAAAGTATAAAAATAGCAAAACCTCAAGATCACAAATGAATATTATATATTAATAATAAGATTAGAAAAACCATATCTTATTGTTTACAATTTATGTGTGTCCCTATTTTACTTTTATATTTTAGAGTAAAAAGATAATGGAAGACAAATGGCGTGAAGGGACCAGTAAACCAATTAAAAAAAACAAAGAAACATATTAACTGATGAATTAATTTTCGTTCTCCTTGACCTTGACCTATGCAAGGAACACACGTGAGCTATTATGACAACCAATGGCACTTCGATGCTTTAGTCAAACAAGGCTTGAGAAAGGTGTAATGCTTGAAATTGGGTTCAGTAGCATACCTTAGTTCCTCAACCTTGTGACCTATTTATCATGCGAAAGGCCTTGTTCGGCTATGCCTATGGTGGCGTGATTTAGGGAAAGATATTTTTAAGAGAACATTTCCTTGTGGAGTGTTGTCCATGCAGAAGAGTTTTCTTGCACGATTTGTACTCTGGTATTCGTTTTCTAATAGGAGTCAATGTGTTGTTAGTCTGCCTATCCCGTGTCAAACTCTTAGATGTTTGTCTTATCTAGTTTTAGGACTACTGAGCTTGACCATATGACTTATGGGCTTAATAGGGCCTTGCTGATTGGGTCCAACCTCCTAGTACCCACCTCAGAGGGCTTGGAGTAACTTGGGATTTGGGCCGAACCGGGGTAGGCGCTCACTTTGAGGTTTGCGCTAGCTTGATCATCATGACACATGTATGATGCAGATTACCGTATGGTATGAGAGAGAGAATTTAATGTAGTAGTGGAAATAATTTGGAGTTATCAAATGAAAGATTGAATTACACTTTAACAAATTTATTACCTATGGGGTTTCATCAATTCAAGATTGAGGTTTTTGACATGATGATTGACAACCGCTCCCAGCCCCATACATGTGTGTGTGATTAACTCAAGTTAATGACATATATTATATTTTAAGCGAAGTCAAGTTGAACTTAGCCAAGTAAATTATTTTCTAAATAATGTTTATACTTATGCAAGAGTTAAGAGTTAAATACACAATTTAGTTTCCTTATTGTTTACAATTTTATTTTATTTTATTTTTATTTTTATTTTTATTTTTTTATCTTTCTCATATTCTTCAGCAATTCCTTTCTCATTCCTTTTAAAATTCAAAGTCTGCAAAATATTAGAAGAATTATTTGGAAGCCTTTATAATTTCATAATTGTGATGATATTTGGTCTTGATTAGTATTATATTAATATCAATGAGTGTAAAAGTGTAAATCCTTTGATTTTGAAGTCAAAATTTATTATAAACTTTCTCTAGAAACATACTCTTCAATGTTATCGAAAAAATTGGTTTTATTATCAATTCAAATTTCGATGTTAACGATGAAACTAGTGAATTACAACTATCTGAACGATTAAATTCTAAAGAAATTTGTATGGGATGTCTTAAAAACGAGAACTAAGAAAAAAAAAGTGAAGAAGAAGAGTAGATAAGAAGTAAATTAAGTAAACAACAAATGAGAAAATAATAATCAAAGATTAATTAAAAAAAAGCACAAACACTATGCTTCAATGACTTTTCATTGCCGTCTTCGTCTTAAATCGCAATTGGAATATAATTTCACTTCAAATGGATGAACAACCTTCAAATTAGGTGGTTTTGGTTATTTTATACCTAAAAATAACAAAATAATATAAAGCTAGTTACTAATTCTTGATTGTGCTTTGACCGAGTTTCGAGTGTATCGAAGGAGTGTGTAAGACATTGACCACATTAATCATGTGTCTCATACTTGCAGACACGCTGACCACATCTACGACGCATTTCAGGAGAGTGTCGGATACGTGACGAACACTAGTTCAGAAAGGTTTTTTCGAAGAGTTCGCGCTTCCTTGATAGAGAATTAAAACAAAGGATCGATTAGTCGAAAAATAAAATATATTTATACGGTTATTTTCCACCTAAGCCTGGTTGGCTAATTGTTTCTCAAACAACCTTCTAACCCTTGAGGTTCAACTATTGAGCTCTAAATATTTAAGGAATGCAAATGTTTTATATTGCCAACCAAATTAGATTGACTCAAAAACTTGGAAAAGTTTATTGCAAGGTTTTGAAATTATCAAGCCTCATATTCAATGGCAAATTAACCCTGGAAATATTGGCTTATGAAACTATTCGTGGATTGACTCGTCCTTTTTTGCAAATTTGGTTATTCAACCACTCCCTTAATACCTAAAAACAAAACTAATGTTGATTATTCAATTATCACACCCTTTAGTGGGACTTCTTTGAACTTAATTAATAACCTCCTTCCCTTTCACATCTTGCAACGATTTTTACTTATTATCATTGATCCAGACTCAAAATGTACCAAATGAGCCGATTTTCGACAAATCTCTTACTGGTGAGATAAGTATTAGTGATGTTTATTCCTTGTGTATCCCAACACTTTGGCACACTCAACAGGTGAACTTTGAGTCTTTGATTTCTCTTTTCTGAAACTCATTAAATTCCCAAAGGCACGTACATTTACTTTACTGTCTTTGCAAACAAATTACCAACTAGTGTAATATTACACACTAGAAATATTATCGAATCTGTTGAATACCATATCTATCCTCAACACCTTGAATCCCTTCAACATGCTTCATGGTCATGCTTAGTCTATAATGAATCAACACCACATTATTGTGGCTTTATTCACTACTATTTTCAAACCTGGCTTCAAGACATTAATAATAACTTCAGAAATCGATATCCATTTGATAAATTGACCCTAGTTCCTATTAACCCAAATTTTGCTAGAATTTGGTTTGACACATTGAGAAAAAAATATGTAATCTATTATTTGGTAAAACTCGCATACCTTTTTCTCATATTTTAATGAAGCTTTGTATCAATTTTAATGTTTTTAGAAGCAAAACGCATAAAAGGCGTTTCCGCCAACCTTTTATCTTAGTTAACTAGCCTTTCACTAATATTCATTGGCATGCTCTTTCTGTGGACGGCTCGAGCAGGGGCAACCCTGGCCCAACAGGTGTTAGTGGGGTTATTGGGAACACAAATGAAACCTTTTGAAAGGTTTCAATTTAGGGATCACCAGCAACAACATTACTAAAACGACTAACGACTACTTTAATCCATGGTCTCAAACTGGCCTTTGAACTAAACATCACTAATTTGCTTATTCAATTTGATTCTCAAATCATCTTGCATGCAGAATCTAGTGAGATCTCGGAATACAGATCGTCGCCTCAAACAACCAATCAAATTGGGACAAAAACTTCTAGCTATAGCGAATTCAGTTGTGCAAGATTTGTCGCGAAGCCAACCGTGTAGTAGATTGGTTAGCGCAGACTGCATCTGGAAGATAATCTTTTGGTGTACTTTCGTACCCTACACCATCAAGTCACCAATATGTTTTTATTTTATTTTATTTTATTTTATTATCTTTCTCACTAATATAGGCTTAGAAAGCTTGCTTAATCTATCTATGGTTTGACATTTCAGTCAACCTTTGCAAAAAATAATAATAAAATAGATTAGGCATAAAAATGAAATAAATTCCACCTACGATATGCTATCAGGTAGAAAAAGGACACCTCAAACATCATGATTTCGCAATGATTTCTGCTTCTTCACACCACCAATTATGTTGATGGACACCACCAACCCTACTTTCTGAAGCACACCTCCACCTCTCTCCCATATCTTACCACCATCACCTCGTCCCCATCCCGCCGCTAGCACCACCCCCACCCTGCCAGCCTTGCCCGACCACACCGCCTTGCCCCGCCACCACATATTCTCTTATCTTCTTATTCCTTTTAATTTTTATTCTTTTTGTTATTCTCCTCATCTTCCTCCTCTCTTTGTGTTCTCCCCATTCCTCTTATTCTCCTATTTTATTCTTCTCACCTCTTCTTCTTTTTTCATTCTCCTATTTTTTTCTCCGCCCTTGAGCATATTCGTGTTCTCCACTCGCAGAGGTCTATGCAAATGCAAAACCCCCACGCGTAGAGGTCTATGCGAGTGGCCCTCATGCAGGCTCTTGTGAATGAGGAACCCCCACTCCCACGAATTTGCTTGATGGCAGAAAAAATAAGGGAGAAGATAATAAGAGAAGAAGGAGGCAATTTGGTGCCACTGGCTGTGGAGAAGAAGATAAAAGAGAAGAGAGAAGAAAAAGAGAAAGATAGGAGAAAAAAAAAGAACAAAGAAGAAGAACAATAACAAAGGAGAGGGGAAGAAAGGAAAGGTGGTGCGGTGGCATGGTGGTGTGATTGGCGATAGGTGGGCGGGATGGTATTGTTATTGTGAAGAGAGGAGAAGTAAGGAGAAGAAGAGGAAGGGAAGAATAAAAAGAAGAAGAGACGAGAATAGAAGAGACGAAGATGAACAATGAGTGAGAAGGAGTTTGTAATAGTGGTGTCCTTCAACACATAAATATGTGGTTTTTTCAGCAAAAGTGATAGTGTCAATAAGCAACAGTCCCAGTTGATGTGTTATACAACTTTTAGGGCGTGTTTGGTTGCTCAATGGAATGGATTTGACCCTTGTAATAGTAATGACCATTATAAGGGTTTAAGTCATTCCTGTGTTAGGTTTGGTATAAAAAATGGCGTAATGGAAATGATCATTACAAATTTCATTGTAATGGGCATTCATTCTCAAAACCCTATGAATGTTCATTACAATGCCCATTGTAATCATCAACCCTCCAATTGTCCTATTTGCCCTCTTTACCTAACATAGATGTCTCATTTACCCATTATAGATCCAAAATTCATGGTTAATAATTGAGGGCATAACGATAAAGAAACAAATCATTCTCATTCCCATTCCCATTCCATCAAGTAACCAAACATAGTAATTGATGCAGTCATTTTTTGCTCCCTGTTTTGACCTAGTTCCGCTGACCTATTTGACCTGCACAAGTATCACATGTGAGCCACAAATCACCGTGGGGTGGTCGATGACACTCCGATGCTAAAGTCAGACAAGGATCTGAGAAAGATGTATTGCTGTAGCAGGGAATTTGTAGCGTACCTTAGTTTACCAACCTCATGTCTTATTTATAGTGCAAGGTGTCCTAGTTTAACTAGGTCATCGTAGGCGTAGATTAGATAAGAGATATTCGCGGAGATGCCTCTCTAATTAGGAGTTGTGCTGTAGGAGGGAAGTTTCTTGTTAGCTTCGTGATACTAGATACGCGGGAGATAGTTTCCAATCTGAGAGCATTCCGTGGAAGGGAGTTTCCTTATGTAGAAGATACTCTGGTGTTTGCTTTCTAGTTGGGAGCAAATAACATTTGTGATTGCCCGTCTGAAGCAGATCCTCTAGATACTTGCCTGAAAAGTGCTTACGGGTATTGAGGATAGTTGCGAGATGTGTGGGCCTAACATGCTGTGAGAGTTCGAGCCTGTCTGGCGGGCCGAAGTTGAGCAGGCTGGGAACCGCTAGAGTTGGATCTGAATTGGGCCTATGCTTGAGCCAGTAGTTCCTCGAGATCACCATGACATGTGTACGGCTAAGAGGTATGACCATTTTTATATATCATCAACTACTCCCCTCGAGCGGCTCAGAGGTATGACCATTAAATGGATACCTTTACCGTCGTGATGATTGGACTTGAAGCGTCAATTTCGAGCGGCGCATAATATTTAATGGGTATGCGTCTGCTCGAGGAGGGAATGTTTGGTTTGCCTTCCCTATAAATATTTACTGTTCTAAAGATGAGCTCTCCATTTGTTTCCTGTGTTATCTTTTCGAATCCGTGATATTTTTTTTCCAATGGCTGACAGTGTCAAAATTACTCCCCAGGATCCGTTATCCCTTACCTGTATGAATTTCTTTGATGGCAGCCTGATTGACGAATCTGAGTTGATCAGGCTTCGCAGGTTGTACCGTATCCCTGATGATTTGCTGATTGTTCCTGCATCTGGAGTGTTAGGTCCCACAGTACCTCCTCATCGGTGCATAGGTTTGCACCGAGGTATGTTCGAGTCCGGGCTTCGGTTTTCGATGCCGGACGATGTCTGGCGCTTCTTTACCCATTTTCGTATTCCTCCCGCTCAAATGGCACCGAGCAGGTTTAAAATACTGCTGGCGATTCTCCTGAGGGCCCATGACGCTGGCTTTTGTTTGATTGCACCAGTGATTCATCACTTGACTGATGCTCATCTAGATACCAGGGGTATTTGTAGACTGACTTGTCCTTCTAACTTGCGACTGACGGTGGGCAGCACTAAATCTTGGGAGAAGCAGTGGTTCTGGGCTTTGGCGGTGGACTCCGGTTACTTCAGAATTGGGAGTCGTAGAGTGTCTCGGTACTTTCAGTTTAATATTGGTGAGTTCCTTGGTCGCTGATGCATGCATACCCTTTTGCGTTTCTTGTGTGATTCTGACGTTGTTTCTTTGTCTCAGAGAAGTTTGTTATTTTGTCCCTCAACAAGAAAGATAAGCGAATAGAGAAGAAGTTTCTTCGGCTTCCTTTGATTTCTGCTGAAGAAGTTGTGATGCCGGCAACATCGTGCGCAGCGGGCTGCTGCAGTGCTCTTATGGGACTCACCTAGCGTCTGGTTCCCCGGCTGAAGGGGTGATTGCTCGTCGCGTGAGGAAGAGAAGTTTTGCCCGGCCCAGCTCTTCCAGGCTTGCCGAATTGGAGGTGAACGTGCCTCATGTTGTTGTCCCGAGGAAGAGGCAAGCTTCTACCATGGCGGCCTCTCCTTCCAATGCCCGTGCCATAGTGTCACACGAGCCTGTCTCGCTGCACCATGAGGCCCATGGGAGGGTTCTCGCTTTGGAGAAGGCCTTTGCTGACCTGCAGATGTTGTACTCAGACACTCTTTATTGTGCGAAAGGTTTCGGTACTTTCGCGGGTCGCGAAGATGCGGAGGCCAAAACCCTTATTTCTGACTCAACTGTTGAAGGTATGAGGGCTCAACTGAGGGTTACCGAGTCTGACTTGACGTCAACCCGTGTTGACCTGTGGTGGACCAAGGCTGAACTGGAGTGTCTGGATACTGCTATGGACATGTGGTCTTCCAAACAAGAGGCTAAGAGGAAGCAGGCGAAAGCGGGATGGGTCATTGAAAGGCAGCATCCGGAGGCCGCAGTTGATGAGGAGTTTCTTCGTGGCTTTGAGGCAGAGATATTGTTGGCGGAAGAGCGCTCGCACTATGATGTTTTGTCGGGTGCGGTGGATTTCGATGTGTCGGGCAGGAGGCCACGCAAATCTTGTCTGAAGTCATTTGTGGCAGATTAAAGCTTCTAAAACTGATCAGGGGAGAGCACCTCGATATTGATCTTGTCTTCGCCTGTTATAGGAGGGCTACTTTTGGGTCAATCAACAGAGGGGAGGGTTCTAGTGCTGCGAGGCTAACAGATGAGTAAGATGTTTCTCCTTAGATCTTCTGTAATGTTCCTTTATGGGCGGATATCATGTAAACATGTTTTTCTTTGAATGAAAATATTGTTTTGCCCTGCATAGTAGTGTCTGCTTTTGTTGCTTTGTGGTCCGTAGAGCTATCGTATGTAATGACTCTTTAGTATTAGAGGACTAGCGCTAACTTTCTCTTCCATTTTTTGGCCTCTGTGACCCGCACGAACCAGAAGCCATCGTTATCAGTCGCGAACTGACTAAGCTTACCTGGCAAGTTCGGTCGATCATTGTCTGCTGTGAGAGCAATGATCCCTCGGTGAGTCATCGTCATCAGTGGACAAGCGCTGACTAGGCTCCCACTTCATCTGCCATCGTGATTTGCGTAAAGTGGATTAGGCTTTGGGTACCAGAAGCCATCATTATCAGTCGCGAACTGATTAAGCATACCTGGCAAGTTTGGTCGATTATTGTTTGCAGTGAGGGCAATAATCCCTTGGCGAGTTGTCGTCATCAGTGGACAAGCGCTGACTAGACTCCCACTTCCTCCGCCATTGTGATCTTTGTAGAGCGAATTAGGCTTTGGACACCAGAAACCATCGTCATCAGTCGCAAATTGATTAAGCTTACCTAGCAAGTTCGGCGATCATTGTCTGCAATGAGAGCAATGATCCCTTGGCGAGTCATCGTCATCAGCGGACAAGTGCTGAATAGACTCCCACTTCCTCCGCCATCGTGATCCGCTAAGAACAGATTAGGCTTTGGGTACCAGAAGCCATCGTTATCAGTCACGAACTGACTAAGCTTACCTGGCAAGTTTGGTCGATCATTGTCTGCAGTGAGAGCAATGATCCCTCGGCGAGTCATCGTCATCAACGGACAAGCGCTGACTAGGCTCCCACTTCCTCCGCCATCGTGATTCGCATTAAATGGATTAGGCTTTGGGTATCAGAAGCCATCGTTATCAATCTCGAACTGACTAAGCTTACCTGGCAAGTTCGGTCGATTATTGTTTGCAGTGAGAGCAATGATCCCTTGGTGAGTCGTCTTCATCAGCGGACAAGCTCTGACTAGACTCCCACTTCCTCTGTCATCGTGATCCGCGTAGAGCGGATTAGGCTTTGGGCACCAAAAGCCATCGTCATTAGTCACGAATTGACTAAGCTTACCTGGCGAGTTCGGCGAACATTGTCTACAATGAGAGCAATGATCCATTGGCGAGTCGTCGTCATCAGTGGATAAGCGCTGAATAGACTCCCACTTCCTCCGCCATCGTGATCCGCGCAAAGCGGATTAGGCTTTGGGCACCAAAAGCCATCGTCATCAGTCGCGAACTGACTAAGCTTACCTGGCGAGTTCGACGATCATTATCTGCAGTGAGAGCAATGATCCATTGGCGAGTCATCATCATCAGCGGACAAGCGCTGACTAGACTCCCACTTCCTCTGCCATCGTGATCCACGCAGAGTGGATTAGGCTTTGGGCACCAGAAGCTATCGCCATCAGTCGTCAACTGACTATGCTTACCTGGCGAGTTCGGTGATCATTATCTGCAGTGAGAGCAATGATCCATTGGCGAGTCGTCGTCATCAGTGGACAAGCGCTGACTAGACTCCAACTTCCTCCGTCATCATGATCCGTGCAGAATGAATTAGGATTTGGGCAGGTGTTAGAGTCTGATCGTAGCTGGGTCTGTCGTGAGTCGCAATGCACAATAGTGGAAGTTTTGGTAAAAGCAAAATATTTTATTGATAATATTTTTTGAGATGCTCTACATTTCATGGTCGTTTTAGCTCATTGCCGACGGTGTCTTCCAGCTAGTACGTCCCCAGCCTGTTGACCTTGGAAAATCTATAAGGTCCTTCCCAATTCGGATTTAGTTTTCCCGCTCCGGCTTCTTTGGTGTTTTGCTAGGTCTTCCTGAGTACCCAGTCTCCTACCTTGAATTCGTGTGGCTTGACCTTCTTATTATAATATTGCGCCACTTGTTGTTGTAGGCGGCTATCTTGGTGGAGGCTAAGTCACGATTTTCTTCAAGGAGGTCTGGTCCCACGCGTAAGGCTTCGTCATTACCGTCTGGTTTGAATTCTTTCGTCCAGAATGTTGGCACATTGAGTTCTACCGAAACCATAGCTTCTGACCCGTATGCAAGGGCGAATGGTGTTTCCCTGGTAGGGGTTCTTTTAGTCGTTCGATATGCCAAGAGCATTCCTGATAGCTCTGAAACCCACTTTCTTTTGGCCTCGTCGAGTTCCTTTTGATGGCTTCTAGGATCGTTCGGTTGATAACTTTCGCTTGGTCGTTGGCTTGAGGGTGTCTTGGTGAGGAGAAGTTATGCTCGACTCCCAGACTTTTGCACAATTATTTGACCTTGCTACCTTCGAACTGAGTTTCGTTGTCGCTGACCAATACCCTGGGGATGCCGAATCTGCAAACGATAGCGGCCCATATGAATTTTTCGATCTGGACCTGCCCTATTTTGGATAGGGGCTCAGCCTCGACCCACTTGGTGAAGTAGTCAACGGCTCCAATAAGGAATTTTTTACCAGCTGATGCCGGAAGTGGCCCGATGATGTCCACTCCCCACTGAGAAAACGACCAAGGACTAGTCATAGGTGTTAGTGACTGGGGTGACATATGAGTGTACGACACGAACCTCTGACATTTGTCGCACTTGCGGACTGTATCTTTGGCGTCCCACTGCATGGTCAGCCAATAGTATCCTAGAGTCAGGACTTTGTGGGCGAGTGTTCTCTCGCCTAGGTGATTCCTTCATATGCCGCTGTGGAGAGTCCCCAAGACTCGGCTAGCCTTCGGGGGTGATAGACATCAGAGTAGTCCAATCGGGCTGTGTTTCTGTGGCGCAGATATCTCTGTGTTTTTCCTCGTTGAGGCTCGATTCCTCTTGATATTCGATGAGGCTTCTAGAGATGTCGTTGGAGGCTGAGGCTTCTTTCGCTAGCTCGTCAGCCTTTCGGTTGTCATCTCGAGGGCACTGTGTGAGCTGACAACTCTTGAATTTGCCCATTATGCCAAGTACCTTGTCGCGGTAGGCTATCATGCGTGGATCTTTACTGTTGAAATCTCTTTTGACCTGATTGACCACTAGCCTTGAGTCGTTGTACGCTGTTAGGCGATCTATGCCGATTCCTAAAACTAGCTTTAGGCCTGACATGAGGGCTTCGTATTCAGCCTCATTGTTTGAAGCCGAGAAACCGAATCTGACTGCCTTTTCCAGGGTGAAATTGCTGGGGAGCGGAGTGTGATACCGACCCTGCTTGCATTGTCAGTTGAAGATCCATTGCAGCGTAGGGTCCAAGTTTGTTCATCTAATTTCGTGAGTTGGTGATTTGCCTTTGGGTATTCTCCAGTAGTAAACTCAGTGATGAAATCAACGAGTGCCTGAGCTTTGATGGCTGTCCCTGGAGCGTAGTTTATGTCAAATTGCCCGAGTTCTACTGACCATTTCACCATCCTGCCAGATAGATCGGGTTTATGTAATACCGAGTGGAGTGGATGCTTGGTCAGGACCGTTATGGAGTGGGCTTGAAAATAGGGCCTCAGTTTCCTAGAAGATATGACCAGCACCATAGCTAACTTTTCCAGGTCCAAGTAGTGTGCCTTTGCTTTTACGAAGGTTTGGCTGGTGTAGTATACTGGCCTTTAGGTTCCTTGATCGTTTTGTACAAGGGCCGAACTGACGGCGTGCTTGGAAACAGACAGGTACAAGTACAGTGTTTCGCCTATCGCGGGTTTTGAGAGTAGTTCTGACTCCCCATGTATGCTTTCAGGTTCTGAAAGACTTGTTCACATTCCTCGCTCTACGAAAATTCTTTACTCCCTCTTAATATCTTGAAGAATGGGAGGCATTTGTCGGATGACTTTGATATAAATCTGTTGAATGTTGCTACCCTTCTAGTCAGGCTCTGAACATCTCTGATAGTAGACAGCGATTTCATGTCGAGAAGAGCTTGGATTTGTTTCGGATCAGTCTCGATTCCTTTTTTTGTTTACTATATAGCCTAGGAATTTCCCGGACTCGACTCCGAACGTGCACTTTTGCAGGTTAAGTTTCATTCGGTACTTCCTGAACTGATCGAATGCTTCGGCAAGATCTTGGACGTGGTTTGGGCTGCGAAGGCTTTTGACCAGCATGTCGTTGATGTATATATCCATATTTTTATCGATCTGTTGTTTGAACATTCGGTTAACCAGTCGTTGGTAAGTAGCTTCTGCATTCTTCAAGACGAATGGCATTACCCTATAACAATATATTCTTCTCTCCGTTATGAAAGAGATTTTCTCTTGGTCTGGAGGGTGCATCAATATTTGATTGTAGCCTGAATAGGCATCCATAAAGCTGAGGAGGCTGTGTTCCGAGGTGGCGTCTACGATCTGATCAATGCGAGGGAGTGGGAAACTAGTTTTAGGACAAATTTTGTTTAGGTCTGTATAGTCTATGCATACTCTCCACTTCACGTTCTTTTTTTCACGATAACGGTATTTGTCAACCAGTCGGGATATCGTGCCTCTTTGATCATGTTTGCGTCGAGCAAACATTGCACTTCCTCTTTTATGAACGCATTCCTTTTGAGCGCCACATGCCTTTTCTTGTGCCTGAGAGTTTTCTTCGAGGGGTCTACTTCGAGGCGATGCATGATTATCGACGGATCGATTCCTACCATATCCTGCATAGTCCATGCGAAGATGTTCTGGTTTCGTCGTAGCAACTCCGTAAGTTGCCTTGCCACCACTTTGTCTAGGCGGGAACCGATTTGAATGGCTATGTTGTTCCGAGGGTTGTCGAGGTAGACCGTTACAGTTTCTTCTTCCGACTATCCGACATTAGGCCTTCCCCGAGGGCTTACCAGTGCCTCGTCACCCAATGCTGGTTGTTCTCCTCTTGGGTTTCGGGTCGAGCGGAGGATAGTCTTAATTTGATCTTCTCTCAACGTACCGATCGCTCGGTCTGTAGGATACTTTAGTCACTGGTGCAGGGTGGAGACCGTCACCCCCATCTGATGTATCCAAGGTCTTTTCTAGAACCATGTTGTACACCGAATGCGTATCGATCACAATGAACTTTTGAAACAGGGTCTTATGGATTGGCTGTTCCCCTATTGTTATCGTCAGTTGTATCTTTCCCAAGGGGAACTATTTTCTGCCGTTGAAGTCAGTTACTGGACGACTATCTGGGGTCAATGTCGTTTCGTCTAGTTGCATCCTGCGTAGCGTGCGAAGGAACATGACGTTCATCGAGCTCCCAGTATCAATCAGAGACCTCCTTACCTCCCAACCTGCGAGGGAAATTGTTACAACCAAGGCGTCATTTATGCGGGCGCTGTATGCCTTGGAGATTCTCCTGCGTGAACGTCAGAAGCACAGATGAGCATTGCCTTCGCTCATGTTGTGTCGAATGCTCACCATGTATAACTTGAATCCTCATACCGCACAAAGCTTTTTCCTGGACCTATTGAATAGTTCGGACTCAAAATATGTTCCATGAAGCACATGTATTTTGTCAAGTGGTGATGCCTCGTATTTGGTTCTCGCCGATTTTTTCCCAGGGTGAGGTAGTTTTGAGCCTCCTTAGTCTGATCTGACATGTTTGCCGGAGGGTCCATCGCGATTGCTGTCGAAGCAGGGGCATGAGCTGGATGCCTGTGCGCAGCAGAAATTGCTGGGAGAGATGGTATAGGGACCGCCCGAGCATTGGATGTGTTCCCTGATTCTCCGTCATCGCGTGACCTAGTGGTCACCATCTTTCTGGATTTTGGTAGGAGACGACGCTTAGTCTAGAATTAAGAACTATGTCGTCCCCAAACTGATGCAGTCGTTTTTTGCTCATTGCTCTGACCTAGTCCCGCTGACCTGTTTGACTTGCACAAGTAGCACACGTGAGCCACAGACCACCGTGAGGTGGCTGATGACACTCCGATGCTAAAGTCAGACAAGGATCTGAGGAAGGTGTAATGCTGTAACATGGAATTTGTAGCGTACCTTAGCTTACCAACCTCATATCTTATTTATAGTGTAAGGAGTCCTGATTTAATTAGGCCATCGTAGGCGTAGATTAGGGAGAAAATCTTCGTGGAAATCCCTATCTAATTAGGAGCCGTGCTGTATGAAGGAAGTTCCTTGTTGGCTTCGTGCTCCTAGATATGTGAGAGATAGTTCCCAATCCGAAAGCATTCCGTGGAAGGGAGTTTTCCTGCGTGGAAGATATTCTAGTGTTTGCTTCCTAGTTGGGAGCAAAAAGCAGTGTGGTTGCCCGTCCGAAGCACATCCTCAAGATACTTGCCTGAAAAGGGCATACGAGTATTGAGGATAGCTGTGAGACGTGTGGGCCTAGCATGCTGTAAGAGTCCGGGCCCGTCTGGTCGGCAGAAGTTGAGCGGGCTGAGAATCGCTAGGGCTGGATCCGAATTGAGCCGATGCTTGAGCCCGTAGTTCCTCGAGTTCACCATGACACGTGTACGGCTCAGGGATATGACCGTTTTTATGTATCATCAGTAATATTCTCATTTCATTCCCATTCCCATTCCATTGAGTAACCAAATATACCCTTAGTCATGCCATATCTGCTAAAATAAGCGCTTAATTCAGACCGTTTAGAAAAGATAGAGGGAGAGAAGTCAATGGTAATGACAGAAGAATCAAAACTTGAGTCAATCAACACCTAGGGAAAATTCTAGGCTGCCTTATTTGGGTGCTTCTTTTGTGCCTTGTTTGAATTTTTTTACACTTTTGCTTTCTGTGAACGGTGTTTGTGGCTGTGCTATATAGAGAATGAGTAAAAGAGTATAAAAAACCCGAGCAAAGCACAAAAGAGGCACCCAGTTTCCAGGCAGCCTAGAATTACTCACCACCAGTTCAGCTTCTGCATCATCTAATCCATCGAAGACCAAACAATCTCAGGTACCCGTTATCGAATTTCATTTAAATTTTTTATATTTGAAGTTGGGGAGATGTAATTTTGGATGTTTAGACATGGGTTCCAAACATGGGGGTTTTATCCTTTTTGAGGGGCTTTTCATATTTTAGGGTTGTTTATGTTAGATTGGATGCATGGGGTGGTAGGAATTAGGGTTTGGAAAAAGATTTTTATATCTGATTTATAAATTTTTTTGTTATTTGGCATTTGATTTAGGGAAGCATGGAGAATGGAAGAGGAGGAAGCTCAAAGTTAAACATTGCCATCATTCATCCTGATCTTGGAATAGGTATGATTTTATCCAATATCTGCATGCTCAATTATCGTTGTTATTCAAGAGAATGCTTGATCAGATGTATCTGTAGCTATAGATGTCTGAAGTTAGTAATTCAGTTAACTTGAGATTGAGTGACCATTTTATTTTTTCACCATAATATTATGGTTTATCAAGTGAAGTCTTATTGATAGGGGTTAATGCTGGGACTTTGTTGGTGTCAAAAGCCTATTATATTGTTCATGTCGGGTTTTTGTGGAATGGGGAGGTGTCTAATTTGAGTTTGTCTTGTTTAGAAGGCCTTTCTTTAGTTTAAAAATGCATCATACGGTCCTATCACCTTGGTGATTTTTCTGATCTGTTTTCCCTTTTGTTTTGTTGTGTTGAGTTGTCTCAGGCAATGCGCATTATGCTTTTTATATTGTTTGGATTTCTAGAAGGTAGTCATTGTCAATAAATCAGTACAGTTTTTGGAATAATCCTTTGTTCCTATCATCTTGTTGTGTGCAGGTGGTGCTGAGATGTTAGTTGTTGATGCTGCTGTTCAACTTGCATCACAGGGGCATGATGTTCATATCTTCACATCACATCATGACAAAACCCGGTGTTTTGAAGAAACTCTATCTGGTGAGAGTTTCATTACATTTTTTTTTAAGTTTTGGAGAGATTAATGCAACTATGAGTAGAAGAGTGAACCAGTGAATTTTGGACATAGCTAGATAACTATGGCTGGGTATTCACTTTTGTGTCTAAGGGTTTATAGCAAATTTTCAAATGTCAATGCATGACGCGAGGCACTTCTTAGTGACTTTAGGTTAATCCTCAAGGCATAAGCTTTTTCTTGATACACTAATAGTAAAAAAAAATTAGAAGTTAAAAAAGATCAAAATGAAGAAGGAAGTTGTGCTCATATAGCTTTACATGACAAATTGAGATCCATATAAAACTCATCATGTTCGTAATAGACTAATGGTATAACAAAATTATGTTAATAACTTGTAAGAAGTTCTATGTTTTGAACTTTTATGTCCCAAATGCACATATATCATAATTTCAATTATCAGATCCTCGCATGCATTTCGAAAGTTTAGATTCATATTGGCAAATTGAACTTCGATCCTCAAACAAGAGACATATCATTTACTGCCACTGACAAGAAAAAACACCTACAATTTGGACATTTGGATTCCAGCTCTTGATCTTCTATGATGGCAACAACTCAACATCTTTATAATCCTCCTCTGCTGTTTTTAATGACTGGTAGTTCCCATCCCCATTTCATAAATGAAGAGCGTTTTTACCGTCATCGATGCCGTAGTTTATATGTTAAATCGCTGGTGATGGATAAATTGTAAAATAAAGCTTTAGATTCTTCCAAGATGACCACACCACCACGGGTTTTCTCACTATACAGTGTTAATATGGAAAACTAGCATGGAAAAATAGCAATTAGTATCTACATAATATCTTGGAAAGCAATAGCTTTAACCAAGGTAATTAAAGCGTGAAGCCAAGCCGAAGCGATTTTCCATGGCTTGGCTTTAAGCGAAAAGCACAAGTGAAGCGATCCTAAAAAAAAAATTAATATTATATAAAAATGTAAATATATACATTTCACTTATATGTAAGCTTCTTAATGAAGGTGAAGGGCATTTACCTCTCCCCCACCAACTTTTTTAGTACAAAAATTAAGTACTTAATTTGTCAAACATCTAACATGATGTACTTATAAGCCATTGTTAATACAAGTAGCAAATCAAGATAAGCTAATACTAGACAAACATACTTATGGCAGGACCACTACATATTCTGCCCTTACTTGAACATACTTAGTGAACCATCCCAACCTGCAGGATACACTACCTGTTAGTTTCTGACCAAGATGAAAACAACAATAAATGTTATCCCCAAGTTTGAAGTCTCAATATAACACCTAAGAGTGCACAAACAAAACACAAACCCATTGTGTATGCAAAATACACAACACCTAAGATGCAAACAAACTCATCTGTTTGTTTGTAAGATCTGTTTGTAAGATGCAAACAAAGCCATATGTTTGTATTTTGTGACACCTATTTGTAAGATGCAAACAAACCTGTAAACACAAACAAATCCATTTGTAAAGATGTAAATCTGTAAGACCTGTTAGTATAATGCTTACAAATTCATTTGTAAAAACTCATCTGTGAGAATCAAACATACATAGATAAATGATAATTCAGTCATACACATGCCTAATTAACCATATGTTTAATGCGTTAAACATCCATTCAACAAAATGTAAGATGCAAAGTTGCAAACATACATACATAACCCTCTAAACATCCATTCAACCATTTTTTTGTAAGAGTCTGACCTTGCAACATTAAATGCAACTCCATTCTGGAAGAAAAATCTAGCTATGCCTTCATTTGCGTAATCCACCTTGTTTTGATCCAAAATTTCTTCAATTGTAGTTTGCCTTAGGGGGGCTTTCCCTTTATCTTGTGAATCTTGGTTTGAAAAAAATAAGCATCCACCGTTCCCTTTCTTTTTGCAAGGGAACCAAAACCAATATAATTGGAACCTCTACCACCGCTCCCACTCCTTGTGAGTCCTCTCCCCTGCCCTCTACCAACTTCAACTAAACCCTCATCATTTTCATCAGGATCATCACCCAACACATCCTGGTCAAATGGGTCATAATTGGATGTGCATGAGTGTAAGACTTCACTTCCTTCTTTTTCAACATGGCTTCCTTGATTTCCTTTATAACACCTGGTTGGCAATGTTTGCAAGCAGTGACATTGGTGTACCCCTTTCTACTATCTTTGCTGATCAAGTGTTTCTTGTGTCTATAGATTACACCTCTAGATATCTTCGCACAAAACTTGCATTTCACTACATTTTTGTTACCATCAACTGGAATGCCATACTTCCAACCAATGTCTTCCCGAGAACCACTCTCCCGTGCCCTATGGTTTTCTTCCATCACTTGAAGTAAACAAAAAATAACACATAAGTAGACAAAGAAATAATGATATGTTAATAAAAAAAAAATAACACATAAATTCATAGTTCTTATTCCCAAGTTTAAGGTAAGTTTAAAAAAAAGTTTACTTATTGATATTACATGTCTCATTGTGTACCTTTATTTATAAGCATATATTAATCAAAATGCAAATCATAAACACCATAAACAAGGGTCCAAGTTGAGAATTATAAAACTAGAGAACCTGATCCACTAAAATATAGTGGATCAACCACCTGGATGGTCTAATGAGTTGATTCATGTAGTTAATCACTTAATCCCAGATATAATAAAACTAATTAATCTGAAGGCTTTGTATAAACCCATCATTTTCATTCACATGTTTGGCATCAACATCATTCTAATTGTGCCTCTCTAATTCTACTTACAAGTGTCAAAGATGGGCATGAACACCAAAAATTTCAAGGACAAGGAACACTTAGCATACCTACTACAATATTAGATAATTACTGGCTGAAAAATCTAATTCCAGTCAATATTCAGAAACATTTCAAGGCATGAACACGTTTGGCTTTCTCTGTTTCTCATTGTGATGGCTTACTTTGATTACTGGCTGAAATATCTAATTCCAGTCAATGTTGCAGGGTTGTAGCCCACTTAATTCTAAGTTAAACCAAAGACTTTGTATTTTCTTCAGCTTCTGTGTGCGTTAGAACAATTTAAATTGGTATTTTTCAAGACTCAAGATAGCTGAAGCTCAGCCAAGTGCAAATGTGAATCAGGTTAAAAATAAGAAGTGGAGGAAGAGACAGGGAATGCTAAAAAAGGAGAAACAAGAGGAGATTGAGAAGAAATTGGACAGAAGATGGAAGCCACCTCTGATTCCTGTAATCCTTCTTCAAGTTGAGATTCAAAGCTTGCACATTTTGACACAATTGAGCGACAGAAGATGCGAGGAGGAGGAGAGCGAGGAAGCTCTGAGGTGGGCGCATGAACTCGGATCCAAAACATATAAGAAAAAGAGAAAAAAGAGAACAAGAGAGAAACAGAAACAACAGAGAAAACGCACCTTGAAGATCTTCTCGACGCAGCTCAGCCTCTTCTCTTCGCATTTCTCTTCAAAGCAATCCGTCTTCGCATCTCTCTTCAAAGCAATCCGTCTGACAGAGAAAAAAGTAGAAAAAAAAAGATAAAAAAAAAGTTGCCTATTAGGGTTTTACTGCCAAACGCTTTGTGTTAATCAAGCGATCACTTTGAGCGCTTCATGCTTTGGCAAAAAAGCGTAAAAAGCCATGGCTTTTTGTGGCTTCACAGTAGTGGTCTGGCTTTGGCCAAAGCGAAGCGAGATGTAATGGCTTGGCTTGGCTTTTGGCTTTAAGCGGTAAAAAACCATGGCTTTGACTACACTGACTTTAACACTATTATAAAACAAGAGAGCTACAGAACAAAAATAAAAAAAATGTGAAGCAAGTTTACACCAAATGCCTCTTTCAGAAAAGCTTCCTGGGTATTCCATCTCAGATAGTTTTTAAGTAGCCAAACATTCGAAGAGCTCTAGATGGACAAAGTGAACTTGCAACCCATCATCATATGATGACTGAATTCTTCCTCTTCTCGATGGAGGGAATAAATGTCAGTAATCTAACTTAACCGTTTTCACCATGTTATCAATTGTGAGAAGTCTACCATGTAGACCCTCCACAATGGCAATACACTCTTGGTGGGGTTTGTTTTAGCCATATATCTTTGCATACTATGCCCACACCAATACTGGGATCTTGAAGGTGAATGATGAGGGCTAGGTGGTCTAACAACGTTTAACCGAAACCCTTTGCTTTGTTCATCCCACACCTATTTGTCTAGCGTGTCATCAACAATTCTTGATTGAAGCAAGTTAAGCAGGTCATCAACTGTTCAGCCTCTCTAATTTCAGGATAGACCTTGGTTTTCCATACTGCAGAACTTGGATAGCATCCCATTTTTATTATTAGGTGGTCGTAGCAACGTTTAACTGAGAACACTTTGCTTTGTTCATCACACCTATTTGTCTAGCATGGTGTCAACAATTCTCGACTGAAGCAAATTAAGCAGGTCATCTAACTGTTCAGCCTCTCTAATAGATAGGGCTTGGTTTTCCATACTGCAGAACTTGGATAGCATCCCATGTTCATTATTCGATACATTAAAAAGAACTTGAAATCTGTCTTTCAAAGGTCTGTCCTCAATCCACTCATGTTGCCAAGTACAAATTCTATCCCCTTTGCGAGCCTTATATGAGATGTGGTTACTGAAACTCTGTTTATGGTGCATGATTTCCTTCCATAGCGAACACCTATGAATGCTACTTAGGTGTTTGTATACTGGTCCTCCTCTCGGGCTCCATACTTAGAAATAACTGGCTCCATACTTAGAAATAACTTCGCCAATGGGTGTTTTGCTCCATACCAAACTTCCAAATCCATTTCGAAAAGAAGGCTTTGTTAAATTCTTTGAAGTTTGAACCTTTGGTTGCCTAAAGCCCCCTTTCTCTTTCTGTTGGGTTACACGGTTTCAATTAATGAGGTGATACTACTTGGCATTTGGCAAAGTGCCCCAAATTTTTTGCCTATACACTTAATTTTTTCTACCAGTGAGACTGGGCTGCTAGTAAGGGACATTAGGTGGATTGGGATGTTTGCTATTGTGCCCTTGGGTTAGAAAAATTTTGCTAGCTATGGAGATATATTTTCAAAATCTCTCCACTATCAGCTCCCTTGCTCTTGTGCAATGTTGTCGGACGTGAGGTGCCAATGTTCATTATTAGAGTCTTGGCGGGAGGAGTTTCTGCCACGGCGGAACCATTTTTTTTTTTAAATGATAAATATGTTAGTGTGGTAGCACCCACAATGTATGACAGGGTTTAAGGCTGGGGCAAGGCGCTTTGAAGAAAATGTGGAGCCATTGGAGCCTTGGTGGAGGCCCCCGACATTATAGCTTTCATATCATTGAATCTAGTGTCAAGAGGGAGGCTGAGATAGGTACATAGCTACTTCCCAATTTCATAACCCAACCACTTGCTATCTCATCTAAATTTGAAATTTGGCCAATTGGATACATAACAAATTTTTGGAAGTCCGCTTTTAGGCCCGAGCATGCTTTAAACCACATCAGAATGCTATGCAACATCTTGATTTAAGCCATATCTGCCTGTATATAATGCTATCATCTGCGTATTGAAGAATGGGGATTGAAATCATATCTTCCCTTTTTAAACCTTCAATCAGCCATTATGTTTTGTTTTGAGGACCATACTCTTCAATGTGTGGCGAATGCTGACCATACTCCCAAGTAGCACTCTGTTCCACTCATTAAAGTTACATCTTGAGCTTGGCACAAAATACAAAACCAAATCTCTTAGTTCATCTCCATTTTGTGGTTAACCATGATTGAGTTGCCTCCTAGTGATTAGCATTAAGATTTATGTTCATAGGTCTTGAGACCCATTTGTTTTTATTATTATCTCGTCTTCAACAATTAGTAGCATGAAGGAAAAGAAAAGGAAAGGAAACCACCAAGAGGACAATGCATGTCCTCCTAGTTGGAGTGTAATATTGCCTACACAGTGTTAGCAAATTTAAATGAGGCTGGAACTTCTGTTATATATGGACTGTTTACAAATTTAAATGAGGCTGCAATTTGTTTTATTTATGTACATATTGGTGCGTTTTATTGCTTGCTTGATACTCATGATAACATATCTTACCCAGGAGCCTTTCCAGTTACAGTATATGGCGCCTTTTTACCCCGACATATATTCTATCGGTTTCATGCTGTATGCGCGTATTTGCGATGTCTGTTTGTTGCTCTCTGTGTGCTGCTCATGTGGCCATCTTTCGATTGTATACTAGCAGATCAAGTCTCTGTTGTCGTTCCCTTGATGAAAACTAAGAAATCAAAAGTAAATTCATTGTTCTTATATCTGTGTGTATTTGAGTTTTGTACTGCAAAAGATGTTTCATGAAATTTATTTCTCTTTAGGTTGTCTTCTATTGCCATTTTCCTGATTTGTTACTGACGAAGCACACTACTTTTTTGAGGAGGATTTATCGGAAACCAATTGACATGCTTGAAGAAGCAACTACGGGTGTGATTTATCTCCCTTTGTGTTTTACTCTTCCATTTTCGTGTCAAATACTTTTATAGAATTTTTTAATCAACATGAGCTTTGGTAACACTGCTACAGGGATGGCAGATTTGGTTGTTGTTAACAGCAGATTTACTGCAGCCACCTTTGCCAAAACATTCAAGCATCTTGATTCGCGAGGAATCAAACCTGCTGTTCTTTACCCAGCAGTCAACCTTGAGCAATTTGATGAGCCCTGTACTTATAAGTAACCAACGAACTTTGTATATCCCTTGGCATCTTATACCAAAACATCAGATATGTTCTTCAACTGCCTTTTTATTTGAAAAATCTAAGATTTGTACTTGTTTTGTAGCTTGAATTTCCTATCTATCAACCGCTTTGAAAGAAAAAAGAACATTGCTTTAGCAATATCTTCATTTTCAATGCTCCGTGTCCATGAAAAATATGCTTTTCAAGGTCTAGAGTTGGCGAAGGTTTCCCTGACAATTGCTGGTAAACATCTTTGCATATCTTCTCATTTGTGCAATAGGACAAGTCTAGGTTGACATGTTACGAGAATTCTGAATCTATACATACTTGTTTACTTTTTCATCAACAGTACATGTTTACTTATGCTTCAGTAATTATTTGGGTCAACTAGATTAATACAAGTGCTTACCGATTAACCTTTTAGGCTGAAGTTCTCATCACTCGTAATCTAACGTGAACCTGTTTGCTTGGCTGAGTCTCCTCATGTAAGAAGTGATTCCTGATATGAAAAATCTAACATGTCTTCAACATTCGGTTTTCCAAAGTCGTGCAGATGGAAACAATACCTCTAGTACCATAGTATTGCTTTGGTTTTATTGAACTTTTTCAATTCATTGATAATTTTAGGGAAGCTTATGGTCCAATGAGATTATTTTTAGGCATGCATAATTTGAGAAGAACATGATGCAACAAAAAACTTGTGTAATGTATTTCCCACGGAAGGTATTCATGTTTTTTTATTCTTCATTTTTTGCATCATGTTGATTGCACAGAGAAAAGTGGAAGTAATATGGTTCCATTTATTGCATTATTTCACGCATCTCTAAACATCACACTTGAACTTGCTTTCACCCTACTAATGCACATATTCAAAGAGAATTGTGATATCATAGTAATAGGTCAATGGTATTTTCTGATGTCTTGTAGATTAGGTATTTCACAGATATTCAACTCTCATATTAATGAATGGCTGGGTGTTTTGTGGTGTCTTTTTGCATTTGTATGAGATGAGCTTTTGGTTTCATGTGTTTCCATTACAGGTGGATTTGATAGTCGCTTACAGGAGAATGTGGAGTACCTAGAGGAATTGAAGAGTTTGGCAGAAAAGGAAGGAGTCTCAGATAGGGTAAACTTCATTACATCCTGCTCAACAGCAGAGCGAAATGATCTCTTGTCTCGGTGCTTGTGTGTTTTATATACGCCGGAGGTGATGTGAAGTTTTCCTTACTTCCAATTTGATTAGATTCAGAAAGCCAATAACAAGGACTTATATATTTCTTTTAACATGTGTAGGATGAACACTTTGGAATCGTTCCGCTGGAGACAATGGCTGCTAGCAAACCTGTTATCGCATGCAACAGCGGTGGTCCTGTGGAAACTATTAAGGATGGGGTAACAGGCTTTCTTTGTGCTCCAACACCGCAGGAGTTCTCACTGGCAATGGCAAAGCTTATTAGAGAACCCCATTTAGCAGAGCGGATGGGTGGAGAAGCAAGAAGACATGTTTGTGAGACATTCTCTACCAAGATTTTCGGACAACAGCTTAATCAATGTCTCACTGACGTAACCCACTTAAAGAGCGAGTAAGACCAGCAAGACAGACATAAGTTTGATCTCTAATCTCGAGAGTGAAGACATTTTATAAATTTATACAGAACACACATTTGTGGGATACTACGGAGGATGGATCTAGGGCAGGAATGCTTTCATTTGATGTGTTCAATTCGTAAATGATTAACATTTTCTACTCATCTCACTTGGAAACTGGACTGGCTTGTTGTCAGGTCTGTAAAATTTTGATCGTTGATGTTTTTTTTTTTTTTTTTATTCTTCGAAACAAGAAGTGTAATGTCGGGGATGCTGTGTCTCATCCTCAAATGGTTACATCTATTTGGAAGTTGTCTTGCACTGGCATGGTGTCTCTGTGGTTGCCAGTTTCAGCATTTTTCGTTAGAAAGTTCGTTCCTATATGAAAATCTTTAAAAGGTGTTAACATCTGAAGTGACTCCTGCTTACCATAAAACAGTTCATGCAGGAGAGACCTCTAGGACTGGTCATTTTGATGCTGCTTATGTTAATGAATGTAACTTTGAGCTAGAATTAAGTTGTTCCGGCCCGAATTGTGTACAAGGCCCCCTGACTTAAGGAGCCTAGAACTTTGTGCATATGGCGCTCTGCCTAAGTTTCTCTCCTGCCAGGTTGTGAACAACTATTTGTTATTCCTCTCCTACCAGATTGCATCCAATGTAGCAGCTACATATCATGAATTCACCTCTCGAAGGGCTCTCAGTTTTATCAAGGTTCAAACATGTGAGAGGCATCGGTGTACACTGTATACCGAAGGATTACAAACTCAATTATCCTTTTCTTCTTGATTGCATAATGTGGGACAGGGGAGGGAGGGACATGTGAAAAAAATAAAAAATAAGCAGAGCCACAAATTAGAGAGATAAAAAATAAGCAGAGCCACAAATTAGAGAGATAAAAAATTAGTCAAATCACTTGCAAACATGTCAAATTAGCAGAGCCACAAAAATAAAAAATAAGACCCCAAATTATGGAAGAGCAATTCTAGATGTCGAGGCTTTGGGCGAGGTTTTTGGCGAGGAAGGTGCATCGCACGCGAGCAGCTGACGTGGTGAAAAAAAAAAAAAAAAAAAAATTGCGAGGGAAACGAAAATTTTGGGCGAGAAGAAGGAGGGAATGGGGAGAGCTCTCCCCATTTTCATTCTCAAGCTACCTCAGACCTCCCTCTCCCTCTTCCCATTTTCATTCTCGAGCTAAAGCTCAGACCTCCCTCTCCCTCTCCCCATTTTCCATCTCGACACCCTCTCCCCCAACGAAGCTCTCCCTCTCCATCATCGACTCAAACGAAGCCAGAGAAGAAGAAGGAGAAGAGAAGAAGCTCACCCTCGTCCCTTCCCTCTCGCAAAAGCTAAGGTAAGTTTTCATTTATTTCTAGATCTAGGGTTTCACCATTTTTATTTGGAATCTCTTGTTGATGAGATGAAAGACACCCTGGTTTCTGATTCTTCTCCGAATCACAAGCGAAGCAGAGATCCAGAAGATGAGGTTTACCTCGACAATTTCCACTCCCACAAACGCTACCTCAGCGAGGTTTGCAATTTCCCTTCTTCTCCAATCATTCATTTTTGTGTTTTTTTTACGACTGGTTTCGTTGTTTGGCACCGTGGGGTTGAAGCTTTTATACTATTTGGCGACTATTAGGAACTGAGTATCTTTGTGTCTAATGATTCTTACTACAAACAAACAGCTAGTTCGTAAGTTATTTCAGGTTATATGTATGCAATTTTGATTTTATTTGAATATGATTTTTGCAGACAATTATTGCCAAAGAATGGCATTTTGCCCTTCGCACACCATTGCCAAAGACAGCTAGTTTGGGACCTTTCACTCTGGATGAAAATAGCTTCTACAGCCAGGAGGTGCCTAATGCTCCTAAGCTGCGAATTATCAAGTTGGGGTTGCTCAAGGAAGATCGACTCAGGTTTTGTTCATGGACATCAATTATATATGTGTGAATTATTTTTCTAGGGTTTGTTTTATTTGGTATCCAATTCTTGATTTTATTTGAAGATTTCAATAAATTTTTAGCTTGAAAAATAATTTTCTTTTGGTTTGTATCTTGTTATTGTAGTTCACGAACGAGAAGAGAAGCTTGAACGAGAAAATGATTGTGGTTGATTTTCAGTGACTGTAAATCCTATTACAATTTTAAGGTCTTACAAGTTTAGATTGGCTGTAAGTTTCTTATCATCTTGTTATTTGATTAATTGAACTCGAAAACCTTGAAATCGAAAAGATTTTGTTTCTCTAGTCAATTGGTTCATATGCAATTCTAATGTAACAGTAGGAATTGGTTAATATGAATCAACCACCTCTTGTGGAACCTTGATATTGAGAAATAGTATACTCATATACTTTTTCATGTTATAGAGTACTATCACTAGACAATACGTTACTACATTTGAAGTATGTACAGGGCCTGAAGAAAACAGAACACCAAAGTATACTTGATGATTCAACAAGCATGTGCCAGCAGTGATCATGCAACCTTCTCTGGCAGCACCATTAGTCGTGCCAGCATCCCCCAGTGCCCTGCCTACCCGTGCTGCAGTGTCGAACCAAGCTTCAGTTGGACCAATGCTTAATTCATGCTTTTACTACTTTTTTTTAATTAATCAAACCAAAAATGTTCTGAGTTTTGCTATGGGATAGTTATTCTTGAATCGAAGAAGGTATGCATGATTAAGCCAACAGCTTTTACTTCATTTGATCCCAATCACCTAGTTGAAGGAGAAAAAAAAATGTTGTTTCTAGCTTAGATTATTGAATTGTTGTTCTTTTACCAACTTTAGCGCCACCAACTGCCCAGATGCTTCATTGAATCAATCGATATGTATTCATGGTCAGTGAATCATTGACAGTATAGGGTGTCCAAATACACAAAGCAATTTGGTTTGGTGCTTAGATATATATCTCTAGATAAACATTGCATTGTGTTGCATATTTGGTTTTCTTTTGTAGCAGAATGAATCTGTAAGGATGCATAGAGCTAATGCTTGTTGGATGAATTAAGATAAATACATTGTGTTGATCAATTAAATTTTACTGTTCTGATATAATCCCTTTTACAGTGTGTTGTTTCTCTCCCTCTTCTGGATTACCAATTTCGTTGTACCTGACAAAGTCACCAAGTACCTTGAATCCAAAGAGGCAAGTGAAGCATAAGACCCATCAAAAGTCAAGTAGATGAAGAAGGGAGATTGCTAATGAAAATCAAATAGAAGAAGAAAGGAGACCTACAATAGTGCATGGCTACAGAGGTTTGCAGTCAACAGCGTGTCATTTGTTCAACAGACACACCATTGAAAATCGCAGATTACTTCCAGATTTCTGGTGTGTTCAGTGTCAGAACACATTGCAGACCAACCTAATGGTGGGGCCCTGGGGGTGCTTACTTTCAGACCTCAGTCATGCATGCAGATTTCCGGTCTTATGTTGAGATTGTGTTTGAAAACTGGGAAAACACTGTCCAGTCATGGCACATTGATGGCTATTCCTTCTTTGTTGTTGGGTAAGGCTCTATGTCTCAATAGGTAATTTGTAAGTTATTTGGGCAATCATTTTTTTTAGCTTGATTTGTGAAAATTGGATTGTTTGTGGGTGGCAGGATGGATGGAGGTGGGTGGTCACCTGCAAGTAGATTGCGTTACAACTTGTGAGACACTGTTGCTCGTTCTACCGTTCAGGTAGGAAACAACTGGTTCTTCATTTTTGCCCCCGTTTTGAATCACATTATCAAAACAGGGCTTCTAACGACAAGATTTGTTGCAGGTCTATCCAAGGGCATGGACTGTTATTTACATGGCACTGGACAATGTAGGAATGTGGAACATAAGGTCTCAAAACTGGGCTCGACAGTACTTGGGTCAGCAATTGTATCTTCAAGTTTACTCCCCTGCACATTCATGGAGAGACGAATACCCAATCCTGAAAAATGCACTTTTATGCGGTCGGGCAGCTCATCGTCGAACTCTTCCTTTCTGATTTTAACAAGATCAAGATTCTGTCATGAAGGGGTGACAGTTCAGGGGCTGAGTTAGATAATATTCTCCTTGATGAAAATAATTGCATATGCATGCTGAACTCAAGCATGGTTTGTTTTAATTTTCGTGTTTTTGTTTACCAATTTTGGTTGGCAGAGTTGCTCACGGTGTATAAGGCGATTTGACCACGTATGCGCATTTGCAACATAATGAATGAAATTTTGTGTCTTGCCATTTCTATGTTCTTTGTGCAGTTTCCTGTAATGGTTGGTTAATCATTTCTGTTTTCTTTGTATAACTTTCTAAAGTTATTGTTATGTTTTATCAATTTAGCTTTGGTATGATCTAAAACTTTGATGTAGTGAAATCTGAGGCAATGTAAAATCCTGTATTCAATGGCAGTCAGCCCTCATGTTTTACTGTCTTCTGCTGGTTGTTTGATTGATAAGATCGAGTTTGCAGATATTATGGTAATATAATTCACATCAAAGCCATTGCATTCCAACAAGCTCTCTAAACTTTCTGCCAATTACTCATTAACTCTGCTCCGGAGCTTCTAATCTTTTCAAAGAAATTCAACCAATCAACATAAAATGGCTACAGACAATACTAATTGTATTCAGAAATAAAACTCGCATGTACATACAGAACCCAACACAGATTGACTTTACTGTGTTCAAGCATACCAACAGCATTTCTTCAATCCTTACAATGACCAAGTCACAGTGAAACAATGAAAATATAAGAGAGCAACTGCACATTAACAAAAGCAAGAAATGAGATCGAGCTATTTGCAACTAATAGTCAGAAGGACGCAGAGATCAGTGCTGTGAGAAAATGCTTCCTTCAGATAACTCGTAACATATGTCCAACTGAAGCTTGGTTCGACACTGCAGCACGGGTAGGCAGGGCACTGGGGGATGCTGGCACGACTAATGGTGCTGCCAGAGAAGGTTGCATGATCACTGCTGGCGCATGCTTGTTGATCCTAGCTAGGCAATTGTCTGTGGGCCTTGTATGGGGTAAGAACCTCAATGGGCAGTCTGGGTTGAGCCGCTCGAGCCTGCAAATTGTAGATTACAGTTAACTATTAAGTTTTGCGTGGAAAGAGAGATAAGTAGCCTTAGATTAGTTGAGAGAAATTTTACAAAACAAAGAAACGCAGTGATTGAACGCACGTACCTATAGTTGAGGAGAAAATAGTGCAGAAAAATCATGGTCTCTAGCTTTGCCAGATCATTTCCTGGGCACAACCTGCTTCCTGCTCCAAAGGAGAGGTAAGTTCCTGGTTTCGGAATACATCCCTGAAGACATCAAAAGCATTGCAAAACATATTAAAGGGCATTTAAATCATAAGGTTTCAAACTTATCCATGTTACATATCCAAAACCTCGACATCTAGAATTGCTCTAGACAAAATGTGTGATATAACATCCCCAAATTGGTATATGCAAGCATTGAGAGGGTAGTACCAGACCCTCTCCTTTTAAACTTCTGAAGTACAAATTTGAAATTTTATGAACACATTAGCTCAGACTGCATATTTAGATCAGATTAAGTACGAAGAAATTTCACATACTGTAGATTGATAATTTTAGTGCTTTCAAGTCTTGTAGCTCCTGATGTAGTCTTCTGTTTTCCTCTGTTTGTGGTTCATTCATATAAAACTGCTGCCATGTGGTCTCCAAATGGTCCAAATACCACTTATCTTGGTTACTAACAATGCATCTCAGACCAGCTGCAACCAAGTTTTCAGCTACACCACCTCCAAGCCTGCCAAATTGTTGTAAACCATGTAAAGCAGATCAGCTACCACAAGAAACTTGTGAATTTAGAAATTCTTCTTATAGACAAAGACTATGTCCTGAACTTATATCTCATAAAAAATACCATAAACTACATAAGACACAGATGTGTGTTGGTGTCCTACATGAGCCCGGGGTGTTCGAGACGTTCACGTCCATACATTGTTACACTATACTATTTATATTTATTTATCAGTGGAAGATGTAGAAAAAAATTTCTTTCGATAATCAAAGAAGTTGGAGGAAAAAGAACAAAACCAGAAAAAAAAAAATTTAGGAGAAAAAGGTTATTATTGTGTGTAGATGAAAGCTCCTCTTTCCCCCTTTTGCGTGCAATTTTTTTTTATGGTTAAAACAAAAACACAAAGACAAAAAAGGGAAAAGAAAAAGAAAAAGAAAACAATAGCATCACTTCAATCATAAATCAGGTGCTGACATTTGGTAATGCTTTTGATTTGCTAATGTTCTCAATTTTGCATTTTACCTGAGAATATATGACAAAAAAAAAAACACCTAGTTTTGGGATCCCATCTTATAACAACCTATATTTTCTCGAGAGAATACCATCATAACTAATCACACACCTCTGAAAGTTAATTGGTAGGGTTCCACGAAATTCCACGTAAACAAAGACATTTGGAGAATCGCAAGGAACATTAGGTTCCAGCTTCCCAAACAAAGCATGTATTAGTAAATTCCAACACTGACTTCTCGTTATATTATGTTTTAAGCTCTCTGACAGTTGCAATGATTGCGCCAATGTAATAACATTACACTGCCAACAAAACCTAATCATTCTTATCTTTGCATGTTATTTAAATAATAATAGTATGATGTTATTTGGATAATGTTTGTTCCTACTAAGCAAAGAGAACATTATTGGACTTCAGATCCTTCTAAAGAGCCTTGCTTGATGTGTTTTCACCTAAAACTATATTTTTCACCAACTAAAAAAGTATCTCTTTTATGGCAGATACATGTATCTTTGCTATTTTACAACCAAGGGTAAACAGGCAAGTTCATCCAACTATTAGCCAAACCTAATTTTATTCACCTACATGGTAAGATCTCTGCAACCAACATTGATTCAAAGGAAAGTTGGTCTTACACAGGCAACAGAGGCTTCTAACTCGTATTTTTATCCATGTCATGACATACCAATGGAATCCATCAACATTCGTGGGGAGCAGTTTGGAGACCGTATATTTCGCTCTTCAGACAGGCAGGTTAACTGGGATTACTCACATACAATATAATCTGAAGCACACACACGCACAAAAAAAAAAAAAAAAAAAAAAAAAAATATATATATATATATATATATATATATATATATATATATATATATATATATATATATATATATATGCAACCAAGTTACCAAGTTACCAAGTGCTTACCAGTTATGCACCAGTCTTTGGGTTCAATTTGCTGCCGAAGTTGTTAAAAGTCTCCTCCCTGTAAACCTTGCATTTGTGCGTGTAAGATATTTTGAAGTATCGCCAACTTATCATAAAACCTTAATAAAAAAAAGCATCCTACCAGTTAACAACTTCGTATCCATGGGATAAGGCTATCTTCTGCGCTCGCAGGACAAAGTATTGATAAGCTTCAGATTCATTCATTCCTTGTTTGCTTAACCTGCATTTAGTGGATGTTTTGACAAATACTATGGTAAGCGAACATCAGATGTCAAGCACTTGACAAAAGCTATTAAGATGAGAAAGAAACTCAATATCTAATTTCACATATCAATAAAAAGCCTAGTAAACATGGAACAAATATAAACATAACAAAATTTGCATAAAGAAGAACATCAATTGATGTTACTAAATACATTTATGATGGAGGAACATCAATTAACACAGCTAGTGAACTCCAATATTGGTCATCTAAGAATTTTTTTTTTTCTGTTTCCTTTTACCATTTAGTTAGTTAGCAGTGACACAATATAATTGGTTCCCCTTTACACAAAGTTCTTCCTTGATGCAATTAAACTCAATTTCAGTACATAAAGCATACATTACATTAGATTACATACGATGATGTTACCTGAAGTAGCACATGGATTCAGATCTTCCAAGTAATCCTATGAGGTTCTCAGGCAGTGAGGAGTCACCCACTGTTAATCCATTCAAGCTAGAACCCATTATCTACCACCAAAAACAAAATTAAAAAAGAAAACAAGTAAAAACCCAGTCTTCCAAGATAATTACAAACACCAAAATCAAGAGCCCCGTTGCACCAAACAACAAAAAATCCAAATTTCACCAATAATACACAATGAATGAAGCCCCATTTCAACGCTAATTGTTATAAAGATCCAACTTTTACACAACCCCGTCGCCAAATAGTATAAAAGCTTCAACCCCACGGTGCCAAACAACGAAACCAGTCGTAAAAAAAACACAAAAATGAATGATTGGAGAAGAAGGGAAATTGCAAACCTCGCTGAGGTAGCGTTTGTGGGAGTGGAAATTGTCGAGGTAAACCTCATCTTCTGGATCTCTGCTTCGCTTGTGATTCGGAGAAGAATCAGAAACCAGGGTGTCTTTCATCTCATCAACAAGAGATTCCAAATAAAAATGGTGAAACCCTAGATCTAAAAACCCTAGATCTAGAAATAAATGAAAACTTACCTTAGCTTTTGCGAGAGGGAAGGGACGAGGGTGAGCTTCTTCTCTTCTCCTTCTTCTTCTCTGGCTTCGTTTGAGTCGATGATGGAGAGGGAGAGCTTCGTTGGGGGAGAGGGTGTCGAGATGGAAAATGGGGAGAGGGAGAGGGAGGTCTGAGCTTTAGCTCGAGAATGAAAATGGGGAGAGGGAGAGGGAGGTCTGAGGTAGCTTGAGAATGAAAATGGGGAGAGCTCTCCCCATTCCCTCCTTCTTCTCGCCCAAAATTTTCGTTTCCCTCGCAATTTTTTTTTTTTTTTTTTTTCACCACGTCAGCTGCTCGCGTGCGACGCACCTTCCTCGCCAAAAACCTCGCCCAAAGCCTCGACATCTAGAATTGCTCATTATGGAAAGATACCCAGGCCTGCAGCAACCGACCAACCAGTAAACGAATTAGAGAGAATCGTCAAAGATAGATCTGTTCACAACACGTATCTTTAGACATATCCAACGGGGACATCAACACAGGGGACGTTCGTCTCGTCATAGCCACAAAGTGGGCAGTTGAGGCTGTTAAAGAAGAAGCGAGAGAAGAGCAAGAGCAGGAGCAAAGAGAAGAAAGAAATTGAAAAATGGAGGAAGGTTCATCATCATCATCTCCGTTCAGGAACGATATACTGAAAGGGAAGGTAGCTCTGTTAACAGGGGGAGGATCGGGAATTGGGTTCGAGATATCAACCCAATTCGGGAAACATGGAGCTTGTATTGCAATCATGGGTCGTCGTCAACAAGTCCTCGAATCTGCTGTTGCTCTGCTCACCTCTCAAGGGATTAAGGTTTGTTTGTGCAACTACCCTTTCTTTCAGTTTCAAAATTTCGTTTCTTTTCCATTTACTATACTAAATTATACAACTGAATCCTAGGGGAGAGTGGTTTTGTTAATCTCCGGAACTTATTTCTGAATTGAATTGCGGGATCTTCTATTGCCCCCAGACCTACCTTTTCGATTTAAGTTCATATGTTTACATTATGTATATTTCTAAATAGAAGATTAAATGTGGTACCAAAATGTATTTGAATAAAGTTATGAAAGAGATCAGTATTAGTTAAATGAAACACCTTTTATGATCTCAGTTTTGAACTGTCCGTCCACCAAATACTCCCCCGGGATTGACACATCATAGGTAGGATAGATGATGCTGAAATTTGCCAACCAATTTCAAACACACCCTGTACAGTACAAGGAGATACTTGAGAGCCAAAACATTTAAGTTGTAGAGATGCCACAGGCCTGTACTTCAATTTTGTGCTTGAGGAGATACGAGTAAATTGCTTATTTGAAAGAAAAAAAATGCAATTTGTATATGAAATAGACACATTAACAAGTAGTTGAATAACTAGCGTACCATACACCTAACCCAGTTTGCATAGTAGAAAGCTAAGAGGCTCATTGATGAATGACGACAAACAAATGCCAAAATTTGTAGTATCTTTCACGTATTGTAGGATGTGTTTGATAGCTTGCTTGGAAATGAGGGGCAGGTGGTTGGTGTAGCAATTGGTATGCCTTGTTTGTCAAACAAATCTGGTCGAGTCTTAATAAGGTACTGCAGAAAGACAGCAATGCTTCGATAATTAATTGCCTCAACCAAAGGGGCATCACTGGCATGAAGCCCATTTCTTTGAACCAAACATGATCCAATAGGTTTGCTTTTGAGTGAATACACCTATAGAAGGAAAAACTTACTCAGGTGTGAAACCAAGATCTTAAGTTAGGTTGTTTGCGTGTGATAATTATATTGACATAAAAGTAAGAGAACAGTAATGCCATGACACTCTCAAATTGTCTTTAAATGAACAAAAGAGTTGACCTTACTATAAAATCATCCGAGATGAAGGAGCTAGATTCTAAACCCAATGAACCAGGTCTGAGGGGCATGCTTTAGAAGATAGATGGTGTTTGTAAGGAGTTAAATGTGATCTGGACAAGTGAATAAGTGAAACCTTGGGGTAACATCTCTGAGATAACCATGTAAGAATATATTTTTACATCAAGTTATTTAATCTTCCAACCACGAACTGGATGGTGGTTAGTTTAATAAGTAGGTTAGTAGTTCATTCATCAAAATCAAACCCCGCTAATTGATTGTAACCTTTTGCAACCAATATGGGTTTTACGCAACTCAGTAGATTAAAAACACATAAAGTGGGCTGCATCTCCTCCCTAATTTTTGCACTTCACTCTACAAGACAACCTACTAATTTTTGCACTTCACTCTAGGGGCAGCTGCCTTGTATACATGTATTTTGGAAATCATTATTTTTTCTTGTATATATCCTCTCACTACTTCACTTAAGTTGAAATTTGGAGTAAATGTGTGGATGTATAAGTTTTAGCTTGACTTGAGGAATAATCCTCAAGATAAGTGTGAAAATGAATTATGAAATGTTCGACTTAAGTATTTCACTGCCCCAATCAAGGTGAAACTTTCAGAAAATTTTTAGATTTAAAATGTTTGTTCAAATTAAAGAAAAGCAAAGGGAATCCACGGTCACATTTTGTGATGTTGAGGCGTCAATGGTGAACGTTATTCAAGATCAATTATAAACTCACAAAGATACATTTGTTTGTTTTTGGTCCATGCTAATGATATCATTTGATAGATTAATATGATTATACTTTTTGTATTTGAATCATATTGATTTAATGTGTATTTAGTTGGTGAAACCCTTTTTCTAAAAAGGATGTCATGGTTTGACATGTTTGCAAGTGATTTGACTTATAGGGTGTCAATAGTCAAAATACCAATTGTGATGGTGGTTCTCTAATAATTGGGGTATATAATATCCATTTAACACCCATATTGTCAAGGGCGTCCATGTATTTCAAACTCAACACCCCTATAAAAAAATAGGTTAACATCCACTCAACACTCCTACTATCAAAGGTGTCCATGTATTTCAAACTCACCACCCCTAGAAAAAATAAGGTAACATGTCATCAATAAGAGTGTCCATGTATCTAAACTTCAACACCCCGATAAAAAAAAGGATAAAATCCACTAGACACCCCCATTGTTAAGGGCGTCTAATGGATTTTACCCCTTTTTGATAGGGTTGTTGCGTTTCAAATACATGAACACCGATGACAAAAGGAGCGTTAAGTGGATGTTACTTTAACTTTTATAAGGGTGGTGATTTTGAAATACATGGACGCCCTTGACAGTAAGAGCGTCTAGTAGTGGATGTTATACGTGTGTTGACTTTAAAATACATGGACACCCTTGATAATTATGGTCTCTAGTGGATATTTTACCGCATTTTTTGGAGAACTACTACCAAAATTGAAACCCTAGGTGACAATTGAAATATATACATATCGAATCATGTGCAAACATGTCACACCATGTTTGACGCCCTTCAATGAAAAATGTGCCACCAACTAAATACATGCTAAATCAATATGATTCCAATATGAAAAATATTATAATCATATTGGTCTATCGACTAATAAATGTATCTCTATGTGTTTAGAATTGATCTTGAACATTGTTTCGACTGTTGACACCTCTATGCCACAACCACAAGTTGCTCGTGGATTTTCATTACTTTTGTTAAGTAACAAAACATTTTAAAATATCATTTCTAACATTATCTAAAAGTTATGCCTTGATTGGAGCAGTTGAAGCCCTTAAATAAGCATTAACTGATACATTTTTATGTGCATTTTGAGGATTATTTATTGAACCAAGCTGCAATTTATACGCGTATTTCTGCATTATTCACACATTTGCTCCAAATTTAAGCTTAAACTTAGTAGAAGGTTATAGTCTTAAAAACATATTTTGCACAATACTAATTAAGATAAGCTGCAATTAAATAAAGTAGTCTTTAAATTAGTATTTTCTCATTCAAGATAGGCTGGAGCAAACGTTTGACAGTGTCACTATCAGCTTTCATTGATAACCACAACAAGGAGATTAGACACTCACATGTACTTTAATTCTTTGTTAATATGAAAGAAACTAAAGAATGAAAATTTGTTGACATATTGTTCTAAAATGATCATATCTACAAGTTACAACGTGAAAGGGGCTAATGAACAATAAAAATTGCCTGGGTGTCAGTAACATATGTTGATTTCCAAATTTACTCCTCCACTTTAGAGTAAGTGAATAACAAAATATTGCCTCTATGCAATTATCAAATTACTAGGACATCAAAGGAGACATGTGGTTCACACAAGGCGGAGTCAAGAAATACATTCTTTTATTTATTTTATTTTAAACTATGTAAAACAATTCCAATTTGTAAATTATGCAATTTTCTATTTTATCTTTTGTGAGAATCTGTATTTCAAAAAAATAGTACTTGTAACTATTCACCTTATTTACCAGTCATAATGTTTCAAGTTTCAAAATAGCTTTTCCATGATTTGTTTTTCCAAATTTTCATTTTCTTATTTGTATATGGATTATCAAAAATTTGTTACCAACATAAAATCTAATTAAGATCTTTACATTCAGAAAGTAAACATACTAGCATCGATACATTAATTATTAATATTTTTATTTTTTTGATCAGAAAAAGATATATTGATGAAAATAAGGAGAACAAGAGTATAAATTCCAGGTGACTGAGCAGGTCACCGTACAAACCAACAAAAAACTCTTACAAGAAGTGCAGCTACAGATTGAAAATGCTAGCCTGAGCTAACATACAAAGATGAAAAGGGATCCCATTTAGAACGTCCCAAATGTAACCCCAATGCCAGAGGCATCAATACATACATGAACAAGATCAATTGTGCATGCATAGCACAGGTCTGAGGTTAGTTCTTTTTAATGACAGGTTATATTGATCATAATGCAATCGGAAACAATTCAGTTAACAAAATAAATACTAATTAAAGACTACTTTATTCAATTAGGTTGTTTCTCTATTAGCTTTTACATAATATTGCTTTTCTGCTTATGCCTCTTCTCACCTCTTTCCATTGAGAGCATATAGACTTTTAGGTTACGCACTTAAGATTCCGTTGAAGTGATGGACAATGTGTTTCAGTAACAGGATTGATTGGACTTGCATCTGCTTCTGGTGCACAACTTCACTGTTGGATTTTCTTTTGGTGTATGACAGGCTATTGGGCTTCAGGGAGATGTTCGCAAGAAAGAAGATGCGGCCAGAGTTCTGGAAGCAACTGTTCAGCATTTTGGCAGGCTTGACATTCTTGTTAATGCTGCTGCTGGCAATTTTCTGGTGCCTGCAGAAGATTTAAGCCCTAATGGGTTTCGAACAGGTTTTTTGTTTATATTATTTTTCACACTTGGACTTGTTTATCAAAGTCTTGATTTTTATAATTGTAGGATCAGAATAATATCCATGAAAATAGTGGAATGACGGGACTTGGGATTGTAGTTGACCATTAAAAGAACTTTGTGACTTTTGTTTAACAAACAAAGTAAAATATGGTACTAACTACTAATACCATTAAAAGAACTCCCGGGTCATTAATGTGCCATTATTCATCCCATCCTATTTGTGTGTTTGGGAACACCTGCATTATGTGGGTCAAGATAAATATGTGGAGCAGATCAGGATCCAGAATCTAATAGGGTGGGGAGTTCAAGTGTGTAATCCATGTGCTCTGGAAGATTACTGGTCCTCTTTTTGGACACGAATAGGATGGTGGATCCAAAGCCAACTTGCAATATCTTTGAACTTCCCGTTGGTCAAGTTAGGGCAGAGAAGTCTTTTGTTTGGAGTTCTAAGTTCTCTCTCATTGTGCAAGGACATGAAGTTTTTTTGGCTCAGTCGTTGAGGTGAGCTAATACATTCTCCATTGTCCTTAGCCCTGGAATGGCAGCCTCAGAGAGTTTTCTGTACACACACAGTTATATATATATATATATATTTGTCTCCTCTGATTTAGTGACATTAAACTTAATAGGAAAAAGAATTTTTTTTTACCACAATGTTAAATAATATAAATAAATATAACACATATTCAACATAGTTGAGTTACTTGACCAATCAAGTATCTTACTAGAGAAGGTATTATCAGAATAGGAAACAAATTTTGGTATAAATTAGGTCCAGAATATACTGATAACGTGTTTGCAGGATATGTTTATAGACCCTGACATAAATATGCTTTGACAGCTGTAGACTCATTCGTTTGTTTGTTTCTGATAAATTGTTGCAGTTCTAGATATTGATTCTGTAGGCACATTTACAATGTGCCACCAAGCACTAAAATATCTCAAGAAAGGAGGACCAGGGAGGGATCCATCTATTGGTGGAACTATTTTGAATATTAGTGCAACATTGCATTATACTGCATCTTGGTATCAAATCCATGTATCTGCTGCAAAGGTTTGTGAACACATTCTAAAAAATGTCTGGCTTTTTTATTTCACAAGATTTCTTCTTCACATTCCTCTTCGAACAGGCTGCTGTTGACAGCCTTACTAGGTCATTGGCACTGGAGTGGGGCACTGATTATGATATCAGAGTCAATGGAATTGCACCTGGGCCTATTAAAGGCACGCCTGGCATTGGAAAACTTGCACCTGAAGAGGCAATGAGCGAAGCCAGAGATTCGATGCCTTTATTTAAATTAGGGGAGAAGTGGGATATTGCAATGTCTGCTCTTTACTTGACATCAGTTGCAGGTTGGTTACCTATAAGCCCAACATTTAAATTATACCAGTTTCCGGTTGAAAACTAAGTGTCCTATATTTAAAAAGAGAAAGAATCATGATTCACATAAAAAAAACCCTTTAACTTTGATGCTGTTGAGATATCTTATATAATATGTAAGATAGTAATATCATATTTTTAAGGAAATTTAGTTACGACTCCCCCAATATTCATGTTTTCCATCATATATGGAATGCTATGCTTCGATTTATTTATGTTTTTCTTTTTTGTCTTACAGTTTTACTATTTTTTTTCTTTTTTTTGTGTGTGTGGAGGGGGGTGGGGGAGGCGGGAAAAACACTTCCCTTTCCACTTAGACTGTTAATACAAAGAGATTGTGCTACAGGACTCATTTGAACTGTATCTAACCCATTCGGGTCATGCACGTACAGGGTTAGGAATATTTTTTAATATTAAATCGTAACTGAGAACACTTGAAAAGTTTGATTAATCATAAAAAGTCACCAGGGGATTTATTAAAATCCTTCAAATCACTTGGGGCCCATGCATTGTATATTAAGAACTTTGGATAACCCATACTGGAGGTGACCACATATTCCTGTTTTATGCATTATTTTTATTTCTTCAGTTAACACATGGGAAAAAAAAAACTTTCTAATAGCTTTGTCACTTTTGTAGCATGCAACAACTCTCATCTGTTTTCTTAGACTTAGTGAACACCTTTTAGGCTCACTTCAGTTGATGCTCTCAAAATAACAAGCATTTGGTGGCCTCAACCGCTCAAACCAATACATCCAATTAACTTGTGAACTTGGCAGTGAATGACTGATTGACTTACTTTTCGTGATTTCCTTTTTTGACATTATAAATAGATTGACCTTATTCTTGTTAGGTCAACTAACACGCCATCACCCAATACAAACCCTACACGGTTGATTTCCAGGCATTTTCTGTGAAGTGATAATCATGTGTTTGCGACTTTGTGTTGATTTGAATTTAACTAACCGTTACAAAATCTCGAGGGTTTTGAAATAACTGCATCAAGTAAGACCTGATCTTGCATGGAGTGAGGGAGTGCGGGGTGGACTGACAGGGTTTGTTGGTCAGTGCCTTCCCTTTTCATAGATGGAGATGGCTTGGCAGTATTGGTTGGGGTTGTGAGCCACCCCTGTAGAAGGTGTGAGGATCGAAGACAATCCTATGGGTTCACCTTTTTTTAGTGGGTTCTTGATTGTTGCTATGACTTTAACATGGTTCAATTTGGTTCGAAACCCGTAAAGCGACAAATAGTCTCCTAATTACTGAGTGGAAATGATAAATAATCAATAAAGATCATAATGGACCATGGGATGTGAATCCCTGGTAGCACTGATGACTACATCAATCTGAGATTTTTGTTTTTTTTACTTTTATTTTTATTTATTTTTTGAAAGGCAAACGTGGGGGTTTATATGGGCTCCCCAGACCACAGAAAAAGAAGTAAGGAACAGATTGGTTACATTCGCGCATATTTCCTACCTCAAGCATCATTAAATACAATCTTTTTAATATCTTCCGCAAAAGAACTTGGTATGATCTCAACAAACTCATGACTTGGTAACAATTTTGCTAGTTTATCTGCCGCCTAGTTTGTTTTCCGTACTGCATGCATGATCCTACAACCTGCAAATTTGTTTAAAGCTTCCTTGATCCTTCTAGTTATATGGATTGCTTCCCATGGAGGGACTTTGTCAGTAGTAAGGTACTTAAAAGCCATATTGGAGTCCATACTCAACTCCACTCTGTGTAGGGCATATCTCTGTGCTAGTTTGATTCCTAATTCAATCCCCTGTAGCTCATGACTCCCTTCCCCAACTGTTACTACCAATCCATCGTTGTCCCTAATCAATGCTCCGTAGCCCCCTATAGTTCCAGTGAGTGAACCATCCGAGTTTACTTTAAACCAACCTTGTTCAGGCCGCTGCCATGCATGCATGGTGATAGTGCGAGTAAAGAACTGCATATCAAGTCTCCATTTGTCAAAGAGTTGCCTATTATCTGCATTATCTTCAACTTGAAGGTCCAGGACTGAGGCACGTAATCTGACATCTTCGATAATCTTTGTCTCCACTTCAATAGCTGCTCTGAATTTGAATGAAATAGTCTGCAATTCCTCTCTGTCCAGAGGTGGTACGTGGTTGCATTCAGGGCAAGCCTCTTCAGCACACCGCTTGATGATGTACCAGAGAACTTAAGCTCACACCATCTCCACTCAGCAGCCCAGTTCATTGCCTGGTGTCTGTAGCCTAATAAGAGAAGGATGCGTGTCCATATGAAGCCAGAGTACCCTGCATTTGAAAAAGAGGTGCTCTTCACACTCTGGTTCATCACTACATAGTGGACATATAGACCGTTCTATAACCCTCCATTTGAGCAGTTTATCCTGTGTTTAAGAGCCTTATGCATTGCTAACCAGGTGATGAAGCTCTGTCTCGATATTCTTCCTGTGAACCACGCCAACTTGGACCACATGAGATTGGTGTGATCTGAGATTTTTGTTGATCTTTGATCTCCAGCTAAGAAGGTGTCATTGATTTTTGAGAGAATAAATTTCAGACTAATTTTTTTTAAAGGTCGGGCAAGGTTATTAAATTCCTCTGGCAGGGTTTGAACCCTGGATTTTATGATACCATGTGCCACAAGTCTTACCAGCTGAAGTAGCACTTGTTGGCAAGTGTCAGATTATGAAGATAATCTTCCTCTCAGAAGTTGTAAAGAAAGAACAAAGCCAAACCGTGATACTATGACCTAATATATAATGAATAGATTGATATTAGTGAGAATATCCACTAAACATGGACATCTTCTAAATGTTTCACTTAGATGATTTAATGTGGAGTTCAAGTAAAGATCTTTTTTTTCTGGCATCTTCATCATTTCCGTTTTTTAGTTTCGTCTTTTGTTTTATTTGACGAGCTGAAAATTGCTCATATCTGTCACATATCACAATTTGCTCATCGACTCATAAAGTTTAGTATGCACTTCATAAATTTGCGTAGATTGCATGGGATGGTTGTGAGCAGAAACATTGCACATCGACAAGTCAGAAATCAACAAGGATGCATAGACACGGACATGCGCGTCGTGGTAGACACGGACACAACCCACCGACTCGACAATTTTCCAAAAACTAGGACTCGAGGACATGTCAACACATCATACTATTTTTTTAGTAAGTCATATAAACATAAATAATAATATAATAAAGTGTCATCCTAGAATGTCTTGAAGAAGACACACTGTTATAAGAAAAAAATAAAGTAGAGAAAAAATATAACAGAAAAGTAGAGGAGAGAAGAAGCAAATTAGAGGAGAAGAATAAGAATAAGAAGCAAATATTAAAAAGAAGCATAAACTAATTCTATGCTTTAATGTCTTTTTGCCCTATTTATCTGAAATCACAATTGAAAGTCATTTACTCCAGATGGATCAACAACCATTAAATTAAGTGATTATTTGCAAACATTTAAAAGTAAAAAATAAAACAAAGTTGGTTTTTTAGTCTTGATTGTGTCCTGACCAAGTTTTGAGTGTATCAGAGACGCGTCCGACACGTTAACCATTTTGACCATGTGTCTGACACCTATCGACACGTTGACCAAGTGTCCGACGCGTGTCGAGCGAGTGTCGGTGTTGGATATGTGTTGGACACGGATACGACAAGTTTTTGAAGAGTCTGTGCTTCCTTGAAAATCAGCCTCAAATTGACGCAGAGTCCAATTTCAAAGCTCTGCATTTGTGCTAATTAGTAATTACTACCACACTGTATCGCCCATTGGCTATTATAACAATCCGTTTACTGGTATCACCTTTGATTTTAGCTACTTGTTTGGTTAGCATGATTTTAATAAGGTGTTTATATTCAATAAATGCATAAGCGGCTTCATGAACTATTGTACGTTATTTAGTTGTTAGCTATTTTTAATCTGGAATGGTTCTCATTATATATGTTTGTTGGATTTAGGCAAGTACATCAATGGAACAACAATAATTGTTGATGGAGGACTTTGGCTGAGCCATCCTCGGTTTATACCGAAAGAGATGGTGAGGGAAGTATCTCCAGTGGTAGAAAGGAGGTCAAGAGAAGCACCAATTGGGGTTCCGAAAAGCAAACTTTGAAGATGTTATGCACTGTCATATTGTCATCCGTGCTGAACATTCTTTATGGATTTGCGCAGAAGACCATTAATATTAGTACTGTATGTAGTTAAACTGGAAGATTTCAATTAATGCTGTATCTTGGAATAAGCCACACAGCCTATGGCTTCATGGTTGGGGTGTAGGATACCAAACTAGTTCAAAGTCAGCTTAAATGTATTCCTAACCATCGACTTTTATTAATTGGAATTACTTTGACATTTTTATTGTTCACTTCTATCCAAGTTTCTCTCTTGAACCTTTGGATAATACATTTGTATAAATTTCGTCCATTTCACGTTTTCCACTTGGAACGGCAAAATAAGTGGGAGCTGTGCTGTAATGTTTTCTTGGTTGTTACAATCGCTAATACTATGCATTTGAGTACTTAGAATGATTTTATTTCACCTACTGATTTAGTAATAAAATAATTCAACGATGGCCATAGCCATCTTGAATGCCTGCAGAACTTAAAAGGCACAGCTAAAAAGAAAAAGAAAAAAATTCCTAAAATAGCAAGAGTAGCTCTGAATTCTTTTATAAGGGGCTTGCATAAACGAAAAACTAATCTCCTTAGTTTAACAATCCAAACAAATGCTGCTGCAATTACCACTCAACAGCCCAGTCAATGCAATTGCCACGAAATTCCGTCATCTTACCTGGTTCACCTCTCTCCCTTACCAAGAGTAGAATTCGAAATAACTAGCATAGCTTTTTCTGATAAAAATCACAATCTAGCTTTGTACGCGCATAAATCACCATTTGAGCACACAGATTGCAGATGTTATCTGATACTCTCACCTATATATTCTGATATTGCAATTTATCACCAATATTTCAAACATTGCCAAAGACCAACAATGTGCTTGCTATATACTTGTTGCTTTTGAGACGAGCATTAGTGTAAAAGGGACAGAAAGATGAAAATGTAAAAAAAAAAAACAAAACAAAACAAAACAAAAGAAGTGAGGCAGATAGTGTTGAAACACATCGTTCATTATGTTACACAAAAGAAGAGATCGAGATGCATTTGTGTAAGTCTACATTGCTCATAGAACACAACAACACAGTACAAGACAATAGTAAATCCTACGACCCCCATCCTCTTCTCTTGCATTCTTCAATTGAGTATCAAATGATATCATCCAAGTTCTCCATCTGAATGCTAGCCACTCTTTAAAGGCACATACTCCCCAAGATGCTCATCCAAAGCACTCCTATCAATCCCTTGTCTATGGTAACTCTTACAAACATAATAAAACACATTTTGCACCAACAATCACTCTAGTCATCACCCCGTCCCCAACTCATCCTCACCACCACTGCCCCAAACACACTCAAAATCACCCAGCAAATCCACAAGTAAGCCAGTACTAGCCAGGCGGCGGTCTTGCTCTTTCCCTTGACCTTGAGCAAATTTATACAAATGTCAGACTGTGGGGCTTCTATTCTCCTTGGGTTTGGAAAGAGAGAAAATTTGTACAAATGCGTATATGTGATCAGGGGTGGACCCAGGAATTTAGTCACGATGGGGCAAAATGAAAAATACTTATTAATTGATAATAGTAGCTATCAATGGTAAAGCCAATTTTTTTTTTTTCTACCTCAGCTAGTAGTTAATAAAAAAAATACAACTATAAAAACTACATTACATGTACCAAATTGGATCCAGTGTAGTTCAATTTTAAGACAAAATAAGATCACTATCGATAACCCTAGCAAAGAGCAAACGAGCATAATAACTAGAATATATAACTAATATCACAAAATAATTAGGATAAGTATTTAGGTGAAGCTAAAAAAAAATTGAAACTTGCGAACCTAATATGATCATAATACAATTTCATAGAAAAAATAGTTTATATGAGGCTCAAATTTTGTACGAGTTGGTTAATGGTATATATTTTCATTGAATTCTATAGTTATTATTTTAGATATTAATTTTAAATATTTTTTTGTTGGAGGTTTTACACCACTTGTGAAAAACAATTCATTTCTTTATTGTTAATAAGTTTTTATTAAACTAAATATTTTTTAATGTTTGCAATTACTAATAAAAGTGCATTGAAAATAAAATAAAAATGCACTTGAACAGTATCGAAATCGGGTCTTTTACTAAAAATGATAAACCTCCAACCACTACACCAATAAAGATAGGTTGAAATGTTTGTATAAACAATTATCATATTGTATTATATATTATTTAATCGATTTTTTTAAGACTAAAGAATATATAGTAAAAATATTTTAAAAGTTGAGGGGGGGGGGGGGCCTTAGTAGGTCCGCCCATGTATGTGATGAAAATGCAGAGAATGTGAGCGCCCAGGATTGATAAAGACTGGTGGTAACAATAAAATGGTTAAAACTTGACTTTATTTACCTACATCACCCTTGACCTTAAGGTTAGAGAACATTTCAAACTGTTGAATTTGCCTTGCGATGCATCAAACCTTTTAGGGATGTTATTTTCTTAGATGAAGAACAACTAAACAAATTAAGAGATTTCACTGTGATAAAGGCTACGAATGTTTGACACCGCCCCTACTTTCTGAAGTATACCACCAATATAAACTCAAATTAACAAACTTTCTCCCTCATCTCACCCTCTCTTCTCTCTCAGGAACAACATCATCGCACGACCCCACTGACGACTGCATCGCCTCGCCCGGCCCACCCCGCCACCACCGTACTGTCTTGCTCGGCCCACCCCACCACTACCGCACCGCCTCGCTCTACCTGCCGTCGGCCACACCTCTAATCTCCTATCTTCACTTCTCATATCTTTATCTTCTTCTCCTCTCTTCTCAAGAACAACAACAAGGACAGAGCAGCAGTCGCCCCGCCGTCAGCTGCATTGCCCCTCCCCCACTTTTGTTTTTATTTTTATTTTTTATATAAACCCTAATGACGTGCAGAGGACTCTGCGACAGTAGGTTCCCAAATCGCATATTCCAATGGGGAGAGCCAAATTTTTTTGCCCTCACACAGATTTTTGCGAGGGCGAAGGAAAAAAAAAACAGAGACATTCGAAGGCATGCAATGCACGTCATGAAATAGGTCTCATGACATGCATTGCACATCATTAATGTTTATGTAAAATTAAAAAATAATAATAATAAAACATAGGAGGGGCGGGGTTGTGTGGCCGGCGGCGGAGTGGGGTGGTTCTTGTGCTCTGTCTCCCTTGTTCTTGAGAAGAGATGAAAAAAATGGAAGAAAGGAAAAGGAGGGGGGTGAGAAAAAGAAGGCAGGGCATGAAAGACGATAGCGGGCAGGGTGGTGTTGCTCCAACGTCGTCTATTGATGTACAAAAAGAAGTGGAGATAATAGAAAATTCTAATAGACGTATTGAACATTCGTGTTGTCCTGCATCCATCATGAATTGAACCTACGAATTTGCCAATTATGAGTTGGACGCTTTCCATGGATGCATAATGGGGATTACCATATATTTCAAGTATCTAGCCTAAGTCTATAAAAATCATTATAGGGAATTTATGATGGTGGTGGTGTCTTTCAACACATAAAAAAAAGGGTGGTTGTGTGCTTCAGTGGAATTTATGGTGTCAAACAGTCAGAACCTATAATAAATTGGCTCAGACTTTTTGACACTACCATTTCTGCTGTAAAACACCACCACCCCTACTTTCTGAAGGACAACTCCACCTTTCTATTGGACACCATCATCTATTGAAAGGATGCCACCAATATAAAACCATTTTTTCCAAACTCTTTTCATCATCTCTTCTCTCTCAGGAACACTACCACCACACTACCCCGCCGACGACCACACCGCCTCGTCTCGCCCGCCGTCTACACCTATTCTCTCCTATATTCTTCTCCTCTCCTTTTCTTTTCTTATTTTCCTATTTTTTCCTATATTTTCCCCATTTGCTCTCGAGCAGGTTCTGCGAGTGGGGGTGGAGCTTGCGTAAGGGCGATGGAGAAAAAATAACCCGGAGAAAATGAAGTTAGTTTATTGTAGTGATGGATTTGACCTTAATTGTGGAGGAAAGACTGAAATGCAGCTCAAATCGCAGGCTTTGTGATCATCTACTTCATTTGAAACTTATTGGAGGTGAGATGGGAAGAGGAGGAAGAGAGAAGAAGGCGGAGATGGGGAGGGGTAGTGCAGCCGACGGCGGGGTGGGGGTTGTTCCTGGGAAGGGGAAGAGATGAAGACAAAGGAGAAAATAAAATACAAAGGGGAAAAAGAAGAGAGGTGCGACTGGCAATGGCAGGGTGAGGTGGTGGTGTTGTTTGTGAAGGAGAATAGAGGGAGAGAAGATAGACATGATTTTAAAAATATGGTGGGGTCCTTTAGCACATAAAAAAATAAATAAATTTGGGTGGTGGTGTCCTTTAGCAGATATGGTGGTGTCAAAAAGTCGAAACCTAATAAATTATGAGATTAAATTCACATTTGATTATGATATGTTTAAAATAAATAAATAAAATAGAGAAGCTGAATGAGATGCCCCATATTACAAAAATAAAGGATATCCTTAGAGTGAAACTAAAGACCAATAGATAAATCTTAGTGAACTTGCACTTAAAAACAATAGAATTAAAACTCCATTCTACATCATCCTTTTGTGATTTCTAAGTATTTTTTTCAGTGGATAATTTTAGGGTTTTTTTGAGTTTGAAACTCATTAGTTTATACTTATTACAGTTTGACTCTCGTTTTGAAAAATAATTAAGTCTAACACTCGTTTTTTGACGGAACCGTTAAGTCCATGTCATTGACTGATTAAGACTTTTTTTAGACCATTTTAACCTACCTTGATATTTATTTTTTAATTGAGTCTAATTTTTTGAACTCTAAAACCCAAAATTTGCTTGTAATCAGGTGATATCACAACTTCATGAGGTGAATGACCATTTGTTCAAATTGGCAACATCTAATCTAAGTAGACCTTGTGGGTGAGCTCATTCTATCTGAAAATATACATACACATCCATTCATTCCAATTCAATTCATCTTCATCTGCCTCAGACTATTTGTTGTGTTTGCTTCTCCATCTTTCTTTCAGTTTTAGTCGAGTTGTTCATTCAATTGGGTACCACGCAAGACCCAATTGGAATCCATAATTGCTTTTCATCCGAGAAGGTGACCGATGATCCAACCACCATAACCAAGTCAGACCAGAATGTTTTCATGTCCACATACCAAACAAAGCTTGCTAGTCGGTATCGTCTGATCACCATCACTTGGTGCAAGAACCTCCTACTGCACGACCTCTCAGTCTCCATTGAAGGACCCAATGAGGACTGCCAATACAACTGCAAGGTCGAAATGAAGCCATGGTTCTTCTGGAAGAAGCACGATTCCAAGCACTTTCAAGTAGACAACAAAGTTATCGAAGTCTTCTGGGACCTCAAGAATGCTAAATTCAATGGGAAGACTGAACCAAATTCAAGAGTTGTAGCATAAGTAAGAGCAATTCATTTGATCTTGAAATGGAAATAAGGATAGATGGGCATCTAGCAATACATGTGCAGCATTTCCAATGGAAATTTAGAGGTAATGAGTCCATCTCAATTAATAGAGTCTGAATATAAGTGTATTGGGATGTTATTTGGGTGTGTTTTAGTGAAGAATAAGGAGAGAAAGGTATGGTGTGAAAGTAAAGATTGGAATTCAAAATAGTGGATGTTGGTGGGAGATTTCATTGGAACAAGAATAGGATATGGGGGGATTTGTATCACGAGAGGAATTTGTTTGTAGAAATGTGTCAAATGAGAGGATGATGATGAATATCATAAGAGATATGTATGTAGTGAGTGTGTGTCTACTTGCAGGTGTCAAGTGTGTGCGTTATTGGCTCTTGAAGGTGGGTAGGTGGGATGCTATCTGCCAGACTTGTTCCAAGTCTAGCTGACGACATGGGTTTGCTACACATAGGTAGCACTACACTTGATCCAGAGAGTAGGCGCGTGGTAATGTCAAGTGTTGTGTTTGCAATAGTGCAATGTTTCAAGATGGATCACACGATGATTTGGGAAAACCACATCTCCCTTCCATTTGGATGTATCTAACCTTCTCTTCTCCCCAAGTTATTTAGCTAAGACATTGATCGATCACAGAGATCGCATAGAAGAAGAGTTGTAGGGAAAAGGAGAAAGAAGGGGGTTGGGCAATTTTGAATTTTAGGATTCAAAAAATCAGACTCAATTAAAAAAAAAAGGTATGGTCAAAATGGTCCAAAAATAATCTTGACCAGTCAATGACATGGACTTAACGGTTCCGTAAAAAAACGAGTGTTAGACTCAATTAGTATTCAAAACGAGGGCCAAACTCTAATATGTATAAACTAATGAGTACCAAACTAAGAAAAACCCATAATTTTATCTATTTTGCCTACTCTACAAATTACCCATTTCATTTATAGCTTAAAGTTGCACATAATAATATCTCAAAGTTAGATTGCACCTTTGAAACCAGTAAATATTGCCAAAGTCTACTTTTATGTTAAGAGTCAGTAGTGGTTGCGAGAAAGTCGATACCATTGTCACATGGGCAACACAGTCATCGTTAAAGAAACTAGAGCTAGTGGGGACAACATAACCACTAGGGTCGCTTCCAAATTGGAAGTCACTTGCCAATAACTGAAGATTGTTTGTAAGCTTTCAAACGTTGTTGACCTACTGATAAATACTGTCAACTTTCTCGTAACAAAAATAATAAACTAGGAAAAATCTTATCTAAACCCATCCATTGATGAGGGAACCCGAAAATAGTTGGGTTCTCTCATCAACCATTTTTTTATATTGGCAGTTAGAAAAGTACTAAGGGTATATCAGTCCTAAATTTTTTTCTTGATAGTTTTGTAAGACTCAATGAGCTTCCTATTTGTTTTAATAAGTTACCCAAATTGGATTGTCCGCTTTGATCTCTTTATTAAAGTTCTGCTTGTAGAACATGGTGATTAGGTTGGTTTTGTAGGTATTTTTTTTTCTGGGAGGAATAGTTGCTCTTTTTCTTTCTTTCATTTGAAATCTTCTTTGCAAAATCAAAAATATATGTTCTAAGTAGCTGTTATGGGCATAAATCATTAGTTGAATAAAATGAATGCTATAACCCCTATAAAAAAAATAAAAAAATGACTAAGTTTAGAGTTGCGTTAATTGCAATTTCCCCCTAAAATATATAGCTAATTCAACTTTGCCCCCAATTAACATTCATATTGCACTCCCCCTCAGACTACCAGTCAATGTGCCTTGACTGTCAAACACCTCACGTTCCACCATTCTTCCTATTTTGCATGACGAAAATGCCATTTACGTGTTTATCACGCCTGATGTGATAGCATGTCAATCCCAACCGTCTGTTACCTGAACCAGGCACGTGGACGACTAGGGATTATTCCCTCCATTAAAAAGACATACAGCGGAGGGAAAACTCCCTCCATTTTCATTCTCCCTGTTCTGTTTCTCTTCTCTCCCTGCGTTTTCACTCTCTCTGATTTGAGAGGGAGGTAAAGATAGTAGAGTGTGTGTGAAGAGATAGTCTACTAAACTGATGAGAGAGATAAAGCAAAGCCAAAACGAAAAGCAAATGTAAATAACTCATTGGTGGTGTGGTGGTGGTACCTTTTCTTTTTCATTTCTTCTTCTTCTCTCTTTCCTTTTTTGTGTCTTTGGTTTGGTTTAGGTGTCTCTCTTTCTCCAGTCTGAGAAATGGGGTGCATGGCCTCAAAGCTAGACAACGAGGGCACAGTGAGGCGTTGCAAGGAACGCCACCGTCTTATGAAGGAAGCAGTCTACGCGTGACACCACCTTGCCGCTGCTCACTCCGACTACCTTCGCCTCACTAGCTTCGCTTTTTTCAACTTCGCTTCCGGTGAACCCCTCTCTGTCTCTGACCAAACCTCCACTATTCTCCTCCGTAATACATCATCTTTCCAGCTCCTCCTCCTATAGAGCCACCACTCCACTCCCATCACAACCACCACCACTACCAGCTCGCACCACTTCGTCGATTACTACCACTTCTTCACGACCATCGCCTCTGCCGCAGCAGTACTACTCCCCCTTCTTCTCCCACCATTGCCAGCTCCAAGCTTACTCACATTGCTAGGTATTCTCAAAGTGGGATGTATGCTGAGTGTTTGAAGATGTACGAGAGGATCTCTGAGCTTCTTCGAGAAATGCAAGAAGCAAATGGCGAACAATTCGATCATCGAATAGATGAGTAGCTCGTTTAGCTCCAGATCGAAAACCCCATTATCAAGTTCCTCCCACATTTCGGGGGGTGTATTGTATATGGATTCTTATGGAATTGATAAATAATTTGAAAAGTCCACGGACTCTTTAAATTGTCCACAGACTCTTTAAATTGTCCACGGACTTCTGCTGATTTCTTAAATCCATAGACTTTCTAGAGATTTATGAAAATCCACGGACTTTGTATGAACGACTTTTTATAGATTTCTAATTATTTGCAAGATAAAAAAGAAGTTGGTAAATAATTTGGGGGCTGCTACTGAATAAACCAGCCCAGATGTTATGACCGAAGATAAGCGATAACACAACTGTTAGAACAAGAATGACTGAAAGCTTTAGCGTTACTACCACGACAATCTTAGCTTTATCAGCATTCCCAGCTCCTAACTCATTTGATACTCTTGTACTGTCAAAGTAAATGTACAATATAACATAAGTATATTGTTGAAATTGAAAACATTATCTCAAAGACAAATTTCACATGTATAGTGCATACAACTTAATGCACCTTACTGCAGCACTGAAACCATATGCGATCATAAACGTAACAGCTTCCGTGTTAACACTGCACGTCATTGTAACTCATAAAATAAGTTCAAGATTAACAAGTTCAACCATGGTTCAAAAGTTAATGGGAGTGGAAAAATCTTTACCACATAGCAATTAAGGAAGTACTTGTTTCCGAATCTGGCGTCAACCCAGCCAATAACACCAAAAGTTCGAATGCCCAGTATTCCAAACTGTGATAACATGGAAACAGAGGAAATAAATTTTAGTATATAAGATAGAATACCTGATAATAGAAAATTAACAATAACATTCAAAGTTTCTTTTATTCAAAGATAGAAAAAGAATCGAGAAAACAAGAGGATGGGAACAACCTCTTCACGGCTGGCACAAGGAAGAACTTTGGGAGACTTTTTTTCACCTTGAAATCTTTGATATGGAGGCTGGCAAACTATTGAACTTTGTTATTTATACCTAACACTACAAAGTCCATGAGAATCCATGATTTTCCAAATCCATAAATATGAATGATATTTTGAATACCCTAAAACTTTTGTGGACTTTCTGAAATCTATATTGAATACCCCTAGACTTTGTGGATTTCAGAAAGACTTTTTAAAATCCTGATTGAATACCCCTAGACTTTTGTGGACTATTTAAAATCCAAATTGAATACACTTGGATTTTCAGAATTCATGGAATTTATTAAATTGCCCACAAAATTCAGATACAATACACCCCCCTTCGTTACAATCTCAAGTTTTTTTATCGAATTCCAGCAACAGAAAAGAATGTGGGTTTGTTGGTTCTCTGTTTTTTTACTTTCATGTCTTGTCATCTGCTTTCTTTATTTTAGATCTGAGGGGGAATCGAACATAAGAAGAAGAAGAAGAAGAAGAAGAAGAAGAAGAAGAAGAAGAAGAAGAAGAAGTGTTGCGGGGGCATGATTTGTAAGTGTTGTACGCAGTTGGTGGTAATCTTGAATGGTTTGCTATTCGGATTTGGGGTATTCATGCATGGATTTCACAAGTTGAAAGTGTTATGTCAGGTTTTGAATTACATTGTGTTATATTAGGTTTTTGCAATGATGTTAAGGCATTTGATTATAATGTGCTATTTAAATCCAATGAACATCAAATGAATTTATATTGTTGCGAGAACATCCAATGAACATCAAATAAATTTACATTGTGCTTTAACATCCAATGTATATGTACTTCTTCAAAATCTTGCCTACTTCAAATATCCTATTCACTTGTTTGATTGTGCTTATGACACCATGAGATCTACAAGAAAATCAATTAATTAGGTGTTGTTAATTAGCAGTAATTCAACCCCTTAAAATAAATTACTAGCATGAACTTAACCCCTTAAAATAAATTTGAATGTAATTTTGCTCTCTACAACAGAACTGACCTAACAGATGATGAAGATGAGCTGCAACTCAAGTTTGCCATTACAACTTGGCAAACTTTTCTATTTATTGATGCTTGAATATTTAATCTACAGTGAAATAACATGTAGATGTAGTAGTAGAAGCATAGGTGAGAGTTGTTGGTGGTGAAGTGGAGACGGTGGTGGTGAATGAGGAGTTGGCAAATTATCCCAACGTCTTAGTGGAAGCTTGAATCTTAGCCCTCGATTTTAATTGCATCAACTTTGAATCTCAGCCTTCAGATCATTAAAGGGTATTTTGGGCAGTAAAATATGACCTTTTTGAAGTTAGCACGTGCATTGACAATCAAGGCACGTTGACTGTTAGTCTGAGGGGGAAAGTGGAATATGAATGTTAATTGGAGACAAAATTGAATTAACTATATATTTTAGGGGGAAAATTGCAATTAACCCTTTAGAGTTTGATTTCAAATAAACTTCAACTCATTGAATTGAAGTTGTCAATATATTTTGATACGAGGAGTCCAATCTTTTGAACAAACTGAGTATTAGGGGTGGGCATCCCATCCCGCGATCCTGATTTCGTCCCGATTTTTTTAGGTCTTAATGAGAATGAATAATTCTATCCCGATCCCATCCCGACCCGATCTAGGATGGGATGAAAATTTTCAATCCCGTATCGTCCCGAGTTAATTTTTCAATATTTATTATTAATATATTTATTTATTTTAGGATTGCTATATTTGGATGCCCATATAAATTCACTGATGTATATAACATTTTAGCATCTCAATTTGTCTCTCACATACACATCTCTAGATTAATCTATTGATTCTAATCACTTCTCTGAACTCTGAAGTACTTAAGTTAGAATTAGCAACCAAAAACCCAACCTAGAGAGAATTGCCAGTTCAGAAACCAAAAACCCAACCTAGAGAGCATCGCCAGTTCAGTTTTCTCCTTAGATCCACAACGAGCAAAGAAGGTGACCGATTCAATGGGTGTGAGGGCTTCAATTGTGGTGGGAGGCAGTCTAGGGAGAGTGAGAATTGGAATTGAACCTCTTTAGATGATCTACTCCGTGGATTTGCATGATGGGTATATTCAAAATCCAATCTTTTTTTGTTCTAGTTCAGATCCTTAACATGTTTACAATCTCATTTGAACAAAACCCCATTGTAGATCGAATACCTTAGAACATTGTTTTCTTGAATTCCTTAAAAGAAACTGATAACTCCAAATTTTGCATGTTTACTTTGAACACATGTTTATTCCCAAATTATATAATCTGAATATAATTTGATTATGTTCAGATTATATTCCAGCTGATTATGCTCATATTATGCTCATCCAGCAGATAATATTTTCAGCATATGTACCACTGTACCAACATATTATGTTTCTAGCAGTAATTTATAGTTTTATACCTATTAGATTATCAAAAAAATTGATCAACAAATAAAGCACGCTGATCCCGTCCCGTCCCGAACCCGTTTGGGATGGGACGAGGTCGAGATGTGGTCTATCCCATCCCGATCCCGAATGAACGGGATGGGTCTATCTCGTCCCATCCCGTCCCGTGCCCACCCCTACTGAGTATTATACAAAAAAAAAAAAAAATTAATTTATAGTGACTATTGAATGGAATTAAAGGTGAAGCAAGGACAATGACCAACTATGTTATTTGTCAAGAATGGACAAGTTTCAAATATTCAAAAAGATGGAGATGGAGAGATAGTGGGTAGGAGAGAAAATTAAGGAGAAGATTTTTCTGTTACTACTTGATGTGTCTCTTTCAAATGACATGGATACCCATGTTTTGTAATGGGTGCCCTCAACATCATGAAAGTAAAGTATGTTTGGGTTCTCTAATCAAACGGAGGGTTCAAGTATGATTTTCCTAAACTTGCCCATCTAACAACTATTGAGTTACCCGCACCAAGTGTAATGTGGATAGTCGAAAAGTTGAAGCCCTAAATGAAGACCACAGTGGCACTATGGGCATTTCCAAAATGTTGTTCCAAGTCTAAAAAAACGTCTCAATTTATGTTCAAGATTATACAAATATTGGGATCGATCGGGTCTAAAACGTACGAGATTGTTTGGTTTTTTTTTTGGTTAAAGAAACGTATGAGATCGTTAAAGATTATTATATGATTTCATCAGTTTTTTGTGAAGAGCATATTCAACATTCTTTGTCTAAAACCCTCATACATGGGTTAACATATTGACCCAAACCAAACCTGTTTATATCAAATTTAATCGTGTTAAATGGGTTGGTGTCAAAATTGACTGGTTGAGAAAAGAAGCCGCAAGCCAAGAAGTGGACTGCCTTTCTTGGCCTTCAAAAAATCTGGACAGCCAGGCCCTAGTGCCAGGACAGCGCCAAGGGGCTCTCTGTACATGTTGTGATTGTGTTCAATCGAGACATTATGAGCATCTTTAGGATGATGAAAGGTATTATTAGCCAGACTTTGAAATATAGAGAGCCAGCGAAACAAACGTCAACGCCTGACTTTGAAATTCCTCCTCCAACTAGTAACCATTTCAGTTCTGACAAAGAGTAAACCAAATGCCTCCTCACTTCCTCTCTGTTTTTATCTGTTTCAGAGGGACAACTCAAGCAAACAACAAGTGAGAGAAAAGAAGATTTGAGAGAGAGAGAGAGAGAGAAATTCTTCTTCTTCTTCTTCTCCTCCTTTCACTTCCAGTTCAGTGGTTCACTTTAGTCCTCCTCTCTCAATCACTGGGTTAGCTTTTGTCTTTGCTGGTTGAGCAAAATTATTCTTTCTTTCAAACCAATTTCAGCTGAGTGAGTCATGGCAAGGAACCATGGATGGCAACTCCCAGCTCACCCTTTTCAGGTCTATCTGTTTTCCCTCTTTCTCTAGGGTTTACTCATTTTCCCATTTCCTGATGTGGGTTTCTTTTATTTTGCCTGTTTAAGCCACAATTCACGGAATACTAGTAGAGGAATTCGGAAAAATGGGTATTAGTCATTATGCTTGCCTTGTTAATATGTAAGCCCTTAGGTTGGGGCATGAAGTGGGTGCTACTGTTTTCTTTTGATTTACTCAATCACTTGAAATTCAAGAGATAATATTCTTTCTGTTATTAGATTGTAACTACACCTTATTAGATAGGACCATAACTCATATCTGATCACTATGCTTTTCTTTTGCACAAGGTAACTAAAATCTTCTTCTTGCTCTAAATCCTATACATGCTTTTTTAAAGTGGAGGTGACAGCGAGGTTTAATTCGCTCGCTCATCCTTCATAAAAGTTACAATCAGTTATTTGTTTAGTTAGATAAATTGAAAAATCTAGTTATAAGGTTTGGTACGGTAGAGCTCGATTCATGCCACCGCATATGCTTTCCCTAATATCATACTTCTATTTGCATATTATCTAGTTTTACTGTACCATTGTCCATTTCTAAGTTGTAAGTTATGCTTCTGCATTTAGGATTTTGTTGACTTGTATGATTGCATCTACTATTTCTGCATTACATTTTAAGTTCACTGTTGGTGTTTGAGAGTCATCTAACCTGTGCTTTTGTTATACAGGTTGTTGCTATCTCTGTATTCTTCTTGTTGGTTGTTGTATTCTATCCTTTCTTTGCCCCCTTTCTTGGAAGCCATATATTGGAATATGCTTCAATCACCGCCTACAGTGTTGTGGTACGTGAATGGATTTTCATCATCACTTTAGGCAGTGTATCTTATCATTATACATCTAAACCACCATTAGTTTTTTATGGATCTTCTTTGCACTTTCTTATAATATCTACCGCCCTTCGGTCCTTTATGGAATTACAGGCACTGCTGGTGCTAATTCTATATGCACGCTGTACGGCAATTGATCCTGCCGATCCTGGAATTTTTCCTAATATTTCTGGTAAATCCAACACAAATCTTAACATGCCTGAGAATGTTGTTGAAGATGAAGACAAAACACATTCTTCTCCTTTATCAGCTTGTAGAAGCTCATTAGCAGCAAACTCTAGTAGGAAGGATTCAGTTTTAGAAGTTGCAAGAATGGACATTCTGCCAGGCCCTGCAAGTTATAGAGCATCATCTGGCTGCAACTTTCTGGGAATCTTATGTGCACCTTTTGTGTATGAGGATTGCTGTAAACAAGGAGGGGCTATGGAACAACAAGCTGAAGAGGCCTTGTTTTGTACCTTGTGTAATGCTGAGGTAATTCCTTTGGCTACTCATTCTTTCTGTTAATATAATTTCTAGCTTTAGTACCTGCTTTGCGAAGACTTATCTGGACTTTGAGCACCTTCTTATTTACCTTTTTAATGAATAAAAGTCTTATGAAACAAAAGAAGGGATACAATGAGTGAGAGGCTCAAAACAGAAGCAAAGAGAAACAGAAATCAGACATAAGCTAAACAAAAAAGAAGAAAAACCTAATTGCCTAATATTAGGTTATTACTTATCCCATCTAAGGGTAAATTCTGGTAATGGTTTATTGGACACCATGTCACCATCTGCCAAGCAAATGGCCATTGAATGGACATAATCTTAATTGAGTTCCAGAGATTGCTGATATCAGACTTCTTCCCACCAAAAACCCTGTTGTTTCTTTCCAGCTAAATCATCAAAAGAGCTGCCAAGAGGAGCCTATCACAAAATCATTTGGCTTGGGCCGAAGTTGTCCATTGTTCTAATGAGAAACCCACAGATGTAAGCCACAAATAGGCAAGAATTTCCACCTAATTTCATTACAGCAGTAGAGAAGGGGCAGTGAAGAAGTATGGCGCTCAATTGACACTGAGTGGCTTTCTCAGAGAACACAACTGTTACTTGGTTAGAAATGATCAGATACCTCTTTGCAATTCACAAGATTGTCTAAAATGGAGTTTCCCATGAACAAGGGTCCAGAAGAAAATAATAATTTTTGGAGGGGCATCTGTGAAAGTAAACTGAGATTGAGAAACAAGGTTTGGAGGGGCATTGTTTGTGCTAAACTAGTCGAAGAAGTCTTTCACAGAGAAAATGCTCATTTTGTGATCCCATGTCCATTTGTCAACTCCTTCATCAATGACTATGACATCCAGCAGGTTAAGCAGCTCGATTAGTTGGGGCACCTCATGATCCCTTATGCCTCTCCTAGGAGCATGATCCCAGCTTGCAGATTCACCATTTGTTATCCTGAACTCAGCTATGATAACCTGTTTCCTTCGAGTGTTTGCATGAATGCCTGTGAGTTTGGACAGTTAGATAAGAGGGGTCTAGTAGAAATCATCGATCCTTCAAGAATCCACCATTGTTCCATTCCCCACTTTAAAGGAAATATGAGATTCTGCTTGAGATGCATGATGCTTCTCCAAGAAGAACAGCCATAAGGAATTTTCACATCCTTTGTGAACCAACCAAATCCTCCAAACCATACTTTTCTTCAGTGATTTTCCAAACCATCAGAACTATTTACTACTTACAGGTTCAACCATTGCAAATCCCAATGGAATAAGTGACTGGCCAACTAGAAATCTAAGAAGAACAAAATGAAATGCATCTCAAACAGGACTCAAATGCCAATCCACAAATATCACCAAGGAAATTAACCTACATCACATATCTCTCCCTCCCTTGGCTCATCGCCTAACACCATAGCCTCGATAATAATCTCATCCAATAAAAACTCTTAACCCTCCGTCTGCCAGTTGATAAAATCTCATCCAAATCCGATTCTGAGTTTATAAGATCCACATCACTGGCCCTTTAGTAGGTGTAAAGAACCTGCCCCATCCTTTTTTTGGCGCTCTTCTAGCTTGTGTATCTATGTGTTACTACTCTTAAAGGGGGACAACCATTCTTGTTAGAAGCACTTTGGCTTTCATTTCAAATTCTTAGGTCACCTTTTTTTTCATTCAACCTTTTACAAAATGAAAAAGAAAAATTGGCATTTCAAAAGTTTTGACAGGTTAGCAAGGAACTTTCATTGGAGTGGTGCTCATGCTCTTAATTGGGAGTGGGTATGCATGCACAATGAGGTTGGTGGTTTGGGCATTAGCCCGAGGAATTGTTCAGCCAAGGGGAAATGGCTGTTGGACAAACTTTGTATAGCTGCCATTGCTTCACTATGGAGAGAGTGCAACTGCAAATTTTAAAGGGGGAGAAGAAATTTAAGCAAGTGCTTAAAGAGGTTAAGAGTTGGGTTTGACACGGGGTGGTTGTTTTCGGTGTTTTGAAGGACTGCATGTTTAGCTGGGGCAGCTTTATGACTCCATAACTGTATGTTCTGCAGGTCTTTGTTGTTGCCTTTATGTGCTTCTCTCACATAGGCATGTACTGTTTTTAGCAGATCCAAAAAAGTTAAAAAATAAAAAATTTGTGAAACCGTGCAACATCCTACCTCTCTTAGTTTTGTTAGCTGTGAATTGTATACCAGTCATATGTCCTTCAATTTAAATGGATATAACTTCCATGTCTGTGATATATGGTGTGTTGCTTCAAAAGGGAGGTTCATTCATATATCACTGTACCTCAAAGCTTTAAATATCTCGTGTCTTCAAACACCCTATTATGTCCTTAATGTCAAATTTTATGAAGTACCTTGTTTTTCCCTTTTGTTTCCTGTGGCAGGTGCGAAAGTTCAGTAAACACTGCAGAAGTTGTGATAAGTGTGTTGATGGATTTGATCACCATTGTCGGGTTGTTAACCACTCTCTCCTATTATATGCCAAGTATTTATGGACTTGGCAAAGGAAATTAAATTTATTTAGAAAAGTAACTTTTTTATTTCAAACGCAGTGGCTTAACAATTGCGTTGGAAGAAAAAACTATCTGTCCTTCATTGCTCTCATGGCTGCGAGCCTCATTTGGGTATGCATCACAGCTATCTCACCTTTCGGCATGGTTAATCTTGAGAGTCTGCTTACTCGTATTAATGGTATTATTTTTATTTTTATTTTCCTTTTCTTTTCTGGGTTTCAGCTTGCAATTGAAGCAGGAGTAGGTATCGCTGTTCTTGTGCGTTTCTTCGTGGATAAGAAGGAGATGGAAAATCAAATTGTTGAGAGGCTCGGCAATGTTTTCTCTGGTGCCCCATTTGCAACTGTTGTGGTATATCTCATATGTCAAACACCTCATGATTAAGGTACCCTTTCAGGTAGACTATACTAGTAGTCTATTGGTGGCATGGTGGTATTTATGGCCCACATGTGCTGTACTTCCGCCTCCAGTGAGTTGTCTCTAATTCTAGAATTTATCTAATATGGATGAGAGTGAAAACTGGATGTCTCATATATTATATATACATATAATTGCCTTAATTATATTTAGAAAAGATATCAAGAAAATATCAAAAACCAGGCCATAAACAGGATTTATGGTTGTTACAAGTGAATACTCGTTTACAAATAAAGATTACAAGGCAAAAGACTAAAATAAAGGGTTATTTGCTCGTTGGCACCCAAAAGTTTATGCTTGTTTCCATTTGGGTGCCAAAGTTTATCATAATTACTATTTGGGTGATGTGTTGTCAACCATGTTGGTCAACGTTAATAAACTTTTGTTGACAAATCATCCCAACTTAAAAAACAACTGACCCTGTACTTCAAACTCTGCCAAGTCTCATAACTGCTAATAACACATGTTGCAATCTCGTTAAATACTACATCCAATGGCTATGACCTATTTTGAATTCAGACAAGCATTTGGAACATCTTCTTCCTCAAATAAAACTCTCTCTCCATTTAATCGTTGAAGAGTCAAACCTACAAACCTATTTCTGAGCACAGTTGTTTTCACCAACAACATATGATTAATGCTTCATCTAAACAAGCGAGAACATACAACATGAACAACAAACATTGAATAAATGGCAAGTACAAACCACTCTTCCTCTCCATGTCTACCCTGCATATTAGTGGGTGTGAAGTAGCAATACAGTCATCATCATCATCATCATCATCATCAAAGCCCATTCCCGATATTTTCAGGGTTGGCTACATGGATTTTGGTTCTCCAAGCAATGCGGGCTTTCCACATATACTCGCCTAATCCAAGCTCAATGATATCTTCATTCACCACCTTCATCCAAGTTTTCAACGGTCGTCCCCTCCGTCTACACCCTCCATTAACTTGTCAATCTAGACATTTTCTAATTGACGCCATGCTTGGTCTCCTTCGCACATGACCAAACCAAGTTAAACGTCTTTATCTAATTTTGTCCTCTATGGGTGTTACACCTAAGTATCTTCTAATTCTTTCATTTCTGATTTTATCCTTACGAGTTTTACCACACATCCACCTTAACATATGCATTTCTGCTACTGCCATTCTATGTGTATGTTGTCTCGTAGTAGCCCAACATTCTGAACCGTATAGCATGACTGGTCGAACAATTGTCTTATAGCATTTCCCTTTTAGCCTTGCAGGCATCCTTCTATCGCATAATACTCCTGACGCCATTCTCCATTTCAACCAACCAGCTTTAATCCTATGGTCTACATCTTCTCCAATATCCCGTCTGTTCTTATAAATTGGTACCACAATGCTATGCCTCCATGAATCTGGCATTTTTCTAGTTTTCAAAATCTTATTAAAGAGCTTAGTTAGCCATTGAATCCCAACTTCTCCAAGACATTTCCATGTTTCAATTGGTATATCATCCGGTCCAACGGCTTTCCCTGTCTTCATTCTTTTTAAAGTTTCTCTCACTTCTGTGGCACTAACTCTGCGATGGAACACTCGATCTCTCCCTTCTTGTGAAGCATACCCCTCCAAGTTTAACTCCCCTACATGTGTTCCATTGAGTAGGTTCCAAAAGTAATCATTCCATCTATCTAAAATATCTTTATCCTGCATTAAAACTCTTCCATCCTCATGCTTAACACACTTAACATGACTCAAGTCCCTAGTTTTTCGTTCTCTAGCTTTAGCTATCTTGAAAATATCCTTCTCCCCTTCCTATGTACCTAGCCTATTATAAATATCATCATATGCTCTCTTCTTAGCTTCCCCTACTGCTTTAGTACTCAACTTCTTAGCTTGCTTATAAAGCAAAGACTCTAGGCACCTATCTTTTTGCCACTCCTTAAAGCATCTTTTCTTTTTCGCAATGGTTTGTTGCACATCAGCGTTCCACCACCATGTTTCCTTACCATATAAACCTCCTCTTTTGGCCTATCCCAACTCTTCATTCGCACATCTTCTTATTCGGTTTGCCAAATGTTCAAAAAGATCCACGCTACTAGTCTTATCCTTTGGTTCGAGATTTTCCCAACCCTCTGAAACTGATTGGCCACCCAAAATCTTCTTTCTAAATTTTTGGCACACATCTCCCTGTAAGGTCCACCACTTAGTTCTCGGTCTTTCCTGTTCTATAGCAATACAACCCCTACTCTTAAGACAAAAATCGAGAATTAACAGCCTATGTTGGTTTGTCAGACACTCCCCTGGTATAACCTTACAATTTTTACACCTACCTAAATCGTGTCTCATAACAAGAAAATAATCAATTTGACCTCTATTGCGCCTACTCGCAAAGGTCACCAAGTGATCTTCCCTCTTCTTATAAAAAATATTTACGATCCCAAAATCCTGAGCTAAAGCAAAATCTATAATAGAAATCCCCGTAGTGTTTCGATCCCCAAATCCTTGACCTCCATGTACCCTCTCATACCCAACTCTATCCTTACCAACATGGCCATTCAAATCCCCGCCTAGGGAAACCCTATCGGAAGAGGGAATTCCAAGAACTAACTCCTCTAAAGAGTCCCAAAAATCCTTCTTAGTCTCCTCGTCCAAACCCACTTGGGGTGCATACGCACTAATAACATGCACTATCTCTAGTTCTAAAGCTAATTTAATACTTATGATTCTATCCCCAAACCTCCTAACGTCGACTACTGCATCCTTAAAAACTTTATCTACCACTATTCCCATCCCGTTTCTAGTTCCATCTTCACCAGAAGAGAAGAGTTTGAACCCTCATAAATCTTTAGCCTTGTTCCCCTTCCATTTTGTCTCTTGAAGGCAAACTATGTTTACTTTCCTCCTACGCAGGGCATCCACCAATTCTATTGTCTTACCCGTCAAGGTTCCTATGTTCCAAGAGGCTAATCTAATCATTCTATCTCTAGCTCTAATGTGGACTAGCTTCTTTACTCACCCCCGTCCAGAATGGTGCGAGAACCCTTGCTTATTTAACACTACAGCCGGGCGCCGCTGCAGCGCGCCTTGCTCATTTGTCACCACACCCGAGCGTAGGTGCAGCGCGTCGCTTATAGCGGGGGACGCCCTATCCTTCTGCATTAATCTTTTTGAACCAAATTTCATGAAAAGGGATGTGATTGGTTTTTTACGGCTGACTATCACAAGCCTAACACCAACCCTCCTCCTTTATCCGGGTTTGGGACCGACCGTAGCAACGGGCGGAGTTAAGTAGGAATACAGTATAAAACAAAAAAGACTAACTTTTGTACCAATAGCAAGAGAAGTATTTTCAAATGCATCAAATTCATCTGTCATTCAACCCAATTAGCTAGTTTTGCACCCAAAAAATTCATCAGCCTACCTAACTAGGTAGCTACCATGCAACAAAAAATAATATCCAACTACTTAAGCATGTACAACATGTACCAAAAAGTGTCGTATCAACTAAAAAAATGCAAAATATCACCAACAACGCTCATCCATGCTGCAACTCCTTTGAACACCCTGCATAGATCAAGAGTTTTGTTCCATCAAATACGCTCTTAAGTCTTAACTAACCAAGTAAAAATCATGAACTTCACAAGTCAGTCCTCGACTCAACATGAGGTTTGCATCTCCTTGTATGCTTTGTGTACTTGATCCTGCACCTTGGCTGCCTAAACATGTAAGCATTTGTTAGTCAAGTGCTTAACACACACAAATACAATTAAGATATAGTTGTTTAAGTACCTGTAGTCTTCTTTTTGTTTCCCCTCGAGATTTGTCATTACCACAAGCATTGATGTTATGAGTAGGTGTTTCCTAGAATATACACCGTGCCTATCAGTTGGTGCTTGTTCAACAGATCCTTGTGCCATGAATACTTGCCGATCCGTGTTCAAAAGATAGTTGTATGACACTTCACTTTGGCCTTATAGGCAGGTGGTAATGCACATCAACCTTGTCATCATGCCACATGTCTGTTTGTATATCTGCTGGCTTGTAGGCTTTGTGTTTTTTGATGGTTGCTTCCATCTTTGTAGCAGTCCACCCAGAATTAGCCATTATATTCTTCCCTTTCTCATCTGTCTTGCACGTATGCTCACCTACATATTTCCTCAGCAATCCAGTAAGCTCTTTAGTCTTTCTTCTCTCATAAAATCCCCATGCACAATTGAGGTTTCTCAAATCAAATCAAACTTCAACTTATCCTGAACAAAAACTTATGATATATAGCATATGTCCTAATGAACTGCGTGCATTCCTTCATATTAGATGTTATCTCAACAAATTGTCTTAGGTTTGTCCAGAGGAGTAGTTTCATTCTCATGCATATTACCAGTCTTCTTCACGAACTCTCCGAACTCTTCACCTATCTCAAAGTCAAAGTGGGATGCATCAGGAATGAGAACCTGATGCTCCTCTTCTTCATCTTGTTCATCATCTTCACCGTGAGCTCCTTTTCATTGCATTCTTCGAGTCCATCATCACTGTCAACACCATTGTGATACTCTTGTTCAACATGCAAATTTTCAAGATCCACACCAAATTGCAATGAAACCTTTGATGGTGGAACGTGATATTCAGGGGCTCTAACCTCTTTATCTTCCACATCCACTTCTATTCTCTGTTCATCTTCACCACCACCAACTCTATTATATATTACAATATCATCAACACCCTTGACCTTGTGAGGAGACTTGAGAAGAGCTGTTCTAAGCTTCATTAATTTCTGGAATCTCCATCAAGTATTAATCGAAGTATTCCCTACCATTCATTCTCACCATACGAACTATGTTCCACATATCAAGAATTGATTGATCATCTATGATCTATGATCACTAGATGACTTTCTTGCAATCAAGTTATAGTAGCCTCCTCAACCACAGTAATCTTCTTGATTTATTTCTTAAGATGTGGGAATCATCACAAGATCAATATCCTCAATCATTTCTATCTTCCCACCCTTGTAACGCATGAAATCAAGAGCCAATTCACCACCATTACCATGGTGAACCATGCATCACTTGACACCAACTGAAGCCATCCGAATTAACACAAACAACTAAACATAGTTGTAATATGATTCATAACATGCTATATATATATAATGCATGATATATATGGAATAACTATATAAAACAATATGTGCATACATGATGCTGCAATACAAATGTCTACAAACTACAAACTGTAAGGTACTATATATAAGACATATACATGGCCTATGTACAAATGTGTATAGGTGCTATATGACATATACATGCAATATAGAAATTGTACATGCTACATACAGTCTATACACTATATATACATACATAACTACATGTACATGCTATACAAAGTCCCTAAAAAAAGATGTCTAAAATACACTTTAAAACCTAGATATGTGCTTTTAAAAGTTTAAGCGTTTGAAGAAGTGATCCTTGCAAACTGAGATGTGTGTTTTGAAGTCTTCTACATTTCAACCAAATAGCTTTAAAAGCTTCATCAACTCTAAAATCCTCTTTAGATATGTGTTTTATCAACTCCCCAAAGCTTTTATTCTGCCTTCTCACTAGATTGAGGGTTTAGAATAATAAATAACTTGCAGATCTAGAAGTTGGCGAAAGTCTCCATTCGTGCCTTCGAAGAGAAGTAAATAATATCGCAAGAATTACAAGTTGGCACCAAACATAGTTTTCATTCCCATCGTTGAAGAGAACTATATAGTAACTCATTCTATACCCCGTTGGTCAATTCACTTGCCCAACGGAAACTAGACAATATTACTTCTTCTATTGATTCAGGGTTACGTGATTAGTACGTGTTTTTAAAATTGGGTAATTTTGTCAACAAAATTTGATTAACTAGTCAACGTGGTTGACTATTGGGTCTAAGGTTAAAATTACCCAAATAGTATTTATGATAAAATTTTGGCACCTAAGGGAAAATAAGGATTAACTTTTGGATGCCAAAGAGCAAAAAACCCTAAAATAAATAAATAAAATCGTCGTAGTAAAGATTTTGTTGAACCCTCATGCCTCATAATAGCCATTCCTCCGTAACGGAGCTACTATTATTTGCCACTTTATTGTGAAAGGCATTGAGTTGCTCTCTTTCCGTAATCTCCAAACAATAGTATAGGGAGAATTCCCACATAATCTTCCGCACCGAAACCAATATAGCAAACACAAAGACACTGGTTCGATGAAAAATGGGGTGGTTAAATATCCGAATTCGACCAGGTTTCGAGGTGCAAAAGAATACCAAAAGTGATGGAGAAGGTGTTTTAGGTGATGGACACAGATGGATATGATAAGGTTGGGTTTGATGATGTGAAGGGTTACATGAATTATGCTGGATTACTGGAAGTTAATGCAATGGGGGACACAATCAGTCACGCCTAATGGAGTGAAAAGCTGAAGCAATTGGTTCTTATTGCACGTGTGAGATTGTGTCTACTCTTTTGGCTACTTTGACAACTGTCGTTCTTTCTCCTAAATTAGCCATTTAAATTTATTTCGAGTGTTTTAATTGTGGGGAGTATGGTCATAAAGCAATAGCAAGACTTCTATTTGTGGATGGTGTGGAGTAGTCAATTGATGCAGTGCAACGTAGTTATTTATTTATTTTATTATTAAAACCTCCGGTATGGAGGGACACCTATGGAATGCCAGACCTCAATTACTTGTCAATGATAAACATACTACACGGGGGTACGTTACGACTTTACCCGCATAAAAAAAAAACTAGACAAGAAACTACCTAGTAACTATATAACAGCACTAGAAGCCTTCGACAACTCTAAAAGATCACCAGCAAACAAACTTTCTCCAAAAAACACGAGCAAATCACCCGAATTCATTTTGGCAAATGTAAGTAAGCAGTGTGATTTTTATCTAACCTCAAGAGGGCTTTTGGTCTACTTGGGAGTGAAAATCTATCAAAGGATCTAGACCTCCCTTCCACTTGCGCGAGATGAGCTAAAACATCTGCAGCCGCATTCACTACCCTAAAGACATGGATAAGAATAATTTCAGAATTATTGATTACGTCCATGATCTCTAACCAAATATTTTTCAGAAACCATGACACCGAAAATTCCTTATGAAACCAAGCTTTAACCAAAGAAGAATCCGCCTGAATAACACAATGTGATAAATTCAGACGCCGCAAAAGCCTGACCCCTTCAAGAAGAGCCAAAGACTCCGCCTAATTGCTCGACCCCCTCCCAAAGAAAAATTGACTGCTGTAACACAATTTCCAACGTCATTTCGAATAACAACCCCTCTAGCAGCCCTTATCATCTTCGATGAACCATCGGTGTTAAGCACATACCACCCTCTAGGTGGAGGATTCCAATAGAAAACTTTGACAGGCTGCACTTGAACCTGGAAAACTGCGACCCCCAAGGAGCGCAACAGATTGAAATGTCTTGGCCTGAAAATAGATCAGATCAGGTGAATCCAATAGCGAACCATCACCATAACCCCTCCTGCATTCCACTTTCTCGCTTCGAAGAGACATTTATTTATCTGTTTCCAAAATTTTCAAATGACAAACAAAGGGACCAGATTATACAAAATCCCAACCTAGGAGCGTCGGTTAGCACGTCTGGACCAAACTCTAATCAGCGTAATGACTTTTGCAGGTATTAGTAAATAGATACAAAAAATAGGCTCAAAATGGGCCCAAACTTTGGAAGTTAGATCACCTTCCACCAAAAGTGTGATAGTCTCAATGCACGGGTTAGCACAACAATGAGAACGGGAGACTATACTGAACCCACATCTAGATAACTCACCATCAACCGTGATCCCCCTCTTGACGACTTTTCAGACCAAAAGGGACACTTTTGAAGGGAGTAGCGGATGCCATAGGTTGGTGAAGAAAACATCCTCTACACCACTATCTCTAAACACATCATAAGCCCCGCGGGTAGAGAAATTACCATCAGTAGACGACATCCAAATCCTAGAATCAGCCTTCCATTCGAATGTTTTTAGTCGTTTACTGTATAATTCAGTCGCCAGCTCCCGAGTCCGAGGACTCACCAAGCCGAAGCTGTCAGTTATAACATGTCTAACATGTCTAACACTAGGCCAATTTCCTTGATTCTCCACTTCAGGTGGTATCTTAAAAACCAACAAATCAGCCCAATTTTCTTCAAAAAACTGAGATCCCCTCTACCAATTTCCTAAGTTGAGTGAGCAGCCAAAACAGATCTCAACTCCTTCAAGAAAGGAGAAGCACTTTGTTTCACTATTTGTCTCCCAAGAGGACCACCTCCAACTAAATATTTATTGCGAATGAAGTTCGCCCACAGCATAGTAGATTATTTGGTATCCAGGTCTCAAAGCTTGAGGGTGCTTTTCTTAGACGGTGGGATTGGTGTGAATTGTGTGTGACACCCACTAGATAATAGAGGTGCAAATATCATTCAGGTTAGGATTAGGGTTTGGTTTAAATTTTCACTTTTCTAAGCAAGCAGTTTAGGCTTTTTAAAAAAAATCACAAGCATTTAGATTATGAATAAGTCTGTTTGCTATCACTTTTTTGGAGACTAGAGGAGAAAGGATTTATTACTTTTTTTATAATTTTTTTTTATTGATTAATCTGGTCTTGTTTGATTACATCATAAGAATACAAAGTTCCAACAATCACGTCTATCCCAGGTCTTATCTTATGACCTTTCTGATGTGTACATTCAGTACTTATGACAGAAGTTTTGACATTGTTTGTGTTAAATTTGGTGCAAGTGAGCCACTCCTTACAACTCTTGTGCAGGCCATTTCTTCTGTGCTTTCATTGCTGGCTTGTGTACCTTTGGGCGAGCTTTTCTTTTTCCACATGATACTGATAAGAAAGGTATTGAACCTGGAAACAGATTTGTCAAGTACTTCCAAATGGACGTGATTTTCAGCAATCTAAATGTTTTTTCTATTGTCTCGTACTTCTTTCTACCGATTAGGGTATAACCACCTATGAGTATGTTGTGGCAATGAGGGCCATGAGCGAGGCACCTGCTGGAGCATCCGTAGACGAGGAGATGCCAAACATTGTATATTCTCCATCAGGGTCTGCTACAACTGGTGTAAGTGGAGGAAGTTCTTTGGGCCTGCAATACAAGGGTGCATGGTGTACTCCTCCAAGGGTTTTTGTAGATTACCAGGTATGATCCCTTGGACTTGAATGTATGAGAAGTAAGATCAATGCTCAAATAATTACTTTGTAGCTTTATTTTCGTTAAGAATAAGACTCACCATTTTATGCAATTAAACTTGAAGTTGATTGCATCAACTATCTCTACTGAGTGTTGATATATTGTCATTGATCTCGCTTGAATGAGCCACCAACTTCCACAATAGTATTTAAATATTGTATGATTAGAAATCCTGATCTTATGAGTTGTGGGGTTCACGTACCCAGCATGTATTCTGTATGCAACTTTTTTTTTTTGGTTTGGGGGGGGGTGTATTGGGTATTTGTCAATGCTAACGCTTTCTTTTGTCCCAGGACGAAGTTATTCCTCACTTGGAGCCTGGAATGATTCCATCAACTGTAGATCCAGATGCAGCGGGTTACGTTGAAAGAGGTAATAAGCAGCCTAAAAGACCTGTGCGTATCAGTGCTTGGAAGCTGGCAAAGCTAGATTCTAATGAGGCAATGCGAGCGGCAGCCAAAGCTAGGGCATCCTCATCTGTGCTCCGGCCTGTTGACAACCGCAGTTTGCATGACCCTGATTTGAGCTCCAGTGAAGGTGCGAGTATCAGAAGCAGTGCGAGCATTGATGTGATTGGGTATAAAGGTGCAAAGAATGATTTGGGGGCATCTCCTTTCAAAAGTTCATGTGCTCAAAGTCATTGCAGTCAGGATGACTACGAAACAAGAACTCAAAGCATGAGTAGTCTCAGCAGTCCAAGCCAAGTGCATGAGTCAGTCACCCTCGGCCCTCTTCCATTTGAGCATACCTCTGGTCCCTCTAATCCCACCACAAGTGCAATCCCTCACTTTATTCCTGATCGACATTCACTTAGTAAAGGAGCTTTCCCCAGCAACCCAATATTCCGTTCTGCTACCTCGGAATTTGATGAAAAGATCCTGCGAAAGGGTAACAAGGTTGATCCTATCTTGTCTGCACTACCTGCCCCTATTCTTAGGGATGGTAAAAGGACATCTGTTGTATGGGACCAGGAAGCTGGTAGGTATGTATCAATCCCTATATCAACTAGGACCATTGCAAATGCTGCAGAGTCCAGGATCAGATCGCTGCAAGTCGGAGTAATAAACTCTACTTCAGAAACTAGCAACTCCAACAGAAGAGCTACTGCTCCACCACCACCACAACTGTCTTTAAAGAAGACACCATCAGAAGAAACTGAGAAGCTTACATACACAGGAGAAAGTATATTTTTTGGTGGCCCACTTTTAAGTGTCCCAGCCAGGGATGGTTCAAGGTTCAATGGCACTAATGGTCTGAGACAAAATAATGAGCGGAGGGAAGTTAATTTACCTTTGGGAGCTAGAACTGGGAAAGGTACATCCTCAAACCAGTTTCCACTTTTCAACCCAGGAGGTTTTGAAAGGGATCCACCGACAAGGCCAACGTAGTCCAGATATCTGCCATGAAGTTGGTTATTAGTTGAGGAAGTTTCACCCCCCACACCCCAAGTCATGTTGTTCATTGCATATCAGATCCATGGTTAGATGTTGGGGGTTGGCGATAATTGGTGCCAGGCGACTGCTGACACATTGAACTTGCTTAATCGGAAACTGGGGGGTTGGGAGAGTTATTATCAGCGAGTGTCGATCTTCTCAGACGATATTCATTAATTTTTCTTTCGCTAATCAAAATAGTTTGTGTGAACATTTGTTAACTTCCGGAATGGTTGCTTGGCTGATGGATTGGGCGTCCTCTCAAGGATAAATCATGAAATCATTAGCATGTAGGAGGAAGTTACCGATAATCATTGTAAATTAGTAAATTGGGTAGGTCCTTGTAGTCTGTTATTTCCTGCCACTAAGTTGTTTTTATATAATGGGAAAATGCAAGTAAACTTTGCAGATTTAGATGGTTAAATGGCACCAGATTAAGCTCCTGTTTTATTCTTTCTTGTCAACAGACATTACTCAAATTATTAACCAGCCATGAGAAGTGCTTCATCCTATACAGCACAAGGTCAAATGTAGAAACAGAGTAGAAGAATGCCATATTTGTTTTCTTATTAGTTGGAAAAAAAACTGTATCCCTTAAGATCTAGGTTTTACAATGTAGAAGTGTCACGAATTGACAAGCTCCCAACAGAAATCAAGAACTAAGAAGGGGTAAAACGAGAAAAACAAGTTGATATTCAGATAATCAAACATGAATTACAAAGAACTTCTTAATCGACTTGATTGAGCCTCAAGAACTATTTCCTTCTACTTACCTTGTCTAGGGTTTTCTTCTCCCTTATAAAGGGGATTCTAACAGAAATTTCAAAATGAACAATTAAAGAGGGATATGCGTTTTCCTCAACAGTGGTCCCAACTGTATTGTTAGCCAATAGTACAAAAATGCCCTCCTTCCATAGTTAAACTTCCAGCCTGAAACTCCTCTTCCTCTATAACAACTGGACATTGCCCACCTCTCCAAAACATCCTTGTCCTCAAGGATTGAATGTCTAAAAGCGAGCTTGAATGGAGTGCCAATCCTCCCAAGTAGCAGCATCCGGCGTGGAGTTCGACCAGTGAATCAATACTTGCGCAACAACTTTGTTATGCCTCGGTATCAAACGCCTCCCCAAAATGGCAATTGGCTCAGCCAAAAAACTTTCGACTTTGTCGACTAGGGGAGGAGTAGGAGAAGGGACAGACGAAGACCCTAATTTTCTCTTTAGTTGAGAGACATGGAACACCGGGTGGATCTTCGATTCAATTGGGAGGTCGAGACGATAGGCCACAACACTGATCTTTTCAATTACTTGAAAGGGCAATAGAACCTTGAAGAGAGCTTCAAATTGCGACGTAATTGCACTGAAATTTGCCTGTAAGGTTGCAATTGCAATTTGAGATAGACCCAATCTCCCACTAAGAAAACCCTGTCTTGGCAATGGTGGTCAGCGTACTGCTTCATTATCTCTTGTACCTTACTCAATCTATCTTTGATGATATTTAGCATGTCGGGGCGTTGTTGAAGGTATGTTTGTACATCTGAAATAGAGTGTAGTTGTGGGTGGTAAAGCCAGAAGGGGGGGGGGGGGGGGGGGGGGGTGGGTATACCCATACAGAGCCTCAAATGATGTAGTGTTCAAGCTGGAGTGGAAGTTGGTATTAAACCAAAATTCCGCCAAGTACAACGACTTTGACCACTTCAATGGTACATGTCCAGTGAGGCAATAAAGATACGTCTCAAGATAGGAGTTGGTTCTTTCCGTTTGCCCATCGGTTTATGGGTGATATGTCGTGCTAAGAGCCAATATGGTGCCAAGAACAACAAACAACTCCTTCCAAAAGGAGCTCATGAATATTATCTCTGTCTGAGACAATGGTCTGTGGCATTCCATGTAGCTTGTATATATGTTCCAAGAAGACATCAACAACAACATGGGCAGTGAATGGGTGGGCAAGTGCAATAAAGTGGCTAAATTTGGTAAGGCGATCCACGACTACTAGAATCACAGACTTGCCATGAGATGGTGGTAATCCTTCAGTGAAATCAAGGCTGATGTGCTGCCATGCTTGTTCTGGAATTGGCAGGGGTTGTAACAAGACACCATAATCAGACTGATCACCTTTGTTACACTGGCAGTATCACATGAAGAAATGAAGGCAATGATGTTTAATTTCAGATTAGGCCAGTAGAAGTGGTGTTTGATGCGTTGGTGAGTTGCAGTGATACTCGAATGCCCTCCTACAAGGGAAGCATGCAATGTTTGTAGCAACTGTTGTCTCAAATGGCCTGAGCACACAATATAGATAGCATGCTTGTACTTGAAAATGTTGTTCTGAATAGAGAAGTTGGGTACTGATGATGGTTGTATTAGAAGCTTGGTGATGATGTCCTAGGCATGTGTATCAATTGAATAACTGTGATGAACATCCAGCAGCCACTGAGGACTTACCTGAGAGAGAGCCCAACAAGTTGAGTCACTGTGAGGAATTCTAGACAGAGCATCTGCAACATTGTTCTTTGAGCCCTTCTTGTAAGTGGTGCAATAATTGAATCCAAGTAATTTAGCTACCCATTTCTGCTGAAGCACTGTTGTAAGTTTCTGATCCAGTAGGTGTTTTATAAGTTGGTGGTCAGTTAGGATGAAAAATTTGGCACCTATGAGGTAGGCCTTCCACTTGTGGACAACCAAGACAATCGCAAGTAATTTTTTTTTTGTACGTAGACAGTCCCAAGTTCTTAGTGCCCAAGGCCTTGCTATAGTAAGCAATTGGATGGCCTTTCTATGACAGAACAACACCTGCGCCCAATGAGTTGGTGTCTGTTTCAATGAAGAATGGAAGAGTAAAATTTGGAGGTTGTAGCACAGGGGTGGAACTCATTGCCTTTTTTAGAGCTTCAAAAGCCTCTTGAGCAGCAGGAGACCAAAGGAAGGAGTCCTTTTTCAATAATTCAGTTAGAGGTTTGGCTATTAACCCGTAATGCTTGACAAAATTTCTGTAGTAGCCGGTTAATCCCAAAAATCCTCTCAAGGTCTTCAAGTTTTGTGGTGTTGGCCAATGTATCATAGCAACTATCTTTGAAGGATCAACAGAGACACCCATGGAGTTGATAATGTGCCATAATTAGGCTAACTCAGGCTGAGAAAATGAGCATTTAGACATCTTAGTAAATAAGGAATGTTCTCTTAGAGTAGATAGTGTGATTTCCAAGTGATGAGTATGTTCTTCCATTGACTTGCTATAGACTAGTATGTCATCAAAAAAACCAAAATGAATTTCCGGAGAAATGGTTGGAAAACTTGATTCATAAGGGCTTGAAAGGTAGCCGGGGTGTTGGTTAGACCAAATGGCATGACTCTAAACTCAAAATGGCCATGGTGAGTTTTAAAAGTTGTCTTGTAGATGTCATTGGGATGAACAGTCACTTGGTGGTAACCAGATCTAAGGTCCAACTTGGAGAAAACATAGGCACCATGTAACTCATCCAATAACTCATCTATGAGGGGCATATGAAATTTATCTTTGATTGTTAGGTCATCCAATCGCCTATAATCAACACAAAACCGCTAAGTGTTGCCTTTTTTCTTCACCAATAAGATAGGGGTCGCAAATGGACTATGTGAGTGTTGGATTAGACCCGTATCTAGCATCTCTTTGACTAACTTTTCAACCACATCTTTGTGGATATGAGGCAACCTATATGGGGCTTGGATGTAGGTATTGCATTGGGTTTTAAGGGAATTGTGTGATCAAGACTTCAAGGTGGTGGGAGTGTAGTTGTGTGAGACCCTTGTGTGGGCGGACCTGAGGGGGAGGGTGAGGGTGAGGGTTGGAGCCCAATAGGCCCGTGGATTCCAAGAGGGGTTGGGCTAGCTACCAAGGGGGATCATAGTCCCACATCGCCTGGGTGCGGGATGGTTATGTGCTATATATGTGCGAGGTTGGATCCTCATAGTAAGAGGCCTTTTAAAGCCGTGCGGGCCGGTTGGGCCCAAAGCGGACAATATCTTACTGTGCGGATCGGGTCGTTACAGAATAGTATCAGAGGCCTATGGAGCCCCAGTAGGTGGGTGGAAGCAACAAATCCTTGAGGTGAGGGAGGTGCGGAATGCTGCCCAATAGGCCAAAGAGGACAATATCTGGATGAGTAGGGCCAGAGAGGGGCCCAGTGTCCGCTGTGCATACTCTGAAAGAGGCCTTTTAAAGCCGTGCGGGCCGGTTGGGCCCAAAGCGGACAATATCTTACTGTGCGAATCGGGTCGTTACAAGTTGGTGGTTGGAACACATCGGAATAAGATTGAAGAAGATGTGCAAGATGAAGATATGAAGGTGGTTTTATTGTGGAGGTGATGGAAAATAGGTGAGCAATGAAAGAATGAGAATGTTTCTTGACAAATTTAGAAATCTTGGAAGGGCCAATAAGGAATAATGAAGCAGAATCTTGAGCACCTTGAAGAGTTATTTGGCGGCCCTGATAAGAAATGGTAAGTAGCAATGTTTGAAGATTGATGATGATGTTGCCTAAGGGCTTAAGCCAATCCCCTCTCAAGACCATGTCATAACCCCCTAGAGGAAGTACTCTCACTTGTCCTTCAAATTGATGGTTTTGCATGGACCAAATGAGTGGTTGACACACGACATTGCTAAGTAAGTGTTGACCATTTGCCACTTTAACAATCATTTGTGGGGTGATCAAGGTAGGCCAATTTGTGATCTTAATCGCTTTGGGGTCAATGAATGAATGGGTGCTACCCGTGTCTATGAGGATGGAGATGGGGTGTTTCTTGATGTACCCTTTAAGAAGGATAGTGTTTGAGGATTGATTTCCATGAAGAGCATGTAGGGAAAGCTCCATGTCAGATGATACTTTCTGAATCAAGTTTTTTGTTTCATCCAATGAAGGAGAAGAATCATTTTGGTTGTCTGAATCGGGGATAAGCATGTAAAGATGTTGGGTTTTACATAAATGGTCTGGTTTGTAAATCTCATCGCAACTGTAACAGAGGCCCTTGTCTCTCCTCAATTTCATTTGGATAGGGGTGAGCCGTTTTATTGGTGGGTTTGGGGAAGCAAATCTGACAGGATGAAAAGGTGGAGCAGGTGGGTGAAGAGGTGATTTCAGACTAAATGATAGTGCTATAGGTTGTATTTGCTGTGACTGGGAGGTAGATCCTATTTGAAATTTAGACCAGGATAATGATTGGAATGGTGTGGTATATGGCTTTTTGGTATTGTGAGAAGAGGAATTGGAATGGAAGGTTGGTTGTGAGTGTGTAGATGAATATGATTCCTGCATACGAACCAAAGAAAAGACCCGAGTTACAGTTGTTGGCTTGAACATCTGAACAACTGATTTGATTTTTTGTTTCAGACCACTAAGAAAACTGAACACAAAATAAGACTCAATTAGGGAAGGATTATGTACTAACATGAAAATTTTAATTCTTCGAAATGGTCATAGCAGGTTTCCACTGACTGGTCTTGAGAGATTTTGTTAAAAACATCTACATAATTGCTAGAGATAGGATCCTCAAATCGAAAACAGATATCACGGACAAGGTCAGGCCATTTGATCTGGGATTGGGTGAGTTGGTAATCAAGAAACCAATTATCCACTTTGTTGTCGACATGAATAGATGCAATAGAGACCTTACAATCATCCATAATATTGTGTAAATGGAAGAATCGTTCGCATTTCTTAACCCAAGACCTAGGGTTAGACCCATCAAAACAAGGAAAATCCAATTTAGGGAAACGAAACATATTACCTCCAAATTTTGAGGGAGGGAGGGTGGGTGCTCGTATATGATTTTCCATGGTTGAGGTCATCTGTGAGCTACTCGATTCACCGCCTGTGTTCGAGCCAATCGTGTTCTGAAACAGCTGCAGTAGTTTAACCATTTTTGCATCCAATCGCTTCACTGTGTTCGCTATTCTGAGAGGTTTGTTTGAGTTCCATCTTCATCCATTTCATTTGATTGGATGACTCCATCAGTTGTTTCTTCGTGTCCTTCAACTTCACGAGCCCTTGTTTCCATTATCAGGTATTGGATCGATGGCTCTTGATACCAATTGTCACAAATTGACAAACTCCTAACAGAGATCAAGAACTAAGAAGGGGTAAAACGAGAAAAACAAGTTGATATTCAAATAATCAAGCAGGAATTACAAAGAAGAACTTCTCAATCGACTTGATTGAGCCTCAAGAACTATTTCCTTCTACTTACCCTGTCTAGGGTTTTCTTCTCCCTTATAAAGGGGATTCTAACAGAAATTTCAAAATGAACAATTAAAGAGGGACACGTGTTTTCCTCTACAGTGGTCCCAACTATATTGTTAGCGAATATTACAAAAATGCCCTCCTTCCATATTTAAACTTCCCGCCTGAAACTCTTCCTCTATAACAACCGTGACAACAAGAGATGGTTTGTTGCATTTAGTTTTCGATATTGAATTCTCTTTTTTTTTTGTACCATGGTTTCCCTCGGTGTTTTCCTTTGGTAGACACAGAAATGCATTATCAACTTTGAATGCAAGATTTTGTTTGTTCAGATGCACGCGTAATTCATTATTATATGAGGAATACGCTTAATCCCCTATCGCACATGGCATCATAATATCGCTATAGGTCAAGATCAGTCTTTCACCAAATTTAGGTCCAAAAGCAGTTACATTCTCACCTTGTTTCGATATACTATTCCATTTTTATAGCATCAACTAAACATCAAGACAACCACTTGTGTACATAACCCCAGCTCTATAAACACCACAAGAGGTATAAGTAATGTGGTGGGTGGGAATGTGTTCCACTAAGTTAACTCTCGACTTTCCAATGCTTGACCAAATGCTTTAAAATGTAGTTTCTAACATACTCAATGGGAGCATTGGAATATCTCAAAATTTTCACAGATGAACATTATATAACATGGTTTAGTGCATACTATGACAACCGTACGTTGCACTGAGTCGAATCTTATATACCTGTGTTTCCTGACATTAATTCACATCTTTCCTTCAGATTTAAGCCCAAATAATGATATGACACCCCAAAATAAAAAAACATGAACAAAGGGTCTTTCCCTCAAGCCACAATGGTTCAAAAACAGAAAAGTTTCTTGTTCCAAAGTTTACTACTGCCCAAAGTCCTTTTGCTAGCCTTTAGGGTTGTTTAGTGAATGAATCCAAAGATCATACCATCTTTGCGTTTAGGTCTCAAGTTTGTGCAATCTTTTCCCACCCTTTCCCTCTCCCTGATCTCCCCAACTTGTTTTGTTAATCTGCTAGTCCCCATGGAGTTTTTTATTTCATTCAAACACCCCTTAAAATTTTATGCTACTCTTTCAACTTGTGGCATGCTAATTAACTAGTCAATCAATAAAACTTAAAAACGAAATGAAAATTGTAATTTGTAAATAGTGTGATATTGCTCAAATGGCTACATCCCTGATACACCTTCCCACAAATTGAAATTTTCTCTAGCACAACAGCCTCCCGCCCCACAGATGTCAAGATGAGTGCTTCCTAACAAGGTCAAAGCTCATGGCTTTGAAATAAACTTCAACTTGACCATTACTACAAAGCATGAGAGACTACGAAAGACAAAATATAATGGGCTAATGCATTTGAACAATGTGCATCAGGGCTACGTCCATTCATCACGAAACTATTGGATGTCATATAGTGCGTGTGAAAAATTAGAAAGGAGGAGAAACATGCTGACACACGATCACTTATCCAAAAAAGTCATTAAGTGAAGGGAAGCAGTCTCTAATATGAGTAAGATGGACAGGATAGGGAGGGGATGATTGTTTAAGAAGACTATTTTCAAGAGAGTAAAACTCAGAGCCAGAGGATGATTTTTCGAGAAGAGTACCTCCAGGAGAACAAAACTCAATCTCATATTTGCGGCAATGAAAATGACTAGGAATAAGGATCCACATAAACAAGAAACAGAATATTGTCCTCTAATTGAGCCAGAAGAATATGACCTACGTATGTAATATAGACATAAGGTGGCAACCCAGGTTGCACATGGAAGTTCCTCTTCTTCTGTTTCATCATGATATTCTTGGCCAAAATATAGAAATGCTTGTGCTTTTTAATCTTTGCTTACCATGGCAGCTCTTTAGACGACTTTGTGTACTCCTCCAACAACTCCGCACACTCTTCCCGAGCCTCATCATTCTCTTCCCTGTCCTCCTTTATTGCGTCCATTCCTCCTTTATTGCGTCCATTGCTTCCTTTATCTCAATGACGTCCTTCTCTAAGGTCAGTAAATCGTTGTCATTAAATCTCGTGCAATTAATTTTCACCTCTTCCAATGCATCTTTGTAGGTTTCACCATAATAAAAAAACAAAGATGGAATATGAATGATACTAAAAGAGATAATCTTTGATGAAGATGCGACCAGGGGAGGCCCATGCATAATTGTGCAGGGATTCATCGTGATCGTCATCTAAATGGCCTGGAGTGTAATTCAACTCCCATTTTGGTCGTCTGAAAGGTTCCCCAGTAAAAAATAAGAAACAAGTACATATCAATCCTGATAGGAATACGAGAAAAAATTGCTGCTATATATCCAAAAAGATATGTAACATACTCTACTCCAAGACTATCAACCACTATATCTTGATTATCCATAGGAAACCTGTTAAAGAAAGAAAATTTACATATGTTACAGAATAGAAAGTCAGTATAGAATATGTTAGGAAAGTCATAATAGAATAAGAAGTTTTAGTTTTCCTATTTCCATAAAGTTAGGTCAGAGTTAACTTTATAAGCTTGTATTCAGTCAAGAAATAAACACAATAATTTCAATACAATTCATTTCATGGTATCAAAGCAACATTCTCTGCAACTAAACCCTAGCCACAAAATTACTGAATCAAACCCTTGCCTCTCCTTATTCCCAACAAACTCCTTTCCTCTCTTTATTCCCAACCATCATCAACAGCAAAAACAACAATTGTAAAAACCATCACCAACCACAATCATCATCAAATTGTCAACCACAATCATCAACAATCAACAACAATCATCAACAAGCATCAACAATCAAGGAACTGGAAACAAGAACTTGTGCGTAAACGTGAAGCAATAATATTCCCCAAACAGCAGCTACCTAGCCGCAAATCAGCAAACCAGAAACATGAACCTGCTCATGAGTCAGAGTCAGTAAACTTGAACCTGGAACTTGTGCGCAAACCGCTACAATTATTCCCAAAAGAGCTCCTACCCGTTCGCGAAGAAGACGATCTGCCGTTGTAGGTTCAGCTTTGCCGGTACTCGTACATCTTGAATCGCCAGTACTCGTACTGCTTGAATCGTCGGTCTTGTCCTTGCTTACGTGAATTGAAAAAGAAGAGGAAGGAGAGATCCATTATTTGCTTTTCTGAATTGAAGTAGATCCTCTTTTTGCTTGCGTGAATTGAAGAAAAGAGAATCCACTATTTGCCCTCAATACTAAGTGAGTATCACCACAACCCAAAACAAAAAAAAAACACTAGTTGTACCCCATAGTTCAGATCCACCAGTACTCTACATAGCAACCGCCACCATAGGCGACAATACAAACAGTGGTTCCAACACCACCACCTCACCATACAACAATCCTCATCACCCATATTTTTTTCACCACTCCAATCAACCTGGAGTGACTCTTGTTTCACAACCGCTTACTTCTACCAATTACAACATATGGAGTCGAGCGATGACCATGACTCTCAAAGCCAAAAACAAATTTGGTTTTGTTGATGGATCTATCAGGAAACCTAGCGATAAGCCAATAATGATGAACTGCTACAATGGGATCATTGCAATAGCTTGGTGAAATCATGGTTCATCAATGACATCTTACTTGACCTCCATGCAAGTGTCATGTACTGTGAATTGGCCTATATAATGTATGGGATGATTTGAAAGAAAGGTATGCACAAACTAATTACATGCAGATCTATCACATTGAATCTGAAATCCATGGATGCACTTAAGGGACGATGAATGTGAGTGCCTACTTTACCAATATGACGGCTCCATGGGACGAATTGGATGCAGTGGTTGGTTTTGCTGAAGACGCTAGCGACACCATGAACACCGTCCTTGCATATGTCCACACTCAATGCTCGATCAAGTTCTTGATGGGGCTAACTGACGCCTATAATTCTGTTAGGGGACAAATTTTGTTGATGGATCCACTTCCTCCACTCAACAAGGTTTACTCCCTTGTGCTTCGTCACTAACGCCAACAAGAGATCTCTACTGGCAAACCCACCATACCTGATGCTGCAGCTTTTGCCATGCGAAATATTGATCTCAAAGATGCATGCAACACTGACAAGTCGGGAGGACCCCGGAAGCACTTTAATCCCGACGTCAAGTGTGGAACATGTGACAGGGTAGGTCATACTGCTGCTGACTGTCGTTCTCATCTCACTTGTGATTATTGTGGATTGAAAGCCCACACCATCGACAATTGTTGGAAATTTAAGAAAGTTGATCCTACTAAACAACGACGTTTTCAGAAAGATCGTTCGAGGGGCAACAATGTGTCTACTTTTTCGAATGTGCAACCATCCAATCCTTTTCCATTCACTTCCGAGCAGTGCAAGCAAATCATGGCTTTGTTGACCAATAACGAGTCAAAGGCTCACAATATTGGTTATTACCTTTCTGTTACAAAATTGACAGGTTGAACACTCTCTCTCAAATCTCATGCCTTTCATTCATCTTGGATCCTTGATAGCGGTGCCACTGATCATATAGTTCATATAACCCTCATTTACTCACATTTTCTAAACCCGTCCACAATCGAACCGTTGAGCTTCCTAATGGTACACTTGTTGTTGTCACACACATTGGCACCGTGTCTTTATCTTCTGTTTTTACCTTGCATGATGTTCTTCGTGTTCCCTCTTTTAATCTTAATTTAATTTCCATTAGCAAACTCACAAAACATTTTTTTCTCACCATTTTTCTCAACAATTCTTGTCTGATACATGACCTTCATTCGAGCAAGATGATTGGGACAACAACTGAACTAGATGGTTTGTACTACCTGGACGGTACCACCACCACAACTTCCACCACTTGTCACATCACTTGAGACAATAACCCTGTGTTATGGCACAATCGCCTAGGTCACCTTTTGGACAAAACTCTCCATCTCCTTCCTGTCTCTTTTCGCGATGCTAGTACTTGTGTTTCCAATAAATGTGTTATTTGTTATTTGGCCAAACAAACTAGAAATAAATTTCTTTTATCCCATATTTCGAGTACTGCTCATTTTTCCTTATTACATGTTGACATTTGGGAATTATATCACGTGGCTTCCCTTTCTGGAGCGCGTTATTTTCTCACCATTGTTGATTATACACGATGTACTTGGATTTATCTCATGAAACACAAGTCTAACACACGTACACTCTTAATTTCATTCATCAATTTTGTTGAAAACCAATTTTCTTCCAAAATTCAAACAATTCGCAGTGATAATGGACTTGAATTTTTCCTCACTCATTTTTATGCTTCAAAAGACATTACCCATCAAACTTCTTGTGTCTCTACGCCCCAACAAAATGGGGTGGCGGAACGCAAGCATAAACATCTTTTGAATGTCGCTCGTGCTCTTTCGTTTCAAGCACATCTCCCTAAACATTTTTGGGGATAAGCAATTCTCACCGCCCGCTGCCTATCTCATTAATATCGCACACCGTCCTCTATGCTTTAAGGCAAAATGCCTTTTGAATTTCCCTATAACAAACCACCCACCTACTCTCACCTTCGAATATTTGGTTGTCTATGTTTTGCTTCCACACATGCCTAACGTATTAGCAAATTTGATGCTCGTTCTAGTCAATGTGTCTTTCTTGGATACCCTTACGGGCAAAAAGGATACAAAGTCCATGATCTCACCCACTAAAAGGTCATTGTTTCTTGTGATGTCATATTTCATGAGGAGATTTTTCCTTATTTTTTTGAAAAAATGCACAATCACCTCATTAACTGATTTGACACACTTCCCCGACCGGTCGCTCATGCTCCACTTTTTTATCCTCCAACAATGTTTTTCTCTGACCGGTCAGACCACTCCCACCGACTGGTCGCCTAATCTGACGCCTCCGTACCGATCAGTCGGAAACCTTTGAAACTCAACCCCAAGCAGCCGCCCCTGCCCCTGTTCTACCCTTAAACCCACTTCTCCCACCTCACACCTCTACTCATGCCACCCGTGAACCATCTTATCTTCAACAATATCATCTCGATCATTCCACTCATCTGCTTCGAACGTTGGGCCTTCTACAGGTATTGTTTACCCCCTTTCAGATTTTCTTTTCTATGACCATTTATCCACCTCTCACAAGGCTTACACCACTTCTCTTTCTTTAGTCAAAGAACCCACCAGTTTTATGCAGGCTATGCAAGATCCAAATTGGCGTTAGGCCATGAGAAATGAGATTGATGTTGTAGAAACCAATAACACTTGGACTTTACAACATCTTCCTCCTGGCAAGCATCCGGTTGGTTGTAAATGGGTCTATAAGATCAAACTTAATCCAGATGGTAGTGTTGAGAGCTACAAAGCTCGTCTTGTGGATAAAGGATACAATCAAGTCGAAGGTATTGATCACAAATAGACCTTTGCTCATGTTGCTAAATTGACCACTGTTCATTTTCTCCTTGCTCTTGTAGCCACACGGGGTTGGCATTTATGTCAACTTGATGTCAACAATGCTTTTCTTTATGGTGATCTTTTTGAGGATGTGTACATGAGTCTTCCTCCTAGATTCGTCCGAAAGGGGTAGACTCGTGTATGCAAGTTGAACAAGTCATTATATGGTCTCAAGCAAGCCTCGAGACAATGGTTCCTTAAGTTATCTTCTGTTCTCATATCAATAGGCTACAATCAATCTAAGGCTGATTACTCATTATTCGTCTGATCCAAGGGTAACAATTTTACTGCAATTCTGGTATATGTTGATGATGTAATATTGGCAGGTAATGATCTCCAATACATTGAAGAAACAAAGCAATTTCTGGCTGCAAAGTTCAAGCTCAAAGATTTAGGAAAATTGAAATATTTCCTTGGCATTGAAATCGTGAGGTCATCCAAAGGGATTGTTTTATCCCAACGAAAATATGCACTTGAAATATTGGAAGACACGGGGTATCTTGGAGCAAAGCCTTCACATTATCCTATGGATCAAAACTTGGTACTCACACAGGATGATGGAGATTTACTACCAAATCCCGCAACATACCGCAAGCTCGTTGGGAGGTTGATATACTTAACCATCACGAGACCAGATTTGGTTTATTCAATACATGTCTTAAGTCAGTTTATGGAAAAGCCTAGAATACCACATTTGGATGCTGCACACAAGGTCTTAAGGTATATCAAGGCTTTACCAGGACAAAGTATTTTTCTCTCTTCCACCAGCTCATTACAGCTGAAAGCTTATTGTGACGCAGATTGAGCTAGATGTAGAGATACTAGGAGATCCATTACAAGTTATTATGTCATGCTTGGCGATTCACCAATTTATTGGAAAGCTAAGAAACAAACTACAGTGGCAAGATCTACAGCTGAAGCGGAATATAGGGCCATGGCTTCTACATGTTGTGAGTTAACCTGATTGAGATACATTCTTAATGATTTGCATATTAATCATCCTCAGGCAGCCCTCTTAATTTGTGACAACAAGGTTGCACTCCATATTGCATCTAATTTGGTTTTTCATGAGCGAATGAAACATATCGAGATTGATTGCCATTTGATTAGAGAGAAGATGCAAGAAGGTACTATTCAGACTGAGCATGTTGGAACACTACATCAACTGGTAGATTTATTCACTAAAGCTTTGAGCACTTATCAATTTGATAATCTTTTTAGCAAGTTGGGTGTTACCAACATACACTCCAACTTGAAAGAGAGTGTTAAAGAAAGAAAGTTTACATATGTTACAAAATAAGAAAGTTAGTATAGAATATGTTATGAAAATTAGAATAAAATAAGAAGTCTTAGGTTTCCAATTTCTACAAGGTTAGGTAAGAGTTAGCTTTATAAGCTTGTATTCAGTCAAGAAATAAACACAATAATTTCAATACAATTCTTTTCAAACCCCAATTTTTCCAATTTTCCATTGTGGTAGCGTTTGGCCCTTGCTTTCAAGATGGAGCCCTCCGTCCAAAACCTTCTCATCATCTTGGATGTCACTGTAACTGGTGGTGGATTGGAAGCCAAAAACATAAATTTCTCTGTCTGCCACTACGGCTTTATGACCCAATCTGGGAGCATGCATGGGCACGCCTTCTGTCCATGGATTAACCTTGTTGTTGGGATCAAGAATACGGATATGGTTAAGGGGTTCATACATGTTTCGAAATTCTTCATTAAATCATCTACATCTTCTTCTTTTTTGGATCCATACGATACCATTTGTTTACGTTATTCTGGCCTTTAAGGTCACCCACATAAATATACTCCGATTTCTTAGACGATGCCATATTCTTCCCTCTTTCCAAAGCCAGCCAGAAACTAATGATGAATAAGAACAAACTTGCGCCGTGGTGCCATGCACCGAGACCCCACCCACGAAACACATTAATCACTCTATCCCATCAGTCATATTAAGTCATCAAGAGGCTCTTAATATTAGCACGCTTTGCTTTGCTAATTTGTTAGATTCTTTTTTGGTTTCGAAACTGCAATCAACAAATTTTGCCTGAGCTATATTTTACTTTGGTTCGGACCAACAATCAACACTTTCATCATTAGACCTGACAAGCTACCAATCTGATTGCAAGAAATTCAACACCTGTGAAATGGTGGTGGGTATACATCTATTGGTTGGTATTGCAACCGCTCGTCATGAGGCAACCTAAATACGCTCCTGGTGCATTAAGAACAAGTATATATGGTAGTTTTACAAAAAGATCAGAAGGGTGGTCAGAGTATTAGATTATTTTCTAAGACACAGTTGTATGCTCCATATTGAATCAATGAGAAGAGAAGAACAAGAACAAAACGGAAGCATACCTTGATCCATGATAACACTTCAAGAATGGGATGAGTCTTGATCTTCCAGTTGATAACGTATGTTTTTCTGTGTATCTCTCTGTAGAAGGGAATTTCAGAAGAAACAAAACCATGCGCTCTACTGGGGACCATAACCCAGAAGTTATAACTGATGGGTTATCAGTTATTATAACTTACCAATTTCTAATTTGGTCCCTCATCAAATTAGAAATTGCTTAAGTGTATCTACACATGACATTTTAATACCTTAGCCCAATTAACCATATTAGATCACAATTTATTTAAGCTATACTTTAAGATAGCAATATACATTAAATGCATATGTGTGCCCACACATGTTGGATTTTTTCAACAATCTCCCACTTGGGCCACATATGCTATCTTAAAAATGTGTATATCCTTGTGAGCTCAAAATTTGCAATCACATATGAAGGTATTTTCAAACAATCTCGTCCATTGACTATACATGTATAGGATTAAAGGAACTTTCGTCACAATTAGCGCAACTAAATCCATCAAAAGTCATGTATATCCATACAATAAAATGACATAGATCAATCATGGATGCGTAGCATGGAAATTACACGTAATGTGATCTAAACATGCATATTTCCAACTGGTCCTACTTTAAACTTTATTGAAATCGAACTTTAACACAATAAACCAGAGTGTGAATAAACTGAATACTTTATTTCTGCAGAAAATACCCAAATACACAAAATGTGTCCAAAATCCAATATATAGCAATCAAATATACAAACTCCCACTAAACCAAAATATCTTCAAATGATATAACACCCATATGAGCAGTGTGCTCATGAAAGACCTTGGGTGGTAATCCCTTAGTAAGTGGATTCGCAATCATGGAGTTTGTCCCAATGTGCTCGATGGAAATCTATTTATTCTATACTCTCTCTTTCACAACTAGGAACTTTATGTCAATATGATCTGGCCTAAATGAGCTCCTGTTGTTGTTGGCATATAGAACTGCTGAGTTATTGTCACAATATAACGTTAGTGGTCTTTCAATACCACTTAGAATGTGCATCCCAGTGACAAAATTTCGCAACCATAATCCATGATTGGATGCCTCAAAATATGCTACATATTTTGCTTCCATAGTGGAAGAGGTTATGAGTGTCTGCTTGGCACTCCTCCAAGAAATAGCCCCTCCAGCTAATAGATAAATGTAGCCTGATGTGGATTTCCTACTATCTTGGCTTCCAGCAAAATCAGAATACCCTATGATCTCCAACTGATCTGATTTCTTGTATATGAGCATGTAATCCTTAGTTATCTGTAAATATCTCATAACCCGTTTGGCTGCTTTCCAGTGATCCATCCCAGGGTTGTCTAAATATCTGCCTAGCATTCCAACAATGAATGTTATATCTGGACGTGTACAAACAAGAGCATACATTAGACTCCCAACAGCTGATGCATAGGGAATCTCTTTTATTTCTTTAACTTCAAGTTTATTCCTAGGGCATTGTTTAAGACTGAATTTGTCTCCTTTAGCTACAGGGGTGTCTCCTGGTTTACAATTTTGCATGTCAAATCTTTTAAGCACCTTTTCTATATAACACTTTTGTGATAATCCAAGAATACCCCGAGAGCGATCTCGGTGTATCTGAATCCCTAAAACAAAATAAGCTTCACCAAGATCTTTCATTTCAAATTTCTTTGATAGAAATCTCTTAGTTTCGTGCAACATGTCTTTGTTATGAGTGGCAAGCAGTATGTCATCAACATACAAAACCAAGAAGATATGCTTACTCCCACTGAACTTATGATACACACAATTATCAACTGCATTTGTCTCGAAACCAAATAAGACAATTACTTGATGAAATTTGTGGTACCATTGACGGGAAGCTTGCTTGAGCCCATAGATGGATTTCTTTAGTTTGCAAACCATATTCTTCGGGTCTCTAGACACAAAGTTTTCTGATTGCACCACATAAATTGTTTAATCAATGTCGCCATTGAGAAATGTTGTCTTAACATCCATCTGATGTAGCTCAAGGTCAAAATGCGCAACAAGTGCCATGATTGTCCTAAACGAGTCTTTCTTTGAAACCGGAAAGAAAATCTCTTTATAGTCGATGCCTTCCTTTTGAGTGAAGCCTTTAGCTACAAGACGAGCCTTATATCTCTCCACATTACCTTTTGAATCCCTCTTGGTTTTGAATATCCATTTACAACCATTGGGCTTTGTATTTTTAGGTAATGGGACAAGATCCCAAACTTGATTGTCTTGCATAGACTTGTACTCCTTATTCATAACATCTATCCACTTTTGCGAGTTAGAATCCTGCATGGCTTGATGGAAGTTGATTGAATCATTTTCCACCAATCCATCATTTTCCTCATGTTCTTGAAGAAAAACTATGTAATCATCCGCAATAGCATTTCTCCTTTCTCTCGTGGATCTCCTTAATGGCATTTGTCCTTGAGATTGTTGAGTTTGTTCCTCTGGAACATTTACTTCAATTTGAACAGGTATTTGTTCAACATTATCTTGTTGAGGTTCTAGATCTACTTCTTGATCAATGACAGGTACAGAAACATGTACATTGTCAAAAACAGTAGTAGGAGTCGAAACCGATTCCTCCTCAAAGACAATGTCTTTTACCTTATTTCTCCCCCCAAACTCAACATCCTCAAAAAATGTCGCAGTTACTATTTCAAAAATAGACCTAATTGTGGGATCATAAAATTTGTAGCCCCTAGATCGCTCTGAATAACCAATAAAGTAGCTGTTGACTGTCTTGGAGTCCAATTTTTTTTTATTTGGCCTGTAAGGCCTAACCTCAGATGGACATCCCCAAATGTGAAAGTGTTTTAAACTAGGCTTTTGGCTTGTCCAAAGTTCATAAGGATTCTTGGCAGCTACTTTAGTTGGTACTCTATTTAGGATATAAGCTGTTGTCTTTATTGCTTCTCCCCAGAGTGATTCTGGTAAGGTATAATGACTAATCATACTCCTTACCATATCCTTAAGAGTTTTGTTTCATCTTTCGGCGACACGATTCATGCTAGGTGAACCTGGCATGGTATATTGTGGGACGATTCCACATTCCTCTAGGAATTTAGCAAATGGGCCTGGACGTTGTTATCCTGAACCGTCATATCTGTCGTAGTACTCTCCACCACGATTAGATCTAATGTACTTAATTTTCTTACTGAGTTGGTTTTTAACTTCAGTTTTGAAAGACTTGAATACATCCAATGACTCTGATTTCTCATGAATGAGATAAAGGTACCCATAACGTGAGTAGTCGTCTATGAATGATATCAAGTATCGTTGATCATTCCAAGAAGTCGTAGGGAATGGTCCACAGATATCCATATGTATCAATTCTAAGACGTCTGAAGATTTATTAGCACCTAATCTCTTTTGTTTGGTCTGTTTTCCCTTGATGCACTCAACACAGATATCTAAGTCTGAAAAGTCAAGTGAATCCAAAATGCATTTTGACACAAGTCATTCAATTCTAGATTTGGATATATGACCCAAACGCTTGTGTCATAATTTTTTTGAATTTTCTTTGTTTAGCTTGCGTTTAGTACCCCGTGAATCCACATGCAAGGTTTCATTATATGATGCAATAGTATCAAGCAAATATAGGTTATCAAACATACTTAATGAACCAGTACCAACAATATTTGAATTCAATGAAAAACTAAACTGATTGTTTCCAAATAAACAATTATAACCAGATTTGTCCAATAAAGAAACAGAAACCAAATTCCGTCTAAATGACGGTACAACAAAAGTGTCTTTCAAATCCAAATAAAAACCAGTTCCTAACAATAACCTAAAATGCCTTATTGCCTCAACATCCACTGATTTTCCAACGCCCACAAAGATGCATCTTTCAACATCATTTGGCTTTCGGTAGCTCAAGCAACCCTGCATAGAAACACTTATGTGAGTGGTAGCACCAGAATCTAACCACCAAGTGCGTCTAGATACTAAAGCTAAATTTACATCAGAACAGACCAAAGTAAAAAATGTACCTTTCTTGGCACGCCAAACATGATACTGTCTACATTCTTTCTTTACATGTCCTGGCTTTCCACAAAAGAAACATCCTTGATTTTCCTTGGGTTTCTTTTGCTCTGGACCTTTAGCAACTTCATTTTTTTTTCTTGCCCTTATCCTTAGAGGTACTTGCCAGATGAGTACTTTCAAATCTCTCTTGCTTCAACCTTTCCTCTTCTTGCACACAATATGAAATGATCTCGTAAAGAGTCCATTTCTCCTTTTGACAGTTATAACTGACCTTAAATTGACTGAAATGTGCAGGAAGAAAATCAATACTAAATGCACGAGTAAGTCGTTAGACAACTTGAGCTTCAGTGCTTAAGTTTGGAAGCAATGTTAGACATCTCCATGATGTACTCCCTTATGTTTCCCTTGTCATTGTACTTCATTGAGATCAAGCTAGCTACAAGCGTGTTTGTTTTAGCCTTATCGTTTTTTGCAAAACGTTTTTTCAATTTCAACAAAGAAATCACTGGCCTTAGTTACCCCTTCAGATATTGCGCCTCTAAAGGCTTCCGAAATGTCGCGCTTAATGATCATTAGACTCATGCAATTAGAGCGTTCCCACTTCTCAAAGTTCCTCCTTTCTTCAAAAGAACTTTCGGTCGTAAGAGTAGCGGGTTGCTCTATCCTTAGTGCAAGGTCTAGATCCATGCAGCCAAGAACGATTAAGACTTTCTCTTTCCAATCATTGAAGTTTGACCCATTAAGCATGGGAATACTGTTTGCATGGGCAAATATTGAAGTGGCAGACATAATAGTTGTACAGAAAATTAACCTAATGAGCATGCATGTGCACATCATAATCTAAATAAACAATCTTTAAAATCAAACATTTATGGAATACATCTCAAGATACCTAGCACAACATTAATATCAAGTCTTTGGACAGTAATATTAACTTGTAAGTGGTACCCTTGGTGTGGTGATCAAATATTGACAATAATTCTTGTCAAACAATAAGTCTATCTTTGGATCGGCTTATTATTCACATGAAAACCTTATAATTGTGACATAGTTATCACTACAGGTGTGTATGCAATTCGGCCAAATATTATCCTTCCTTTGAGCCGGCTAATATCCGCATGAACTCACAAACACAAACACTTTAACATTCTCAATTAACTAATCTACATAAGAGAGTGCACTTTGGTGACATCTTGTTTCAATTAGTTCAATCAAATGTTAGACAAACTAAATAAGTCATTAGATGCATCCCAAGAAATCATTTAAATTTAAAATTTTCAAATAAATAGCCTTGAGAAAAAATAATAAATAAATAACGGACCTAAGTAATGTACCGGATTTACTTGATGTAAGGTCCATTATTTAATTTCCTGAAATTTTTTATTTTTATTTTTTATTATCAGGGTGGCTCAAACAGATTATGCTGGGTGCAAATAGCCAAAACAGGATGGACCGGTTCTCTGAACTGAACCAGGGTGACCCAGCAACCCATCTGACCCAGACTCAACAGCCCAAATATCTTTCAATCAAGTTGTGTCCCATAAGAATGGGTCTAGTATAGTTATAAATAATTAACCAATCTGGAAGCCCAAGACCCGACCCAATGACCCTTCTTACTTACCCATCTTTCTTACCCAATATCTTGAAACAGAAAGAAAACAGGGAATAGGGAAGGATGAATCACGGATTCCTCACCCAATCATGGTTGGGTTAGCCAAAAAAATTTGGTTGTTGTCAATCTCATCCCAATCTCTCAAAGAATCAATCATGGACCTTGCTCTGATACCACTTATTAGATTATTTTCTACAGACACATGTATGCTCCATATTGAATCAATGAGAAGAGAAGAACAAAAACAAAACGGAAGCGTACCTTGATCCATGATAGCACTTCAAGAATGGGATGAGTCTTGATCTTCCAGTTGATAACGTATGTTTTTCTGTGTATCTCTATGTAGAAGGGAATTGCAGAAGAAACAAAACCATACGCTCTACTAGGGACCATAACAACTTCTGGGTTATCAGTTATTCTAACTTACCAATTTCTAACTTGGTCCCTCATCAAATTAAAAATTGCTTAAGTGTATTTACACATTAAGTCCATGACGTTTTAATACCTTAGCCCAATTAACCATATTAGATTACAATTTATTTAGGCTATACTTTAAGATAGCAATACACATTAAATACTTATGTGTGCCTACACATGTTGAATTTTTACAATAGAGAGAACTGAGATGCTATGACAATAGGAAGTACGAGTACAAGCTGAGAACATTACTGACCTCAAAATATGATAAACCCCCAGGCCTTGATTGTCATACAAGACCCTAAAACAGCTTTATTAGTATGCTATTGCTTGCCTTCTCCATTAACATTCTACAACTGTAAAACCAGTTATTCAAGCCTCCCAATTATTCAAGCCTCTCCGTTAACATTCCAACTTCATTGACCTCCCAATTATTCAAGCCTCTTTTCAAAAAAAAAAAAAAAAAGTTTCAGCCTAACACATTTCTTTCCACCCTAAATCTTACTGACCAAGACATTCCTCTCAGTACAATTCTGCAATATATCAGGAAAGTTGTCCATATGGGCTGGCCACACGCCATTTAATTATCAAACCACAACAAGACATTTGCATAGAACTGATATAAGCATGACATAATTCACCAAATTGCAAAACCATTAGGCCTGATTAACCCCGCAGAAATATAATCTGCCTCCAAACAGTTTTATTTTTGTGAAGCATGGGTTCAGAACTGCTCACAGAATTGGTAGGTCTATGTGTTGACTGGTCTGTCAATAGTTTTGTGTTTAATGTGGTGTAACACAAAGCACATTAGTATTCATAGACTGGTAGACTTGTATGTTGACTGGTTTGTCAACAACTTTGTTCTTTGTGTGGTAAAACATAAAAGATAAATTGTTAGGGTGCAACTAACAAGATATGTGGTCAAGCATATAAATACATATGGGTAACGTGAGAAGGTTGTATGAGTGGTAGAACTCAAGAAAAAAAAAAAAGGAGAAACTTGTAGAGAGTGTGAGCTTGGAGTGATTGTACAAGGAAGAGGTTGTTCTTCTCTTGGGTAGATCAAAGCTCCTTCTTGGGACGAACTTGCAGGTTGTGCAAGTCGTCGGTGTTCTTCATTATAGTGGAATCTCTCGTCACCCCGTGGATGTAGGCATAGCCGAACCACGTAAATCTCATGTGTGAGTATCTCTACTTGTTATTTACATTCGTAGGTAGTTGTTTACTTTGATTGGTTGCTAGTTGTGTAGTTCATTGCTTGTTGGTTGTGGAACTTGGTGTAAGTTTCGGTACAAGGTGTTTCTCTTCAGTTGGTTAGCTTCCGCAGTGCTACAGGGTATCCCTCCCAGGTTGTGCAAGTCGTCGGTGTTCGTCATTATAGTGGAATCTCTCGTCACCCCGTGGATGTAGGCATAGCCGAACCACGTAAATCTCGTGTGTGAGTATCTCTACTTGTTATTTACATTCGTAGGTAGTTGTTTACTTTGATTGGTTGCTAGTTGTGTATTTCGTTGCTTGTTGGTTGTGGAACTTGGTGTAAGTTTCGGCACAAGGTGTTTCTCTTCAGGTGGTTAGCTTCCGCAGTGCTACAGGGTATCCCTCCCAGGGGTACAACAATTGGTATTAGAACCCTTTGTCAGATTTGGGCGGTAAAGCTCCGATTTGAGGTGTTTGGGTTGTGTCTTGTGTGGTGCACACAAGGTGTTTGTTGAAATTCCTGAGAGAAGCTGGTTTGTGAAACAAGCGGAGAAATGACTTCTACAAGCGGCACAGTTAAAGTTGGGAAGTATGAGATAGAGAAGTTCAATGGGAAGAATGATTTCTCCTATTGGAGGATGCAAATGAAAAATTTGCTAATCTCACAGAAATTGCACAAAGCTTTGGCGGGTAAAGAAAAGAAGCACAAAGATATGTCTGATGAGGATTGGGAAGAGTTAGATCTTGAAGCACGAGCGTCGATCATTCTATGCCTTGAAAGGGATGTTGCTTTCTTGGTTGATGGTGAGGTAACGGCTGCGGATGTGTGGTCAAAGTTGGAGGCAAACTTCATGACGAAGACTCTAACAAATCGGATCTATTTGAAGTCCAGATTGTATACTTGCAAGATGGAGTAAGGTTCATCAATCCGGGAGTACATCAACAAGTTTGATAGGTGTATATCAGATTTGAAAGACATTGATGTGAAGGTAGATGATGAGGATCAAGCACTTCTACTACTTCTTTTGTTGCCGAAGTCTTATGAGAACATAGTACAAACATTGATGCTTGTGGGTGACAATCTTACCATGGATGAGACTAGATTGTTACTTCTAGCGGATGATCTTCGGAAGATTGCAACTAGTGGCATGGCTACTAGTGGTAACAAGGAGCAGGCACAAGGGTTGTTTGTAAGAGGTAGAAGCAAGGAACGAGGAAAAGGCAAGGGAGGAAAGTCTAGGTCAAGTTCTAGACCTCTTGCGGAAAGGCCGTGTTTTAAATGCGGTGAGCTTGGGCATTTCAAAGCAAATTGCCCTAACAAGAGAGCAGGATGGAAGAAGAACAACAACAACAGAAAGGCAGAAGGGAAGCAAGAGGCTGGTTATGCTTCGGAAGAAGGGAGCAATGATGATTGTTTTTTCGTCACATGTGAAGAAGAAATCTCCGGTAAGTGGATTCTTGATTCTGGTTGCTCGTACCATATCTGTCCAAATAAGAAGTGGTTTACTACCTATAGAAGCATTAATGGTGGAATCGTGTTGATGGGGAATAACCATTCTTGTAAAACAGTGGGGCTTGGTTCTATTAGAATCAAGATGCATGATGGAGTGGTAAGAACTTTGATGGATGTAAGATATGTCCCTGATTTGCAGAAGAACCTTATTTCTGTTGGGGCTTTGGACTCCGGTGGTTGTAAGATAGTTACATGGAATGGAGTGAAGAGGGTTGTTCGTGGTTCTTTGATAGTGATGAAAGGTATTCGTCAAGGAAATCTTTATGCTCTTTTGGGTACGACGGTGACAGGAAGTACAACAGTTGGAACTAGTGGAAGTAATGGAGACCCATGTGAGTGCACTCGGTTATGGCATAGGCGGCTTGGGCATATGTCAGAGAGAGGTCTAGATCTGCTCGGTAAGAAAGGTTTGCTGAAGAATATGAAGAAGCCTTGCATGGATTTTTGCGAGCATTGCGTGTACGGTAAAGCACACCGGGTTCAGTTCAAGTCAAGCAAACACAGAAGCAGGGGTATTTTAGACTATGTGCATACAGATGTTTGGGGTCCAGCTTCAGTTACTTCCAAGGGTGGTTCCAGGTACGTTGTCACGTTTGTTGATGATTATTCTAGGTATGCTTGGATTTATTTCTTGAAGCATAAGAATAAGGTATTCAGCACGTTCAAGAAGTGGAAAGCAATGGTTGAGAATAGAACAGGCAAGAAATTGAAGACATTGCGATCTGATAACGGTACAGAGTATACAGAGGGTGCCTTCAAGGAGTTTTGTGATTAGGAAGGAATTGCTAGACACTGGACAGTCAGGAAAACACCACAGCAAAATGGGGTCGCGGAGAGACTGAACCGTACATTGCGGGAGCGAGCAATGTGTATGCGATCATATGCCGGTTTGGGCGGAGTCGGTTGCTACAGCTTGCTACATTTGCAACCGGTCTCCTCATTCAAAGTTAGATGGAGATGTACCCTACAGGGTATGGTCAGGAGAACATGCAGAATATGAGAGACTCAGAATTTTTGGGTGCACAACCTACTACCACGTCAACGAGGGAAAGCTTGACGCGAGAGCCAAGAAGGCAATATTCTTGGGGTATGCAGCAGGTGTAAAAGGCTATCGCCTTTGGTGTGTAGAAGATTCTAAGTTCATAATCAGCAGGGATGTTACTTTTGATGAGAACTCCATGGTAGCTTCTTCGAAAGCTATGGTGCTCGAGGATGATGGTGTTGGGACTTCTAAGTCTCAAGTAGTTGAGATAGAACCTAAAGACCAACCAGGTTCTAGTCGTGTTCAAGAGAAGGATCATGGAGACACTCATGATGAGAGTGATGATGAGCTTGAACATGAGACGGTTCATCAAGAGAATGTACATGCACTACAAAAACAGCAGCTCGAGGATAGTTTGGCTTCCACTAGGCCAAGGCGAGCATACAAGCAGGTTCAAAAGTTGGGGTCAGACTAGCCTTTGAAGCACTATGAGCAGGTGAATTTGGTTGAGTACGCACTCTCGGTGGAGGATGACGAGCCGGTCTCCTTCAAGGAAGCTATACAGAACAGTAATAGTGAGAGTTGGTTCACTGCGATGGAGTCTCTTTGGAAGAACCAAACATGGGAGGTCGTCCCATTGCCCAAAGGGAAGAAAGCTATTGGTTGTAAGTGGGTGTACAAGAAGAAAGAGGATCCTTCCGAGCTCGGTGGTACAAGGTACAAGGCGAGGCTAGTGGCTAAGGGGTTTGCACAAAGAGAGGGAGTGGACTACAATGAGATCTTTTCTCCGGTGGTGAAGAACACTTCCATTCGGGTGCTATTGAGTATTGTTGCTCATGGTGATCTTGAGCTGGAACAACTCGATGTCAAAACAACCTTCTTGCACGGAGACTTGGATGAGGAAATCTATATGCATCAACCTGAGGGCTACAAGGTTGAGGATAAGGAATGTCAGGTATGTCGCTTGAGGAAATCACTATATGGATTGAAGCAATCTCCTCGGCAGTGGTACAAGCGATTTGACTCCTTCATGCTAAAGCATGGGTTTTCCAGAAGTGAGTGTGACTGTTGTGTTTATATTCGGAAACTTCGTGGAGGTGATTATATCTATCTTCTTTTGTATGTGGACGACATGCTTATTACTTCGAAGAGCAAGGTGGAGATAGATAGGCTGAAATCTCAGCTTGGTAAAGAGTTTGAGATGAAGGACATGGGCGCTGCTAAGAAAATACTGGGTATGGAGATCAGAATAGAGAGGTCGAACCGTCGATTGTTCTTGAGTTAGAAAGGATACATTGAGCGGGTTATCGCGAGGTTCGGGATGCAAGATGCTAAGCCAGTGGTGACTCCATTGGCTCCACATTTTAGGCTCTCTAGTAAACAATCTCCCACTACAGAAGGCACACATGGAGCGTGTACCTTATGCTAGTGCAGTTGGCAGTTTGATGTATGCAATGGTGTGTACACGTCCAGATATTTCACAGGCGGTCAGTAGGTTCATGGCGAACCCAGGGAAGGCACATTGGGAAGCAGTGAAGTGGGTCCTGAGGTACTTAAAAGGTACCGCTGATACGGGTTTGTGCTTTGGTGGAGATACATGTTAGATCAGTGGGTTTGTGGACTCATATTATGCAGGCGATCTAGATAGACGATGATCTACTACTGGTTATGTGTTCAGTATACATGGTGCTCCAGTTAGTTGACAATCGATGTTACAGTCTACAGTGGCACTTTCTACTACAGAGGCCGAGTACATGGCCATGGCAGAGGGAGTGAAGGAAGCATTGTGGTTGTGGGGTCTTCTACTACAGAGGCCTTGGGGATTAAGCAGGATTGTGTGGACTTGTGGTGTGATAGTCAAAGTGCGATCCACTTGGCTAAAAATCAGGTCCATCATGCTCGAACCAAGCATATCGATCTCAGGTATCACTTTGTGCGGGATGTCATAGAGGAAGGTGATGTTTCTCTAATGAAGGTGCACACAAATGAGAACCCAGCAGACATGTTAACCAAGGTGGTGACAGGTAGCAAGTTTCAGCATTGCTTGGACTTGCTTCATATCAGCCCGTGTTGATTGCCCATGAGGGCGAGGCCTTGTGGGGTGGTGTTGGGGTGAGGTGGAGTCTTCACCCGGTTGTAAGAACTACGGTGGCTTGATCCCTGTGAGGGTACGTAGGCAGCCATGGTCATAATGCTGCAGCCGGTTGGGTCTACAAATCAGTCTTGTTGAGGTACAGTTCTAAGGTGTTTGCAGCTTCTTCTGGAGTTCGTCCAAAATTTGAGGTCTATCAAATGATGTACGAGGTGGAGAATTGTGAAGCATGGGTTCAGAACTGCTCACATAATTGGTAGGTCTATGTGTTGACTGGTTTGTCAATAGTTTTGTGTTTAATGTGGTGTAACACAAAGCACATTAGTATTCATAGACTGGTAGACTTGTATGTTGATTGGTTTGTCAACAGCTTTGTTCTTTGTGTGGTAAAACATAAAAGAGAAATTGTTAGGGTGCAACTAACAAGATATGTGGTCAAGCATATAAACACATATGTGGTAGAACATATGGGTAAGGTGAGAAGGTTGTATGAGTGGTAGAACTCAAGAAAAAAAAAAAAAAAAAAAAAAAAAAGGAGAAACTTGTAGAGAGTGTGAGCTTGGAGTGATTGTACAAAGAAGAGGTTGTTCTTCTCTTGGGTAGATCAAAGCTCCTTCTTGGGACGAACTTGCAGGTTGTGCAAGTCGTCGGTGTTCTTCATTATAGTGGAATCTCTCGTCACCCCGTGGATGTAGGCATAGCCGAACCACGTAAATCTCGTGTGTGAGTATCTCTACTTGTTATTTACATTCGTAGGTAGTTGTTTACTTTGATTGGTTGCTAGTTGTGTAGTTCATTGCTTGTTGGTTGTGGAACTTGGTGTAAGTTTCGGTACAAGGTGTTTCTCTTCAGGTGGTTAGCTTCCGTAGTGCTACAGGGTATCCCTCCCAGGGGTACAACAATTTTCCACATAGGAACTCCGACATTTACCCCTGATAGGCTATATCTAATTCTCCTACTGAGTATCCAACCCACCAATATTTTTAGGACAAGTAGCTTTATCAGATTAAATAAAAATGACTATTGGCTCATGAGATGGTTGCATAGGAAGGAAGGAAGAACTATCTTATGTAATATTATTTCATATTGATATTGCATACCATTTATCTTGTTTAGTGCCCATCACTCTGTTGGGCAATAATTCACTTTTAACAAACTTTTGCTACTCATTCGACTACACTAACTAGTCACTAACTTGAACAATTTCAGAAATAAAGCAAGTCTTAAATTGGTGCATCATCTAGAATCCTTAGTTGAGATTACAACTATAACATCCTTTCTTGCACCACCACACTCCCAAACCAGGTGGTGCTTCCTAAGATGGTAAAAAATCGCTGCTTAATTTGCACTATACTTCAAATTAACCAACATATTGAGCATCAGAGACCACGGGAGATAACATATAATAAACAATAGGCAGCGCATGCGAACAATGTGCGACAAACAATCAAAAAAAAAAAAAAAAAGAGAGAGAGAGAGACGTGATAGTGTGTGCCTAGGGAATTAGAAAGAAGAAGAAACACATGCACTTGAGCAGGAACGATCAGGTCAATTGAGTGTGCATTCAAGTGAAGGTACACGATCTCCATAAGGGGTAGAGGGTTCGTCGTCAGTATCTGTAGCAACAAAGAGTACATGAAGGATCTACATAAACAATCACTACATCAATTGATATTTTTGTAACAACTCCAAATATAGTAACACTTTTGAGTTGTAACAATCCACCAAACAATTTCAAGTCAAAACTAAATTTAGTGATGTTAGATGAGAATAAGTCTTCTTAATTTGTTGCAATTCAATTTGTATTAAATGATTGAATATGCATGTTACAGGGCACGGTCTGACATGAGTCTACCGTTATATATACACAACATGGAAAATAAGATAATAGATTAAAACAATGACTAATAAATAAATAAAAATTTCTGATCGAGTTTTTGTTTTGGGGATCCACACTTTTTTGTCTGCGTCCTAGATTGTGTAGGTGAAAATTATGTGGAAAGGTAATAAGGCTGAGTTGTGATCCCTGTATTTAAGTTGTTTTTTCCATTCTCTTTATCTATATTGACTAAAAATTTTGGATAGAACTTATTTGAGTCAATCTTATCAAAGTAAACTTAACCAGAAATATACTTTTTTTGCCACATAAAAAATGATTAATGTGGAAACTTTAAAATCCACATGCACTGCACTCATAACAAAAAATGAATCTTCAGCTGGAAGCTTTTTAAGTTCATTGCTGCTGCATAACGAAATTTCTTGCCTTGTTCAAGTAATTTGAGATGTTTTGGGAAATGCTTTTTTTTCCTAAACCTAATAACCTCATGATGGAAAGAAATCTCTTCCAACAAAATGTTTTTTCATCTTCGTTATTAGAATCTGACTAATGCAAGAAATTAAATGTTTCTGATATTTATATTACCTAGCTATATTGGCGGCATTTCAACATTTACTAGACATGATGAGACACATTCAAAATCCCCTGAAAGAAAACCTCTACATCTCCACCTTCAAACTTATATATATATTTCACAATGATGAATTTTATCACGTTGATTTATGGAAAGAAAATTGAATGCACGAATCAATTTCTTCAATATATATAACATGAGGATAGGGTGTTCATTGCAAAGTTGAGAAAAAAAAAGTTACTAATAAAATGAGTTTCATCCCTGTAACTGTAATGCAGTTTTAGTTTTTAGTACCCATTGAGTATTGGAATCGATCATGTGGTCGTTCAACACCAAAGGAGACATAACCATTAACTAATTTGGCAAGAAGAGCAGTGTAGTCAACCCCATCGTCTTTTTCTTTGATCATGAATCTCCAACAGACAACGAAGATAGGAGATAAGAAAACAAACGAGGTTTAGATGGGAGATTAATTTCATAAATATGGGTGTTAATATATATTATTCACCAGCAGTGAATACAACCTGCCACCAGTTTTAGAAACCTTTTTTTTTTTTTCTAAAAAAATCTGGCTTTTAAAATACCCACCACCTACAACTTTTTGTTCAAGGCTATTCCATCAGTACACTCCACGACTATAACCAAGTTCAGTTGGCGTGGTTGACCGAGTCCGGTGGGTATAGAACCCAAAACGTGATGGTCAAACCACCACATCCTTAACCATCCAACCCGGCTACCATTGACTACCTAGCTTAGATGTATGTGTACGTGCAATAACATTTGAAAGAGTTGCGCAAGTGGCACTGTATTTTCAGTGACAACTATGATTATTACAACATGAATTTTAGGACATATGAGTTAATGCTCAATTTTGATGATCCCATTTTAATGCATTTGTATGTGTTTGAAATATTGATTAAACAACAAAAAATCACTAACTTAGAACTCAAAACATATTTGGAATTAGTTGACTCTTTCTAGCTAGGCATGAGTACTCATGACCAACAAATGTGATTTCTCGAAAAATACATAAATTTCACGAAATATATATATTTTTAACCCATTATAACATTAGTTTAGTTTTGAAATATTTATTTCTTTCATTAGGCCAGTCTCAATTTCCGTACATTTTAACCCATTATAACATTAGTTTAGTATTAAAATTTTGTTATATAAGTGATTCTTATGCAGTATTTAATTTGTATGACATCATGAGTCTTGTGGGACTCTTTATGTGATATGTAAGAGTTTAAAGCTTAAATTATATTGATAGCTTCAAAATTATAACAAAAATTATTACCTTTTTTTTCTATACACAACGAAATATTTCATAAAATAGTTTTTTAAATTAGCTTACAAAAATTACCTCGAAAAAACAAAATCACAATCCTTGCCCATAACAAGAACCTAGAGCGAGTCAGTTATTGATTACTCATTGAACGATTTACTCGCCAAGCATTACCAAAGTACTCAACAAGTCAACAACTTGCCCATTCGAGCGTTGACAAAAATGTTTTTATTTTAATTTATTATTATAACCAAAAGGCTAGTGCAACAAGAAGTTATGATGTGAGACCATGTACATTCTCAAAGACTGAGAGTAGAACAATGATGAGGATAATGAAGAGGTACATGGTGAATGAAGTTTAACAAATTAAGACTGACAAAATGTTGATGGTACACTACAAAAAAGGTCTTTAGCGATGTAGGCAAAATCATCACTATTAACAACATTTCATTGCCATACATATTGGACGACTAAATATTTTGAGTGCTCAAATTTTCATCTCACTCGAGAACCAAGAACTTAACACCATTCACATAACAACCTGAAAATGTTTCAGCTCGAATATGACTTCTCGCCAATTTTGATAATTCATCATCGTAAAGGAGCGAATTCACTTCCTTCAGTTGTACCATCTATTAGAATATTAAAAAATATATTTAGAATATGTTAAATACAAAATTTTAAATATATATATATATATATATATATATATATATATATATATATATATATATATCATGCAATATTTATCAAAATTTTCTTATAGTTATCAACTTACGTATTTTCGAAACCATTCATGAAACAATTGACAGTGCTTCTCGGCCTGTAAATGTACAGGATACTTACGCCTAATTAATTCTTCATGCTCCCCAAAAAATGCAAGACATCGTCACAATTGTTAAGTACGAACAAATGCGCTACTTCCATGTCGTTATTACTAAACGGATCATTTGTTGGTGGTTCGCCAAACGGTCGTGTGAGTTGCTTGAAAACATAAAGTTTCTCACTTCTAGCACCACCGTCATTATTTCGTTGAAGCGGATTGAAGGACATCTCAACATTATGGAGATACATTGCACAATAAGTAAGTGTTCATTTACAATATATGCCACCACTATGGATCCTTCGGGTCTTGCCCTGTTTCGTACGTACTTTTTGTATGTACCCAGTATTCTGCAAAATATAAAGGGTGTCAGACTCATTGTTACAATAAATGAAGAATAGTTAGAAAACCGGCGTATGAGTTACCTTTCTATTGGGCACATCCACCGATAATTGACCGGTCCACCAAGCTTTACCTCACCCAGTAAATGTATCATCAAGTGAACTATGCAAGTGAAAAATAGTGAGAGAGATCGATCGAGCATAGAAAAAGAGTGAAACGGGAGGAGAAAATTAATGAAAAACACAAATATGATTGTTCTGCTTCATGAAGAAGATAAAAATGTCTAATCTTGCGCGACGAAACTTTTCGTCGCCCTAGGATGTTTAAGTTACTCGCTCAAAGTGGCCGATTGAAAACATTATTGTGATTTTATGGCGACAAAAGTGATCGTTTTAGGCAACAACACTTTTTTGCTCATAATTTTTGTGACGAAGGCTTCAGTTTTGTCGTGTCAGATCTTTTTAAGCGATGAAACAATGTGTCGCCTTAGCCAGTAAATTGTTCTTTGTAAATGCGTGACGATAGTAAATACGTCTCGCAAAATTCATTTTGACCGAAGAAATAGGCTTCATTGCGCTACATGTCGTCGCTAAAGGGTTTTTTTGTAGTGGTAATGGAGAGGGATTATGATGGAAATGTTTGATGCTGACATATACACAATTTTGATGTACTTTTTTTCTACATGAGATATTTTAATCAATCTCTTATTTATTTATTTTAATTTTTTGTATTTGTTTTGTTTTGTGGTTATGTCGTGTGATATATATGTCATTTTCTTATTTAGTATGTGTATATTGATAAGTTGACATATAATAACTCGAATATGCCTTTTCATCAATTAAATATTTACATAGTAGGTAACTTTAGTTAAGTTTGTCATTCGATGGGATTCCTAGGCAACTGTGTAGTTTTTAGGAGGTTGTGTCCATTTATAAAAGTAAAAATTCATTATGTTTTGTTTCTACTCAATATGAGACTAAAACAATTGTGTTTCTATGGGGTGGGCATCAAAACCCGCGATCCCGATTTCGTTCTGATTTTTTAAGGTCTTTTTGGGATTTGATCAAACTCATCTCAATCCCGTCCCGTCCTGATCTAGGGCAGGATGGGATCGGGATGAAGATTTTCAATCTCGCTCATCCTGTCCCGTCCAGAAATTATTTATTTAATATTTAGTATTATTATTAATTTTAATCAAACTACTCTTCTAAAAGAAAGTTTAGAATGTGTTGAAATTAAATCAAATCTACTATTTGAAAATTTAAAAGCTTGATTTAGTACTATTTGCTTGGATATTTTAGGCCACATACAAACCATGAAAATTTATGCTTTTTCACATTTTAGGTTGGTTATAAAACAATTATTCTTGTAGAAAATAAATCCAAATGATGGTTTGAATTAGTTTGCACTATAAGTTATATAGTTGGACATTTGGTCAATGACCAATATTTTTCATTTTCAAACTTATATTAGTTTTGCACACAGTGGATGTTTGACATAGAAAAACGTTAGTTTATTGGACCATAAAATTTACATGATATTTAATATTGTTATGATGAAAGTTATATGTACATAAATTTGACATTATTGGTATTTGAGCAATGTGGGATGAAATTATTTTGTTACTCTTCATTGGAGGCTATTTAGTATATTTTCATTCCATCCCAAACCCGTTTGGGATGGGACGAGGTCAGAACGAGGTCAATCTCGTCCCGATCCTGAACGAACGGGATGAGATATAAATGAGGTCCATCCCATCTCGTGCCCACCCCTAGTGTTTTCTAATACTAGCATCTCATTTTAGAGGGTGTTTGTTTGCATAACTTATAAGTGGTTTGCCACTTACAAGTGGTTGAGACGTATAAGTGGTCATAAGCATTTCCGCCAGTGCTTATAAAAATCAAGCCATTTATAGCAGTTAAAGACTTACAAATGTTGGTAAACAAGCACGATTTTCTAAGGTGGTCCGCCACTTATAGTGGTGTAAACAAACAACTGATAAGTGGTGTAAACAAACACCCCTTTATTATATTTCCTTAGACAAGGTGGACAAAATCTGACTTCTACATGCTGGGATTTAGTGCCACATCACATAATATAACTTAATAAAGGTTTATAATTGTTGGTAGCAGGTAGAGGAAATTGGGATTTAAGTACCACGTTACCTAAGTTGTTTTTTTTTTAAAGGCGCTCATAACCTATCGACTGGGCGACCTATAGGTCAACACCCATTAGAAAGTAACCATGCTGCAGGTGAGATTCGAAGCTAGGATGTGGGGGACAAACCCACACAACCCTAACCACTAGGCCACATTACCCAAGTTACATAACATAACTCAACAAATGTTATATTGATAGCAAGTATATATGCATATTCAGTTGGGGTCTAGTTTTCAACACGCAGAACCAAACCCAACCAATCATTACACAAAATTTTATACAATCTACAGACTAATCGGTATCTCGTAAGTCGGAAATGATGTTAAGATACCATCAAACAACACATGAGAACTTACTTCATTATCAATGAACTTCATGTAGTTTCAGACAAAAAACATATAAAAAAAAATTGAAAATAAACAATCTCCCTCTTAGTTGTTCCAACACCTTGAAGGCCTATATGAACTTTTTTTTTTTTTTTTTTTGAAATGCAAGCAAGGTTATTATAGGATCCCAGAACCCATAAAGATGCCGCAAGCTGGGTTTGAACCCATGATCTAGTAATATCATCCGCCTAGCTCTAACCGTTGAGTTGTCATGCCATTGGCCCATATGAACTTTCCATATCCACCCTCCTCCTCGTCAAACTCTCTCATTAAAAGTCGCACTCAAACAAACCCAAAATCAAGCAATGAGGGTCAAACAAGGTCGAAGAGGAGTGGGGGTTGATTATGCCCAGAAAATTAACTGGCTGGTTGGCAGATGTGGCCAGGAGAGTTTTAATCGCGCAGAGTTTAAATCAACTTCAAACGCAATTTTATTTTTGTTAGGTACAAGTGCATTTCGTCTTATTATTTCAACACTAAAGGTCACCATCCGTTTTTTGCCGAATTTTGGTTCCATCACTCATCCATTGAGTTCCTACAAATCATACAACATTTTAGTGCTACAATGGGAATGAATTCCTATCCAATAATGCTCTTCAAAAATTAAACGTTAATAATTGAAAAAATGACATATCTGGCCTGTAGGCAGTAAATACAGGCTTCAATCAGTGACTACTAGAGTTATTGCTTGCTTTGCTGATGTCTTAGCTATTCTTCTTAGAATTGGAAACAACAAACTTTGCTTGAGCTATTTCCTTTTGGCTTATAACAACAATCAACAGATTTCACTAGTGGACCTGATGAGCTTCCAATCTGTTTGCAAGTGAGAAACTCAACACCTGTGAAGTGGTGCTGGGTATACATCTGGTGGTTGGTATCGCAATCGATCATTATGAGGCAATGGACCATCCTGGTGCATTAAGAAAAAGACAGTTGTACAAAAAAGACCAGAAGGGATTAGATGGGGGTCAAAAAACTCAGGAGCTATGACAATCGGGAGCACGAGTATAAGATGAGTATACCTAAGATATCCATAAATAAGTGCCTTGACAATAAGTTTCAAGAGATCTCCATTCAATACAAAGCATTTCATACTATGAACAGAAACTTACTTCTAGCAGACAAAAAAAAAAGGAGAATGTGCAAATGTTTCCACATGCCATGCTATCGATTGAGTGCAGTTGCTTCAATCTTAAAATATGAAAACCCTTTGATTGTCTGTTTGTTCATATTGTTTTTTTTTTTTTTTTTTGGCTTTGTGTTCAACAACGGAAGTAATCTCATCCATAATCCAGATGAACTCTCGTAATCACTCAGAGCACCTTTTGACACCCCACTAGCAGACCTTTGATTTTACTGAGACAAACCAAAGCCAAAGCAGAGACAATTTGCTACAGGTTACAAACTTAAGAAAGTATAGTAGAATATGATGCGGCAGTTCAAGGTTGCACTGTATATATGGGAGTGCTGCAGAATTTTGAAGTCCACTCCCACAATCTCAACTACCAAATCTGCTGGTTGGGAACAATCCTCCACAGCAGGATGACCCATTCATCTAGGAGGATCATTAATCACGCTCTTTGATGATTAAGTTTAGTTCCTGTCTCCTTAGTGAGCAAGGACAAAAAGGTAGGATTCTATAGAACAGATACATTTTAAGTATGATCGTCTTCTTCTCTTTACTGATAATAGTAGATTGACACCTGACCTCTACCTAGGCTTTACCTCATTTAACCTAACCATGTCGTGTAGATCTCACTTAACAATTTCGAATACAATAAACCAATCTCCCACCAATTAAGTAAACTATGTAATATACTTGAACCACCAAACTCTAAACTCCTTTAAAAACAATTCCCTGGTTTCAAAGACAGCCTAGAAGTAGCATGTCAGCACAGTCAACATTCAATAAAAAAAAAAAATTATTGTTTATTAAGTGTTTCAAAATATATTAAAGATCTTATTGACATGTATGCTTTAACATGGCTTGCAGTCAATAAAGAGACATAATTGCTAACCTATGATATATCAATTAGTCAGGCATTAGGCACAATAATCATCAGTAACATAAAACTCAATATACAGGGACTGCCTTGATTCAGACCTAGGTTGTAATTTTTTGTTACTCGTTCTGAACAATAAATTTTTTTTCTGTTTTTTGGCCTTTTCCTTTTCATATAAAATAATCAGGAAATCGTCCAAGGGATATAAAACATACATCTGAGAAATGATGCTTGGTGGTTATCGAACACATAGACAACTTGTGACATAAAGAAGCAATATAATCTCGATGAAGAGTTTTAAAGGTTCAATAGAAACCGATATAGAAAAGCAATGCAGACAAGTGAGGGTAAAGTAGGAACCTCATCTAAATTTATCTGGAATGGCTGTGCAAAGTCTTCAAACATTATTGGAGAGAGTTCTTTCAGTTTTTCCTCTACTTCCTATAAGAGAAAGCAACTTAGTGAGGCATAAGATATCTGCATGTTCAAAATCTTAAATCTTTATGTAAGACAAAAGGCCACATAAATACCAATTGAGGGAGTAAAAAAAGAACTTCTAACAAAGACAGCTGGCAGTGTTTTCTGGAACACCAACTGTTTTGTTTTCATGCACTCGCACCTAGAATTACTTTTACTATAATTCCTTTAATAGGTTAGAATTTCATAGATAACAAATATTACTTTCCACGGGAAAACAAAAAGACAAAAGACAACCAGATTTCACGTTTGTTGCTCAGTTTGGTTTGAAAGGAACAAGAAAATCTTTCACAAGGAAGCATTGGAAGATGGGAAATTGATCATAGGGAGTATAGGGTATCCTTCACTTGGCCAGCCATAAGAGGAGTATCCTCTGATTAGATTTTTGTTACTTCGGAGACTTCTATTTTCCAACGATAAAACTTTTTTTTGCTAATGTTTGTCCCCAACTAATGTGCTCCCTATTACCAACAGTATTCCACTAGCCAACGGGTGCTAGCTCAGTCAGCAGCCACCAGACATGTGGCTGATGGTACCAAGTCCAGGATTCAAGCCTTACCGAAGGCCGTTAATGGTTTTGGGATCCAATAAAACCCTGCTCAACCTTCCAAAAAAAAATGCATTTTCCTGTTTCAAAGAAACAAGATAACCACACACAAAAATATAGAAGAGTTATTGCTGCCTTATTAACTCTTCCTCTAGGCCAATCATCTCAAGAAAGTAGTAGGAAATTCAGACGCAAAGAATTGATCCAGTAGCTTTCATGCTTAACTACAGCTGCAAGCTTGGGAAGGCCAAAACCGGAGAGTCAATTAACAACTATAGGGTCCCTATGGCCAGCAGAAGATGGTCGCAAACATAGGTTTTGAAGGAAGGGTGAAACCCACCATGTGGACATCGTTGACATTAGGAACATTATGATCCCCTTCCGTGTGTGCCAAAGGTAAGTCAGGTTGGTTGACTAAGGCTGTGGTGGTTTGTCCCCCACGTCTTGGGTTCGATACCTGCCAGCGGCATGGGGTGGGATGGGTTGAGGGATAAAAAAAAGTTTAAAAAATTAAAAAAAAATCCCCTTCCGTGAGCAACAACAACCTGACGGAGCGCTCTCAGCAGAGCGCCTTTTTCCTTGTTGAGCTCCCTGTGATCACCTTTTCCAAGTTTGTGACGCAGAACTAACTTGGGTTATGATGCAAGGCGAAGCATAATTAACTTTCAATCAAACCAATTGAATATCCTCTTGACATTGCAAGCAATCCGACGGACTTTTGAAACAATAAAATTTCAAATTGAAATTGCCTAAACTTTAAAAGTCATCCAAATCTTTAATTCTACACTTGAACTCTCACATATTGGGAGATAAAAGAGAAACAAAATCCCTAAAACCACTTGGAAAATACTAAAACGCCTCAAATATAACCTAGAAATACTGTTTTGATCATAAATTACTCCTTACTATGAATTTGCTTTTTTTTGGTGCATGTTTTTGTCTTGGATTAGGTGAGGAAATGTGGGAAGATCGCATTGCTTGGAGAACCAAAATTCATGTAGCCGACCCCGAAAATCTCGGGAATGGGCTTTGATGATGATGATGATGATGATGATGATGTTTTTGTCTTCATGCCTATGCTATTTTGATTCTGCATAGTTTGAATTTCTAAGAGAAGATACGAGTCGAGGCAAATGATTGTGTGTTTCTTCCTTTGTGAAATTCTTCACCAAAAGATCTTCATCAGGTTTCACCAGATGGGCCAGACCTTTGGGATCTCATCCATCCATAAAAGGCATTTTGGGCCTTAGGAAAACAAATGAATGAGCCAATTGTGCCCCATAATACCAAGGGCCAGGTGTTTACCATAAAGGAGCTTTACAGAATCTCTACACGGTAATCACCAGGAAAAGATTTGCATGATTATTAGCAAAAATATGGGATCGGATTTCAATGAAGGGCTTTTGTGTTCTATGATAACTTCATGCAATACCAAAAACAAAGTCTTCCTACTCATGTTTTTACCCTCAGTCGATAGCAAGGACCATGGATGTAAGAACTGTTTAACTCCTTCACAAGACAAATAAATCAAAAGTGAACTTCCAGACGCGTACCAATCCAGTGATTCTTGACTTTTCCAACAATTCCCTTGCAATCATATCAAGAATGTGTTTGTTCTCCTTCAGGCCATTTAATGCAAGTTCTTCTGTTTCCTCTATGTACTGTAAAATAAAATCAAAGTTTGACAATTATTTGCGGTTGCCCCTCAGAAAACAAATATACTTGCTAAGAAAAATCACATCACAGTATGTTTCTGCCATAAAAAGGTCAGGAAGAAAGTATAGTCACCCGTGTTAGTTCCCGGCTAAATAGTTCAGCTACTTCAAGTGTCATATCGGCAGGAATAACATGGGGATCATCCCACTAACACAAATAAAAAAATTTCAGAAAAAATAGCTTGTTAATCTATATAACAAACTACAAACTTATTGAAATAAAATGAAAGGAATAGATGATCTCTAGAAGACCAGATGAGCTACCTTATACTTTATCAATTCTCCATCTGGGTTATCCGGCCGATCCATTACTCCAAGTCTTTTTACCAAGGTAGAAAACCCTAACCTAGAATTCCTCGGGCTAATTACCATCTCTCTTGCGATCTACATAATGAGTCACATTGAAGGGTTCAAAAAGACACAAGTCATTACCAAGAGCTAGATAAAATATCAGTATCTGCAAGTGAGAATTCAAAGAATCCATAAGGGACGAAAAACAATTTAATGGTTCCTTTATGTCCTTTTTTCTTTGACCTATTATCATTACTCTAGAGAAATAAACTTACTTTTGTGATCTTTTCCAAATCATCTTTTCCTCCATCAGTGATGTCATCCCCAAAAACGACACGTTCTGCACATCGTCCACCATGTGCCACCACCATTTGCATCTTCATGTAGCCAAACGTTGTATATCCTTGATCTACCATATCTTCTCTGGGATAAAAAACAGATATTGCAGTTTCCTGCTCCATTTGGACAGCAACCCTCTTACAAATAAAGTCATGCAACATAATTTGGATGTACAGAACTAAAACCATAAACACACCTTCCCACCAGGCAGAAGCTGAGAAAATGCATGCCAATCAAACCGAGGAAACATGTGAGCTAACAATATATGCCCAGCCTCGTGTACAGCCAACAACCTTTTCTTTTCAAAAGACACCTGTTATAAAGGAGTAGTAACAAAATCAATTCATCATCAAACAGTCCCTAGTTAAAAACCAAATGTGGATTATAAAATACATACACTCTCTTCACATTTTTGTTGTTCTTCTTCAGTAAGTAGAACACCCATACCCTCAAGCAACTGTTT